>CM062290.1:244460135-245660135 GCA_031216915.1 Pictodentalium vernedei | reverse complement strand
TTCAGGCAAATCACACTTGACTTGAATCAACTGCGTAGGTTAGCCAAGTTTTCCAGTTCACCGTTTTCCAAAGTAACAGTGCCAGGGTACTTGCTACGAAATTGAAGACGCGTTGACTGGACTTCAGACATCTCGGTGTTCATCGAACCACTGATAAAGATCAGAAATCCTACATTGCAGTCGCCGTAAACTGGTCGTAATCCACGCGTGGGCAGTAATGTCCCCGCATGTGTTTACCAGGTAATAAAAAAACCTCATTAGCAAAGTTTTAATTAATGAAGCACCGGGTACGACCCGGTGCTTCGTTAATTATATGTTTGATGATTAGCCCTATAATTAGTGTTTGGAATCTAAGAATACTATGTCCGAAGGAATATTGTCCACCCGTGTAAAGTGACCAGTCCACGGCGGCCATACTGTAGAAACAGATTATCAGTACAGTGACGTTTTCTGGTGTCCTGTATCGAGTTGAGGAACTCCAACCAAGGCTTGGTGAATGTCCCCAACGAGATGCTCTCCACAAAACTTCGCTGTAGTGATTATCTTTTTATTATATACCTGCCCATGTGTAATCATTAAATACTGAACGGAAACAAGCGAAATATTTGGCTGTAGTTGTTGATTGGCACGTCGTGTTTTTTAATCTCAATTGCAGACTCGGTGGAGTAAATCTACCTTCTCATCGTACTGTACCTGGCACAAATCTACAGTACGTGGAGAGTGTATTATCACTAAATACCCCGTAGAGTGGAGATTCCACCCTAGCAATAATTGCAAATTTGTTGCATAGCGTAGCAAGCATAAGCAAAGTTCCAGCCAATGGACCTCCTTGTTAAACCCGGACGTTCATTTGCTGAAACATTTCTTGTACTTTCTATCCATATATTTTGGCGATAACTCCACTCCGCAGGCGATTTAGTTACAATCCACTCTCCACATACTGTAATGTAGGTTCGACAACATTCCTTGAAAAATAGCTTTGTGTAACGACGAAAATGTAAAAAAAAATATTTATTGATGGTTTGTAGATTTAGAGGAAAATTTATAAAGCGAGGTGGAAGTGGAAGACACAATTCTCATCCAGAACTAGTTTTCGATTTTGCAGTATCACACCGAGGCATTTCAGGACTATCAGCATTATCACACCCCATACCGCGGGAGGGATTTGATACCAGAAATCGTATCCGTTCAATGACAGGCACAGTGCAGTCGCCATGGTCGTAATCCACGCGAAGGAAGTGATGTCTCCAAGCATTTACCAGGTAATAAAAATCATAATCAGCAAAATTTGAATTACAGAGGAACCGAGTTGTTCCTGGTGCTTCATTAATTAAATTTTAGAAGATTATTCCTATAATTAGGGTTTGGAATCTAATATTATTGGGACTGTAGAAATATTGTCCAGCCGTGGAAAGTGACCAGTCCACGACAGCCGTACTGTATATAATAAACCACTTTATCGTTTACCTGTTTTTACTGACCAGGCATTTATCACCAGTTTATCACACCTTATGACACGCAAAGAAATCTAAAGAACTTCAAAATCTCTGGTGAGGTTCGCGTTTATGTCACAACGCTGTAAGACCATACAGTTCCAGTTTCCTCTAGCAGTGCACGTCAGACATTATGTACTAGCAAATGTACATCACGGAATCTGCAGACGTGTTACTCATTTCTTGGATGTATTGAAAAGTTAATCTGCAATCAAGTATTTCAATCCTCTGGGCTTACATCTCCTGAAAAGAGTCTTCTCTGGTTTGCAGTTTGGCGAACTGACAGAACGTTTCAGTTTTACTGTTTTAGTCTTTTTTCCAATAGACCTGTCACATTTCCTCCACTTGACGTTTTTCTTATAACGACACACCCGACAAGCTTTCGTTTCGACTTTAGTTTTAGCACAATCTGCAATTCCCTTATGCAGAGTGAGCGTTCTGTGTTTCGAACCCTTTGCCATGTCACACTTACTCCAAAATCCGTTTCTGTACTGACATTCTTCACACGTTTTCTCGATTGTTTTAGTCAATTCACATCTTGGGTCTAATGTAGGGATGAGATTCAAAGTCCTTGTCCTCACGTTGTTAACGGGATCACAGTCCGACCATTGGGAATTTGTTCTGCTGTACTCACACTTTGGTTTTGCCAGCTCTCTTCTTTTTCGTACAACAAAACTAGAAGAAAATTCCAAAACAAAACAAAGAAGAAAAATGTATGAACTCCTCATTTCGAAAATTCAGCAGAAAAAACTCGGATGTTGCACGTTCCAATATTTGGCTGAGATACAGGATGTTGGAATGAACGTGAATGAATGAACGTCGAAAATTTGAACTCCTTTTATACAATCTATTGTGTCGTCTGCAACGCTAACCGAGGCAAGGTGTGAAAAATACAAGTGTCTTAATGTATCTCTGTGAGTGAATGCTTTCAAAATCGAGAGTCTCGCAATAGTTTTAATGCTTTGGAAGGAAAGACATGTATTCATGATTTTGCCCATTTTAAAATTTAAACATTTTATTTTTGTCAGTGTGAAGAACCGTACTGTTGTAATAATGCATCCATAAGGTACGAAATTATGTTCCAGGTGATTAAATAAAGTGAATCTTGATTCAGTTGCAACTACAATGCTTTAGGAAAGCTGTCCCCATGTAACATTTTACACAAAAATAAAAATATCGAAGCGAAAAAGTTACACAATAATGTGCATATTTCAAAAGGAGTTTGTACTTTAACCCTCTGTGCCCAGATGCCAGAGTACTGGTTATTTCAAGAAGCTATTTTTTTCCCAAAACGTAACCATGAATTTAACCAGTCCAATCTTGTTTGACGAAATTTCGATATTTCAATACCAGTGTAGAGAGATTTAACACTTACGCTGCCGAAAGCGACTATTGTCATCTTTTTTATGATGATTATCTGTACGTTTTGGTATGCGCAGATGAAACCTACCATCTGATTAATTGTTGATAAGAGCTCAGAGCCCTTTCCAACAATTAATCAGATGATAGAGTTTCAAGTATGTCATAAGTTTTATTAAATTTCCTCGCATACAGGCGTACATAGAAGTCCTCCATATAGGGACAAAGTAGGCGTGGCAGTAAAAGGGTTAACCTTTTACCTAACGTAACGCCAAAAAACCGGCCAAAGCTATTCACAAAAAATCACGTTTCAGTTTAATTGTTTTTTTCATTTTTAGTCTCAAAAACAGCTTACGCCCCCCCCCCCCCCCTCATTGGAACGAGCGAGTTCAGCGCGTTCCAATGAGGGATCATAACCTATGTTTTTGACCCCCCAAAATGGAAGAATTTAGTTATTCAAAAATTCTGTTTGCAAGAGTCATCTGTCTTTCTCGTTAGGTAAAGGGTTACTGAGTTTATCAATATTTAAAAGTGACAAATTTATACACGATGAGAAGATGCAGGACAAAAATCATACGTGCAAGAGTTGTTTAATTCTTTCCTACCAGGTCAAACAAACGCCACTCATTTTTTGTCTTAAACCATAGCTCACGGACCTGTCATTAGAAAGAGCCCGACGTGCTCGTCCCGATGTAAGGGCATAAACCATGGTTTAGTGACAAAGATGAAAAAAAACTTTGAGGGTTTTATGAATAGCATCGGCCGGGTTTGGCGTTTCGTTGATAATATGTTAATGTTTTATAACACTGCGTATGGAGATAAATAGTATCAACTAAAACAGTTTGTTAAACTCTGTTTTAGTTATTTTGTTAACCCTTTACCCAATGTACCTGTCAAAACTGGCCAGCGCTATTCACAAAAGTCGCCAATTAATTTTCATTATTTTTTCATTTTTTTTGTCTCAAAACATAGGTTGTGATCCCTCTTTGGGACGGGCTGGCCGAGCTCCTTCCAAAGAGGGATCATAACCTATGTTTTTGAGACAAAAATAAAAAAAATGAGTTACTCAAGAATTTTGTTTGCAAGTGTTGTCTGCTTTTCATGTTAGGTAAAGGGTTAACAAAAGATAAATATGAATTAGAATTTACTTTAGAAATATGATACCAACATGTTTTTGTATCGACGGTATTTTGTGGAAGCTAATGCTGCGAGGATAAATAAATCAGCTCAATTTAATGCTCCTTTGAAACAACAAATGGAGTTCTTTGATGGCCTACCACCAATTATAATCGTTTATTACTTTCCAAAGTGTGATTTACTTGGATTTCCGGGTTTGATTGTAAACGATAACTTCACAAGTGAATTATGCATTCAACAATTGGATCATGTATCCGTGCGCGCAAACTAAGACACTTTGTCGTGGTTGTAATGGGGACTTCATTGTTTTTTTTAACCCTTTAACTACCATGAAAAGCAGACGACACTTACAAAGAAAGTTCTTGAATAACTATTATTTTCATTTTTGTCTCGATGAGCTCGTTCCTGTGAGGGGTCATAACCTATGTTTTAGAGACAAAAAATGAAAAAAATAATGAAAATTAATTGTCGATTTTTGAGAATAGTGCTGGCCGGTTTTGGCCGTTACGTTAGGTAAAGGGTTAAATAATATATTTACCGTTCATGATGAAAAGTAATAAACAGAACAATCGCTTGACTGGACTGGTTACGTTAAATAATTCATTCGAGGCGGGGGACTATATTGTAAAACACTCGTGCACATTCGCGCACTCGTGTTTGTACAACGTCCCTCACGTCTCCTGAATTATTTCACGTAACCAATCCAGTCAAGCGATTACTCTCTATATCTACACACGTAAACGAATGCTCACTAATCTCTTTTTCTTGTACTCCAAATGGTTAAAGTGAAAGAAACAGGCCGAATGATCAGAAGAGAAATTCATTTGCTAAATGTTTTTACATTTACCGAAAATATGTCATTAGAATGGATTTATGTTTCACTGATGCATTTGCATCCTGGTAAAATTTTCCGAAATCTGTCAAGTAATTGCGAAGCCCAGAAGCAAGTATGTGGAAAAAGTATGTGTGTGTGTGTGGTCGTGTGCCCCGAAGAACTGCCGCCTATGTATTGTATCCTTGCTCCGGTTTATATCTAAATTGTTTTTAAAAACATTAGTACTAGAACGGGTAAGATATACTCATAAAATGAATTTGTATTTCGAAAACAAGAAAAAAAAAATGTAAAAATAAAAATGAATTTTATCCAAGATTTCTGTAGAAATTTCTTGTTTCAAAACAAAAGCCTTTGACGTCTGATAGAACCGGATTGGTATCGTAGAACTTGTTCCATCGAGATGTCATTAGGTAAGCTTTGGACAAAAAAATAGATGTAAGTAATAATAAATACACAAAACATGTAAAAAATAAGAAGCATCCTGGAGGTGGTGTATCCACACAAGATAATATCATTATCAACTTTAGTCGATCGCTCCCTCGGCCCTCCCTCCTTCCTCTCCTTCCTCTCCCTCCTCTCATCTCCCCTCCCCTCCCCTTCTCTCCTCTTCTCTCCCCTTCCCCTCCCTCTCTACTATTGTCCATCCTTTAGGGTCAATGCCCAAGTGCATTTTAGCAGAACACAATATATACATACTCATGATGTACCCATGATTTGAGATATAAACATTTATATTGTTGAAATCAGTATGCAGTATGTGCTCTCGAGAACGTACCACATGTAGCATTCACCCGATTTGCTTCTCTCCTTGTAGAGTGCACTTTCAAAATGTGGTAATGGGCTAACTAAACCCTTACCTCGAAAAGACGAAAAAGAGGGCACTGTTGTCTGCAAGGGGAGAACACCAGGAATGCTAGACGTTTCTACAGTACGTGGAAATGTACTATCACTAAATCGCCCGCATAGCGGAGATTCCACCCACACAACAATTGCAAATGTGTTGCAAAGCATAACAAGCACAGACAAAGTCTCAACCAAAGGATCTCCGGGTTGAACCCGGAGGTCCATTGCCGAAACACTGCCTGCGTTTTTTGTTCATATGTATAAAATTTGAAAGTTATAGTTCGGGTGAATTCTCCACTCCGCGGGCGACCCAGCCACAATCCACCTTCCACGCACTGCAAATATATGTTGCTCGTATTGGCATAGTTCCTTTATCATCATCTTGGTGCAAACTGGGCAACTGCATGCAGGTAGGTAATTAGCCATGAGAAGGGTTTATGATTTTTTTTAATTTCCTTTATATATTTGGCCAGATTCATAGTGGTTTTAGTGTTTTCACATGTAAAGAGTGTGTGAAGTTTGAGCATATTCGGGTATTTTTCGAAGTAGGGTTTTAAATATTTGTGGCGTAAAATTCTGGGTTGATTACAAGCAATATAATGGAATTCGTCGCCTATATCTGAATTACACAAATTACATTTCCTTTGTGACAGATCTTAGGATATCCAGCTACCAGTTTCTATTGGAAAACGGTGATTTTTAACCCTAAATTCTAGTAGTGTTGTTGCCAAATGTGGTGGGAGGGTCTTTAGGTAATTTTCCAAACAGAATTGTGTTTTTATAACATTATAAAACTGATATTTGTTTGACGTGCCTAGTTTTTCTACTCCTAAGATTTATTCACTTCCCAAAATTTCGCAGCCATCAAGCAAAACCGGGACAATGGATTGCTCATATATTTCTAACACAATGTCTAGTGGCAATTTGTTTCTTCTCATTTTGTTTAGTAAAGAAAACATTGCTTTTTTGGCAACATTACATCTATTATTTTTTTCAATTGTGAATTTTCCTGATCTTGAGATGGTTACACCTAAGTATTTATAACTTTTAACTAGTTCTATAGGGGGCTGGTCGAAAGTGAACTTATAGTTTTGGCAAACCCGCCCCTCCAACTTAATTATTTTACATTTGTCAATATTCACCTTAAGTTTCCAATTTCGGCAGTAATCTGAGAAGGAGTTCAACATTTTTAGCAAGTCTGTTCTCGAATTTGAAAGTATAACAGTGCCATCAGCGTACAAAAGAATTGGTAGTTATAGATAGATCTGGGGGTCGTTTTCATGTATCTGCGTCTGCTCAAACCGCACACCTTCACAACCGTTACTATACAAAAACGATTCCAGATCATTTAAAAATAGGTAAAACAAAATGGGTGATACATTTTCCCCTTGCCTGACACCGCTGTAACTAGGAAAAAAATGGGAAATTTCACGCCCTGAAATGACGGCGGATTTAATATTGCTGTAATGTTTTTGATAATTTTTAGTATTTTTTCATCTATATGTGTCCACGTGATCTTGGACCAGAGTGCCGAACACTTTGGAGAAATGCATAAAGGCACAGTATAGGATCTTTTTATTTGCTCTCAGCAACCCCCTTGTGGTATTTAAGGAGAATACATGGTCGATAGTAGAATGCCCTTTCCTAAAGCCAGTTTGCGTTTCATTGAGTAAGTTATTTTCTTCCAAGAAAAGGGAAATTCTTTCACTCAATATACTAGTAAATAGTTTTGAAATATTGCTCAGTAAAGTTATTTTACGGAATTATCAGGGTTTCTGGGGTTTCCTTTTCCCTTGAATATAGGTTTGATTTTGCCGTTGGTCCATAAACTTGGTAGCATACCTGATTCTAAAATGATATTAAATAGTAGCAAGTAGATTTGCTTAAATTGTTGGTAGGTTGACTTAATATATTCATTTATTATACCATCGATTCCTGGGGAATTTTTTAATTTTTTTACTGCCTTTTTTATCTCATCCACAATTATTACATCATTTAATACACATGTGTCTAATATATGCGTCGGGCGCCGTGAGTCATCTCTGAGGGTACAATCCTATATATGTTTAGCGTCGATGTACTCTGCGCTATCCACATGTTTGAAATATTCATAGAATTCGTCTATTGATGGCATATTATTTAGTTTATCAGTGCAGTTTTGACGTCTAGTGGTTTTCCAAAATTCTTTTATATTAAACGGTTTAAAATTTCTTAATTTCGACCTCAATTGTTTGTTATACTGAAATTTACTGGCTTTTAGTTTCTGCTTATAATTATTTCTAAGAAATTGGAGAGCCTATTTATTTTCTATGCAGGGGTGTTTCTTGTATTCTTTACGCTCCCTTCTTAATTTAGTTCTAGCGGCAATACAATCACCTGATATCCATGGTTTTTTAAAACTATTAAGTTTTGGGGGCTTTGATTTTATTTTTACAGCTTTTTTGCCTTTTACTTCAAAAGTTTTTATGGCTGTTTTCAAGAAAATGGAGCACAGGTCTTGACTTACTTGCTCAATATCAGAATCAAAGAATGCCTCTGGTAGTCATGTTTTTCATCCGACGGGAATAAAATGAGTAACAGTTAAAGAGAACCTCTCGTAGGCAATGCCGACCAAGTCTGGTGCACATTGGCTCAGTTGTTCTAGAGAAGAAGATACAAATGTGATTTCCCATAGGGTTTCTATAGTAACTATAAGCCGTAATTGCAGCCATATTTGCAACGTGATTAAAGATTAAATGGGAATTATTGGGAGAGGGTGTCTCAGTCATGAAGCATGTGTGGTTTCGAAACATTTGGCCTTTTGGTTTTTAGAGTAGAAGAGTTTTGAAAATTCACCAATCAGAATCAAAGAATTCCTCTGGTGGCCATGTTGTCCACCCCACGGGACCAAAATAAGGATCGTTTATAGAGTGCCTCCCATAGACCATTCCCATCACATTTGGTTCACATGGGCCTAGTAGTTCCAGAGAAGCAAATAAAAATGTTATCGGTTTCTATAGTAACTATAAGCCACATTTGCAACCATTTTGCATTCCGATCAACATTAAATGAGGACCGTTCGTAGAGGGTGTTCTAGTCATCAGTCACGTGAAGTTTCAAAATATCTGGCCTTGACTTTCAAAGAAGATATTTTTAAAATCCACACATTTATGAATTCTGTTTAAAAAAAATCAGTAAAAGAAGGTTAAAGAATATTTTGAAAATTACAATTTTGTCAGACAGTCTGTCTTTCAAATAGCTTTGGATAGGTAAAGAGTTACAGCCAACACAACATTTTATTCAAATAATTTGTCATTTCTTAAATGATATCATAACTGATTGGTCACCTCTACATGATGTTAAACAAAATAAACAAAAACTTTACTTTCATGCTTTCCAAACACCTGACATCAATCAGTATTTCTGATAAAGTCTTGAGAGTAATATTACCTACAAACGTGTTTACAGTACAGGTCAAAATAAGTTGTAAGATAACCACTATAATCTATGCTTCTTTCTCTTCCTACACTGATAAGACTAGAAACTGACATTATTTTCTGGAAAGCTCTCACTGATAGCTTTCTAGAAAATGATGTCAGATTCAGATCTTATCAGTGCAGGAGCAGCAGTATACTTTGTTTATTGCTGTTCTAGTACAATTTATTTTGACTTGTACTGTATACACAATATTTTTGTGTCTTTTCTCAGTTCTCAGTGGAGAACACTGGAACCGACCCTTACCAGATTCTCAAAAACAAGTATTTTGCTGACAGTACCGATATTCATGCAAACAGGAGT
The DNA here is from genome assembly GCA_031216915.1 of Pictodentalium vernedei. Classification (NCBI taxonomy): domain Eukaryota; kingdom Metazoa; phylum Mollusca; class Scaphopoda; order Dentaliida; family Dentaliidae; genus Pictodentalium; species Pictodentalium vernedei. Next base: position 245,650,691 of record CM062290.1, on the reverse strand, counting down.
GGCATTGGGTTGAGCATTAGAATATAGCCTCTGGCGACCACGTATTTCCATTCCCTCATAGACTATTCCTATCAAGTTTTGTTTCACATCAGCTCAGTAGTTCCAGAGAAGAAGAGGAAAACGTGATTTCCCATAGGATTTCTGTGGTAAATATAAGCCGCAGCCTGCGGACATGTTTGCAACCCAATCAACATTAGATGAGGTTCGTTGGCAGAGGGGGTCCCAGTCATGGACCATGCAACGTTTCAAAACATTTGGCCTTGTGGTTTCAGAGAGGAAGATTTTTTCAAAATCCACAAGTCAGAATCAGAGAATGCCTCTGGTGGCCACGTTTTCCAACCAACGGGAACAAAAAGAGGATCGTTTGTAGAGGACCTCCCACAGACCATTACTGAGAAGTTTGGTTCACGTCGAATCAGTAGTTCCACAGATGATGAAAATGTGATTTTCCATAGGGTTTCTATAGTAACTATAAGCCGCAATTGCGGCCATGTTTGCAACCCGACCAACATTAAATGAGGATCGTCTGTAGAAGGTATTCCAGTCACCAACCATGCAAAGTTAGTTTCAAAACATTTGACCCCATGCTTTCAGAGGAGAAGATTTTTCAAAATCCACCAATCAGAATCAAAGAATGCTTCTGGCAGCCACGTTTTGCGCTGCACGGTAACGAAATGATGAGCGTTTGTAGAAGACCTCCCATAGACTATGACTGCCAGGTTTGGTTCACGTCGGCTTAGTAGTTCCAGAGAAGAAGATGAAAATGTGATTTCCCATATAATTTCTATAGTAACTATAAGCCTCAATTGCGGCCAAGTTTGCAATCCGATCAACATTAAATGAGTATCGTTGGTAGAGGAGGTCCTAGTCATCATTTATGTGAAGTATCAAACACTTGGCCTTGCAGTTTCAGGGGAGAAGATTTTTGAAAATCCACCAACCAGAATCAAAGAATGCTTCTAGTGGCCATGTTTTAAGATTGTTTGTAGAGGACCTCCCATAGAGTATTCCTGCCAAGTTTGGTCCACATCGGCTCAGTGGTTTCAGAGAAGAAGATGAAAATGGGATTTCCCGTAGGATTTGTACAGTAACTATAAGCCGCAATTGCGGCCATGTTTGCAACCTGATCAGCATTAGATGAGGATCCTTTATAGGGGTGTCCCAGTCATCAAGCATGCAAAGTTTAAAAACATTTGGTTATGTGGTTTCTGAGGAGAAAATTTTTCAAAATCCACCAATCAGAATCAAAGAATGCTTCTGGCTGTCATGTTTTTCGATGCACGGTAACAAAATGGGGAGTGTTTATAGAGGACCCCAGATAGACTATTCCAGCCAAGTTTGGTTCACATCGACTCAGTAGTTCCAGAGATGAAGATGAAAATGTGATTTCCCATAGGGTTCCTGTTTTAACTATAAGCCGCAATTGCGGCCATGTTTGCAACTCGATCTACATTAAATGAGGATCGTAGGTACAGGGGGTCCCAGTCACCATTTATGTGAGGTATCAAAACATTTGGTCACGCAGTTTCAGAGGAGATTATTTCTTTCAAAATCCACCAACCAGAATCAAAGAATGCTTCTGGCAGTCATGTTTGTCGATGTACGGTAACAAAATGAGGAGTGTTTATAGAGGGCCCTCGATAGACTATCCCGGCCAAGTTTGGTTCACGTCGACTCAATAGTTCCAGAGATGAAGATGAAAATGTGATTTCCCATAGGGTTCCTGTTTTAACTCTAAGCCGCAATTGCGGCCATGTTTGCAACTCGATCAACATTAAATGAGGATCGTAGGTACATGGGGTCCCAGTCACCATTTATGTGAAGTGTCAAAACATTTGGTCATGCAGTTTCAGAGGAGAATACTTTTCAAAATCCACCAACCCGAATCTTAGAATTTGACCTCCAATACACCATTCCTGTGAAGTTTGGTTTACACCGGCTCAGCGGTTCCAGAGAAGAAGATGAAAATGTGAAAAGTTTACGGACGACGGACGATGGACGACGGACTACGAAGGACATCAAGCTTTAGCAAATTCTCACATTGCCTTTTAGGCCAGGTGAGCTAAAAACATTACATGACGTTAAACAAGCTAACAGAAACAAGTGCAACGCATAGGGTCTCAAATCCCCTGCCACCTAACTCCCACCCAAGTCCAACAAAGGCTACACGCTTGGCCAAATTTTGTTCGCAATCATATTCATGATATTATCAACAAAAAGCTAAATATAAAAATATATTATTCATGAACAAATAAAAACGAGCTGGTTTCCGTGAGGGTGTCATACTCTATATTTTTGGGGTAAAAATTTAAAAATTGTATTAAAATTTAAATGGCCCTTCACTTAAAAAAACGAGTTAACTTTCAAAACCTTACAATACAGACAAAAGAAGAAGAGAAATATGACAGATACATCACGAGTGGAATTCAGTCTTTGTGTAAGAAAAACACGTAAAAATGTATTTGATGATTGGCTGTAACGCATCAGAGTAATGATATGATGGGAGTGAAATGCTTCGACACAAAACGGTTTTAATCAAGAATATAAACAAACGGCCGAAAAGGATATTTCTCTCACGTCCATTCTCTCAATTCAAGTTTAGTTGTGGTGTAGAATTGTGACTAAATCACCCGTGGGTGGAGTTTTCTCCCAAAGTATCACTTTCAAATTCTGTACGTATGGACAAAAACACAAGCAATGTTTCAGCCAATTGACCTCCGGGTTTAACCCGAAGGTCCATAAGCTGGAACTTTACCTGTTGTGCTTTGCAATAAATTTACAATTATTGTTTGGGTGGTATCTCCATTCTACGGGTGATTTAGTGATAATACTCTCTCCATGAAGTATAAATGCAGAAACAACACGCATAGAAAACAGAGGAGAGGAATCAATGACCGCTGCGGCGCTCGTGAAATAAGGAAAATCTCCAACGCGGGTTGTTAATTTCAGACCCCATACTCCGCCCTCATTTTGTTATATCTTATTTGATAACTTTGCACACCTTTTTAAATCCACGGAAGTGGGAAAGGTGTGAATGGGTACACAATTAGGTCATATGGATGTGTTTTTCTAATTCCTTCCTGGCATTATTATTTGTGGGATGTCTGTTACGGAAACTGTACACACAGTGGGCTGTTTGTTTTACAATAATGGACAATGTATATCGGGGATAATTTCGCCTATCACAATAAATCACCGTTTGGTAATAGGGACTCTCTAAATTCCATTCGAACCGAGATTTGCTGAAATCTGAAACAAATTTAGCGGACGCAGCGGCGCAATTCCACCTTTATATTTTTGGGGTAATTTTTCTATAGTAATTCGCCCACTCTCTGGGCACTTGAGCCTTCAAAAAGTATTCAGGGTATTCCATTCGGCTGAAAAAGTTAATTTTGTCCCTCGGAAGACCCCCATGCCTTGACCTAAGAGTGTCCAGACTCTTAACCCAATACGAGGTGAAAAGAAGTGGGGGAGGGGGGAGCGGTATTACTTTTTCTGCATCCATTGGCCGCAAAAAATGTTTTGTCTGATCCTGGTTCATTTAGCCCCGCTACGCCCTCGGGTTGACGAGGTTCATCAATATCGAAAATAAGCGACGAATTTTCTGTGTATGTACAGTACGAACGCCATGGACTGATTACTTTCAACGGGCGGGCAGTATTAATATCAGATTCCAAACACTAATTATAGAAATAATCATAGTAAATTTAATTAATGAAGCACCGGGAACAACCCGGTTCTTAAATAGTTACAATTTTGCTGCTGATGATTTTTATTACTGCCCACGCATGTATTATGACCAGTCCACTGCAACTGTACTGGAGGTGTAATACTATATTGCTGCATCCACTTCTGTCGTTGCAACAGCGCACCGTTGAAGAGATATCGAGGGTTCGGTGGCAAAGACAAGATGGCAAAGAAAAATTTTATACTAATTTACAAGGACCACAACACTGCGTTTTGGTAAATGTGCAAGGAAACAAAACAGAGCAACCTGGTGAAACAGAGGGAGCAAAGTGAAGTGTTTAGAAGGTCATATCGAGCTTGGTGCTAGAATGCTTCGTCCTCAGAAATAAGAGTAGGTTTAGTTTAAACAATATTTTATTAAGAAAAAATGATCATATAAATATAAAACGGGGATATGTTACAAACAAAAGAAAATTACACAAAGGTACGGATAACTATATTTAAAACATCATTATTTGTGGATTCGACACGAAGCTGAGTAGCTTATGTCAGTCGTTTCCGTGAGTAGGTTTGTTGAACACAAATAAGTTTCAAATCTTAAGGCCCAGAAAGTGTTATTAATCGAGTATAGCCTACCTATTCAGACAGGCGACACTTTTCTAGAAACAACTGGAATAGACAGACGACACCTTACTGAACACACATCAGCGCGGGTTTTCCTGCTCACTATTATTCAACACGCCAGCTTCAGAGCACATGCATTGGAGGCGAGAAGAATCTACTTCAGGATGTAGGATGTCAAAGACCCGAAAGTGTATAAGCTTATTTTGTCAATTTGTGCATGATTGATCAACGGGACACGCAAACTAAGAGTGTAATGTGGCTGTAGCAACTAAAATTTACAATAATTTTTTAAAAAATCTTCTTGAGTATATAGGTTTCAAAGTAAGCAATGCACTTCATTATCCTGGATTTGGATACAGTCTCGAGGTGAGCTAATTTCACTGACTCGTGGTTTGCTTTTATTTATTAAAATACATGCATATAACAATAGACTTTTGTAACTATTGGTAACAGACGACTACTTATTTAAAACCCCAAGCCCTGGTAGTTTTAAAATCTTCCGAATCTTTCCTGCAAATCGTTCACAAAAAGGGGCAACATTGGGTCGAGATTTTTAATTTTTTTTAGGTGTTGTTGTTGATTATAGAAATTTGACCCACTGTACATGCATCAAGAATATGAAACATAATACGAAACCTCTGTGGAACCCTCTGACATTTTGAGCGTGTAAAAGTCACTGGTGCTGTCTAATTTTGTGAGGAATCCAGCGCCGTTAAGGGCCGATGGTTTACCCACTTGACGTTTGCGTGCAGCCTATCGTTGAGGAAATGTGATGACCCTTTACTTAAGATACAGGGGATATGGAATGAGTGTTTTGGTCCCATGTATGAAACACGTCTACGAATTTCCCGCTTTGTCTCGCCCCACTGTCGAGGCAAAACGGGAAATTCGTAGATGAGTTTCATAAATATAGTATGACCAAATCACGAATTTCATGTTCTGTTTATCATATGACACCACAGTTACCAAAAACACATCTTTTAGGTATAAAGGGAGAGTTAAAGAAGGGGAATTTCACGTTGAACGTCATGTGTCATGAATCAATATAACAAAAGTACAATATCAGTAAGTTGATGTTTTGAATTAGAATTAATTTTACTTAGATCGTTTTGGCGATAACCAATCAGAAAGCGTTCTTTTAATATTGACCAATCAAATCAACTGAAGGTGTCATGAAGCACTAATTAATATTTATTGAAAATATGAAACGGTAATAAGACGAGAAAATGAGAAGTCGTATGATAAATACAGATATCCTTTCGTACCCTAGTTATAGATTTCGTCACCAGTTATAGATATTCCAATCAATAAGTATTGGATTCGTCTTGAAAATAATAAGATATTAACACGATGTATGGAACTGTGACAACTCTTCATTCTTAATTATTCAATAAACAACCATCTCTGATGGTACTGTTGAAGTCATTAACCCTTTACCTAACATGAAAAGCAGACGATACTTGCAAAAAAAAACTTCTTGAACTAATTTTTTTCATTTTTTGTCTCAAAAACATAGGTTATGACCCCTCATTGGAACGAGCTCGATGAGCTCGTTCCAATGAGGGGCCATAACCTATGTTTTTGAGACAAAAAATGAAAAAATAATGAAAATTAACTGACGATTTTTGAGAATTGCGCTGGCCGGTCTTGGCCGTTACGTTGGGTAAAGGGTTAAAGATACGGTACAATCAAGTCGATTGATTTTTTATGAATTTTTTTAGATTCAATAGTCTGGAATATTTTAGTTGAATATTCCAAATATTTCAGATGATTGAATTTAAACACAGGTGGTGGACTATTTAAGGGTTAGATTGGTTCCAGCAAAAAAAAAAAAAAAAAAAAATAATGGTGTAAGTGTCCGGCCTGTTCGAGCAGGGTAAAATCCAAGAGGTAATGTCCCCCTTGACTGTTCTTTGACGATGATATGGTTCTAACACACATATTCGATCAAATCAAGTCTCGATTAGGAAACATTTAAAAAGAAATGAATATTTATGGGATATTTTAAGATTCAATTATTTGAAATATTTCAGTCGGTTGGAAAAGCAAATATTCCAGACGAGTGAATCTAAACAAAGGCGATGAACTATTTAAGAGCTAAAATGGTTCTAAGTCACAACAGCGTTGAATTCTCTGCAGAATTTGAGTAGTGGCTTGAGAGTTTGACTGCACACCTTGAGTTTACCGTAGTGAAAAACAAATATAATATGAAATCAGCGCCTGATCAGTTCGACTACGGTAGGTCATTCCTCCACTTGCTTCTAATTTGTTGATGATATGGTTTAACTAAGAAAATAAGAAGAAATTTATTGAACATAAGATTAAGTCCAGTGGCGTGGCGTGGAAGTTGTTTCAAGTCAAATATTGTGCGCCCATTCAGGCAAATCACACTTGACTTGAATCAACTGCGTAGGTTAGCCAAGTTTTCCAGTTCACCGTTTTCCAAAGTAACAGTGCCAGGGTACTTGCTACGAAAATGAAGACGCGTTGACTGGACTTCAGACATCTCGGTGTTCATCGAACCACTGATAAAGATCAGAAATCCTACATTGCAGTCGCCGTAAACTGGTCGTAATCCACGCGTGGGCAGTAATGTCCCCGCATGTGTTTACCAGGTAATAAAAAAACCTCATTAGCAAACTTTTAATTAATGAAGCACCGGGTACGACCCGGTGCTTCGTTAATTATATGTTTGATGATTAGCCCTATAATTAGTGTTTGGAATCTAAGAATACTATGTCCGAAGGAATATTGCCCACCCGTGTAAAGTGACCAGTCCACGGCGGCCATACTGTAGAAACAGATTATCAGTACAGTGACGTTTTCTGGTGTCCTGTATCGAGTTGAGGAACTCCAACCAAGGCTTGGTGAATGTCCCCAACGAGATGCTCTCCACAAAACTTCGCTGTAGTGATTATCTTTTTATTATATACCTGCCCATGTGTAATCATTAAATACTGAACGGAAACAAGCGAAATATTTGGCTGTAGTTGTTGATTGGCACGTCGTGTTTTTTAATCTCAATTGCAGACTCGGTGGAGTAAATCTACCTTCTCATCGTACTGTACCTGGCACAAATCTACAGTACGTGGAGAGTGTTTTATCACTAAATACCCCGTAGAGTGGAGATTCCACCCTAGCAATAATTGCAAATTTGTTGCATAGCGTAGCAAGCATAAGCAAAGTTCCAGCCAATGGACCTCCTTGTTAAACCCGGACGTTCATTTGCTGAAACATTTCTTGTACTTTCTATCCATATATTTTGGCGATAACTCCACTCCGCAGGCGATTTAGTTACAATCCACTCTCCACATACTGTAATGTAGGTTCGACAACATTCCTTGCAAAATAGCTTTGTGTAACGACGAAAATGTAAAAAAAAATATTTATTGATGGTTTGTAGATTTAGAGGAAAATTTATAAAGCGAGGTGGAAGTGGAAGACACAATTCTCACCCAGAACTAGATTTCGATTTTACAGTATCACACTGAGGCATTTCAGGACTATCAGCATTATCACACCCCATACCGCGGGAGGGATTTGATACCAGAAATCGTATCCGTTCAATGACAGGCACAGTGCAGTCGCCATGGTCGTAATCCACGCGAAGGAAGTGATGTCTCCAAGCATTTACCAGGTAATAAAAATCATAATCAGCAAAATTTGAATTACAGAGGAACCGAGTTGTTCCTGGTGCTTCATTAATTAAATTTTAGAAGATTATTCCTATAATTAGTGTTTGGAATCTAATATTATTGGGTCTGTAGAAATATTGCCCAGCCGTGGAAAGTGACCAGTCCACGACAGCCGTACTGTATATAATAAACCACTTTATCGTTTACCTGTTTTTACTGACCACCTGAATATGGGCATTTATCACCAGTTTATCACACCTTATGACACGCAAAGAAATCTAAAGAACTTCAAAATCTCTGGTGAGGTTCGCGTTTATGTCACAACGCTGTAAGACCATACAGTTTCAGTTTCCTCTAGCAGTGCACGTCAGACATTATGTACTAGCAAATGTACATCACGGAATCTGCAGACGTGTTACTCATTTCTTGGATGTATTGAAAAGTTAATCTGCAATCAAGTATTTCAATCCTCTGGGCTTACATCTCCTGAAAAGAGTCTTCTCTGGTTTGCAGTTTGGCGAACTGACAGAAGGTTTCAGTTTTACTGTTTTAGTCTTTTTTCCAATAGACCTGTCACATTTCTTCCACTTGACGTTTTTCTTATAACGACACACCCGACAAGCTTTCGTTTCGACTTTAGTTTTAGCACAATCTGCAATTCCCTTATGCAGAGTGAGCGTTCTGTGTTTCGAACCCTTTGCCATGTCACACTTACTCCAAAATCCGTTCCTGTACTGACATTCTTCACACGTTTTCTCGATTGTTTTAGTCAATTCACATCTTGGGTCTAATGTAGGGATGAGATTCAAAGTCCTTGTCCTCACGTTGTTAACGGGATCACAGTCCGACCATTGGGAATTTGTTCTGCTGTACTCACACTTTGGTTTTGCCAGCTCTCTTCTTTTTCGTACAACAAAACTAGAAGAAAATTCCAAAACAAAACAAAGAAGAAAAATGTATGAACTCCTCATTTCTAAAATTCAGCAGAAAAAAACTCGGATGTTGTACGTTCCAATATTTGGCTGAGATACAGGATGTTGGAATGAACGTGAATGAATGAACGTCGAAAATTTGAACTCCTTTTATACAATCGATTGTGTCGTCTTCAACACTTACCGAGGCAAGGTGTGAAAAATACAAGTGTCTTAATGTATCTCTGTGAGTGAATGCTTTCAAAATCGACAGTCTCGCAATAGTTTTAATGCTTTGGAAGGAAAGACATGTATTCATGATTTTGCCCTTTTTAAAATTTGAACATTTTATTTTTGTCAGTGTGAAGAACCGTACTATTGTAATAATGCATCCATAAGGTACGAAATTATGTTCCAGGTGATTAAATAAAGTGAATCTTGATTCAGTTGCAACTACAATGCTTTAGGAAAGCTGTCCCCATGTAACATTTTACACAAAAATAAAAATATCGAAGCGAAAAAGTTACACAATAATGTGCATATTTCAAAAGGAGTTTGTACTTTAACTCTATGTGCCCAGATGCCAGAGTACTGGTATTTCAAGAAGCTATTTTTTTCCCAAAACGTAACCATGAATTTAACCAGTCCAATCTTGTTTGACGAAATTTCGATATTTCAACACCAGTGTAGAGAGATTTAACACTTACGCTGCCGAAAGCGACTATTGTCATCTTTTTTATGATGATTATCTGTACGTTCTGGTATGCGCAGATCAAACCTACCATCTGATTAATTGTTGATAAGAGCTCAGAGCCCTTTCCAACAATTAATCAGATGATAGAGTTTCAAGTATGTCATAAGTTTTATTAAATTTCCTCGCATACAGGCGTACATAGAAGTCCTCCATATAGGGACAAAGTAGGCGTGGCAGTAAAAGGGTTAACCTTTTACCTAACGTAACGCCAAAAACCGGCCAAAGCTATTCACAAAAAATCACGATTCAGTTTAATTGTTTTTTTCATTTTTAGTCTCAAAAACAGCTTACGCCCCCCCCCCCCCCTCATTGGAACGAGCGAGTTCAGCGCGTTCCAATGAGGGATCATAACCTATGTTTTTGACCCCCCAAAATGGAAGAATTTAGTTATTCAAAAATTCTGTTTGCAAGAGTCATCTGTCTTTCTCGTTAGGTAAAGGGTTACTGAGTTTATCAATATTTAAAAGTGACAAATTTATACACGATGAGAAGATGCAGGACAAAAATCATACGTGCAAGAGTTGTTTAATTCTTTCCTACCAGGTCAACAGACGCCACTCATTTTTTGTCTTAAACCATAGCTCACGGACCTGTCATTAGAAAGAGCCCGACGTGCTCGTCCCGATGTAAGGGCATAAACCATGGTTTAGTGACAAAGATGAAAAAAAACTTTGAGGGTTTTATGAATAGCATCGGCCGGGTTTGGCGTTTCGTTGATAATATGTTAATGTTTTATAACACTGCGTATGGAGATAAATAGTATCAACTAAAACAGTTTGTTAAACTCTGTTTTAGTTATTTTGTTAACCCTTTACCCAATGTACCTGTCAAAACTGGCCAGCGCTATTCACAAAAGTCGCCAATTAATTTTCATTATTTTTTCATTTTTTTTGTCTCAAAACATAGGTTGTGATCCCTCTTTGGGACGGGCTGGCCGAGCTCTTTCCAAAGAGGGATCATAACCTATGTTTTTGAGACAAAAATAAAAAAATGAGTTACTCAAGAATTTTGTTTGCAAGTGTTGTCTGCTTTTCATGTTAGGTAAAGGGTTAACAAAAGATAAATATGAATTAGAATTTACTTTAGAAATATGATACCAACATGTTTTTGTATCGACGGTATTTTGTGGAAGCTAATGCTGTGAGGATAAATAAATCAGCTCAATTTAATGCTCCTTTGAAACAACAAATGGAGTTCTTTGATGGCCTACCACCAATTATAATCGTTTATTACTTTCCAAAGTGTGATTTACTTGGATTTCCGGGTTTGATTGTAAACGATAACTTCACAAGTGAATTATGCATTCAACAATTGGATCATGTATCCGTGCGCGCAAACTAAGACACTTTGTCGTGCTTGTAATGGGGACTTCATTGTTTTTTTTAACCCTTTAACTACCATGAAAAGCAGACGACACTTACAAAGAAAGTTCTTGAATAACTATTATTTTCATTTTTGTCTCGATGAGCTCGTTCCTGTGAGGGGTCATAACCTATGTTTTAGAGACAAAAAATGAAAATAATAATGAAAATTAATTGTCGATTTTTGAGAATAGTGCTGGCCGGTTTTGGCCGTTACGTTAGGTAAAGGGTTAAATAATATATTTACCGTTCATGATGAAAAGTAATAAACAGAATAATCGCTTGACTGGACTGGTTACGTTAAATAATTCATTCGAGGCGGGGGACTATATTGTAAAACACTCGTGCACATTCGCGCACTCGTGTTTGTACAACGTCCCTCACGTCTCCTGAATTATTTCACGTAACCAATCCAGTCAAGCGATTACTCTCTATATCTACACACGTAAACGAATGCTCACTAATCTCTTTTTCTTGTACTCCAAATGGTTAAAGTGAAAGAAACAGGCCGAATGATCAGAAGAGAAATTCATTCGCTAAATGTTTTTACATTTACCGAAAATATGTCATTAGAATGGATTTATGTTTCACTGATGCATTTGCATCCTGGTAAAATTTTCCGAAATCTGTCAAGTAATTGCGAAGCCCAGAAGCAAGTATGTGGAAAAAGTATGTGTGTGTGTGTGGTCGTGTGCCCCGAAGAACTGCCGCCTATGTATTGTATACTTGCTCCGGTTTATATCTAAATTGTTTTTAAAAACATTAGTACTAGAACGGGTAAGATATACTCATAAAATGAATTTGTATTTCGAAAACAAGAAAAAAAAATGTAAAAATAAAAATGAATTTTATCCAAGATTTCTGTAGAAATTTCTTGTTTCAAAACAAAAGCCTTTGACGTCTGATAGAACCGGATTGGTATCGTAGAACTTGTTCCATCGAGATGTCATTAGGTAAGCTTTGGACAAAAAAATAGATGTAAGTAATAATAAATACACAAAACATGTAAAAAATAAGAGGCATCCTAGGAGGTGGTGTATCCACACAAGATAATATCATTATCAACTTTAGTCGATCGCTCCCTCGGCCCTCCCTCCTTCCTCTCCCTCCTCTCATCTCCCCTCCCCTCCCCTTCTCTCCTCTTCTCTCCCCTTCCCCTCCCTCTCTACTATTGTCCATCCTTTAGGGTCAATGCCCAAGTGCATTTTAGCAGAACACAATATATACATACTCATGATGTACCCATGATTTGAGATATAAACATTTATATTGTTGAAATCAGTATGCAGTATGTGCTCTCGAGAACGTACCACATGTAGCATTCACCCGATTTGCTTCTCTCCTTGTAGAGTGCACTTTCAAAATGTGGTAATGGGCTAACTAAACCCTTACCTCGAAAAGACGAAAAAGAGGGCACTGTTGTCTGCAAGGGGAGAACACCAGGAATGCTAGACGTTTCTACAGTACGTGGAAATGTACTATCACTAAATCGCCCGCATAGCGGAGATTCCACCCACACAACAATTGCAAATGTGTTGCAAAGCATAACAAGCACAGACAAAGTCTCAACCAAAGGATCTCCGGGTTGAACCCGGAGGTCCATTGCCGAAACACTGCCTGCGTTTTTTGTTCATATGTATAAAATTTGAAAGTTATAGTTCGGGTAACAACTCCACTCCGCGGGCGACCCAGCCACAATCCACCTTCCACGCACTGCAAATATATGTTGCTCGTATTGGCATAGTTCCTTTATCATCATCTTGGTGCAAACTGGGCAACTGCATGCAGGTAGGTAATTAGCCATGAGAAGGGTTTATGATTTTTTTTAATTTCCTTTATATATTTGGCCAGATTCATAGTGGTTTTAGTGTTTTCACATGTAAAGAGTGTGTGAAGTTTGAGCATATTCGGGTATTTTTCGAAGTAGGGTTTTAAATATTTGTGGCGTAAAATTTTGGGTTGATTACAAGCAATATACTGGAATTCGTCGCCTATATCTGAATTACACAAATTACATTTCCTTTGTGACAGATCTTAGGATATCCAGCTACCAGTTTCTATTGGAAAACGGTGATTTTTAACCCTAAATTCTAGTAGTGTTGTTGCCAAATGTGGTGGGAGGGTCTTTAGGTAATTTTCCAAACAGAATTGTGTTTTTATAACATTATAAAACTGATATTTGTTTGACGTGCCTAGTTTTTCTACTCCTAAGATTTATTCACTTCCCAAAATTTCGCAGCCATCAAGCAAAACCGGGACAATGGATTGCTCATATATTTCTAACACAATGTCTAGTGGCAATTTGTTTCTTCTCATTTTGTTTAGTAAAGAAAACATTGCTTTTTTGGCAACATTACATCTATTATTTTTTTCAATTGTGAATTTTCCTGATCTTGAGATGGTTACACCTAAGTATTTATAACTTTTAACTAGTTCTATAGGGGGCTGGTCGAAAGTGAACTTATCGTTTTGGCAAACCCGCCCCTCCAACTTAATTATTTTACATTTGTCAATATTCACCTTAAGTTTCCAATTTCGGCAGTAATCTGAGAAGGAGTTCAACATTTTTAGCAAGTCTGTTCTCGAATTTGAAAGTATAACAGTGCCATCAGCGTACAAAAGAATTGGTAGTTATAGATAGATCTGGGGGTCGTTTTCATGTATCTGCGTCTGCTCAAACCGCACACCTTCACAACCGTTACTATACAAAAACGATTCCAGATCATTTAAAAATAGGGAAAACAAAATGGGTGATACATTTGCCCCTTGCCTGACACCGCTGTAACTAGGAAAAAAATGGGAAATTTCACGCCCTGAAATGACGGCGGATTTAATATTGCTGTAATGTTTTTGATAATTTTTAGTATTTTTTCATCTATATGTGTCCACGTGATCTTGGACCAGAGTGCCGAACACTTTGGAGAAATGCATAAAGGCACAGTATAGGATCTTTTTATTTGCTCTCAGCAACTCCCTTGTGGTATTTAAGGAGAATACATGGTCGATAGTAGAATGCCCTTTCCTAAAGCCAGTTTGCGTTTCATTGAGTAAGTTATTTTCTTCCAAGAAAAGGGAAATTCTTTCACTCAATATACTAGTAAATAGTTTTGAAATATTGCTCAGTAAAGTTATTTTACGGAATTATCAGGGTTTCTGGGGTTTCCTTTTCCCTTGAATATAGGTTTGATTTTGCCGTTGGTCCATAAACTTGGTAGCAAACCTGATTCTAAAATGATATTAAATAGTAGCAAGTAGATTTGCTTAAATTGTTGGTAGGTTGACTTAATATATTCATTTATTATACCATCGATTCCTGGGGATTTTTAATTTTTTAATTTTTTTACTGCCTTTTTTATCTCATCCACAATTATTACATCATTTAATACACATGTGTCTAATATATGCGTCGGGCGCTGTGAGTCATCTCTGAGGGTACAATCCTATATATGTTTAGCGTCGATGTACTCTGCGCTATCCACATGTTTGTAATATTCATAGAATTCGTCTATTGATGGCATATTATTTAGTTTATCAGTGCAGTTTTGACGTCTAGTGGTTTTCCAAAATTCTTTTATATTAAACGGTTTAAAATTTCTTAATTTCGACCTCAATTGTTTGTTATACTGAAATTTACTGGCTTTTAGTTTCTGCTTATAATTATTTCTAAGAAATTGGAGAGCCTGTTTATTTTCTATGCAGGGGTGTTTCTTGTATTCTTTACGCTCCCTTCTTAATTTAGTTCTAGCGGCAATACAATCACCTGATATCCATGGTTTTTTAAAACTATTAAGTTTTGGGGGCGTTGATTTTATTTTTACAGCTTTTTTGCCTTTTACTTCAAAAGTTTTTATGGCTGTTTTCAAGAAAATGGAGCACAGGTCTTGACTTACTTGCTCAATATCAGCTTGAGTGAGGTTGCCATATCCCTCAAGAGATTTTAGTTTATTTTCCAGGATTGCCACATCCTGGCTCATTATATTTTCTTGAAGCAGATTTAATTTCTGAGGACCCCATTTCCCTATACCATTTGCTGAGTAGCAAGATGCACTACTCTGCATCGAGCAGGAATCGTCTTGTCGGGTGGTGGGTAAAGTACCGTTATTAGCTTATGTTGATGCAGCATTATCGTTTGCGCAAACATCATCGCAAACGTTCAGTGGTGTAGATAAAGGGGTGGGGGCGCTGGGGGGGGGGGGAGGGGGGGCTAAGCCCCCCCCCCCACCAGAAGTTTTGTCGGAATTTTTTTGGGACCATTTTAAGGCCAATTTATGCCTAATAACATTAAAATGCTGGCTTTGGGGATAAAAACATGCCATTTCGGGTAAAAAAGACCAATTTTCAGTACATTTGCAGTAAACAAGAAATTCTTTCTGTATGTTTGAGTTTTTGTTGTTGTTACACTGTCGGAAAATTTTCGGTCTGTCGGAAAATTTTGCGCTTGCTCCTCCGCCAGCGAAAAGCTATCTACGCCACTGCAAACGTTATCGCAATGTTAGACTCTTGAGCAATCAACTGTGAAAACAATCGGACAATGGATGTCCGAGTACAATTCAGTTCAAGTCGGTCAAGCACTTCGTGAACTCTGTGTTACATACATAGAACTTTATTGAAATAACTGAATAAACACACCGTGGGCTTCTGCCCATAAGTGGCAACAGTACATCATTTCCGTTTGCATACATCCGCACACACCTTAAATAGAACAGATTTGATGCATCAAGGTCACAATGAGTTTGTTCCATTATAAATCATTGGAAAGTACCCGTAGGCTCTCTCCAATGATCTATAATAGTACAAATTTGGGGTAGGAATGAAATATAGGATCCTGGACAACAATTACTATTTTGTTACTCTGGATCTGCACCAGCACAAATCATTGGAAAAGTCCCGTAGGCTCCCTCGAAAGATCTACAATAGTTGAAATCTTAGTTAAAGAAGCAATATGCAATATAAGATCCTGCACAAAACCACGGCTGGTCACATGCACACACATACCCAAATACATATATGTACATATGCATACACATATGCGTGCATACACATGCATATACATAACATCATTTCTTCGGGAGCATAACACGGCAGCAAAAAGTTCCAATTTTTGCCACCTTCATCCTCACTGGACATTGCATTCACGTAATTCAAATGCCTTTTTAAGAAATTTTCCTAAGTTTATATAGGTGGACCGTGAGTTAGCGGAGAGTAACCCACACAATTTGAACATACTTGGTTTCTTGGTATAAAAAAAGTTTAATGAATTTTTTACGCAAATCTTGGAAAAAGGGAATTCTAATATAAAATGATATTCGTCCTCAATTTTATTACTATTACATAAGTGACATAACCTCTCGGTCCTCGGGGTATTATTGTACCGCCCTATTTCGTTATATAATCTATGAGAAGACAATCTTATTTTACTAATAGGGGTTAAAAGATTTACCGGGATGGATTCTTTCAGATACCACTGTAATTCGAATGAATGAAAACTGTTTTTATATAATAAACATTCAGGCCTATTTTTTAGATCATTGAAAACCGTTTGTAAGTACAGATCACGTACGCGCCTTGTAATTTCATTTACAATTGCATTTGTATTTAGAGAAATATATCCGGTCCACAAATACCCCAATCCTATATTTTCTAAGAGAGATGTTATCTCTCTAATCCAAGGGCTCTGATTTTTATCAACAATATATGTATAAAAACCTCTCAGTAAAGCGTTCTCCGAACATACCAACTTGACCCAATATTTTAGCATACGTATTTGTCTAAGGACATACATGGGAAAACGACCTAGTTCACAATACACCATAACATTGGTGGTTTTTTCAATGGCGTCACCTTTGTGCATACCCCATACTTCACACCCATAATACAGTATACTTGAAACATAGGTATCGAATAAGTGTAACTTTGCTTCTACGTCAGGTCCCAGGTCTTCACATTTATTACGCAAACAATACATGGATTTACGACTTTGCAAAGCGAGTGTTTTTGCGTTATATCCCATTTACCATTATATTTTAGGACACACCCGAGATAATTAAATTCATCAACAACACCAATTGCTTCTCCCCGGTCTAATCACTTTTCAATTTTTACTCTTCTTTTACTGTTACTGAAACATACTATTTTAGTTTTATTTATGTTTACATTCAATTTATTCACCCGGCAGTACTGCTAACAGAACCATATCATCAGCATACATCATCACAAACAGCATTATGGGGGTTAGGTCCATTTCTATATGTTCACCATTATATAAAAAGTTAACCAAGTCATTAACATATAACGAAAAAAGTACAGGAGATAACGATTCCCCTTGTAACAGACCCAATCCCAGTTTAAAACTGTCTGAAATTTCTCCACTCCATTTCACGGATAATTTTATTTTACTATACATATTTTTAATAACATTAAGAAACGGACGAGTTATTCCATGTTTTACTAATTTTAACCAGTGCAGACCGGTGTTAATCGAATCAAATGCTTTCGCATAATCTACAAATGAGCAATACAAACGTTTTTTAGTGATCAAATACTCATCAATAGTAGCCTTCAAAATGAACAACGCATCAGCGGTCCCCACCCCTTTTTAAAACCAAATTGTAGATCAGTAACAAGACTATCCACTGCCAATAGCCTTTTATGAAGAACAGAGATAAAAAGTTTGCAAAGCACATATATTAATGTTATTCCTCTGTAACCGTTAGTATTATTAATCGATCCCTTTTTCTTAAACACGAGGACAATTAATCCGTGACACCATACTTCTGGGAAATTTCCACTTGTAAAAATTGTATAAAAAAGACGAACCAGGAGGGGCACAAGAGAAGTCCTGTCGGGTTTTAAATATTTATTAATTATTTCGTCGCACCCTGCTGCTTTATTAGTTTTTAAGTTTCTGATTAAATAATCAATTTCCTCAGCCGTGATAGTGTCATTCAATCCGGCAAGCCGATCAACTTCGACACTGCTACTGTTACTTTCGTTTACAATATTATCTATATTTTCCTCAATACCCGTTAACGTTTTAAAATGTTAAAAAAAATCCGAAATACCTATGTTGTAATTGTGCGTTTTATTTTTATTGCTAAATAATTTATAGAACTTTGAATGGTTACTTGCTCGTAATTCACGGAGATTCCTACCTGCTAGCCGTTTATATACAGTTTTACTATTCGCTATTGTTTTTTTTATATTCACGCCGTTTCTCTAGCAGAACTTTATGATTTGAATGCAAATTCAATTTATTAAAATTATTTAATGCGTGTAAATATTCTCTCCGTTTATCGCGACATTCGGTACAAAACCATGGTTTCGATTCAGATTTCCATATTGTATCTGTGTTTTTATAGTATGTATGTTTTGTACACAACGGTTCCAAAAAATCACATAATGTTTCAGAAAATTGTTTTACAGCAGTGTCAACTTCCAACTGATTATGATCAATTGCTGAAACAATCGACTCAAACGTATCAAAATTTTCTGTACAAATGCGAGACGCTACATATGAAGTCATCAATTATACTTACTCCTTTATATGTTGTAGCTCCCACTCCCCTATTCCTCCCAAATCTACCGTTTATCACATAAAAAGGTCATCATTTTTACATACTTCTGCCAATTTATTCCCAAAATTCTTGGTCGTGCTCTCGTTCGACTTTCTGTGAACTGTTATGTCACAGCCGGTTGTATGCCTTAGCTCATTGATTTCATTACGCACAGAGCTGGAGAGATCGTTGCACTTTCCAGTTCTCGAGTTGAAATCCCCGACCAAGGCGATACAGTCTGTTTCACATAATTTGTCAAGTATTGAAAAACTAAGCTTGTCGTGGAGGTCACCGGTGTCGTATTTTGCCCCTTCGAATGGCAAATAAACATTTCCAAAAATTATAGGGCTCCTGTCTCCCCTATTATATTTAACCCATAATATACATTTGTTTTCATCAGACATAATGTTAAAATCCTTCTTAAGGTATTCCTTGACAGCTATGCATATCCCACCCGACCGAACGTTTGCTACTTTCATTCTATTTTTTGGACCAAAAATATGAAAGTCCTCAATTTTGGTGACATCGATGTCGTCGGTCTTTGTTTCTTGGCGACAAAGAACGTCGAAGCCCCTGATATACTCCAGAAATTCTGGATCTTTTAACTTGGACGTAAGTCCGCATACGTTTAAAGAGACAACTCTTAGATTCGGCCTTACCCGGCTGGCCTACGCCAAAGGACTGTACATTTCACACTCCCCGGGAGTTTGTGAATTTGTCCATTGGCGGTTGGATCTGTAAGGGGGTGGGGTAGGTGTTTCAAGTTGTCTGTTATTTATATATATTCTATCTGCCACCACTTTTACTTTCTATCCTCTAGATTTTATGTCTTTTGCCAATGGAAATAGCACAGTTTTTCTGAAGTCTGCAACGGGCTTGGGGAATTGTTCACTTACATAAAAGTTTGTGGCTTTCAAAATATACGATCTGTTTCTGACGCATTCCCTATCCTTAAAGAATGTAAATTTTGCTACTATTGGGCGTGTCTTTTTGGGGTGCTTCCTACCCAGCCGTTGTACCCTATCGAAATAAATTGATCTGTCAATTTTCATTTGCTATTTGAGAAAATCCTGCACGATATCCTCTGAGGATATTTTGTCTGTCTCGATTTCTGTTAATCCAGAAAACAACAAATTGTCACGCATGGATCGCATCTGAAGATCAATCAGAGATTCAGTCAAACATTCATTTTCTTTGTGCATGTTTGACAAACGCTCACTTGTTTTGCTGTATTCACCCTGCAACAAACTCACGTCTTGCTCCATGTGTGCATTGTTAGAATTTAGCTAAGATACGCCAATTTTCAATATTCTAGTTTCATGTTCCAATGTATTAACCCTTTCACACAGTTTATCAACACTTTCTTCTTTGCTGTTTAATTTACTGTTTACTAATTTTAAGTCAGCTTTTATCTCATCCATAACATTCAGCCTCGCCATGATATTTTCCAGCATACTATAAAAATTGCCAAAGTCACTCTGAGTCACTTTTTCTTCTTGTAAGGCAAGCCTAGATGATAAATTTGCCTGGTCTAAAACCAAATATGTAGAATTGTCATATGATTTCAATTCAATAACTGGTGTACGGGTACGGTCCGACCGCTGGTAAGAATCAAAGTTTATACTCACGTCCCGATTATCATCACGAACGTTTGGGTCATAGCTCAGGAATATATCGGTGTTATCCGAAGCAGTGTTGACAATCCATAAGCTGTCTGCTATTGTAGAAGGCAAGTCAGATAATGACCCACTGCGATTTTTAGTTCTACTCGTTGTCCACTATCGTGCTCCCCCTCGTCCAGTGATGCTTTTCTTTTGCTATTCGCCTCTAACATGGTTTGAAAGTAGGTCAGTTCCGATTTTAGCAATTATAACTTAACCTCTTAACGCATCTAGTATTATAACAAATTTGGCAATATTAAAACTTTAGGATTTTCAATATTTTGGAGAGCTCTAACAGTCTCGTAGTAGTGCTAATACTTTGAAAGGAAAAACATGTATTCATGATTTTTCCCTTTTTAAAATTTAAACATTTTATTTTTGTCAGTGTGAAGGAGCGTACTATTATAACAATGCATACATAAGATACGAAACACATATGTTCCAGGTAATTAAATAAAGTGAATCTTGATTCAGTTGCAACTACAATGCTTTGGGAAAGCTGTCCAGATGTAACAGTTCACACAAAACTAAAAATATCGAAGCGAAAAGTTTACACAATAATGTACATATTTCAAAAGGAGTTTGGACTTTAACCCTCAGTGCACTGATGCCAGAGTACTGGAATTTCAAGAAGCTATTTTTTCCCGTAATGTAACCATGAATTGTAACCAATTCAATCTTCGATATTTCAACACCAATGTAGAGAGATTTAACACTTACGTTGCCGAAAGAGACTATTGTCACCTATGTTATGTTGATTATGTGTACGTTCTGTTACGTGCGAATCAAACCTACCATCTGATTAATTGTTGGTAAGGGCTCAGAGAGCCTCTTCCAACAATTAATCAGTTGATAGAGTTTCAAGTATGTCATACGTTTTATTAATTTTCCTCGCATACAGGCGTACATAGAGGTCCTCCATATATGTCTAAAGTGGGCGTGGCAGTAAAAGGGTTAACCCTTTAACCAAAGTAACGCCAAAAAACGGCCAAAGCTATTCACAAAAAATCACCATTCAGTTTTAATTGTTTTTGTTTTCATTTTTCGTCTCAAAAACAGCTCACGGCCCCTCAATGGAACGAGCGAGTTCAGCGCGTTCCAATGAGGGAACATAACCTATGTTTTTTACCCCCAAAAATGGAAGAATTTAGTTATTCAAAAATTCTGTTTGCCAGTGTCGTCTGACATTCTCGTTAGGTAAAGGGTTACTGAGTTTATCAATATTTAAAAGTGACAAATTTATACACGATGAGAAGATGCAGGACAAAAATCATACGCGCAAGAGTTGTTTAATTCTTTCCTATCAGGTCAAACAAACGCCACTCATTTGTTTTGTTAAACTACAGCCCACGGACCTGTCATTAGAACGAGCTCGACGTGCTCGTCGCGATGTAGGGTCACAAGCCATGGTTTAGTGGCAAAGATGAAAAAATAAAACTTTGAGGATTTTTATGAATAGCAACGGCCGGGTTTGGCGTTTCGTTGATAATGGGTTACCATTTTATAACACTATGTATGGAGATAAATAGTATCAACTGAAACATTTTGTTAAACTCTGTTTTAGTTATTTTGTTAATCCTTTACCCAATGTACCTGCCAAAACTGGCCCGCACTGTTCATAAAAATCGACAATTAATTTTCATTATTTTTTTTTTCATTTTTTTGTCTCAAAACATAGATTGTGACCCCTCTTTGGAACGGTCGCGTTCCAAAGAGGGGTCATAACCTTTGTTTTTGAGACAAAAATAAAAAAATGAGGTATTCAAGAATGTTGTTTGTAAGTGTTGTCTGCTTTTCATGTTAGGTAAAAGGTTAACAAAAGATAAATATGAATTATTAGAATTTACTTTAGAAATATGATACCAACATTTTTTGTTGTTGTATCGACTGTATTTTGTGGAAGCCAATGCTGCGATGGTCATTAAGTCAGCTAAATTTAATGCTCCTTTGAAACAACAGGGAGCGCGGTGGCTCAGTGGTAGACTGTTGGACTTCTATGCTAGAGGTCCCGAATTCGACCCCCGTCCGGAACGACCCGCGTTGTGTCCTTGGGCAAGGCACTTTATCCCGGTTGCCTATATGGGGGCTCGATGACGCCGTGTACTAAGACGTACTGCACGTCGATGATGCACATGTCTTCAACCGCTGTAAACCTGCTTGAGCGGAGCTTGAACAGAGTTAGAATGTTGATGAGCTGACAGTTGCTCATCGATGCTCGGTGGTTCTCTCCGGGTACTCCGGCTTCCCCCACCCGTAAAACTGTCACGGTCACGATTAGCCATTGTGCATAAGTATGTGACCTTAAACACCAATAAATAAATAAATATTGGAAACAACAAATGGAGTTCTTTCCTGTCCTACATCCAATTATAATCGTATCTACACACGCAAACGAAGACTCACTAATCTCTTTTTCTTGTACTCCAAAAAGTTAAAGTGAAAGAAACAGACCGAATGATCCGAAGAGAAATTCATTTGCTAAATGTTTTTATATTTACCGAAAATATGTTATTGGAATGGATTTATGTTTCACTGATGCATTTGCATTCTCGTAAAATTTTTCGAAATCTGTCAAGTAACTGCGAAGCCCAGAAGCAAATATGTGGAAAAAGTATGTGGGAGTGTGAGTGTGTGTGTGAGTGTGCCCTGAAATTAAATTTTGAAGGGCGTGTGTGTGCATGTGGTGGGGGCCGACAAAATTTGATTCATGAAATTGAGGATCCATTTCCGCCATCACTCACTGGGATCTAGAGAAAATTAACTCGATTTACATATAGAATATACGCAAAGTAGCTTGGTGTACCAAATGTTCACCACTCGTGGTGCACATTTGGTACACCAAGCTACTCTGAGTATATTTTTTTATACAACGATCGTCAGATTCTCAAGAGTTTAGATGTATGTCAGAAGTGCACATGTGCGAATCTGTTTTTTTACATGAGCACCGGTGAGTGATACTTTCGCTGTCAATTTTATCGCCAAAACAAAATGGAAAAACAAACTCGCAAATCACGGGTTATTTTTCATTTTAATAACATACTATTTCGTGTTATGGATGCTTTATTCACACGAGACAGTGCATGTTTATTAATATTTGGTGTCTTATGGGGTAAACTCATTTTAAAACGTAATAAATAATAGCCGTTTTCATTTCACTCTTCGCGAGAGGACGTGCGAAAAATTTGTTATTGGCATTCAGGTCGCCGTCACCAAAGGTCAGCTTGGATAATAATAATAAAAATAACACTTTGGTCGGCCGCTGATTTGTCGCGGTTCTCGGATGAGAAGGCCTTGGTTACCCCGTACTCCCAATTTCCTCCCTATTCCCACGCTTCTTCTCTCCTCCCAGCACTAGGACACGAACTGCTTGATGACATCTCTAGCCCCATTCTTCCCAATCTCTCCGATTAGCATATTAATCCTCTCCTTTGAGTCTCCCACTAACCACATGTCCTTCATTCTCCCATCCTACTTCCCCATTATACTCCCAGTGAATCTTATTCGTTTAGACAGGCATTTTGGGCATTCTAGAAAAAGTGTTCCAGGGTCTCCACCACGCCCAAATTACACATCTGGCACTCCTTTTCACTGTTTTTCCCAATTTTCCCTTCAGCTCTAGGGACCGCGACCTCAGCTTGAACAACCCTGCCCCCTCCCCCCAAGGTGCCATCAAGGTACTCTTCAAAATCACGCTTTTCTTTATCGCGCTGGCCACCCAACGACCTCTTTTATTTGATCCCCTCTCGCCAATTAAGGCTACCGTCCTCCATGAGCCTCAAGCTTGCGCCACATATCCTCCCTCCATACTCTATCGTATGCCTTTTTAACGTCCAAAAAGGCCACAAAAAACATCTTTTTCTTTTTTGTTTTCGCAGATTCTGTCATTTGGGATAGCTTGAAAAGGTGGTCAGGTCAGTGACTCTCCTTCCCTTCTTGAAGCCAGTCTGGATATCTCCCAAAAAAAAACCTTCTTCTCAATCACCTCCATTAATCTCCAATACAGGACTTACAGAAAACTTTTTTAAATGTTGCTACTGACAGAGGTCCCTCGAAAATTATCCAAAACGTCTTTTTCTGACTTTTTTTGTGAATAAATGTCACTTTGCTTTCTCTCCACTCATTTGGGACCTCTTGTTTTTCTATGGCTAAATTGAATAGGGCAGCTAGGCTTTTCAAGAGTTCCTCTCCCCCTTTTTTGATAAACTCGTTAGGAATTTCGTCCACCCCTCCCGCTTTTCCATTCCTTAATTTTGAGATCACCTTTCGCACCTCCTCCGTGTTAATTTCGCTGCACACGAAGTTCGATAAATTTTCCTCGACCTTGTTCGGACGCTTCGGTGGGTTCCCCATGCTCCATCGCTTATCGTTTACCTTTTCTCAGTGCTTGACTAGTTCTAATGCGATTTGATCTGGATCGTCTGTAACTCTGACATCTACTTTAATACTCTGTGGGTTACTTCCTTTGTTACGTTTATTCACCCATTTCCAAAATACGTTCGAACTCGACCCCTCTGTCATTCTTATCATCCTAATAAGACTGCTATTTGGCACTCTCCGATTCTCGTCTTTAATCTTATTTACTTTATTTCGTGCTTGTTGGTACTCTTCCTTTGCTACCGTGACCTCGTTGCTTTCCGCCCCTAAGTTTTCTACTTCTCCTGTATGCAGCACATTTAGCTTTTCTACCCTTTATGGCCCTGTTCAGTTCTTCGTTCACTCTGTACCCAAGTTCCCGTGTTGGCACCATAATCTTTCCTACACTTTCCTTCCGTGTCTCCACTTGGCTCGCAGCTATGGCATCGGCCATCTTGTGGATGTACTTCGACTTTAGGTGTAAATGTTAACTAATTAAATCCCATTACTGGCGTGTTCACCACAGTTGATGTGCATAGCTAAAATTTATGTCATTGGGTTTTCGTATATAGTAGAAGAGATAATCATGGTATAAAACTGCTTATTTTCTCATAATTAATCAGAGAAAATCATTTCATTTTATTTTGTGACCTCATGTATCTTTTGCCTGCCATATTTATGTGCCATTTCATTCAATGACCTCTCATCCTCTGCCCTGATAAGACAAGTGTACAGCAAAATAAGAAATATTAATTCTCAAATTGTGATTAACGACGGTCAGATAATCATTTATGAGTGTCAGATACAAACATATAAAAGCTTGCCCGTTTGGTAACGTTTATCCATTCATACTCACAGCAAAGATACAGGAATTGAGAGAGGAATACATATCCACCATGATGCAGCTTGCCGTCTCAATAGTAGTCATGTCTGTTCTAGTTCAACTCGCTAGGCCCTATCCAGTGAACCACTATTACAGAAATGGATATCCTGCACCAGACAGTCACAGATATGATTATGCACCTGCCGCCCCATACTACCAGCAGGCTCCAATTGCATCTCCAATTGACCCGTATTATCCCAATGGGTTCGCCTCATTCGGTGCCGCTGTAAACATGCTGCAACCCGGACTGTCATTCGGAGCTGGTGAGTAATAACAACTGTTATTTATCATAGGAAATAGACAGGGATTATCGAGTGTTTTGTCGTGTTTACCGACAATTATTCCACACGTGGGCATGAAAATTTGCCGCGAGTGGAAATACATAATTTGTTTGTGTCCACAAATGAGATAACGTCGGTACTAACCCCAGGGCACTGGGTTATCTTTATATTATTCGCACAATAGATAATTTTTTGACGTGTTCTATAAAGCCATCGCTGAATCAAAACACAAATCATCTCATCGTTGCCTAAACATTTCCCTGTTGTACGGGATGTTTAGTTGGAGAATACGGTGTGACATGAGGCGAAGTGAGAGCAATATTATGCGAGAGTTTAGCTGAGCTTAAATGTTCACGCTGAACCTCATGTGACACCGTACAGTATAGTCGCCGTGGATTGGGCGTACACCAGGTAATAAAACTCATCATCAACAAAGTTTTACTTAATGAAGCACCGGGTCGAACCCGGTGCTTCATTAATTAAATTTTGGATGATTATTCCAATGATTAGTGATTGGAATCTAATATTATGGCGGTCGTGGAAATATTGCCCGCCCGTGGAAAGTGACCAGTCCACCGAGACTACTGTATGTTCCAACTAAACACCCCGTAACGTATTTATTTTGACAAACTACGAAGTGGCAGCAAACCATTTTATGTTTTCGTTAAATTTTCCTATCCGCATTCATGTGTTTACAAAAGCAGACGAGTAGTGGTGCATTGTAAGTGGAGTATTCCAACATCTCAATTGTCGCCAAAAAATTATTGATTTATTACCTCCGACATTTTAGGTCGCATTTACAATTCTGCTTGCTTTCCGGCGCATTGAACTGAAAATAAAGTGCCAGTTTTCTGAATTTAGATATTTGGGATAAAAACAAAAGGGCCAGTGTCGGTAAATTGAGTTAATACGATCTCATCATTGATGAAAATTGTCGATGTATTCCTCAGTCCTCGGCCACAAGTTATGACCCTTCATTGGTGAATCTAGCCGGCTGGCGTAATAATTTCTACTCCAGGGCTTATATTTCGTCTAAATTTGTGAGAATCCATTTGGATTCTCGTGAAAATGGTTGCGAGAATCCATACCAACTATGAGTGTCCCAGGATCCCATGACGCCACCATGGATGAACCACTGTTGTATACTGATAACACATGTTAACATTTTACCCAACACACCTTTTTAATTTTTAAAACTAAATTTGATAATTTTTAAACAATAAATAATAAATAGATGATAAAATAATTAAATGAACAATATTTACTAATAAAATCTTACAAATATGGCTGTCGTTGGAACCGGCTCAATGAGCCGGTTCCAATGACAGCCATATTTGTAAGATTTTATTGACATAGTATCAGGGTATTACAGGTCATGTTAGCCTTCTGCTGGTTAATTTGCTGCCGCTGTGTTAAATAAAGGGTTAAATTGACTTAATTATTTTCACGCGAATCCTAGCAGAGGTGCAGCGAGAATCTACATGGATTCTCGCCGGTTTTATTACGCGAATCTTTGTGCGAACCGATTCTCGGATTCTCGTCGAAATTTTAGCCCTGTACTCCACATTTATACAAAGATCGAACTTATTTTAAAATAGGACATTTTTAAAAGAAGGGTAAAAGCACACAACAATATTTTCGATTGACCTTCCGCGGGTATATCTAACAATCAACTTAATTTGCAACCCAAAACTAGGAAAACATTTGTGTCAGCCCCCCCCCCCCATTCCGATTCCGTATCAGACAGATTCAATTTCCGGTAAACACCACACTATCGCATACATACATTGTTATTACACATTAAACTACAGTTCCTGAAATTAAAAATGTTGACCAATTTCACCCCAATTTAAACTGAAAAATGGGGGAAACGAACTTCATGTACCGGGATCGCTAGATGAATGTATTTTCATGACCATGTGCATGTCTTGTAATTTGTGTCAGATTCTCGGTCTTGTTTACAACCACATGGTCATGATAATGTATATTTAGGGAATTTTGATAGGCTACAATCTAAATCTGATGTGGTGTTTAATTTTAAACTTCGCACTGCGAGTGAAATCGATTCCTGCGTGGGAACAATCGAGTTTTACAACTTCACTTTTTTTCTCGATAATTTACAGTTCTATTATAATGAACAATATGACCAATACATTTATTTACTGGGGGTTTAACGACACATTTGACAGCCAGGGTCACAGGTCCAGACAGTTTTATGGGTTGGGGGAAGCTGGAATATCCGAAGAGAACCACTGCGCAGCGGAGAGTAATGCCAGACTCCTCAAGGCGCAACTCCGCACAAGCCGAGTTAGCACTGGTTGAAATCGAGTGCTCCATCGACGTGCAGTACGCCTAAGTACACAACGCCACAGTGCCCCCCCCCCCCCCCCCCCCCGGACATTAGGGTGTCAACTATAAAGCTATGCGATTTATTTAACTCTCTCACAGAACCAAAACAGTTCAAACTGGTGTGGTAATTGAAAAACACTGAATAAAATATTGCACCCCACTCTAAGTATTAAGAAGGCTTCACATTCTATCCATGTGCTTTGTATTATCTATGTATTTTGTCTGTGTGGATTTGACTTTTTACAATTTATGGGAGAGTGAGAGTGCCTACAGGTGAATACTAGCTAGCATGCTGCTGTGATAGAAAAAAATCTCAATCGAGACATTGGGATCCCACTAATGTATCAAAGGCGAGAAGGGCATATCAATTCAGAATATGTGACTTTATTGCGTGAAACCCTATATGTTTACAAATCTAATCTACCAGATGAAAAAAACACTGGAAAATGTGCACCATAAGAATAATATTCTTTTCTTTTTACTTCATTGACGGCAACTTGGAAAGTTGATTCTCGAAACAATGCTTTACGTGTGTGTGTGTGTGTGGGTGAGTGTGTGTGTGTGTGTGTGTGTGTGTGGGTGTGCGAGTGTGTGTGTTGTGTGTGGACTGGTCCTGCATTCGTTGTGAGGATCTAAACAATAGTGTTTGGTCCTCACAATGTTTTTCCTTTGTTCTCGCCATGTCCCCACAAATCAAACAATGCAATCGGTGGATTTAACCATGTCTTGTTTGTCATTGTTTGCCCCTGATAACAAAAGAAAAAATAACAAGTCCCCACAACGTATGATACGCCATAATTTCATTCCAGAGGAAGGCTTCAAAATGAATGTGTGGGTAGCCCAATCAATATTTCCAACGTGCAGCCTTGAGGCTGCACGTTGAAAATATTAATTAATCTACCCCCAAATAATGAATATGGACTCTTCAAATTGCTGCATTTGAACTGACGTGGTAGATACCACCAGTCTTCAAAGGGTTAATATTTGTTGAAACGATACAATTCCAAAATACTTTGAAAGTCGATTCGATTCGATTCGTCTCAATGATTCGATTTGAGTTCCACCGATTCGAAAATATTCGGATGGTTGAGATATTCCAACCAAGTGTCTCCCATTGAATTGTTCGTCTGTCATCGGGACTCCCAGAGGAAGGCTGGTGACAGAAGCATAGTTCGAGGAGTTTCCCCTGCCAAAACTACTCTGATTTCTTGAATATGCCGCGCTTTTTATTGTTATGAACGAACAGACAAGTCGCCATTGAATACAAAACTTGAGTGGAGACGGGTAACATTTGTTATTGTGAAAATGTTTATTATCGACATTTTTAGTAGTGATCGGGTTCGATTCGATATTTAATTCGATTCGAAATTCTCTTGTTGATTAGTTTCGTGAAACGATTCGACCCGAAATATGATATTCGCAGTGCCCAAATAACAACCTTCCTCAGTCAACAATATAATGATAGTACAATTCAGTTAACACACCCGAACAGAGAATGACCAAAATTATTTACAAAAATCTCGTTGGGTTGTGCCCTAAACAATGTTGTTATCAACAGAACGATTTTTAAAAAAATACGACCCAAAGAAGTAGTGAAAAAAAGAAATATATAATCAGGTTATCCTAAAATAGATTCACCCAGTTTGCTGTAATGAATTGTCTGTAGAACACTGACGTTCGGGAGATCAGTAATGATCTCCCGAACGTTATTGTTTTACATACAATTAATTACAGAAAAAACTGTGGGAATTTATTTTTTATAAGTGGTACAGTGACTATTTAACCCTACAACCGTCGATTTAACCCACCAGAAATGTACATTTCAAAGGTATTGTTCTACAAATTAATTTTCATTACAGAAAAATGTGCGCATCTATTTCTCGTAGAGAAGTACAGTAACGATTTAACCCTACATCCGTAGAATTAACCCTCCGGTACTGAACATCCCAATGGTATGGTTCTTTTCATAATTTTGATTACAGAAAAATGTGCAAATATATTTCTTGTAGACAGAAACAGTAACGATTTAAACCTACACCTCTAGAGTTCACCCTTCAGTACTGTACATCCCAATGGTATCGTTCTATATATAATTTTGAGTACAGAAAAATGTGTGAATCTGTTTTTTGTAGAGAGGAAGATTAACAATATAACCTTACAGTCGAGGAGTTAACTCTACACGTGCTGAACGTCTCAATGACATCCTTCAAACGACACTTAATTACGGAAAAATGGACGAATCTATTTTTTGTAGGGAGGTACTATAACGATTCTACAGACAATTTTAATAACAGCAAAATGTGGGAATTTATTATTTGTAGGGAGTTACGTAACAATATTACCTTACAGCTGTGGAGTGTTGTAAGTTTCATCTATTGCCGAATCATTCCATAATTGATCATTTAATTTGCCAGTTGTTTCTTTACTTTTTAATTTATTCCACAGTTTAATAAAAAAGCATCAGGGAAGGGATCAGTATTCTGGACTATTGAAATTAGGCTTTAACCCTTTACCCAACGCAGACGATATCAAAATTTATTATTTTAAATACCATTTTTTTCAAATTTTTCCACAAATCTCAACAAAACCATATCATGTGACCCCTCGTTGGAACGAGCTCGACGAGCTCGTTCCAACGAGGGGTCACATGATATGGTTTTGTTGAAAGTTTTTGAAAAATAACATTTTTTCAACTGCTGAATTTGCATATTACGCGGGCAGATGCGGGCGATTCGTTAGGTAAAGGGTTAAACTTAAAACAAAGAGACAAGAGAAAGTGCATAACGCCAGCACATAAATTTTACCAAGGAAGAGGGGAGATAACCGAATAATAAATATTAGTTCGTTTATTTGGGTTGAACGGCAGTTTCAACAGCCAAGGGTCATATAGGAAAATAAATAAAAAATTAAATGTGACAAAGTAGTCTCGTTGATTCGTTTCGATTCGAGAGGAGTTGACTCGGAAATATTCGAAACGTTAAAATACTTCCACAATTCTATCAAATTTCTCCTTTTGAACTTTTCTTCTATCATCAAGTCTCCTGTTCAGGAGACCTGATGACAGAAGAAAATTTAAAATTGTATCCGCTTCCGAAACTACTTTGACTCCGTTCTGGAATATGCCGCCTTTGATTGACTTTTCTTAACATTCGACTCGCCGCTGAATTCAATTTTTGAGTGGAGACTGACAATATTTACGGTTGAAAGATGGTGCAATTTCTACATCCGAGTGGCGAGATTCGATTCAAGCGGGACACCGCTTCGATTCGATTCGAAATCCATTTCTGGTTCGATTTTGGATTCGATCTGACCCGAAATGTGAAACTTTCGGGCCGTTGTATAAGATAAAAAATAATATACCAGTCTGTTTCCTTGGGTCAGTTGCACCATTCTCAACATCATCTTGTACAGTAACCTTCCAAACAACATGTTATCACTCAATGTTGTTTTATTTTCAGATCCTTGTAACAGACCTTGCAATCTTTGTGAATGTGGTGATTATGAATGTTACGCCATAAAGTGCGATACGTAAATGGAAGATGGTGGATACGAATATCACATGGCTGATCACTCCGGTTGGTTTAAACACGATGATCGTGTGGCGTGTACAGTAATAATAAAGTATAGAAAATATTGCGAATATATTTGCTTATTTTTAGAAAACATAGGTTTGTCACACATCTTAGGTTTTCACCCTCTTTTTAAAGGCTTCCATTTACTAAAAGCAGGTAACTGCTGTATATGCGGTTCTTCTTGCAATAACACTTGAACGAAACAAGATAATTTAACGATATGGTTTTAGTCTAGAAATGCTTAGCTAGTAAATAGGGCCCGGTAAAAGTTCGAGATTCGAATTCGTTCGAATCTTTTCACGGATTGGAAACCATCTAGGTTATTCGAAAAAAAAAAAAACATGAATATGGTGACTTTTGAAAAAAAAACGTCTGGTTTGATCTGGTAGGACCACACCTGTGCAATTGGTTGGCGTGCGTTTCACGTCGCTTCAGTGGCTAAGTTTACATCATGTGGTGTCAATTGTAGTGTTTCTGGAAAGAGCGTGCATGGGAGACCTCCCGTCCATTCAGACTCGTTCCCACATCATTGGAATTGATCCCTCGTGATGTTATCTTAGCCGTTGACGTTAAACAATCACTGAGGCTGAAAAATTGTCAAATTACCACCATTCATTCACAGAATCCAAGGATGTTTTAACCCCAACACTCCGTTCTTGAAGATCTGGAAAACTGCTAGTAGCACCCCACTTCGAATGGACCACAATGAGGTTTTATGTTAGCATTTCATACGTTTCTTCATTGCAGACTTTCTCTAGATGACAACTGAGGAATGGAGATGGGCCATATACCGAAACAACAAAACTATTCGGAAATCATAGGGATACCGAAAAACCGAACCGAACCAATCATGAAATACCGAAACCATCTATATTTTTAAATGTTTCTGCATTTGCTATTTATAAGACCTTATTTAAGCTTGATAGCAGCTGAAGTCTCTTTTTTCATGAAAGAAGTAACTGATTTTATTTTTAGTTTTGTTAACCAATAGAGGCCTGGGCAATCGTCTTGAATTGTCACCGGATTACAACCTGCACATGTCTAGTTGTTTAGCGGTGATTTTTAGTCAAGACTTGGCTGCCTGTTGAGTCACTGCCAAGGTGATTTGTCTGTTGTCAGAAGGACCTCCTAATGATGGCAAATTAAGGGCACATGCTCCGAGATTGCAAAAGTCTGAACTCGGCCTTTTAAAGTTAAGGTGTGTCTGGACCGTGTCTCACAATTGCTATCAATGTGATTTGTGTTGGCAAAAGAAAACCAGTGTTGAGTTCATTGGCACTGGCATTTGTGGCGTTGTGGTAGATTGGTATAAGAACAACTTACTCTCTATTTTTCTGATGCGAATTCACCTTGGTACTATCAACAAATATCAGGCGAGTCAAATGCCGAATACCGAACCGATACCGCTATATATCCCCCAAAATACCGAAACCGATATCGAACTCAAAATTCTATTACCGCCAATCTCTACTGAGAAAGAGAATACTCATCAAATCCAACAAGAAAACACATTTTTTTGCCAAAAAAATCCAATAGAATTTTATTTCAAACCATAGCGAAAATTTAGGTGCTTCTCATCTGTATAAAATACCTATTTTTACTTCAACCAGAATAGTCACATCCAGAGGCGGTATGGCCATATGTAACCGGGAAATTCCCAGATGCCCCCCATTGGCACTCCCACATAGCCTCCAAATTTTACGCAGGCCAACACCTGTTGGCACAATAAATTTCGTGAAATCGACCAAAAGGCGAAATGGAGATGATTACATAGATTGTCGGTTTATCGGAATGCCTTCAATGTGGACTGTCATTGGCAGTCCACATAGACAGCATTTCTAAAAACCAGCAGTCTGTCATTGATCGGTCAGATGCAAGCAAACATCATTCTTTCGGTTCAAAAAGTCTAAATTTTCTCCTATAGGGCCTGATGGGTCCGGAGCCCACTTTGGTGGAACCATTTTTGTCAAATGAGCAACATAGATGATACAAAAATGCCATCGAAATTGCCCTCTCTGCCCTCTGCCATTGATCGCTCAGGTGAAAGGAAGCAGCGATTTTTCGATTCGAAAAATCAAAATTTTGTTGAAGTCCGTGGCCTCTTGTTACGTTTCCCTGCAACTTATTTCGCATTTCAATATTGTCTCGTGGCAAAGATGATTTATTTATTTATTTGAGTTTAACAACTCTTTTAGCAGTCAGGGTCACCTCGTGTCGGACAGTTTTACGGGTGCAGGAAGCCGGAGTACCCCGAGAGTACCACCGCGCAACGGCGAGCAGCTGTCAGATCCCCAACTTACTAACTCCACTCCAGCAGGGTTACCATTGATTGAAGACAGGTACACCATCTACGTGCAGTACAGCTTCGTACACAGCGCCACCGCCCCCACGTCCCGTGACGTTTCAAATTATAATGTAAAATGAGCAAGGTATCGAGAACGCTAGCGTACGCAAATCGGAAACAAGACGTCATTCAACAATATTTATGTTAACATGATTTCTTCGAAATTGTACAGATCATCAATCTTATTAATGTTCATAAGAATTTGTTTGGACTCATCTTATTGACTGCAGTTGGTGAGCTCGAGAGAAACGCCTTTAGCCACATGTCTATTGGCATCCTGTGGGTTGTCATGGTATCTTACCCCAAAATGCAAGTTAATCTTTCTCAGGTTCGCGCGGTTTTTAATTTGTATAGATATGTTGCATGCCATAACGCCTTTATAGTGAAGAAATTTATCGGAACTAGTAAAAAAAACCCCACCAAACACCAGGGCCGTAATCTGGATGAAGCTATAGGGTAGACACGTTGTCGTACTGGGCGAGTCAAAAATTGGTTTTGGTGGAAAATTTATTCTACATTCACATTCTAGGTACAGACGGTACAGATCATCCACATTCGTTACGCTATTAGAATCTCGAACAGACATGTAAGGTACATCCCCGTACTCGGATGTTACACTGGATGTAGGTTCCGATGTTGCTATTTTCTGATGAATTAATATAGCGTTTACTAGGACTTGTTAAACACTTCTCCCTACAACAAAGTAACACAAGACACACTAGTCAATGGATATATCCACAAGATATTGCCCCTTGAAACAGTATGAAACCTCGCAAATCGATTTGATTCGAAATCGACCCATTGATTCGACTTCATTTGAATCGAGGTGAGCTGAATCGGAAATCGTCGAAATGTCAAAATATTTTCAAAATCCTATCAAATGTTTCCTTTTAAACTCTTCTTCAATCATCCGGTGTCATGTACGGTAGACCCGATAACGGAAGAAAAGTTCAAGAAGGTTCCGCTTTCGAAACTCTACATTAATTCCGTTCTCGAATACTCCACTTTGGGTGACCTGAACATATAGAGGATTCACAGTTGAATACAATATTTCAGCGGACACTAGCAATATTTACTACTGTAAGATGGGGCGATATCTACAACTCAAAGAGCAGTAAGATGCGATTCGATTCGAAATCTTTTCCTGGTTCGATTCGGGATTCGATTCGAACCGAGATTTGAGGTTTGCAGGACCCTAGCCTAAGATATAGAAGAGTATGTATACGTGTACTTGTGGTGCAGTTATACTATACTCTACACCATCTTGTGTTGTGATGTCAACAAGTACAAGACCTAGGACACATTGACCAAATGCCGACCAAAATAAATATTTGGTAGACTGTAATGTGTGATGTATAAATGCAGAGCTGGGCGCAACAACGACGTCGATCATATCATTCGCATTATAAATGTGCATCAAAATGATTCGTTAAGCTACCCGTCCTTCACCACAGAGCCTGCGACTTCTCCTCACATATAAAATGTCCGTCCAAATGTGGCAAAAATGCTAGTAGCATGCTGTTGGTAGTGCTACTGCTACCTTGTACAGCCCTGTTTTTTTTCGACACTTAAAATAGAACTTTGGACCTGGTATTTCGTATAGTTTCGACGTTGTTTGATAGACATGAAGAGTATAGTAATTGTATGGCTGTACGTTAAATACATCTTATAATGACCCTTTTCAAGACAAGTCGTTTTCTATATGCGTGATGCCTGTTTGCGCCTTTAAGGAAATGCCAGAATTAAATGAGCTAATCCTAAGCACACTTAACATTTCAATCTGTAATTTTTTCGCACCGTAAGTAGGAATTATCCAATTGAGTATTGTTTAATAGAGCTAAATGTGCTTTGTATAACACGTTCAAATTAATTAAATTCCTTATGTGGGGAAAACGTAGCTTGGAATTTTAATATATCGACATAAGCCAGAAAATAAGCAGACCGTCCTCTGCAAAATGAGGTTCACAGAGGGTGTATTTAGTGATGTTACCCCGCTGTGTACTGCTGTGCAGGGTTGCATCACTAAACTCACCCCTGGGGACCTCAATCTGAATCAGGGTCTCAAAACTAAACAGAAAGAGGTACCCAGAGGATAAATTGGACCACTGTATGGGATAGCATCACCAAATTCACCCTCTGGGGACCTCATTCTGCAAATGTCAGACTGCTTATTTTCAGGTCTGTATCGACATCGATGTGCAGAGGGTTAAATAAGTTTTTTTCTGATATAAAATAGCCTTTCCACAGAACACGTGCACACTTCTGTTAGTATGTTGTATCCAAGAAGGACTGTTAAATCTTAAAATGAACCTGACGGGATCGACAGAAGGTTACTAGTAATTTTACCATTGTATTAATGGAATTTTATAACAGTGCCAGTTCTACCTATGTTTTTCCCTACACGTTTGTTCAGCAAACGGGTCCTCAATTTGGTGTCCGTACCCCTCTGCCCTGATCATGAAGATCATGCACAGCTAGGACACGTCTTAACCCTTTATCCAAAGCAGGCGTTATCAAAATTTATCAAAATTTTTTTAAAAATCCTAAAGACATTCACGAATGTTGATAAAAAACCTACCTATTTATGACGGAGAAATACAATAAAGTAAGAAATCTATACGTTTTAAATCTCTTTATTATAACAATCATAAAAATGCTTTCTGAAAAGACGTGTTGGAAACGTAAATGTTTGCCTCGAGTCGATACAGCTGTACGATATTTCCAATATGTCCAGGAAAGAATTTCGTCCTTGGAACCAGCTTTGGTTGGGAAACACGACTAACAAATATAAAAACGGGAAAAGAGAGTTTAGTTTGCTCTCTATCACACAGTCGGCAGAAAAGATATTAGCATCTATACACATAGCTTACACCCTCTATTGTGAACGATATCGACGGACCAGATCAAATGGGGAGCCATAAAGCGTGTTTCGAAGGAAAACATTGAAAAAAATGGAAAAATGATTTACTTTTTTGAGCTTAGCTTTGGCCGCTTAAGACCAGTTAGCTGCGTAAAAGGTTAAAATTAGATTTGTGGAATCCAAACTCAGCGGCGTAACCCAAGAGGGTAGGGTTGGGGATGGGAGAGGATCTATCTTATATACGTCCTTGCCTGAAATACCTAAAGCTGGTTCATGTACCCTCATCCTAATATTTCTTAGATCATGTGTCTACAGCGAAACTTCCCCTTTCTGGGTACCTCCACCTTAAAAAAAAAAGAAGTTGGGGTGCTGCTATTGGCATTATAAGCAATGTTTTGCCCCTGAGTATAACCTGGACATTGACGTATGCGGAATATACCCTCTAAACCAACACGAGATGAAATGAAGTGGAGGAAAAGTATGTTTTGGGCTGCCATTGCCAGCAGAAAGATATTTTTGCACCAGTTCATCACATGTGTAGCCACTGTCTGTCGTAAACATCGTGATCCCGCCTCTACCAGAAAGAAAACTCTTCACAACCCCGACAAATATTATCGCTTAGGCCGAACATCGTAGATGGTTAGCGTGGGGAAATATTTATCTATCCATCCCGTCAACTTTGCTGGGAAGTTTCAACAAAATCCGACATCTTGGCGATGTATTCAACAGTACAAACTAGTTCTAGCCAACCTCCTTCTCCATCACTGAACTGTTTTACAATTATTTCATGAACGGCCTGTTTCTGTTAAAACTTGCCAATCTTGAACAGTGTGAAATCTAGTGAGAATTACAGCCTTTGGAAACACTGCCTTGATGGTTCCCCATAACACCCAGTTTTAGAATTATGAGAAAAAAATTGTGTACAAAGACGCAGTGTTAACGCTGATAGATAGTGAAACTAGCGGTAACGTGAGGCCCATTTGCTGAATTTTTGCTTACATATTTTATGCTTTCTACTTAGAAAGTATTTTGGTACTAAACACGTCCAAATGTCTCCTCTGAGTTACACTGAGTATGTCGTGATATATTCGGTAACACTTATCATTATGGGCTATAGATTTTGGTAATTACTAATTGATAAATCATCATTTTTTCATCATGAGCATGGACCATTTTCGAGACAAATTAACGAGGTGAATATTCAACGACGGAGAACGCGGAGGCGTGGGGGGCAGGGGTTACGGTATTGGATTTCAAACCAAAAGGTCCACGGTTCGCTCCCCGCCAATGGTATCTGCGTTGAGTTCTTGTGAAAGACGCTTAATCCTGACTGCTCACATGGGTGCATGGTGCACTTGTCTTCGACCAATTCTAACCCTGCTTATGTGCAGTTAGTACGCTGGATTCTGGCAGTTGGTCTGCCTTACTCGGTGGTTCGCTCCGGGTACTCCAGCTTCCTCCAGACGTAAAACTATCCGACATGAGGTGAGGCTGGCTGTCGAAAGTGTCGCTAAACCCTAACAAACAAACAAATAAACAAATAAATAAATAAATAAATAAATAAATAACGAAGGATGCAAAACATCACTCGACTTAATTTATTTAAAGTAAATTAAACTAAAACTATCTATAAATAAACAAATAAACAAGAACGTGTACACATTATAATTTTATATTTTCTGTTCAGAAATGAATTTTAAACCTTTTTAAATCTGGTGGTATCTTCCGTGTCAGTTCAAAGGCAGCAACCGGAAGAGACCATATTCTTTATTTGGTGGTAGACTAAATAATATTTCCAACGTGCAACCGTGGGGCTGCATATTGAAAATATTTTTTGTTCTACCCCACATATTCACTTAGCAGACATTTTACTTGATGGAATTACGACGTATCATATTCCTGAGCTGGGGAAGCGGCCTGTCTGTTTCAGAAAGGGTTAAGAACCACCTAAGAATCCTATTAAATAAACAAACATTAACAATATGCTAGACTCTTTTCCGCCATACAATAAATTTGAAGGTAAGTATTTTTATCCCCACTTTCTTGGTTTGGTTTCAATGACCTTTTCAACCACTCACGTCATGTCGTATACGGTAAGTTTTATTCAAGAGCCCTAAAAGGACCAGTAAGCAGCAGTGAATAACAGACGAATTTACTAACAGACACTTGCAGGTTTAGCCTTGGTTTTTGGTAAACGGATCACCAACGTGTTGTTGACCTCACCACACTGACACGCCGAACTACCATTTGGACAATTGTGATTTAATGCCTTGTCCAAGAACACAACTCAGATTAGTCACGATCGAAGGTACGGCCTTTCAGTCTAAAGTCTCATGCGCTTGCCAATGAGCTGTTTATATTGTGTACCCATTTACACCCACATTTCATTTTATCAGTTGTTCCATCTCACGTTTGCAAAATGGGAAACAGTTGAACGCAGTATCAGCCAAAAGTATAGAGTTGTCCGTATTTGTTCTAATCCTTTACCTAACACAACTAGTCCAGTGGACGAAAATTAAAAATTAAATTAAAAAAAAAATACTGAAAATATTTTCATTTTCAGCTACCAAAACGTAGCTCAGGATGCCCCAGGGAAGCGAGCTCGAGCGATGCAAATATTGAGGATATAATTAAATGGTGAATTTTGTAAATAGCGCTGGGAAAATCTTTAACAACATACTGTCCCTGCCGCCCAATTTGTGATAGGAAAATGGTTAAAATTTCTTTTGCGTTATTCAAAATAGAGAAAGTACATGCTGAGGTTTGAACGGAATACTTCCATGAAGCCGAATATCTCCACGAACCAATTACGTTCGCAATATGCGACCCGAGTGTCTCCACAGGACGCAACCGGGTAGCATATTGCGGATGTAATTGATCTCCGGACTGCCAACGGACAACATCAACTCACTTAGTTTCGGAAATAATCGACATCCGATCTGCACGACGACACAATCGGCTAACATTTTTATAAGTTATCGACCCATGTACATAATCGGCCTTGCGGGAATATTCGGACGAAATAGTTGTAGTCTCTCCGTCTACTGTTGGAAAGACCAGTAATTCACATAACACATCGTTCCATGAGTACTACAAAACGCCATCTGAAATGCTTTAGCACCCAATATGCCGCGTCATTCAAATATGCTGCCTGATTCAAGTACGATTAGATTTAGTTTGTCATTTATGTAGTTTTATAATTATACCTGTCACTCAAGTTCTTTCTTCGGGCAGGACTCTGTTAAAAGGGACTCTGAAACAATATTCTGAGAGGACATTACATAACATTATGTCATCAGCAGGAACATTATTTCAGACAATGTGTTGTTCCCATTCTAGTATATTACATCAACAAACAGAACTTTTAACCCGTAACAAAACAGATTTAAAGTGTTTCATTAAAACATATCCTCAGTACTTTATCACATAACATTTCACTAATGTAGACGATACATCGAGATTTGGTTGTGTTGCAACCTGGGTAACAAGCAGTTACAGAACAATATCGTACTATTCAGAATGCTAAATCCAAAACAAGAAAAACACTAGCAACGTTCCAGCTCATGAAGCACCGGGTGAGAAATCTACTTCTCGGTTTTAATGTTTTTAATTCTTATCCAACCTACCAGACTGTATGATATAAAACCGGCAGTCAGATATATTTGTGGGTAGTGGTCTTTATAACTAACTATCCACATTGTACTCAACAGTATGTTATGTCCCTATAGAGTTCTTTTGCTACAAACATCACATTAAACTGGAAAGTCACAAAGTTTACATTGTCCTCCTTAAACCATTTTGTTGATATGACGCCCATCGTATCGCGAGATCATAAAAATTGACGTGTGTCCGTATTTCGACAATCTTGAAGTTTGTTCAAACACCCATAGTTGATTCTGCACTTGTCCTGAAAACAATGCCAGTCTTTGAACAGAACAGTCAGTAAGGATACAATAGACGTATATTGTTTAAATATGAATAGTTATTCTGCAATTAAGTATTTTAATCCTCTAGGTTTGCACCGTCTGAAAAGTGTCTTCTTTGGCTCGCAGTCAGGTGAGCTGATGGCACGCTTTAGTTTAACGATTTTCGTCTTTTTTCCAACAGACCTATCGCATTTTGTCCATTTCCCTTTTTTCTTGTAACGACACACACGGCAAGCTTTCGTTTCCACGGTAGTTTTCGGACACCCTGCAATTCCCTTATATAGGGTTAGCGTTCTGTTTCTAGAGCCTTTTTCTATGTCACACCTGCTCCAAAATCCATTCCTGTACTGACATTCTTCACACTTTTTCTCTATTGTTTTAGTCAATTCACATCTTGGGTCTAATGTGGGTATAAGAATTAATCTCCTCGTTTTCACGTTGTTGGCAGGATCACAGTCCGACCACTTGGTATTCTTTTTGCTGTATTCGCACTTTGGTTTTGCCAGATCTCGTTGTTCACGCACAACAAAACTAGAAGAAAATTCCAAAATAAAACAGAAAAGAAATAAACATGAACTCCACATTTTGAAAATTCTAACACTCCAACTATGCTTGTTATTAAGCTTGTTTGAGAAACACAATTTCTGAATAATTGACGAAAATTTGATTCATTTTTATGCACCCAGTAGTGTCATGTTCGAAACGCATTGACGCGAGGTGTGAAAAATAAGAGTCACTTAATATCTTCAAAATTGAGTGAATTCATTCAATGTCGAGGGCTTCTCAGGAG
This sequence comes from Pictodentalium vernedei, assembly GCA_031216915.1. Classification (NCBI taxonomy): domain Eukaryota; kingdom Metazoa; phylum Mollusca; class Scaphopoda; order Dentaliida; family Dentaliidae; genus Pictodentalium; species Pictodentalium vernedei. The sequence goes on along the minus strand of CM062290.1, from coordinate 245,609,147 downwards.
CTTTAACACACTTGAAAGGCAAACCTTTATCCATTATTCTTCCATATGAAATATTTCAACATTTGATTTATTTGAATGTGAAGAGTTGTCGTTTATCAATAGTGTATACATCATATTGGGAGGAGAGAAGTGACGAGGGAATAGGGAGGAATTTAGGACAACAGGGGTAATCCAGGCTTTTTCACCTGAGAACCGCTACAAACCAGCGTAATTATTACAAGACAATAAACACAAATGTATCACACAATTAAAAGAAGAGAAATGGGATTCAGTTACAGGAACAGCGTTTGTGTAAGGTTTTCTTAAGCAAAAACTTAGGCAAAAATAATAATATTACATTATTAAAATTCAAAAAATATTGTAGAGCGAGAACTACAAAATGTTCATTCATTATATGCGTTAAAAGATAGCGAGAAAATGACAACAACATGACATCGTCACGACAGATTTAACCCTTTGAACCCTCGTTTCCTGGAATGGTGTTACACTTCCAATGAGATGGGTCAGTCCAATATCAATATAATAATAATAACTCTTTGGCCAGCCGCTGATTTGTCGCGGACCTCATAAGAGAAGGCCATCATTCCCCCTGCACCCCACCCCCTCTTCCCCTCCTCTCCTCCCAGCATTCAGATATAAACTGCTTAATAGTGTCCCTCACTTCCTCTTTTTCAATTTCTTCAATAAGCATTCCTACCCTCTCTCTTCAATAAGCATTCCTATATAGAGAGGATAAAATAAGAACTGCAGTCTGAAGCCGCCTGGCTGCAAACTGCAGTTATTATTTTATCACCAATGCCCACGTGTTTAGACCTCTTATAATAAGACAACATGGGACGAAACCATGCCTTGGACCACAAAATCTGTCTTAATGTGTTCAAGCGGTTAATATATCCTATGAAAGAACGCGCATTACGAAAAAAGTGTTGTCGAACTGACAGCGTTTTTGAGCGTTTGGATGTTTCAGCCGCTCATGAGATAATTCTGTTATTTACTCAAAACAGTACGTATACGGTTATTTTAGCAGGAGCTTGATATTTGAATAAGTTTATAAATTTCTGAAAGGGCTTTCATTTGTGTGTCTGTGAGAGGGTGTGTGTTTGTTTTTTTTTCTCTCCAATCACACCGTAAAAATAATAATAATAATAACGCTTTGGCCAGCCGCTGATTTGTCGCGGTTCTCGGGCGAGAAGGCCTTGGTTACCCATGTACTCCTAACTGCCTCCCTATTCCCACGCTTCTTCTCTCCATCCCAACACTCGGAGACAAACTGCTTGATGACATCCCTTGCCCCATTCTTCCCAATCTCTCCGATTAGCAAATTAACCCTCTCCTTTGAGTCTCCCACTAACCACATGTCCTTCATTCTCCCATCCCACTTCCCCAACATACTCCCAGTGAATTTTATTCTTTTAGACTAGTATATATAGAAGAAAGTGTTACAGGGTCTCCGCCACGCCCAAATTACACATCTGGCACTCCTTTTCACTATTTTCCAAATTTTTCCCTCTGAGCTCCAGACTCCGCACTCTCAGTTTGAACAACAGTGCCCCCCCCCCCCAAAGGTGCCATCAAGGTACTCTTCAAAAACATGCTTCTATTTATCACGCAGGTCACCCAAAGACCTCTTTGATTTGACCCCCTCTCGCCAATTACGGTTGCAATCCTTCATGATTCTCTCTCTATTTTTTTTTTTATCCAGGTTTGCCCCAACGTCTAGGGCCGAGATCTCCAATGAGTAGTTATCTACTAGCTCCCTCACTTGGACCATCCTCCCCGTCTTGATATTTGAGTTGAAAATTCTCAGGAATATTACTTTACGCCATCGGCTTTCGGGGAGATTTACCAAATAATTAAGATAACCGAGATTCAGTAGCTCTATCCTGTCCTTGATCCTCATTCACCCAACTCACCCCTGATTGCTTCCAGCGCTGCTGCATTACTCGACCCCACTATCCATCGGCCTGCATCGTTCTGCAGGATTTCCAAGCTCTTTATAACCGTCTGATTTAGGGGTACCACTTCTGTATCGTATGTTACACTTGGCAGACCCACCATTTCCCAAATGGTTTTCCCCACGAAAACTCCCTATAAGTTTCATTTGGTTAAAGATTCACTTACCCTTCAGAATCAATTTATTTGTGTGGTTTCGGTAGATGCCTCTTCCAGTGATGTTTGTATTTACCCCCAGATGCTCGTAGTAACCTGTCTTTCCTACACTAATAAGTTTGCTGCTACCTTCCGGAATGCCGAAATGCCTCACTCTCAACCTTCTACTGGGGTCCACTTTGCGGCCCACAGGTATAACTTTTCTCTTGCTTTTACTAAGTCCACTAAGTTCGAGTCTCCATTTGCTCCCTTATTTCCCAACAATTCCCGGCATTTCCTCTAGCCCCTCTTCGCTTCACTGGCACCATATCGTCTGCAAAAATAGCCCTGGGATCTTCAAGTCCCCAACTGCTCCCCCTCGTCGCTATGCAGGAGTTCATCACCTAAACCTTTAAAGTACAATGCAAAAAGAATTGGCGTAAGGATACACCCCTGGTTTAGGCCTATCTCCATAGGCACACGTTTTGTTGCGGCCCACAGGTATAACTTTGCTCTCGCTTTCACTAAGTTCGAGTCTCCATTTTCTCCCAACAATTCCGGCATTTTCCCTACCCCCCCCCCCCCCTTCTTCCCTTCACTAGCACCATATCGTCTGCACAAATAGCCCTGGGATCTTCAAGTCCCCAACTGCTACCCCCCTCTTCGCTATGCAGGAGTTCATCTCCTAAACCTTTGATGTACAATGCAAAAAGAATTGGCCTATCTCTATAGGCACACGTTTTGTTGTAATGTTTCCCAGGCTAAGTTCACTCTGTACATCTTTATATAATGCTTTCATAATTCCAACAAACTCGCCTCCCAAGCCCAGAGCCTCCAGCTTGCGCCACATACCCTCCCTCCATACTCTATCGTATGCCTTTTTTTAACATCCAAAAAGGACATAAACATCTTTTTCTTTTTTGTTTTCGCGGATTCTATCATTTGGGATAGCGTGAAAAGATTGTCAGTGACTCTCCTTCCCTTCCTGAATTTCTCCCAAAAACCCTTCTCTTCAATCACCTCCTCTAATCTCAAATACAGGACTTTACAGAAAACTTTTCCAATCTTGCTACTGACAGAGATCCCAGATAGTTATCTAAAAACGTCTTTTCCCCCTTTTTGTGAATAAATGTCACTTTGCTTTCTCTCCACCACTTTGGGACCTCTTGTTTTTCTATGGCTAAATTACATAGAGCAGTTAGGCTTTCCAAGAGTTACTCTCCCCCTTTTTTGATAAACTCCCGCTTTTCCATCCCTTAATTTTGAGATCACCTTTCGCACCTCCTCCGTTTTAATTTCGCTGCACACGAAGTTCGATAAATTTTTCCCGACCTGGTTCGGACACTCCGGTTGGTTCCCCATGCCCCATCGCTTATCGTTTACCTTTTCCCAGTGCTTGACTAGTTCTAATGTGATTTGATCTTGCTCATCTGTAACTCTGCCATCTACTTTAAAACACTGTGGGTTACGTTCTTTGTTACGTTTATTCACCCATTTCCAAAATACGTTCGAACTCGACCCCCTGTCTTTCCTATCGTCCTAATAAGACTGCTATTTCGCACTCTCCGATTCTCGTCTTTAATCTTATTTACTTTATTTCGTGCTTGTTGGTATTCTTCCTTTGCTACCGTGGCCTCGTTGCTTTCCGCCCCTGAAGTTTTCTACTTCTCCTGTATGCATCACATTCAGCTTTTCTTCCCTTTATGGCACTTTTCAGTTCTTCGTTCACACTGTACCCAAGTTCCCGTGTTGGCAACCTAATGTTTCCTACACTTTCCTTCCCAGCCTCCACTAGGCTCGCAACTATGGCGTCGGCCATTTTCAGGACACCCCCCCCCCCCGCCTTGTGTACGGTTGCAAGATTTTGGTTTCAGTTTTTCTTCGAATTTCGCCCAGTCAGCATCCTTTTTGAGTTCCCAAATCTCATTGAAGCTCCCTTTGCTTTTTACTAGGTTTTGGGCCCTGATCGTCACTGTAATCAAGTTGTTATCACTATCCACCTCCAGTTTACCCTCATCATCCACTTCTATCCCTATCACCCCCTCCATAAATTAATATCTGTGAGAATGTAGTCGATTATTGATTTTCTGTCGTTCCTCTCCCAGGTCCATTTCCCCTTTCACCTCGCGTTCCTGTTCAAAATCTTCAGACCGAGCTTATTTGTGAAGTTCAACAGCTTCCTTCCATTCCTGTTGACTTTCTTGTCCTCACCCTCTATGACTTCTTCCTTATTACCTATGCGTCCATTAAAGTCACCCATCAGAATTATACCGAGCCCCCTGTTTTCTAGGTTTGTGATATTGGACCTTAGTGTTGAGTATATCGAGTCATTCCACTCGGGTTTGCTTCCCTCCATTGCACAATATAATCCCAAGGGCAATACTTTTGTTTCTCAGACTGATCTTTACCCATCCAGTTTCTTTCGATACCTCCGCCGAGGTGCTGAAATCTTCCAGGTCTGTGATCAGCGACGGTTTTAAATCCTCTTTAATGTACATGCCTACCCCTCTCCTCTTTTTCCGGCCTTGCGTTCGCCCTACACCTATCCACACGCACCCCCTTACTTGGTCTACCCGTTCTTCGTGGTGTCTTGCCCACGTCTCGCTTAAGCCAATGACATCAACCTCCTCTGCCTTGATCAATGTAGCAATTTCATTTACTTTCCGATGGAGACCCTGGATGTTGCTATAACCCACTTTCAGGGTACCGAGATTCATTGGCTTCTGCCTACTAGTCTTATTGTTTTCTGGCCCTAGCCTTGGTAAACTTATTCTGCCCCCCTCCCCCCCCCCCCTCGCTCTTGTTCACCCCACCTGTGTCCACTCTAGTTATACTTGCCTCTGGTCTCCCATCCCGCTCCTCTCCAAAAAGGGTCCCACTACCCGTACAATTTTATCCCCAATACCCGTTTCCCCACCCTGCTAAGATGCAGCCCGTCACGCCCGTACATGCTCGCGTTGCCCCAAAACGTGTCCCAATGGTCGATAAAGGGTATTCCCAGATAAACACAGTAGTCCTTCAACTCCTCATTCAAATAGTTATTCAAGAATTTTTTATACGTTTTATATGTGAGGAGAGTCTCAATATAACAATAACATGACTATGGAGGGCATTGTGGTTTATTAACGGCTCAACAGTTGTGAATGACAGCTCGACAGCTTATAAAAGGCCCGAGACGAAATCGATGGCCGTTAATAAGCTGAAGGGCTGTTATTCACACCTGTTGGGCCGTTAATAAACCACAAGTCCCAACAAAGTAATGTTATTACTATTATTACCACTGCAATTCTGAGAAAGGTTTGACTCTGCACCTTACATGGCAGCTACAAACATTCAATTGGCCTTCATTCATTTCACTTGATTGAGACGTTTTTAACGTTTTCAATTTTGGCAAATGATATTATCGTCTGTTCTCAAACCAACTGGTGTCGCGTGATTATCACGTGATCGGCACCGGTACTCTTTCGATTGCAACGAAGCTACAAAACTTAAAAAACAGACCGATATTGACCACATTTAAGTCAGGAATAAAGGCTTAAAATGTCTGCAGACTTACTATATACAGCTGCTTGTTCTTACTGGGACTAACTTTGCTGGACATTTTACATATTTAATAATTTAAATAAAGATCACATTGTTTACAAGTTAAAACCATTTCTAGAAACTGTTTTTATTTTCAAGTGAACGACAGCGAGGAACAAAAGTCACTTGACGTGTCGGGCTGTTAATGAGATGTTCAACTCATTAATGGCCCGACACATCACGCGATTTTGTGTGTTGAGCGTTACGTTCTTGAAATGCCATGTTAAACTTCGTTAATGTACTAGGGAACGCCGTATAAATAGGTAATAATGATATGTTAACGCAGCAGTACTGTGGGTTGTTATATTGAATTAGCCCTAACCATCCTGAATTATTTGCAGTTCTAGAGGGTGTTTGTTAATCGATCACACGAAACTTTATCTCAGCCGTGTTTATAGGGTTAATCATGTAGTTATGATACGGAAGGAATGATGTATTGCTAAATAAATTTCTGAGGGGACGGCAATCATCGTGAAGCTTGGGGAGAGCACGAGAGGGGGTATCCCCCTCTTGTCGGTGGGGGTCCGGGGAACATTTTTTGAAATCGGAGCCGAAACAACGCTATTTTGGCTATTTCCGGGCTGTTTCGGGAGTACCCGGGCATTGCTCCTCTAGCTATTGATTTTTCGGAAAATCGAGTTGAAAACTAGTGTGGCGAGGCCTGTACTTTGGACTGAGATTATTGTTATATGATTACATCGTGTAGTTTATGAGCAATGCGCTGCACATTTTCAGGAGCTATAGTCATATCCGACGAAGCGATATGATATGAATTGAATTGGGATGGTGGATCGAACAATCGTGCATGGTCAGAGACTCAGTTTAAGAGAATGAAAAGAATGAGTTGCGAGATAATATATAAATACCTGGTTTATATTTTGAACTTGGAACAAATGGAACCATTTGGAAAGTCATTAAACTAAGCTCCACACTTTCATTTTCAGTCTCTCATTATTGTCAGCAAAACCATCGTCGACTTTCCGTTTTTTAATTCGAATATTATCGGCTGATTGATGGTTTGATCTCGGGCCGAAACGTCTTCACTTCTGATAATTTTTTTTTAGAAGTTTGGAAGGGTTTGTGGCGTTTTAAACCCTTTACCCAACATCAATAAGAATTTTCTATTATTTATGTGTGCTCACGTTTTTGTTTTTACGAATTTATAATCAAATTTTCTATTAGTTATATTTACGAATTCACGTTTTTGTTACATTTTTTTCTGATGGTTTATGGAATTTATAGGGGAACGCCGTTCCTCCGGTAAAAAAAGAAGGGGGGAGAGCCGATCCCTCGCGTTCCCCCTGCAATATATCGCTGTACGGAAGGTTCCTCATATCAACCCCTTCCTTGGTTTTAGTCCACACAAGTTTCCCCCTGCATCTCTCGATACCATTATCAAAGTGCCCGGAGCGAGGCTACACTTACACCTTATGTCATACTTGACATACACTCTGGCCCTCCACGAAATGGTTTTCTAACGTACACATTTTTAAAGCTGTTTTGTTCTAAAGGTTTTTCCTCTGTACCCTCTACATGTTCTTTAGCCTAAAATACTTCTATCCTATGGGCAATAGAAGTATTAATTATCCCATAAGTGAACCTCGTTTTACGCATAAGAACCAGTTTGCTGTCCCGATGGGAATTGGGAACTTAGCTCTCTGTACCTTCGAGACGACTCTGTCTTTTGCCCAAAGTTATTATCTCACTTTTATTTTCATTCAGAACCTAGCATCTCTTCACACCCTGGCACTAGCATCAGCGGCAGAACCAAGGGTGGTGAGATTTGGGGTTTTGTTCCCCATTTTTCTTGAAAAATATCAACCTTATATACATTCATCCCTAAAATTAATAAAACTGATTCATGGCCTGATATTTGCCACGTGACTTTGCAAAAGATTTGCCCATACATTTTGGGTACTTAAGCTTTAAAACGTAATCGGGTGCCCCAATTGACAGGAAAAGTCCCTCCCACCCACACCCAAGGGAGACCCTGGCTCATCACCTACGGGAGATACAAACTTTTCACCCAACCCAAGGTGTAATGAAGTGGAAGGAAAATATATTTCGGCTGCGATTGACATGAGATGGTGGGGGAGGGGGGAGGGGGGAGGGGGGGGGGGAGAGAGTCCAAATAATTTTCTGCTGCTCGTCTAATTATACAAAATGAATGACATTTATCATTGCTTGTCATACAGGACTCGATTCGGGAAGGTGAAAAAAAAGCAATAAAAGAAATTGTCACATAGTTATGACGTCACGCCTTTGTTAAAAGTGTGTGATATGTTTCGAAGAGTTGGTTAGAACATGTGTGATATTCAACATATATCGCCGCACTTTTACCAATCAAGGAACAATAGACAGTGATTGTGTAACCTGTCAGTTCTAATACAAACACAGCCGAGAGGAAAGATTAAGGGCACCTGTGCTAAAATGTTTTGAACAGAGAAACGAGAATTTACCTGACTTTTGATTTTATTGAAAGAGTTAAAGAAAGAAATCCACACCCGGGTGTAAATGATAAATGGAACGTTTAATTTCTCGCTCAACCTTTTGAGCGCAATGACGAAACGGAAAAAATGAAGTAATATCACTTGCTTTCCATCAATCTTCATGTGTCTTGCAAGTTTGGCTTAAGAAATTAACTAATTAAACGGGAATGGACACGTGTCAGACAAGGGTTCAGTGGAGTGTTTGATTGTTCGTGTTTTGATTGTTTGTGCAAACATCAATGCGACAAGTCGGTTACAGCACAAAAACTCGTGATATTGAACATACAATCGCTCGAGCTAGTTACTCGGACAAGTCCTCGTTAACTAACTCTCGCGATTGTATATTCAATATCACTCGTTTTCTGTGCTGTAACCTGTACTGAATTTTGACTATCATCAATAAAAGCAGAGACATATTCGATGAAAGTTGGAAAATGACTATCATTGATAAATGCAGAGACAAATTCGATGAAATTTGGAAATATTAACTACTTTTCCTGACAAGATATGTCAGGTGATTGCTGTTGTATATAAAAGAAGTGACTGTCACTTCTGACACGACGCATTCTTGATTCATGAATGGTACAGATATCAAAGCCATAAATCAAGGTTGACCGCATTATGATACTCTTCATTTTCAGAAGTGAACTGAAAGCATGCCAAATGATTTCTCTTTGGTCACATTGACCTAGGCTAAAGGACCCGAAAATTTAAGGTAGAACTGCAGCAAAGTGAACCAAGAAATATGAAAGCGAGAATATATGGCCGAGGTTTTGGAATTTTTCATACGAATGTGGGTGTATTAGGTTGACATTTTTTTCTGAAAAGGTTGGTGTTGGGGGACGTGGTTGGAGGATCTTCAATCACGTGGGGCTGCGTGATCAGTTAGATTTCTAACTGGTATTGGGGTCCCAGCATGACATGCCGCCGGCATGTCACAACGGGCAAAGGTACGTGTTGGGGGAGAGTTTACGTAGGGTATCTTCCTCACAACGGGGAGGGGGCCATGGGGTGGGGGTATCCTCCAGGGGCGAAATATGACTACGAAATTCCAATGAGTTATCTAAAACACCCACCGATTCAAACACACAACACGTTCTGTGTTTATTACACACCCCATGCATTGAAAATCATTTAAATAAACACATTTTAATTCCGATGTTTAAACCCAAAGGCGAAGAGACCGTTTGTTTTGTTTGAAGGTGTACTGATCAAATAGATCAATAAAATATCAAAACAACCTTTTGGGAACCAGTCTAAATTACATTTCATATCTTTTCTATTAGGAGTGTTTGTTGAAATTCGTATCACTGTTTCTCTTCGGTTGGTGTCCATTCACCCCTAACCATTTGTTGGCTATTACTGTTAGTAAAAATATAAGTCCAAATTAGGGCAGACTTGTAAAACACCTGGTAGAAAAAAGAAGCTCGAAGCTTGTCCGAAGATTTACCGAAATAAAATTGACCAATTTAGACATAACGCGATCCGCAGACGGCCACAGGGCTTGGTTAATGTTGTGGATGGAAATCATTGTTTTTTTTTAATATTATCTCATTTTTGGTTAACTAATATTTTGTCACCCGACTTTATTTTTCTTTGGACGTTTTCATGTTCACACTACGCGACGGACGATAATTTTTAGTCGGAGCAGATCGAACTGACTAACGCCGGTAAGGACAATAGTATAACGAAATTTGGAAACCTTTCGAAGCGTAACTAATGACTCGACGGGATAGAAACTAGTATAAACGGTGCTGGGAAAAAAGTACCGGCCTGTACATGTATATCACCAGTTGAGTGCAGAAACAATTATGTCATAGCGGCGATTCCGTTAAATACAAAGGTATAAAGTTTAATCGATGTGTAATAATTTACAATATACAAGGGATAAAAGTGCACACATTATGCTTATATCACGGGCAACTGTTCATTGTCCTGTGCCGGAAATTCCGCTAGCAGCATACAAATAGTTAATATTCTCCATGCAGCAGCGTAGCAAAGCTGATGAAGTTGGAGTGGAGGGGGCGGGGTGGGGACGAAATATTATTCATACAATTCTCCCCCATGCTGGATTAAAAGCGTGTATACCCCATAAGTGAAGTTCCAGGGCCTTCCCCAGGGAAAACAAATTAATACCAACTGGAGCACATCGAATATCTTTAAAGGATAAAGTACCCAGAAGTTTGAGACAGAAGTACAGCAAAGTGAACCTAGAATTATGAAATCGAGAATATATGAACCAGGTTTTGGAATTTGTGATACGAATGTGGGTGTAGGAGGTTAACATTTTTAGAAAGGTGGGTTCAGGGGGACGTAGCTGGAGGGTCTTCAATAAGGTGAGGTGGGGTGATCAGTTAGATTTTTAACTGGTGTTGGGGTCCCAGCATGACATGCTGCCGGCATGTCACAAGGGGCACAGGTATGTGTTGGGGGAGAGTTGACGTGGAGTATCTTTCTCACAACGGTGGAGGGGCCATGGGGAGGGGGTCTCTCTCAAGGCAAATTTTAAATTTTGGAACCCCCGAAATAGATTTTGAGGCCTCCCTCTGGCCTAAATCTAACCAGTTTATCCACCATAAAAAGTGCATTTCCCCACGTAGGTCAATGAATTTTTCCCTACAGTGACCAAACTTCACAAGGACTACATACTGACAGCTGTTCAGCCAATACCTGCTTCTTCAAACTGACTGACAGTCAGTTGGAAGGAGTTGGTATTTGCTCGATAGCTGTCAGTCTATAGTCATTGTTTTGCCTGGTCAGCGTAAGGGGAAAACTTCAGTTGTTAGTCAATTAAAACGTATGCGTCCAGAAATTAAACGGAATCCGAAGGAAGAGCAGAGCGAATGACTAAAGCCGGTAACCACAACCGATCGCAATGGCAAAACACAACTAGTCCAGTGGACGAAAATTAAAAACTAAATTAAAAAAAAAAATACTGAAAATATTTTCATATTCAACTACCAAAACATTGCTTAGGATCCCTTACGGAAGCGAGCTCGAGCGATGCAAATATTGAGGATATAATTAAATGGCGAATTTTGTAAATAACTGGTGGTGGGGGGGGGGGGGGGGGGGGTTAACAACATACTGTCCCTGCCTAAGGGCATTCACGAATGTTGATAAAAAACGTTTATGACAGAGAAATACAATAAAGTAAGAAATCTATACGTTTTAAATCTCTTTATTATAACAATCCTCATAAAGCTTTCTGAAAAGACTGTAGGAAACGTAAATGTCTGCCTCAAGTCGATATAGCTCTACGATATTGCCAATATGTCCAGGACAGTATTTCGTCCTTGGAACCAGCTTTGGTTGGGAAACAAAACTAACAAATATAAAAACGGAAAAAGAGAGTTTAGTTTGCTCTCTGTCACACAAATTCACAGTCGGCAGAAAAGATATCAGTTTCCATACACATAGCTTACCCCCTCTGTTGTGAACGACATCGATGGACCCGATCAAATGGGCAGCCATAAAGCGTGTTTCGAAGGCAAACATTGAAAAAAAATGAAAAAATTATTTACTTTTTTGAGCTTAGCTTTGGCCGCTTAAGACCAGTTAGCTACGTAAAAGGTTAAAATCAGACTTGTGGAATCCAAACTCAGCGGCGTAACCAAAGAGGGTGGGGTTGGGGATGGGAGGGGACTCTATCTTATATACGTCCTTGCCTGGAATACCTAAAGCCGGTTGCTGGTTCATGTACCCTCATCCTAATATTCCTTAGATCAAGTGTCTACAGCTATACCTCCACTTTCTGGGTACCTCCACCTTAAAAAAGAAGTTGGGGGCTACTATTGACATTATAAGCAATGTGTTGCCCTGAGTATAACCTGGACATTGGCGTATGCGGAATATACCCTCTAAACCAACACGAGATGAAATGAATTGGAGGAAAAGTATGTTTTGGGCTGCCATTACCAGCAGAAAGATATTTTTGCCCCACTTCATCACAATTGTAGCCACTGTCTGTCGTAAACATCGTGAATCCGCCTCTACCAGAAAGAAAACTCTTCAGAACCCCGATAAATATTATCGCTTAGGCCAAACATCGTAGATGGTTAGCGTGGGGAAATATTTATCTATCCATCCCGTCAACTTTGCTGAGAAGTTTCAACAAAATCCGACATCTTTGCAATGTATTCAACAGTACAAAGTACTAGCCGTCCTCCTTCTCCGTCACTGAACTGTTTTACAATTATTTCATGAACGGCCTGTTTCTGTTAAAACTTGCCAATCTTGAACAGTGTGAAATCTAGTGAGAATTACAGCCTTTGGAAACACTGCCTTGATGGTTCCCCATAACACCCAGTTTTTAAAATTATGAGAAAAAAAATTGTTTATAAACACGCAATGTTAACGCTGATAGATAGTGAAACTCGGCGGTAACGTGAGGCCCATTTGCTGAATTGTTGCTTGCATATTTTATGCTTTCTACTTTGAAAGTATTTTGGTATTAAACACGTCCAAATGTCTCCTGTGAGATATACTGAGTATGTCGTGATATATTCGATGACAGTTATTATTATGGGCTATAGAGTTTGGTAATTACTAATTGATAAATCATCATTTTTTTTCATCATGAACATGAACCATTTTCGAGACAGATTAACGAGTTGAATATTCAACGACGGAGAACACTGAGGCGCGAGGGTCAGTGGTAACGGTATTGGATTTCAAACCGAAAGGTCCACGGTTCGATCCCCGCCAGTGGTATCTGCGTTGCGTTCTTGTGAAAGACCCTTAATCCTGACTGCTCACATGGGGGCATGGTGCACTTGTCTTCAACCAATGCTAACCCTGCTTATGTGCAGTTAGTACGCTGGATTCTGGCAGTTGGTATGCCTTACTCGGTGGTTCGCTCCGGGTACTTCAGTTTCCTCCACACGTAAAACTATCCGACACGAGGTGAGGCTGGCTGTCGAAAGTGTCGTTAAACCCTCATAAATAAATAAATAAATAAATAAATAAATAAATAAATAAATAAATAAATAAATAAATAAATAAATAAATAAATATTCAACGAAGGATGCAAAACATCACTCTACTTAATTTATTTAAGGTAAATTCAACTAAAACTATCTATAAATAAACAAATAAACAAGAAGGTGTACACATTATAATTTTTATATTTTCTGTTCAGAAATGAATTTTAAACCTTTTTAAATCTGGTGGTATCTTCTGTGTCAGTTCAGAAGCAGCAACTGGAAGAGACCATATTCTTTATTTGGTGGTAGACTAAATAATATTTCCAACGTGCAGCCGTGGGGCTGCAGGCTGAAAATATTTATTGATCTCCCCCACATATGCACTTAGCAGCCATTTTACCTGATGGAATTACGACGTATCATATTCCTGAGTGGGGGAAGCGGCCTGTCTGTTTCAGAAAGGGTTAAGAACCACCTAAGAATCCTCTCAAATAAACTAACATTAACAATACGCTAGACTCTTTTCCGCCATACAATAAATTTGAAGCTAATTATTTTTATCCCTACTTTCTTTGTTTTGTTTCATTGACCTTTTCAATCACTCATGTCATGTCGTATACGGTAAGTTTTATTGGTGGAGGAAGTTCAAGAGCCCTAAAAGGACCAGTGAGTAGCAGTGAATAACAGTCGAGTTTTCTAACTGGCACTTGCCGCAGTTTAGCATTGGTTTTTGATGAACGGATCACCAACATGTTGTTGACCTCACCACACTGACCTGCCGTACTACCATTTGGACAACTGTGATTCAATGCCTTGTCCAAGAACACAACTCAGAGTAGTCACGATTGAAGCTACGGCCTTTCAGTCTAAAGTCTCATGCGCTTACCAATGAGCTGTTCAAATTTTGTACCCATTTACACCCACCTTTCATTTTATCAGTTGTTCCATCTTACGTTTGCAAAATGGGAAACAGTTGAACGCAGTATCAGACAAAATTATAGAGTTGCCCGTATTTGTTCTAATCCTTTACCTAACACAACTAGCCAGTGGACGAAAATTAAAAATTAAATTAACAAAAAAATACTGAAAATATTTTCATATTCAGCTACCGAAACATAGATTAGGATCCCGTACGGAAGCGAGCTCGAGCGATGCAAATATTGAGGATATAAATAAATAAATAAATAATAAATAAATAAATAAATAAATAAATAAATAAATAAATAAATAAATAAATAAATAACGAAGGATGCAAAACATCACTCGACTTAATTTATTTAAAGTAAATTAAACTAAAACTATCTATAAATAAACAAATAAACAAGAACGTGTACACATTATAATTTTATATTTTCTGTTCAGAAATGAATTTTAAACCTTTTTAAATCTGGTGGTATCTTCCGTGTCAGTTCAAAGGCAGCAACCGGAAGAGACCATATTCTTTATTTGGTGGTAGACTAAATAATATTTCCAACGTGCAACCGTGGGGCTGCACGTTGAAAATATTTTTTGTTCTACCCGACATATTCACTTAGCAGACATTTTACCTGATGGAATTACGACGTATCATATTCCTGAACTGGGGAAGCGGCCTGTCTGTTTCAGAAAGGGTTAAAAACCACCTAAGAATCCTCTCAAATAAACTAACATTAACAATACGCTAGACTCTTTTCCGCCATACAATAAATTTGAAGCTAAGTATTTTTATCCCTTCTTTCTTTGTTTGGTTCCAATGACCTTTTCAACCACTCACGTCATGTCGTATACGGTAAGTTTTATTGATGGAGGAAGTTCAAGAGCCCTAAAAGGACCAGTAAGCAGCGGTGAATAACAGACGAATTTACTAACAGGCACTTGCAGGTTTAGCCTTGGTTTTTGGTAAACGGATCACCAACGTGTTGTTGACCTCACCACACTGACACGCCGAACTACCATTTGGACACTTGTGATTTAAAGCCTTCAAGAACACAACTCAGATCAGTCACGATCGAAGGTACGGCTTTTCAGTCTAAAGTCTCATGCGCTTGCCAATGAGCTGTTTATATTGTGTACCTATTTACACCCACCTTTCATTTTATCAGTTGTTCCATCTCACGTTTGCAAAATGGGAAACAGTTGAACGCAGTATCAGCCAAAAGTATAGAGTTGTCCGTATTTGTTCTAATCCTTTACCTAACACATCTAGTCCAGTGGACGAAAATTAAAAATTAAATTAAAAGAAAAATACTGAAAATAGTTTCATTTTCAGCTACCAAAACGTAGCTTAGGATGCCCCAGGGAAGCGAGCTCGAGCGATGAAAATATTGAGGATATAATTAAATGGTGAATTTTGTAAATTGCGCTGGGAAAATGTTTAACAACATACTGTCCCTACCGCCCAATTTGTGATAGGAAAATGGTTAAAATTTCTTTTGCGTTATTCAAAATAGAGAAAGTACATGCTGAGGTTTGAACGGAATACTTCCATGAAGTCGAAAATCTCCACGAACCAATTACGTTCGCAATATGCGACCCGAGTGTCTCCACAGGACGCAACCGGGTAGCATATTGCGGATGTAATTGATCTCCGGACTGCCAACGGACAACATCAACTCACTTAGTTTCGGAAATAATCGACATCCGATCTGCACGACGACACAATCGGCTAACATTTTGTAAGTTATCGACCCATGGACATAATCGGCCTTGCGGGTATATTCGGACGAAATAGTTGTAGTCTCTCCGTCTACTGTTGGAAAGACCAGTAATTCACATATTACATCGTTCCATGAGTACTACAAAACGCCATCTGCAATACTTTAGCACCCAATGTGCCGCGTCATTAAAAAATGCTGCCTGATTCAAGTACGATTAGATTTAGTTTGTCATTTATGTAGTTTTATAATTATACCTGTCACTCAAGTTCTTTCTTCGGGCAGGACTCTGTCAAAAGGGACTCTGAAACAATATTCTGAGAGGACATTACATAACATTATGTCATCAGCAGGAACATTATTTCAGACAATGTGTTGTTCCCATTCTAGTATATTACATCAACAAACAGAACTTTTAACCTGTAACAAAACAGATTTAAAGTGTTTCATTAAAACATATCCTCAATACTTTATCACATAACATTTCAATAATGCAGACGATACATCGAGATTTGGTTGTGTTGCAAGCTGGGTAACAAGCAGTTACAGAACAATATCGTACTATTCAGAATGCTAAATCCAAAACAAGAAAAACACTAGCAACGTTCCAGCTCATGAAGCACCGGGTGAGAAATCTACTTCTCGGTTTTAATGTTTTTAATTCTTATCCAACCTACCAGACTGTATGATATAAAACCGGCAGTCAGATATATTTGTGGGTAGTGGTCTTTATAACTAACTATCCACATTGTACTCAACAGTATGTTATGTCCCTATAGAGTTCTTTTGCTACAAACATCACATTAAATTGGAAAGTCACAAAGTTTACATTGTCCTCCTTAAACCATTTTGTTGATATGACCCATCGTTTCGCGAGATCATAAAAATTGACGTGTGTCCGTATTTCGCCAATCTTGAAGTTTGTTCAAACACCCATAGTTGATTCTGCACTTATCCTGAAAACAATGTCAGTCTTTGAACAGAACAGTCAGTAAGGATACAATAGACGTATATTGTTTAAATATGAATAGTTATTCTGCAATTAAGTATTTTAATCCTCTAGGTTTGCACCGTCTGAAAAGTGTCTTCTTTGGCTCGCAGTCAGGTGAGCTGATGGCACGCTTTAATTTAACGATTTTCGTCTTTTTTCCAACAGACCTATCGCATTTTGTCCATTTCCCTTTTTTCTTGTAACGACACACACGACAAGCTTTCGTTTCCACGGTAGTTTTCGGACACCCTGCAATTCCCTTATATAGGGTTAGCGTTCTGTTTCTAGAGCCTTTTTCTATGTCACACCTGCTCCAAAATCCATTCCTGTACTGACATTCTTCACACTTTTTCTCTATTGTTTTAGTCAATTCACATCTTGGGTCTAATGTGGGTATAAGAATTAATCTCCTCGTTTTCACGTTGTTGGCAGGATCACAGTCCGACCCCTTGGTATTCTTTTTGCTGTATTCGCACTTTGGTTTTGCCAGATCTTGTTGTTCACGCACAACAAAACTAGAAGAAAATTCCAAAATAAAACAGAAAAGAAATAAACATGAACTCCACATTTTGAAAATTCTAACACTCCAACTATGCTTGTTATTAAGCTTGTTTGAGAAACACAATTTCTGAATAATTGACGAAAATTTGATTCATTTTTATGCACCCAGTAGTGTCGTGTTCGAAACGCATTGACGCGAGGTGTGAAAAATAAGAGTCACTTAATATCTTCAAAATTGAGTGAATTCATTCAATGTCGAGGGCTTCTCAGGAGCTTTAACACACTTGAAAGGCAAACCTTTATCCATTATTCTTCCATATGAAATATTTCAACATTTGATTTATTTGAATGTGAAGAGTTGTCGTTTATCAATAGTGTATACATCATATTGGGAGGAGAGAAGTGACGAGGGAATAGGGAGGAATTTAGGACAACAGGGGTAATCCAGGCTTTTTCACCTGAGAACCGCTACAAACCAGCGTAATTATTACAAGACAATAAACACAAATGTATCACACAATTAAAGAAGAGAAGTGGTATTCAGTTACAGGAACAGTGTTTGTGTAAGGTTTTCTTAAGCAGAAACTTAGGCAAAAATAATAATATTACATTATAAAAATTCAAAAATATTGTAGAGCGAGAACTACAAAATGTTCATTCCTTATATGCGTTAAAAGATAGCGAGAAAATGACAACAACATGACATCGTCACGACAGATTTAACCCTCTGAACCCTCGTTTCCTGGGATGGTGTTACACTTCCAATGAGATGGGTCAGTCCAATATCAATATATAGTGAGGATAAAATAAGAACTGCAGTCTACAGCCGCCTGGCTGCAAACTGCAGTTATTATTTTATCACCAATGCCCTCGTGTTTAGACCTCTTATAATAAGACAACATGGGGCGAAACCATGCCTTGGACCGCAAAATCTGTCTTAATGTGTTCAAGCGGTTAATATATCCTATCAAAGAACGCGCATTACGAAAAAAGTGTTGTCGAACTGACAGCTTTTTTGAGCGTTTGGATGTTTCAGCCGCTCATGAGATAATTCTGTTATTTACTCAAAACAGTACGTATACGGTTATTTTAGCAGGAGCTTGATATTTGAATAAGTTTATAAATTTCTGAAAGGGCTTTCATTTGTGTGTCTGTGAGAGGGTGTGAGTTTGTTTTTTTTTCTCTCCAATCACACCGTAAAAATAATAATAATAATAACGCTTTGGCCAGCCGCTGATTTGTCGCGGTTCTCGGGCGAGAAGGCCTTGGTTACCCATGCACTCCTAACTGCCTCCCTATTCCCACGCTTCTTCTCTCCATCCCAACACTCAGAGACAAACTGCCTGATGACATCCCTTGCCCCATTCTTCCCAATCTCTCCGATTAGCAAATTAACCCTCTCCTTTGAGTCTCCCACTAACCACATGTCCTTCATTCTCCCATCCCACTTCCCCAACATACTCCCAGTGAATTTTATTCTTTTAGACTAGTATATTGTGCATTCTAGAAGAAAGTGTTACAGGGTCGCCACGCCCAAACTACACTTCTGGATCTCCTATTCACTATTTTCCAAATTGTTCCCTCTGAGCTCCAGACTCCGCACTCTCATCTTGAACAACAGTGCCCCCCCCCCCCCCCCAAGGTGCCATCAAGGTACTATTCAAAAACATGCTTCTATTTATCACGCAGGTCACCCAAAGACCTCTTTGATTTGACCCCCTCTCGCCAATTACGGTTGCAATCCTTCATGATCCTCTCTCTGACTATGTTTCTTTATCCTGGTTTGCCCCAACGTCTAGGGCCGAGATCTCCAATGAGTACTTATCTACTAGCTCCCTCACTTGGGCCATCCTCCCCGTCTTGATATTTGAGTTGAAAATTCTCAGGAATATTACTTTACGCCATCGGCTGTCGGGGAGATTTACCAAATAATTAAGATAACCGAGATTCAGTAGCTCTATCCTGTCCTTGATCCTCATTCACCCAAGCTCACCCCTGATTGCTTCCAGCGCTGCTGCATTACTCGACCCCATTATCCATCGGCCTGCATCGTTCTGCAGGATTTCCAAGCTCTTTATAACCGTCTGATTTAGGGGTACCACTTCTGTATCGTATGTTACACTTGGCAGACCCACCATTTCCCAAACGGTTTTCCCCACGAAAACCTTATTGAAACTGTTTCTCCCTATAAGTTTCATTTGGTTAAGGATTCACTTACCCTTCAGAATCAATTTATTTGTGTGGTTTCGGTAGATGCCTCTTCCAGTGATGTTTGTATTTACCCCCAGATACTCGTAGTAACCTGTCTTTCCTACACTAATAAGTTTGCTGCTACCTTCCGGAATGCCGAAATGCCTCACTCTCAACCTTCGACTGGGGTCCACTTTGCGGCCCACAGGTATAACTTTTCTCTTGCTTCTACTAAGTTCACTAAGTTCGAGTCTCCATTTGCTCCCTTATTTCCCAACAATTCCCGGCATTTTCTCTAGCCCCTCTTCGCTTCACTGGCACCATATCGTCTGCAAAAATAGCCCTGGGATCTTCAAGTCCCCAACTGCTCCGCCTCGTCGCTATGCAGGAGTTCATCACCTAAACCTTTAATGTACAATGCAAAAAGAATTGGCGTAAGGATACACCCCTGGTTTAGGCCTATTTCCATAGGCACACGTTTTGTTGCGGCCCAGAGGTATAACTGTGCTCTTGCTTTCACTAAGTTCGAGTCTCCATTTTCTCCCTTATTTCCCAACAATTCCGGCATTTTCCCTACCCCCCTCTTCCCTTCACTAGCACCATATCGTCTGCAAAAATAGCCCTGGGATCTTCAAGTCCACAACTGCTACCCCCTCGTCGCTATGCAGGAGTTCATCTCCTAAACCTTTGATGTACAATGCAAAAAGAATTGGCGTAAGGATACACCCCTGTTTTAGGCCTATCTCTATAGGCACACGTTTTGTTGTAATGTTTCCCAGGCTAAGTTCACTCTGTACATCTTTATATAATGCTTTCATAATTCCAACAAACTCGCCTCCCAAGCCCAGAGCCTCCAGATTGCGCCACATACCCTCCCTCCATACCCTATCATTCCACTCGGGTTTGCTTCCCTCCATTGCACAATACAATCCCAAGGGCAATACTTTTGTTTCTCAGACTGATCTTTACCCATCCAGTTTCTTTCGATACCTCCGCCGAGGTGCTGAAATCTTCCAGGTCTGTGATCAGCGACGGTTTTAAATCCTCTTTAATGTACATGCCTACCCCTCTCCTCTTTTTCCGGCCTTGCGTTCGCCCTACACCTATCCACACGCACCCCCTTACTTGGTCTTCCCAGTTCTTCTTGGTGTCTTGCCCACGTCTCGCTTAAGCCAATGACATCAAACTCCTCTGCCTTGATCAATGTAGCAATTTCATTTACTTTCCGATGGAGACCTTGGATGTTGCTATAACCCACTTTCAGGGTACCGAGATTCATTGGCTTCTGCCTACTAGTCTTATTGTTTTCTGGCCCTAGCCTTGGTAAACTTATTCTGCTCCCCCCCTCGCTCTTGTTCACCCCACCTGTGTCCACTCTAGTTATACTTGCCTCTGGCCTCCCATCCCGCTCCTCTCCAAAACAGGTCCCGCTACCCGTACAATTTTATCCCCAATACCCGTTTCCCCACCCTGCTAAGATGCAGCCCGTCACGCCCGTACATGCTCGCGTTGCCCCAAAACGTGTCCCAATGGTCGATAAAGGGTATTCCCAGGTCAACACAGTAGTCCTTCAACTCCTCATTCAAATAGTTATTCAAGAATTTTTTATACGTTTTATATGTGAGGAGAGTTTCAATATAACAATAACATGACTTTGGAGGGCATTGTGGTTTATTAACGGCTCAACAGTTGTGAATAACAGCTCGACAGCTTATAGAAGGCCCGAGACGAAGTCGAGGGCCGTTAATAAGCCGAAGGGCTGTTATTCACACCTGTTGGGCCGTTAATAAACCACAAGTCCCAACAAAGTAATGTTATTACTATTATTACCACTGCAATTCTGAGAAAGTTTTGACTCTGCACCTTACATGGCAGCTACAAACATTCAATTGGCCTTCATTCATTTCACTTGATTGAGACGTTTTTAACGTTTTCAATTCTGGCAAATGATATTATCGTCTGTTCTCAAACCAACTGGTGTCGCGTGATTATCACCCGATCGGCACCGGTATTCTTTCGATTGCAACGAAGCTACAAAACTTAGAAAACAGATCGATATTGACCACATTTAAGTCAGGAATAAAGGCTTAAAATGTCTGCAGACTTACTATATACAGCTGCCTGTTCTTACTGGGACTAACTTTGCTGGACATTTTACATATTTAATAATTTAAATAAAGATCACATTGTTTACAAGTTAAAACCATTTCTAGAAACTGTTTTCATTTTCAAGTGTACGACAGCGAGGAACAAAAGTCACTTGACGTGTCGGGAGGTTAATGAGATGTTCAACTCATTAATGGCCCGACACATCACGCGACTTTGTGTGTTGAGCGTTACGTTCTTGAAATGCCATGTTAAACTTCGTTAATGTACTAGGGAACGCCGTATAAATAGGTAATAATGATATGTTAACGCAGCAGTACTGTGGGTTGTTATATTGAATTAGTCCTAACCATCCTGAATTATTTGCAGTCCTAGAGGGTGTTTGTTAATCGATCACACGAAACTTTATCTCAGCCGTGTTTATAGGGTTAATCATGTAGTTATGATACGGAAGGAATGATGTATTGCTAAATAAATTTATGAGGGGACGGTAATCATCGTGAAGCTGGGGGAGAGCACGAGAGGGGGTATCCCCCTCTTGTCGGTGGGGGTCCGAGGAACATTTTTTGAAATCGGAGCCGAAACAACGCTATTTTGGCTATTTCCGGGCTGTTTCGGGAGTACCCGGGCATTGCTCCTCTAGCTATTGATTTTTCGGAAAATCGAGTTGAAAACTAGTGTGGCGAGGCCTGTACTTTGGACTGAGATTATTGTTATATGATTACATCGTGTAGTTTATGAGCAATGCGCTGCACATTTTCAGGAGCTACAGTCATATCCGACGAAGCGATATGATATGAATTGAATTGGGATGGTGGATCGAACAATCGTGCATGGTCAGAGACTCAGTTTAAGAGAATGAAAAGAATGAGTTGCGAGATAATATATAAATACCTGGTTTATATTTTGAACTTGGAACAAATGGAACCATTTGGAAAGTCATTAAACTAAACTCGACACTTTCATTTTCAGTCTCTCATTATTGTCAACAAAACCATCGTCGACTTTCCGTTTTTTAATTCGAATATTATCGGCTGATTGATGGTTTGATCTCGGGCCGAAACGTCTTCACTTCTGATAATTTTTTTTTAGAAGTTTGGAAGGGTTTGTGGAGTTTTAAAACCTTTACCCAACATCAATAAGAATTTTCTATTATTTATGTGTGCTCACGTTTTTGTTTTTACGAATTCATAATCAAATTTTCTATTAGTTGTATTTACGAATTCACGTTTTTGTTACATTTTTTTCTGATGGTTTATGGAATTTATAGGGGAATGCCGTTCCTCCGGTAAAAAAAAGAAGGGGGGGGGGGGGAGCCGATCTCCCGCGTTCCCCCTGCAATATATCGCTGTACGGAAGGTTCCTCATATCTACCCCTTCCTCGGTTTTAGTCCACACAAGTTTCCCCCTGCATCTCTCGATACCATTATCAAAGTGCCCGGAGCGAGGCTACACTTACACCTTATGTCATACTTGACATACACTCTGACCCTCCACGAAATGGTTTTCTAACGTACACATTTTTGAAGCTGTTTTGTTCTAAAGGTTTTTCCTCTGTACCCTCTACATGTTCTTTAGCCTAAAAATACTTCTATCCTATGGGCAATAGAAGTATTAATTATCCCATAAGTGAACCTCGTTTTACGCATAAGAACCAGTTTGCTGTCCCGATGGGAATTGGGAACTTAGCTCTCTGTACCTTCGAGACGACACTGTCTTTTGCCCAAAGTTATTATCTCACTTTTATTTTCATTCAGAACCTAGCATCTCTTCACACCCTGGCGCTAGCATCAGCGGCAGAACCAAGGGTGGTGAGATTTGGGGTTTTGTTCCCCATTTTTCTTGAAAAATATCAACCTTATATACATTCATCCCTAAAATTAATAAAACTGATTCATGGCCTGATATTTGCCACGGGACTTTGCAAAAGATTTGCCCATACACTTTGGGTACTTAAGCTTTAAAACGTAATCGGGTGCCCCAATTGACAGGAAAAGTCCCTCCCACCCACATCCAAGGGAGACCCTGGCTCATCACCTACGGGAGATACAAACTTTTCACCCAACCCAAGGTGTAATGAAGTGGAAGGAAAATATATTTCGGCTGCGATTGACATGAGATGGTGGGGGAGGGGGGGGGGGGAGGGAGAGAGTCCAAATAATTTTCTGCTGCTCGTCTAATTATACAAAATGAATGACATTTATCATTGCTTGTCATACAGGACTCGATTCGGGAAGGCGAAAAAAAGCAATAAAAGAAATGAATTTTGACTATCATCAATAAAAGCAGAGACATATTCGAAAAAAGTTGGAAATTGACTATCATTGATAAAAGCAGAGACATATTCGATGAAATTTGGAAATATTAACTACTTTTCCTGACAAGACTTGTCAGGTGATTACTGTTGTATATAAAAGAAGTGGCTGTCTCTTCTGACACAACGCATTCTTGATGCATGAATGGTACAGATATCAAAGCCATAAATCAAGGTTGACCGCTTTATGATACTCTTCATTTTCAGAAGTGAACTGAAAGCATTCCAAATGATTTCTCTTTGGTCACATTGACCTAGGCTAAAGGACCCGAAAATTTAAGGTAGAACTGCAGCAAAGTGAACCAAGAAATATGAAAGCGAGAATATATGGCCGAGGTTTTGGAATTTTTCATACGAATGTGGGTGTATTAGGTTGACATTTTTTTCTGAAAAGGTTGGTGCAGGGGGACGTGGTTGGAGGATCTTCAGTCACGTGGGGCTGCGTGATCAGTTAGATTTCTAACTGGTATTGGGGTCCCAGCATGACATGCCGCCGGCATGTCACAACGGACAAAGGTACGTGTTGGGGGAGAGTTTACGTAGGGTGTCTTCCTCACAACGGGGAGGGGGCCATGGGGTGGGGGTATCCTCCAGGGGCGAAATATGACTACGCAATTCCAATGAGTTATCTAAAACACCCACCGATTCAAACACACAACACGTTCTGTGTTTATTACACACCCCATGCATTGAAAATCATTTAAATAAACACATTTTAATTCCGATGTTTAAACCCAAAGGCGAAGAGACCGTTTGTTTTGTTTGAAGGTGTACTGATCAAATAGATCAATAAAATATCAAAACAACCTTTTGGGAACCAGTCTAAATTACATTTCATATCTTTTCTATTAGGAGTGTTTGTTGAAATTCGTATCACTGTTTCTCTTCGGTTGGTGTCCATTCACCCCTAACCATTTGTTGGCTATTACTGTTAGTAAAAATATAAGTCCAAATTAGGGCTGACTTGTAAAACACCTGGTAGAAAAAAGAAGCTCGAAGCTTGTCCGAAGATTTACCGAAATAAAGTTGACCAATTTAGACATAACGCGATCCACAGACGGCCACAGGGCTTGGTTAATGTTGTGGATGGAAATCATTGTTTTTTTTAATATTATCTCATTTTTGGTTAACTAATATTTTGTCACCCGACTTTATTTTTCTTTGGACCTTTTCATTTTAACACTACGCGACGGACGATAATTTTTAGTCGGAGCAGATCGAACTGACTAACGCCGGTAAGCACAATAGTATAACGAAATTTGGAAAGCTTTCGAAGCGTAACTAATGACTCGACGGGATAGAAACTAGTATAAACGGTGCTGGGAAAAAAGTACCGGCCTGTATATCACCAGTTGAGTGCAGAAACAATTATGTCATAGCGGCGATTCCGTTAAATACAAAGGTTTAAAGTTTAATCGATGTGTAATAATTTACAATATACAAGGGATAAAAGTGCACACATTATGCTTATATCACGGGCAACTGTTCATTGTCCTGTGCCGGAAATTCCGCTAGCAGCATACAAATAGTTAATATTCTCCATGCAGCAGCGTAGCAAAGCTGATGAAGTTGGAGTGGAGGGGGCGGGGTGGGGACGAAATATTATTCATACAATTCTCCCCCATGCTGGATTAAAAGCGTGTATACCCCATAAGTGAAGTTCCAGGGCCTTCCCCAGGGAAAACAAATTAATACCAACTGGAGCACATCGAATATCTTTAAAGGATAAAGTACCCAGAAGTTTGAGACAGAAGTACAGCAAAGTGAACCTAGAATTATGAAATCGAGAATATATGAACCAGGTTTTGGAATTTGTGATACGAATGTGGGTGTAGGAGGTTAACATTTTTAGAAAGGTGGGTTCAGGGGGACGTAGCTGGAGGGTCTTCAATAAGGTGAGGTGGGGTGATCAGTTAGATTTTTAACTGGTGTTGGGGTCCCAGCATGACATGCTGCCGGCATGTCACAAAGGGCACAGGTATGTGTTGGGGGAGAGTTGACGTGGAGTATCTTTCTCACAACGGTGAGGGGGCCATGGGGAGGGGGTCTCCCCCAAGGCAAATTTTAAATTTTGGAACCCCCGAAATAGATTCTGAGGCCTCCCTCTGGCCTAAATCTAACCAGTTTATCCACCATAAAAAGTGCATTTCCCCACGTAGGTCAATGAATTTTCCCCTAGAGTGACCAGGCTTCACGAGGACTATAGACTGACAGCTATCGAGCAAATACCAACTCCTTCCAACTGACTGTCAGTCAGTTGGAAGGAGTTGGTATTTGCTCGATAGCTGTCAGTCTATAGTCATTGTGTTGTCTGGTCAGCGTAAGGGGAAAACTTCAGTTGTTAGTCAATTAAAACGTATGCGTCCAGAAATTAAACGGAATCCGAAGGAAGAGCAGAGCGAATGACTGAAGCCGGTAACCACAACCGATCGCAATGGCAAAACACAACTAGTCCAGTGGACGAAAATTAAAAATTAAATTAAAAAAAAAATACTGAAAATATTTTCATATTCAACTACCAAAACATTGCTTAGGATCCCTTACGGAAGCGAGCTCGAGCGATGCAAATATTGAGGATATAATTAAATGGCGAATTTTGTAAATAACTGGTTGGGGGGGGGGGGGGGGGGGGTTAACAACATACTGTCCCTGCCTAAGGGCATTCACGAATGTTGATAAAAAACGTTTATGACAGAGAAATACAATAAAGTAAGAAATCTATACTTTTTAAATCTCTTTATTATAACAATCCTCATAAAGCTTTCTGAAAAGACTGTAGGAAACGTAAATGTCTGCCTCAAGTCGATATAGCTCTACGATATTGCCAATATGTCCAGGACAGTATTTCGTCCTTGGAACCAGCTTTGGTTGGGAAACAAAACTAACAAATATAAAAACGGAAAAAGAGAGTTTAGTTTGCTCTCTGTCACACAAAAGCACAGTCGGCAGAAAAGATATCAGTTTCCATACACATAGCTTACCCCCTCTGTTGTGAACGACATCGATGGACCCGATCAAATGTCAGCCATAAAGCGTGTTTCGAAGGCAAACATTGAAAAAAAATGGAAAAATTATTTACTTTTTTGAGCTTAGCTTTGGCCGCTTAAGACCAGTTAGCTACGTAAAAGGTTAAAATCAGACTTGTGGAATCCAAACTCAGCGGCGTAACGAAAGAGGGTGGGGTTGGGGATGGGAGGGGACTCTATCTTATATACGTCCTTGCCTGGAATACCTAAAGCTGGTTGCTGGTTCATGTACCCTCATCCTAATATTCATTAGATCAAGTGTCTACAGCTATACCTCCACTTTCTGGGTACCTCCACCTTAAAAAGAAGTTGGGGGCTACTATTGACATTATAAGCAATGTGTTGCCCTGAGTATAACCTGGACATTGACGTATGCGGAATATACCCTCTAAACCAACACGAGATGAAATGAAGTGGAGGAAAAGTATGTTTTGGGCTGCCATTACCAGCAGAAAGATATTTTTGCACCACTTCATCACAATTGTAGCCACTGTCTGTCGTAAACATCGTGAACCCGCCTCTACCAGAAAGAAAACTCTTCAGAACCCCGATAAATATTATCGCTTAGGCCAAACATCGTAGATGGTTAGCGTGGGGAAATATTTATCTATCCATCCCGTCAACTTTGCTGAGAAGTTTCAACAAAATCCGACATCTTTGCAATGTATTCAACAGTACAAAGTACTAGCCGTCCTCCTTCTCCGTCACTGAACTGTTTTACAATTATTTCATGAACGGCCTGTTTCTGTTAAAACTTGCCAATCTTGAACAGTGTGAAATCTAGTGAGAATTACAGCCTTTGGAAACACTGCCTTGATGGTTCCCCATAACACCCAGTTTTTAAAATTATGAGAAAAAAAATTGTTTATAAACACGCAATGTTAACGCTGATAGATAGTGAAACTCGGCGGTAACGTGAGGCCCATTTGCTGAATTGTTGCTTGCATATTTTATGCTTTCTACTTTGAAAGTATTTTGGTATTAAACACGTCCAAATGTCTCCTGTGAGATATACTGAGTATGTCGTGATATATTCGATGACAGTTATTATTATGGGCTATAGAGTTTGGTAATTACTAATTGATAAATCATCATTTTTTTTCATCATGAACATGAACCATTTTCGAGACAGATTAACGAGTTGAATATTCAACGACGGAGAACACTGAGGCGCGAGGGTCAGTGGTAACGGTATTGGATTTCAAACCGAAAGGTCCACGGTTCGATCCCCGCCAGTGGTATCTGCGTTGCGTTCTTGTGAAAGACCCTTAATCCTGACTGCTCACATGGGGGCATGGTGCACTTGTCTTCAACCAATGCTAACCCTGCTTATGTGCAGTTAGTACGCTGGATTCTGGCAGTTGGTATGCCTTACTCGGTGGTTCGCTCCGGGTACTCCAGCTTCCTCCACACGTAAAACTATCCGACACGAGGTGAGGCTGGCTGTCGAAAGTGTCGTTAAACCCTCATAAATAAATAAATAAATAAATAAATAAATAAATAAATAAATATTCAACGAAGGATGCAAAACATCACTCTACTTAATTTATTTAAGGTAAATTCAACTAAAACTATCTATAAACAAACAAATAAACAAGAACGTGTACACATTATAATTTTTATATTTTCTGTTCAGAAATGAATTTTAAACCTTTTTAAATCTGGTGGTATCTTCTGTGTCAGTTCAAAAGCAGCAACTGGAAGAGACCATATTCTTTATTTGGTGGTAGACTAAATAATATTTCCAACGTGCAGCCGTGGGGCTGCAGGCTGAAAATATTTATTGATCTCCCCCACATATGCACTTAGCAGCCATTTTACCTGATGGAATTACGACGTATCATATTCCTGAGTGGGGGAAGCGGCCTGTCTGTTTCAGAAAGGGTTAAGAACCACCTAAGAATCCTCTCAAATAAACTAACATTTACAATACGCTAGACTCTTTTCCGCCATACAATAAATTTGAAGCTTATTATTTTTATCCCTACTTTCTTTGTTTTGTTTCATTGACCTTTTCAATCACTCATGTCATGTCGTATACGGTAAGTTTTATTGGTGGAGGAAGTTCAAGAGCCCTAAAAGGACCAGTGAGTAGCAGTGAATAACAGTCGAGTTTTCTAACTGGCACTTGCCGCAGTTTAGCATTGGTTTTTGATGAACGGATCACCAACATGTTGTTGACCTCACCACACTGACCTGCCGTACTACCATTTGGACAACTGTGATTTAATGCCTTGTCCAAGAACACAACTCAGAGTAGTCACGATTGAAGCTACGGCCTTTCAGTCTAAAGTCTCATGCGCTTACCAATGAGCCGTTCAAATTTTGTACCCAATTACACCCACCTTTCATTTTATCAGTTGTTCCATCTTACGTTTGCAAAATGGGAAACAGTTGAACGCAGTATCAGACAAAATTATAGAGTTGCCCGTATTTGTTCTAATCCTTTACCTAACACAACTAGCCAGTGGACAAAAATTAAAAATTAAATTAACAAAAAAATACTGAAAATATTTTCATATTCAGCTACCGAAACATAGATTAGGATCCCGTACGGAAGCGAGCTCGAGCGATGCAAATATTGAGGATATAAATAAATAAATAAATAAATAAATAAATAAATAAATAAATAAATAAATAAATAAATAAATAACGAAGGATGCAAAACATCACTCGACTTAATTTATTTAAAGTAAATTCAACTAAAACTATCTATAAATAAACAAATAAACAAGAACGTGTACACATTATAATTTTATATTTTCTGTTCAGAAATGAATTTTAAACCTTTTTAAATCTGGTGGTATCTTCCGTGTCAGTTCAAAGGCAGCAACCGGAAGAGACCATATTCTTTATTTGGTGGTAGACTAAATAATATTTCCAACGTGCAACCGTGGGGCTGCACGTTGAAAATATTTTTTGTTCTACCCGACATATTCACTTAGCAGACATTTTACCTGATGGAATTACGACATATCATATTCCTGAACTGGGGAAGCGGCCTGTCTGTTTTAGAAAGGGTTAAGAACCACCTAAGAATCCTCTCAAATAAACTAACATTAACAATACGCTAGACTCTTTTCCGCCATACAATAAATTTGAAGCTAAGTATTTTTATCCCTTCTTTCTTTGTTTGGTTTCAATGACCTTTTCAACCACTCACGTCATGTCGTATACAGTAAGTTTTATTGATGGAGGAAGTTCAAGAGCCCTAAAAGGACCAGTAAGCAGCGGTGAATAAAACAGACGAATTTACTAACAGGCACTTGCAGGTTTAGCCTTGGTTTTTGGTAAACGGATCACCAACGTGTTGTTGACCTCACCACACTGACACGCCGAACTACCATTTGGACACTTGTGATTTAATGCCTTCAAGAACACAACTCAGATCAGTCACGATCGAAGGTACGGCTTTTCAGTCTAAAGTCTCATGCGCTTGCCAATGAGCTGTTTATATTGTGTACCTATTTACACCCACCTTTCATTTTATCAGTTGTTCCATCTCACGTTTGCAAAATGGGAAACAGTTGAACGCAGTATCAGCCAAAAGTATAGAGTTGTCCGTATTTGTTCTAATCCTTTACCAAACACATCTAGTCCAGTGGACGAAAATTAAAAATTAAATTAAAAGAAAAATACTGAAAATATTTTCATTTTCAGCTACCAAAACGTAGCTTAGGATGCCCCAGGGAAGCGAGCTCGAGCGATGAAAATATTGAGGATATAATTAAAAGGTGAATTTTGTAAATAGCGCTGGGAAAATGTTTAACAACATACTGTCCCTACCGCCCAATTTGTGATAGGAAAATGGTTAAAATTTCTTTTGCGTTATTCAAAATAGAGAAAGTACATGCTGAGGTTTGAACGGAATACTTCCATGAAGTCGAATATCTCCACGAACCAATTACGTTCGCAATATGCGACCCGAGTGTCTCCACAGGACGCAACCGGGTAGCATTTTGCGGATGTAATTGATCTCCGGACTGCCAACGGACAACATCAACTCACTTAGTTTCGGAAATAATCGACATCCGATCTGCACGACGACACAATCGGCTAACATTTTGTAAGTTATCGACCCATGGACATAATCGGCCTTGCGGGTATATCCGGACGAAATGGTTGTAGTCTCTCCGTCTACTGTTGGAAAGACCAGTAATTCACATATTACATCGTTCCATGAGTACTACAAAACGCCATCTGCAATACTTTAGCACCCAATGTGCCGCGTCATTCAAAAATGCTGCCCGATTCAAGTACGATTAGATTTAGTTTGTCATTTATGTAGTTTTATAATTATACCTGTCACTCAAGTTCTTTCTTCGGGCAGGACTCTGTCAAAAGGGACTCTGAAACAATATTCTGAGAGGACATTACATAACATTATGTCATCAGCAGGAACATTATTTCAGACAATGTGTTGTTCCCATTCTAGTATATTACATCAACAAACAGAACTTTTAACCTGTAACAAAACAGATTTAAAGTGTTTCATTAAAACATATCCTCAATACTTTATCACATAACATTTCAATAATGCAGACGATACATCGAGATTTGGTTGTGTTGCAAGCTGGGTAACAAGCAGTTACAGAACAATATCGTACTATTCAGAATGCTAAATCCAAAACAAGAAAAACACTAGCAACGTTCCAGCTCATGAAGCACCGGGTGAGAAATCTACTTCTCGGTTTTAATGTTTTTAGTTCTTATCCAACCTACCATACTGTATGATATAAAACCGGCAGTCAGATATATTTGTGGGTAGTGGTCTTTATAACTAACTACCCACATTGTACTCAACAGTATGTTATGTCCCTATAGAGTTCTTTTGCTACAAACATCACATTAAATTGGAAAGTCACAAAGTTTACATTGTCCTCCTTAAACCATTTTGTTGATATGACGCCCATCGTATCGCGAGATCATAAAAATTGACGTGTGTCCGTATTTCGACAATCTTGAAGTTTGTTCAAACACCCATAGTTGACTCTGCACTTATCCTGAAAACAATGTCAGTCTTTGAACAGAACAGTCAGTAAGGATACAATAGACGTATATTGTTTAAATATGAATAGTTATTCTGCAATTAAGTATTTTAATCCTCTAGGTTTGCACCGTCTGAAAAGTGTCTTCTTTGGCTCGCAGTCAGGTGAGCTGATGGCACGCTTTAGTTTAACGATTTTCGTCTTTTTTCCAACAGACCTATCGCATTTTGTCCATTTTCCTTTTTTCTTGTAACGACACACACGACAAGCTTTCGTTTCTACGGTAGTTTTCGGACACCCTGCAATTCCCTTATATAGGGTTAGCGTTCTGTTTCTAGAGCCTTTTTCTATGTCACACCTGCTCCAAAATCCATTCCTGTACTGACATTCTTCACACTTTTTCTCTATTGTTTTAGTCAATTCACATCTTGGGTCTAATGTGGGTATAAGAATTAATCTCCTCGTTTTCACGTTGTTGGCAGGATCACAGTCCGACCACTTGGTATTGTTTTTGCTGTATTCGCACTTTGGTTTTGCAAGATCTCGTTGTTCACGCACAACAAAACTAGAAGAAAATTCCAAAATACAACAGAAAAGAAATAAACATGAACTCCACATTTTGAAAATTCTAACGCTCCAACTATGCTTGTTATTAAGCTTGTTTGAGATACACAATTTCTGAATAATTGACGAAAATTTGATTCATTTTTATGCACCCAGTAGTGTCGTGTTCGAAACGCATTGACGCGAGGTGTGAAAAATAAGAGTCACTTAATGGTATCTTCAAAATTGAGTGAATTCATTCAGTGTCGAGGGCTTCTCAGGAGCTTTAACACACTTGAAAGGCAAACCTTTATCCATTATTCTTCCATATGAAATATTCCAACATTTGATTTATTTGAATGTGAAGAGTTGTCGTTTATCAATAGTGTATACATCACATTGGGAGGAGAGAAGTGACGAGGGAATAGGGAGGAATTTAGGACAACAGGGGTAATCCAGGCTTTTTCACCTGAGAACCGCTACAAACCAGCGTAATTATTACAAGACAATAAACACAAATGTATCACACAATTAAAATAGGAGAAATGGGATTCAGTTACAGGAACAACGTTTGTGTAAGGTTTTCTTAAGCAAAAACTTAGACAAAAATAATAATATTACATTATTAAAATTCAAAAAATATTGTAGAGCGAGAACTACAAAATGTTCATTCATTATATGCGTTAAAAGATAGCGAGAAAATGACAACAACATGACATCGTCACGACAGATTTAACCCTTTGAACCCTCGTTTCCTGGAATGGTGTTACACTTCCAATGAGATGGGTCAGTCCAATATCAATATATAGAGAGGATAAAATAAGAACTGCAGTCTGCAGCCGCCTGGCAGCAAACTGCAGTTATTATTTTATCACCAATGCCCTCGTGTTTAGACATCTTATAATAAGACAACATGGGACGAAACCATGCCTTGGACCGCAAAATCTGTCTTAATGTGTTCAAGCGGTTAATATATCCTATCAAAGAACGCGCATTACGAAAAAAGTGTTGTGGAACTGACAGCTTTTTTGAGCGTTTGGATGTTTCAGCCGCTCATGAGATAATTCTGTTATTTACTCAAAACAGTACGTATACGGTTATTTTAGCAGGAGCTTGATATTTGAATAAGTTTATAAATTTCTGAAAGGGCTTTCATTTGTGTGTCTGTGAGAGGGTGTGAGTTTGTTTTTTTTTCTCTCCAATCACACCGTAAAAATAATAATAATAATAACGCTTTGGCCAGCCGCTGATTTGTCGCGGTTCTCGGGCGAGAAGGCCTTGGTTACCCATGCACTCCTAACTGCCTCCCTATTCCCACGCTTCTTCTCTCCATCCCAACACTCAGAGACAAACTGCCTGATGACATCCCTTGCCCCATTCTTCCCAATCTCTCCGATTAGCAAATTAACCTTCTCCTTTGAGTCTCCCACTAACCACATGTCCTTCATTCTCCCATCCCACTTCCCCAACATACTCCCAGTGAATTTTATTCTTTTAGACTAGTATATTGTGCATTCTAGAAGAAAGTGTTACAGGGTCTCCGCCACGCCCAAACTACACTTCTGGAACTCCTTTTCACTATTTTCCAAATTTTTCCCTCTGAGCTCCAGACTCCGCACTCTCAGCTTGAACAACAGTGCCCCCCCCCCCCCAAAGGTGCCATCAAGGTACTATTCAAAAACATGCTTCTATTTATCACGCAGGTCACCCAAAGACCTCTTTGATTTGACCCCCTCTCGCCAATTACGGTTGCAATCCTTCATGATCCTCTCTCTGACTATGTTTTTTAATCCTGGTTTGCCCCAACGTCTAGGGCCGAGATCTCCAATGAGTAGTTATCTACTAGCTCCCTCACTTGGATCATCCTCCCCGTATTGATATTTGAGTTGAAAATTCTCAGGAATATTACTTTACGCCATCGGCTGTCGGGGAGATTTACCAAATAATTAAGATAACCGAGATTCAGTAGCTCTATCCTGTCCTTGATCCTCATTCACCCAAGCTCACCCCTGATTGCTTCCAGCGCTGCTGCATTACTCGACCCCACTATCCATCGGCCTGCATCGTTCTGCAGGATTTCCAAGCTCTTTATAACCGTCTGATTTAGGGGTACCACTTCTGTATCGTATGTTACACTTGGCAGACCCACCATTTCCCAAACGGTTTTCCCCACGAAAACCTTATTGAAACTGTTTCTCCCTATAAGTTTCATTTGGTTAAGGATTCACTTACCCTTCAGAATCAATTTATTTGTGTGGTTTCGGTAGATGCCTCTTCCAGTGATGTTTGTATTTACCCCCAGATACTCGTAGTAACCTGTCTTTCCTACACTAATAAGTTTGCTGCTACCTTCCGGAATGCCGAAATGCCTCACTCTCAACCTTCGACTGGGGTCCACTTTGCGGCCCACAGGTATAACTTTTCTCTTGCTTTTACTAAGTTCACTAAGTTCGAGTCTCCATTTGCTCCCTTATTTCCCAACAATTCCCGGCATTTTCTCTAGCCCCTCTTCGCTTCACTGGCACCATATCGTCTGCAAAAATAGCCCTGGGATCTTCAAGTCCCCAACTGCTCCGCCTCGTCGCTATGCAGGAGTTCATCACCTAAACCTTTAATGTACAATGCAAAAAGAATTGGCGTAAGGATACAACCCTGGTTTAGGCCTATTTCCATAGGCACACGTTTTGTTGCGGCCCAGAGGTATAACTGTGCTCTTGCTTTCACTAAGTTCGAGTCTCCATTTTCTCCCTTATTTCCCAACAATTCCGGCATTTTCCCTACCCCCCTCTTCCCTTCACTAGCACCATATCGTCTGCAAAAATAGCCCTGGGATCTTCAAGTCCACAACTGCTACCCCCTCGTCGCTATGCAGGAGTTCATCTCCTAAACCTTTGATGTACAATGCAAAAAGAATTGGCGTAAGGATACACCCCTGTTTTAGGCCTATCTCTATAGGCACACGTTTTGTTGTAATGTTTCCCAGGCTAAGTTCACTCTGTACATCTTTATATAATGCTTTCATAATTCCAACAAACTCGCCTCCCAAGCCCAGAGCCTCCAGATTGCGCCACATACCCTCCCTCCATACCCTATCATTCCACTCGGGTTTGCTTTCCTCCATTGCACAATACAATCCCAAGGGCAATACTTTTGTTTCTCAGACTGATCTTTACCCATCCAGTTTCTTTCGATACCTCCGCCGAGGTGCTGAAATCTTCCAGGTCTGTGATCAGCGACGGTTTTAAATCCTCTTTAATGTACATGCCTACCCCTCTCCTCTTTTTCCGGCCTTGCGTTCGCCCTACACCTATCCACACGCACCCCTTTACTTGGTCTACCCGTTCTTCGTGGTGTCTTGCCCACGTCTCGCTTAAGCCAATGACATCAACCTCCTCTGCCTTGATCAATGTAGCAATTTCATTTACTTTCCGATGGAAACCTTGGATGTTGCTATAACCCACTTTCAGGGTACCGAGATTCATTGGCTTCTGCCTACCAGTCTTATTGTTTTCTGGCCCTAGCCTTGGTAAACTTATTCTGCCCCCCCCCTCGCTCTTGTTCACCCCACCTGTGTCCACTCTAGTTATACTTGCCTCTGGCCTCCCATCCCGCTCCTCTCCAAAAAAGGTCCCGCTACCCGTACAATTTTATCCCCAATACCCGTTTCCCCACCCTGCTAAGATGCAGCCCGTCACGCCCGTACATGCTCGCGTTGCCCCAAAACGTGTCCCAATGGTCGATAAAGGGTATTCCCAGGTCAACACAGTAGTCCTTCAACTCCTCATTCAAATAGTTATTCAAGAATTTTTTATACGTTTTATATGTGAGGAGAGTTTCAATATAACAATAACATGACTTTGGAGGGCATTGTGGTTTATTAACGGCTCAACAGTTGTGAATAACAGCTCGACAGCTTATAGAAGGCCCGAGACGAAGTCGAGGGCCGTTAATAAGCCGAAGGGCTGTTATTCACACCTGTTGGGCCGTTAATAAACCACAAGTCCCAACAAAGTAATGTTATTACTATTATTACCACTGCAATTCTGAGAAAGTTTTGACTCTGCACCTTACATGGCAGCTACAAACATTCAATTGGCCTTCATTCATTTCACTTGATTGAGACGTTTTTAACGTTTTCAATTTTGGCAAATGATATTATCGACTGTTCTCAAACCAACTAGTGTCGCGTGATTATCACGTGATCGGCACCGGTATTCTTTCGATTGCAACGAAGCTACAAAACTTAAAAAACAGATCGATATTGACCACATTTAAGTCAGGAATAAAGGCTTAAAATGTCTGCAGATTTACTATATACAGCTGCCTGTTCTTACTGGGACTAACTTTGCTGGACATTTTACATATTTAATAATTTAAATAAAGATCACATTGTTTACAAGTTAAAACCATTTCTAGAAACTGTTTTCATTTTCAAGTGTCCGACAGCGAGGAACAAAAGTCACTTGACGTGTCGGGCGGTTAATGAGATGTTCAACTCATTAATGGCCCGACACATCACGCGACTTTGTGTGTTGAGCGTTACGTTCTTGAAATGCCATGTTAAACTTCGTTAATGTACTAGGGAACGCCGTATAAATAGGTAATAATGATATGTTAACGCAGCAGTACTGTGGGTTGTTATATTGAATTAGTCCTAACCATCCTGAATTATTTGCAGTTCTAGAGGGTGTTTGTTAATCGATCACACGAAACTTTATCTCAGCCGTGTTTATAGGGTTAATCATGTAGTTATGATACGGAAGGAATGATGTATTGCTAAATAAATTTATGAGGGGACGGCAATCATCGTGAAGCTGGGGGAGAGCACGAGAGGGGGTATCCCCCTCTTGTCGGTGGGGGTCCGGGGAACATTTTTTGAAATCGGAGCCGAAACAACGCTATTTTGGCTATTTCCGGGCTGTTTCGGGAGTACCCGGGCATTGCTCCTCTAGCTATTGATTTTTCGGAAAATCGAGTTGAAAACTAGTGTGGCGAGGCCTGTACTTTGGACTGAGATTATTGTTATATGATTACATCGTGTAGTTTATGAGCAATGCGCTGCACATTTTCAGGAGCTACAGTCATATCCGACGAAGCGATATGATATGAATTGAATTGGGATGGTGGATCGAACAATCGTGCATGGTCAGAGACTCAGTTTAAGAGAATGAAAAGAATGAGTTGCGAGATAATATATAAATACCTGGTTTATATTTTGAACTTGGAACAAATGGAACCATTTGGAAAGTCATTAAACTAAGCTCCACACTTTCATTTTCAGTCTCTCATTATTGTCAGCAAAACCATCGTCGACTTTCCGTTTTTTAATTTTTGAATATTATCGGCTGATTGATGGTTTGATCTCGGGCCAAAACGTCTTCACTTCTGATAATTTTTTTTTTAGAAGTTTGGAAGGGTTTGTGGCGTTTTAAACCCTTTACCCAACATCAATAAGAATTTTCTATTATTTATGTGTGCTCACGTTTTTGTTTTTACGAATTTATAATCAAATTTTCTATTAGTTATATTTACGAATTCACGTTTTTGTTACATTTTTTTCTGATGGTTTATGGAATTTATAGGGGAACGCCGTTCCTCCGGTAAAAAAAGAAGGGGGGGGGAGCCGATCCCTCGCGTCCCCCCTGCAATATATCGCTGTACGAAAGGTTGCTCATATCTACCCCTTCCTTGGTTTTAGTCCACACAAGTTTCCCCTGCATCTCTCGATACCATTATCAAAGTGCCCGGAGCGAGGCTACACTTACACCTTATGTCATACTTGACATACACTCTGACCCTCCACGAAATGGTTTTCTAACGTACACATTTTTGAAGCTGTTTTGTTCTAAAGGTTTTTCCTCTGTACCCTCTACATGTTCTTTAGCCTAAAAATACTTCTATCCTATGGGCAATAGAAGTAATAATTATCCCATAAGTGAACCTCGTTTTACGCATAAGAACCAGTTTGCTGTCCCGATGGGAATTGGGAACTTAGCTCTCTGTACCTTCGAGACGACTCTGTCTTTTGCCCAAAGTTATTATCTCACTTTTATTTTCATTCAGAACCTAGCATCTCTTCACACCCTGGCGCTAGCATCAGCGGCAGAACCAAGGGTGGTGAGATTTGGGGTTTTGTTCCCCATTTTTCTTGACAAATATCAACCTTATATACATTCATCCCTAAAATTAATAAAACTGATTCATGGCCTGATATTTGCCACGGGACTTTGCAAAAGATTTGCCCATACACTTTGGGTACTTAAGCTTTAAAACGTAATCGGGTGCCCCAATTGACAGGAAAAGTCCCTCCCACCCACATCCAAGGGAGACCCTGGCTCATCACCTACGGGAGATACAAACTTTTCACCCAACCCAAGGTGTAATGAAGTGGAAGGAAAATATATTTCGGCTGCGATTGACATGAGATGGTGGGGGAGGGGGGGGGGGGAGGGAGAGAGTCCAAATAATTTTCTGCTGCTCGTCTAATTATACAAAATGAATGACATTTATCATTGCTTGTCATACAGGACTCGATTCAGGAAGGTGAAAAAAAAGCAATAAAAGAAATGAATTTTGACTATCATCAATAAAAGCAGAGACATATTCGATGAAAGTTGGAAATTGACTATCATTGATAAAGCAGAGACATATTCGATGAAATTTGGAAATATTAACTACTTTTCCTGACAAGATATGTCAGGTGATTACTGTTGTATATAAAAGAAGTGACTGTCACTTCTGACACAACGCATTCTTGATGCATGAATGGTACAGATATCAAAGCCATAAATCAAGGTTGACCGCATTATGATACTCTTCATTTTCAGAAGTGAACTGAAAGCATGCCAAATGATTTCTCTTTGGTCACATTGACCTAGGCTAAAGGACCCGAAAATTTAAGGTAGAACTGCAGCAAAGTGAACCAAGAAATATGAAAGCGAGAATATATGGCCGAGGTTTTGGAATTTTTCATACGAATGTGGGTGTATTAGGTTGACATTTTTTTCTGAAAAGGTTGGTGCAGGGGGACGTGGTTGGAGGATCTTCAGTCACGTGGGGCTGCGTGATCAGTTAGATTTCTAACTGGTATTGGGGTCCCAGCATGACATGCCGCCGGCATGTCACAACGGGCAAAGGTACGTGTTGGGGGAGAGTTTACGTAGGGTGTCTTCCTCACAACGGGGAGGGGGCCATGGGGTGGGGGTATCCTCCAGGGGCGAAATATGACTACGCAATTCCAATGAGTTATCTAAAACACCCACCGATTCAAATACACAACACGTTCTGTGTTTATTACACACCCCATGCATTGAAAATCATTTAAATAAACACATTTTAATTCCGATGTTTAAACCCAAAGGCGAAGAGACCGTTTGTTTTGTTTGAAGGTGTACTGATCAAATAGATCAATAAAATATCAAAACAACCTTTTGGGAACCAGTCTAAATTACATTTCATATCTTTTCTATTAGGAGTGTTTGTTGAAATTCGTATCACTGTTTCTCTTCGGTTGGTGTCCATTCACCCCTAACCATTTGTTGGCTATTACTGTTAGTAAAAATATAAGTCCAAATTAGGGCAGACTTGTAAAACACCTGGTAGAAACTTTTATTTTAAAGAAGCTCGAAGCTTGTCCGAAGATTTACCGAAATAAAGTTGACCAATTTAGACATAACGCGATCCGCAGACGGCCACAGGGCTGGGTTAATGTTGTGGATGGAAATCATTATTTTTTTAAATATTATCTCATTTTTGGTTAACTAATATTTTGTCACCCGACTTTATTTTTCTTTGGACGTTTTCATGTTCACACTACGCGACGGACGATAATTTTTAGTCGGAGCAGATCGAACTGACTAACGCCGGTAAGGACAATAGTATAACGAAATTTGGAAACCTTTCGAAGCGTAACTAATGACTCGACGGGATAGAAACTAGTATAAACGGTGCTGGGAAAAAAGTACCGGCCTGTATATCACCAGTTGAGTGCAGAAACAATTATGTCATAGCGGCGATTCCGTTAAATACAAAGGTTTAAAGTTTAATCGATGTGTAATAATTTACAATATACAAGGGATAAAAGTGCACACATTATGCTTATATCACGGGCAACTGTTCATTGTCCTGTGCCGGAAATTCCGCTAGCAGCATACAAATAGTTAATATTCTCCATGCAGCAGCGTAGCAAAGCTGATGAAGTTGGAGTGGAGGGGGCGGGGTGGGGACGAAATATTATTCATACAATTCTCCCCCATGCTGGATTAAAAGCGTGTATACCCCATAAGTGAAGTTCCAGGGCCTTCCCCAGGGAAAACAAATTAATACCAACTGGAGCACATCGAATATCTTTAAAGGATAAAGTACCCAGAAGTTTGAGACAGAAGTACAGCAAAGTGAACCTAGAATTATGAAATCGAGAATATATTAACCAGGTTTTGGAATTTGTGATACGAATGTGGGTGTAGGAGGTTAACATTTTTAGAAAGGTGGGTTCAGGGGGACGTAGCTGGAGGGTCTTCAATAAGGTGAGGTGGGGTGATCAGTTAGATTTTTAACTGGTGTTGGGGTCCCAGCATGACATGCTGCCGGCATGTCACAAGGGGCACAGGTATGTGTTGGGGGAGAGTTGACGTGGAGTATCTTTCTCACAACGGTGAGGGGGCCATGGGGAGGGGGTCTCCCCCAAGGCAAATTTTAAATTTTGGATCCCCCGAAATAGATTCTGAGGCCTCCCTCTGGCCTAAATCTAACCAGTTTATCCACCACAAAAAGTGCATTTCCCCACGTAGGTCAATGAATTTTTCCCTACAGTGACCAGACTTCACAAGGACTACATACTGACAGCTGTTCAGCCAATACCTGCTTCTTCAAACTGACTGACAGTCAGTTGGAAGGAGTTGGTATTTGCTCGATAGCTGTCAGTCTATAGTCATTGTGTTGCCTGGTCAGCGTAAGGGGAAAACTTCAGTTGTTAGTCAATTAAAACGTATGCGTCCAGAAATTAAACAGAATCCGAAGGAAGAGCAGAGCGAATGACTGAAGCCGGTAACCACAACCGATCGCAATGGCAAAACACAACTAGTCCAGTAGACGAAAATTAAAAAGTAAATTAAAAAAAAAAATACTGAAAATATTTTCATATTCAACTACCAAAACATTGCTTAGGATCCCTTACGGAAGCGAGCTCGAGCGATGCAAATATTGAGGATATAATTAAATGGCGAATTTTGTAAATAACTGGTGGGGGGGGGGGGGGGGGGTTAACAACATACTGTCCCTGCCTAAGGGCATTCACGAATGTTGATAAAAAACGTTTATGACAGAGAAATACAATAAAGTAAGAAATCTATACGTTTTAAATCTCTTTGTTATAACAAGCCTCATAAAGCTTTCTGAAAAGACTGTAGGAAACGTGAATGTCTGCCTCAAGTCGATATAGCTCTACGATATTGCCAATATGTCCAGGACAGTATTTCGTCCTTGGAACCAGCTTTGGTTGGGAAACAAAACTAACAAATATAAAAACGGAAAAAGAGAGTTTAGTTTGCTCTCTGTCACACAAAAGCACAGTCGGCAGAAAAGATATCAGTTTCCATACACAAAGCTTACCCCCTCTGTTGTGAACGACATCGATGGACCCGATCAAATGGGCAGCCATAAAGCGTGTTTCGAAGGCAAACATTGAAAAAAAATGGAAAAATTATTTACTTTTTTGAGCTTAGCTTTGGCCGCTTAAGACCAGTTAGCTACGTAAAAGGTTAAAATCAGACTTGTGGAATCCAAACTCAGCGGCGTAACCAAAGAGGGTGGGGTTGGGGATGGGAGGGGACTCTATCTCATATACGTCCTTGCCTGAAATACCTAAAGCTGGTTGCTGGTTCATGTACCCTCATCCTAATATTTCTTAGATCAAGTGTCTACCGCTATACCTCCACTTTCTGGGTACCTCCACCTTAAAAAAGAAGTTGGGGGCTACTATTGACATTATAAGCAATGTGTTGCCCCTGAGTATAGCCTGGACATTGACGTATGCGGAATATACCCTCTAAAGCAACACGAGATGAAATGAAGTGGAGGAAAAGTATGTTTTGGGCTGCCATTACCAGCAGAAAGATATTTTTGCACCACTTCATCACAATTGTAGCCACTGTCTGTCGTAAACATCGTGAACCCGCCTTTACCAGAAAGAAAACTCTTCAGAACCCCGATACATATTATCGCTTAGGCCAAACATCGTAGATGGTCAGCGTGGGGAAATATTTATCTATCCATCCCGTCAACTTTGCTGGGAAGTTTCAACAAAATCCGACATCTTGGCAATGTATTCAACAGTACAAAGTACTAGCCGTCCTCCTTCTCCGTCACTGAACTGTTTTACAATTATTTCATGAACGGCCTGTTTCTGTTAAAACTTGCCAATCTTGAACAGTGTGAAATCTAGTGAGAATTACAGCCTTTGGAAACACTGCCTTGATGGTTCCCCATAACACCCAGTTTTTAAAATTATGAGAAAAAAAATTGTTTATAAACACGCAATGTTAACGCTGATAGATAGTGAAACTCGGCGGTAACGTGAGGCCCATTTGCTGAATTGTTGCTTGCATATTTTAGGCTTTCTACTTTGAAAGTATTTTGGTATTAAACACGTCCAAATGTCTCCTGTGAGATATACTGAGTATGTCGTGATATATTCGATGACAGTTATTATTATGGGCTGTAGAGTTTGGTAATAACTAATTGATAAATCATCATTTTTTTCATCATGAGCATGAACCATTTTCGAGAGATTAACGAGTTGAATATTCAACGACGTAGAACACTGAGGCGCGGGGGTCAGTGGTTACGATATTGGATTTCAAACCGAAAGGTCCACGGTTCGATCCCCGCCAGTGGTATCTGCGTTGCGTTCTTGCGAAAGACCCTTAATCCTGACTGCTCACATGGGGGCATGGTGCCCTTGTCTTCAACCAATGCTAACCCTGCTTATGTGCAGTTAGTACGCTGGATTCTGGCAGTTGGTATGCCTTACTCGGTGGTTCGCTCCGGGTACTCCAGCTTCCTCCACACGTAAAACTATCCGACACGAGGTGAGGCTGGCTGTCGAAAGTGTCGTTAACCCTAATAAATAAATAAATAAATAAATAAATAAATAAATAAATAAATAAATAAATAAATAAATAAATAAATAAATAAATAAATATTCAACGAAGGATGCAAAATATCACTCTACTTAATTTATTTAAGGTAAATTCAACTAAAACTATCTATAAATAAACAAATAAACAAGAACGTGTACACATTATAATTTTATATTTTCTGTTCAGAAATGAATTTTAAACCTTTTTAAATCTGGTGGTATCTTCCGTGTCAGTTCAAAAGCAGCAACTGGAAGAGACCATATTCTTTATTTGGTGATAGACTAAATAATATTTCCAACGTTCAGCCGTGGGGCTGCAGGTTGAAAATATTTATTGATCTCCCCCACATATTCACTTAACAGCCATTTTACCTGATGGAATTACGACGTATCATATTCCTGAGTGGGGGAAGCGGCCTGTCTGTTTCAGAAAGGGTTAAGAACCACCTAAGAATCCTCTCAAATAAACAAACATTAACAATACGCTAGACTCTTTTCCGCCATACAATAAATTTGAAGCTAAGTATTTTTATCCCTACTTTCTTTGTTTGGTTTCAATGACCTTTTCAATCACTCATGTCATGTCGTATACGGTAGGTTTTATTGGTGGAGGAAGTTCAAGAGCCCTAAAAGGACCAGTGAGTAGCAGCGAATAACAGTCGAGTTTTCTAACTGGCACTTGCCGCAGTTTAGCATTGGTTTTTGATGAACGGAGCACCAACATGTTGTTGACCTCACCACACTGACCTGCCGTACTACCATTTGGATAACTGTGATTTAATGCCTTGTCCAAGAACACAACTCAGAGTAGTCACGATTGAAGCTACGGCCTTTCAGTCTAAAGTCTCATGCGCTTACCAATGAGCTGTTCAAATTTTGTACCCATTTACACCCACCTTTCATTTTATCAGTTGTTCCATCTTACGTTTGCAAAATGGGAAACAGTTGAACACAGTATCAGACAAAATTATAGAGTTGCCCGTATTTGTTCTAATCCTTTACCTAACACAACTAGCCAGTGGACGAAAATTAGAAATTAAATTAACAAAAAAATACTGAAAATATTTTCATATTCAGCTACCGAAACATAGGTTAGGATCCCTT
Source organism: Pictodentalium vernedei (assembly GCA_031216915.1). Classification (NCBI taxonomy): domain Eukaryota; kingdom Metazoa; phylum Mollusca; class Scaphopoda; order Dentaliida; family Dentaliidae; genus Pictodentalium; species Pictodentalium vernedei. Next base: position 245,564,530 of record CM062290.1, on the reverse strand, counting down.
ACGGAAGCGAGCTCGAGCGATGCAAATATTGAGGATATAATTAAATGGCGAATTTTGTAAATAGCGCTGGGGGAAATGTTTAACAACATACTGTCCCTGCCTCCCAATTTGTGATAGGAAAATGGTTGAAATTTTTTTTGCCTTATTCAAAATAGAGAAATAAATGCTGAGGTTTGAACGGAATACTTCCACGAAGTCGAATATCTCCACAAACCAATTACGTTCGCAAAATGCGATCCGAGTGTCTCCACAGGACGCAACCGGGTAGCATATTGCGGATGTAATTGATCTACGGACTGGCAAGAGACAAAATCAACTCACTTAATTTCGGAAATAATCGACATCCGATCTGCACGGCGACACAATCGGCTAACATTTTGTATAAGTTATCGACCCTTGGACATAATCGACCTTGCTGGTATATTCGGACGAGATATTTGTAGTTTCTCCGTCTACTATTGGAAAGACCATCACATAACATATCGTTCCATGAGTACTACAAAGCGCCATCTGCGTCATTCAAATATGCTGCCTGATTCAAGCACGATTAGATATAGTTTGTTTGTCATTTATGTAGTTTTATAAATATACCTGTCACTTACTCAGGTTCTTCATTTAGGCAGGACTCTGTTAGAAGGGACTCTGAAATAATATTCTGAGAGGACATTACATAACATTATGTCATCAGCAGGAACATTATTTCATACAATGTGTTGTTCCCATTCTAGCATATTACATCTACAAACAGAACTTTTAACCTGTAACAAAACAGATTTAAAGTGTTTCATTAAAACATATCCTCAGTACTTTATCACATAACATTTCAATAATGTAGACGATACATCGCGATTTGATCGTGTTGAAAGCTGGGTAACAAGCAGTTACAAAACAATATCGGCGGTGCATGGTGCTGGCGGCAGTCCTCCGGAGTCGTGTCACTTACTGAAACGAAAAACGTTATCAGCACACGCACACCCCCCCCCCCCCCCCCCCGCCATCCGTTGTCCATTAGAATACCCTCGTCTTATATTAGAGTTAGGCTGCGATTTCCAAGTGAGTCAGTTCCCTAACTGTTGTCGATCAATGTTGATGTCTTTTGCATGCAAGTTGGCCCTTTTCAACTGTCATCCTTCTCCTTCACTGTTCCTCACTGCTCCTCTCGATCTACTTTCTTCATTTTTTCTCGTTTGAACAATATCTAAACAGACCCACCCGTTCTATCTGTCTAACTGAAATTGTGTAATCTTGCAGACTTGGGAGACGGTTTACATAAGCATTCAGCTTTCTTCCGAATTCCCTACTACAACAAGTTAGTTTGACATTTCAGGTGTTAAATGTATTCACTGAAATTTATGTACAAAACGTTCAATACGTTTACACTTGTTTGCATGTATACAGTTAACTTATCTTTTTCAATAAATATTGTTTAAACTGAAACAATATCGTACTATTCAGACTGCTAAAGCCAAAACAAGAAAAACACTAGCAACGTTCCAGCTCATGAAGCACCGGGTGAGAAATCTACTTCTCGGTTTTAATGTTTTTAGTTCTTATCCAACCTACCAGACTTTATGACATACAACCGGCAGTCCGATATATTTGTGGGTAGTGGTCTTTATAAGTAACTATCCATATTGTACTCAACAGTATGTTATGTCCTTATAGAGTTCTTTTGCTACAAATATCACATTAAATTGGAAAGTCAAAAAGTTTACATGTCCTCCTTAAACCGTTTTGTTGATATGACCCATCGTTTCGCGAGATCATAAAAATTGACGTGTGTCCGTATTTCGACAATCTTGAAGTTTGTTCAAACACCCATAGTTGATTCTGCACTTGTCCTCAAAACAATGCCAGTCTTTGAACAGAGCAGTCAGTAAGGATACAACAGACGTATATTGTTTAAATATAAATAGTTATTCTGCAATTAAGTATTTTAATCCTCTAGGTTTGCACCGTCTGAAAAGTGTCTTCTTTGGCTCGCAGTCAGGTGAGCTGATGGCACGCTTTAGTTTAACGATTTTCGTCTTTTTTCCAACAGACCTATCGCATTTTGTCCATTTCCCCTTTTTCTTGCAACGGCACACACGGCAAGCTTTCGTTTCCACGGTAGTTTTCGGACACCCCTCAATCCCCTTATATAGGGTTAGGGTTCTGTTTCTAGAGGCTTTCTCTATGTCACACCTGCTCCAAAATCCACTCCTGTACTGACATTCTTCACCCTTTTTCTCTATTGTTTTAGTCAATTCACATCTTGGGTCTAATGTGGGTATAAGAATTAATCTCCTCGTTTTCACGTTGTTGGCAGGATCACAGTCCGACCACTTGGTATTCTTTTTGCTGTATTCGCACTTTGGTTTTGCCAGATCTCGTTGTTCACGCACAACAAAACTAGAAGAAAATTCCAAAATAAAACAGAAAAGAAATAAACATGAACTCCACATTTTGAAAATTCTAACACTCCAACTATGCTTGTTATTAAGCTTGTTTGAGATACACAATTTCTGAATAATTGATGAATGAAAGGTTTTAGCACGCCGAAGGCGCGCAGGGACGATGTGGGATTTACAAATCCCTTGCGACCCGGTTAGCCTTATTTTATTTCACTTGGATCTTGGATCACACAGGCCTAGCTTCCCTATTGCCTCAAATGGGGTCTGAAGGGGTATGCACGCGGTTAGAATTCCCGGCAGTTTGCATTGGAGTGATAGATTGTCAAAGACCAAACCCTCAACGCCATTAAGACTATTAGAGAGTGGGCTCTATTCGGTTCCAGCTTGGCGATGGTAGAGGTTTGAGTCCCACCATGGTGGCGAGCCAGAATATAATGTTGTGCGATGGCAATTTTAAGGGAAAAAGAAAAAAGAAAACCAAACAGCAACGCCGGTTTGGTAGCGGCCCCGGTATATGACCATAGCGGTTACAAAAAAGGAATGGAGAAAGCTCCAACAGTTTAGTTTGAAAAAACCGGGAGTCATCCATCAAGCCTTCTGGGAGATAGGATGCCGTATGTGATTTTGAGGTATCTGGTTATCCTTCGGGAATTCCAAATGACCTCCAACACCCCCCCCCCCCCACACCCACACACAAAAAAGCCCTTAAAAGGGCTGTTTGCTGGCAAGATTGTTTCAGTCCTTGCCTTGGTCTTGTTAGGTTTTCTGCACATCTTTGCTTGAGGATTGTTTCAATCCCTCATAGTTTGTCATTCAGTTTGGTCGTGTGTCTGGTGAGATAGAGGAGGTAGAAAAGATAGAGAGCTGGAAATTAGAGCAATTCGGTTTTTAATTTACAACTTTTCCGTCCTTTTGGATGGGGAAGCCAGCATTTTTTCCCCGAGATTTATATCTCAGGGAGGGGAGACCCGGCAGCAGGTGGAGATTTTCCTCGCTGTTTGCAACTCCCACTGGCAACAGAGGCAAGCTTTCGTGCGTATCGTGTCACCCGCAGCCAGTTATAAATTTAGGTCACAGAATGCCTGGCTCACCCCATCACAATGATGTAATCTTTAACCCTTTCGATAGACATGCCCCAGATTATTTAGTTTTCGTATTGAGGACGCGATGCGCATTGAGTTCTATTATTAATTCGCTGTCTTGAAGTCTATTTAGAGTTTTGCTTTGGAGATCTTTTAAGCGCATTGCTATAGTGTCTATTTTTGCTATCTCGTGAAGCTGTTTTATCGATGTCCACGTGGGCTTGCGCAGAGCCACGCGCAAGGCATGATTTTGGACCCGTTGTAGTTTTTCAATGTTGGTTTTATTGACTTATTGAATAATTGACGAAAATTTGATTCATTTTTATGCACCCAGTAGTGTCGTGTTCGAAACTCATTGAAGCGAGGTGTGAAAAATAAGAGTCACTTAATATCCTCAAAACTGAGTGAATTCATTCAATGTCGAAGGCTTCTAAAGAGTTTTAACACATTTGTAAGGCAAACCTTTATCCATTATTCTTCCAAAAGAAATATTTGAACATTTGATTTATTTCAATGTGAAGAGCTGTCGTTTATCAATAGTGTATACTCCACATTGGGAGTAGAGAAGTAACGAGGGAATAGGGAGGAAGTTAGGACAACAGGGGTAATCCAGGCTTTTTCGCCTGAGAACTGCGACAAACCAGCGTTATTATTACAGGACAATAAACACAAATGTATCACACAATTGAAAGAAGAGAAGTGGGATTCACTTACAGGAACAGTGTTTGTGTAAGGTTTTCTTAAGCAAAACCTTAGACAAAAATAATAATATTACATTATTAAAATTCAAAAATATTGTAGAGCGAGAACTACAAAATGTTCATTCATTATATGTTGCGTTAAAAGATAGCGAGAAAATGACAACAACATGACATCGTCACGACAGATTTAACCCTTTGAACCCTCGTTTCCTGGAATGGTGTTACACTTCCAGTGTGATGGGTCAGTCCAATATCAATATATAGAGAGGATAAAATAAGAACTGCATTCTGCAGCCGCCTGGCTGCAAACTGCAGTTATTATTTTATCACCAATGCCCTCGTGTTTAGACCTCTTATAATAAGACAACATGGGACGAAACCATGCCTTGGACCACAAAATCTGTCTTAATGTGTTCAAGCGGTTAATATATCCTATGAAAGAACGCGCATTACGAAAAAAGTGTTGTGGAACTGACAGCTTTTTTGAGCGTTTGGATGTTTCAGCCGCTCATGAGATAATTCTGTTATCTACTCAAAACAGTAGATATACGGTTATTTTAGCAGGAGCTTGATATTTGAATAAGTTTATAAATTTCTGAAAGGGCTTTCATTTGTGTGTCTGTGAGAGGGTGTGTGTTTGTTTTTTTCTCTCCAATCACAACTTAATAATAATAATAATAACACTGTGGCTAGCCGCTGATTTGTCGCGATTCTCGGGTGAGAAGGCCTTGGTTTCCCGTGTACTCCCAACTGCCTCCTTATTCCGATGTTTCTTCTCTCCTCCCAACACTCGGAGACGAACTGCTTGATGACATCCCTTGCCCCATTCTTCCCAATCTCCCCGATTAGCAAACTAACCCTCTCCTTTGAGCCTCCCACTAACCACATGTCCTTCATTCTCCCATCCCACTTCCCCAACACACTCCCAGTGAATCTTATTCTTTTAGACTAGTACATTAGGCATTCTAGAAGAAAGTGTTACAGGGTCTCCGCCTCGCCCAAATTACACATCTGGCACTCCTTTTCACTGTTTTCCCCATTTTTTCCCTGAGCTCCAGAGACCGCGACAACAGCTTGAACAACAGTGCCCCTCCAAAGATGCCATCAAGGTACTCTTCAAAACAGGCTTCTCTTTATCACGCAGGACACCCAAAGACCTCTTCGATTTGACCCCATCTCGCCAATTACGGTTACAATCCTCCATGACCCTTTCTCTGACGATGTTTTTTACCCTAACGTCTAGGTCCGAGATCTCCAATCAATAGTTATCTACTAGCTCCCTCACTGGGACCATCCTCCCCGTCTTGATATTTGAGTTGAAAATTCTCAGGAATATTACTTTACGCCATCGGCTGTCGGGGAGATTTACCAAATAATTAAGATTACCGAGTTTCAATAGGTCTATCCTGTCCTTGATCCTCATCCACCCAAGCTCACCCCTGATTGCTTCTAGCGATGCGGCATTACTTGACACCGCTATCCATCGGCTTGCAGCGTTCTGCAGGATCTCCAAGCTCTTTACAACCGTCTGCTTTAAGGGTACCACTTCTGTACCGTATGTTACACTTGGCAGACCCACCATTTCCCAAATGGTTTTCCCCACGAAAACCTTATTGAAACTGTTTCTCCCTATAAGTTTCATCTGGTTAAGGATTCGCTTACCCTTCAGAATCAATTTATTTGTGTGGTTTCGGTAGATGCCTCTTCCAGTGATGTTTGTATTTACCCCCAGATACTCGTAGTAACCTGTCTCTCCTACACTAAAAAGTTTGCTGCTACCTTCCGGAATGCAAGAACTGCCTCACTCTCCACCTTCGACTGGGGTCCACTTTGCGGCCCACATGTATAACTTTTCTCTTTTTTTCATTAAGTTAGAATCTCCATTTGCTCCCTTATTTCCCAACAATTCTCGGCATTTTCGCTAGCCCCTCTTCGCTTAACTAGCACCATATCGTCTGCAAAAATAGCCTTGGAATCTTCAAGTCCTCAACTGCTACCCCCCGTCGCTATGCAGGAGTTCATCTCCTAAACCTTTGATGTACAATGCAAAAAGAATTGGTGTAAGGATACACCCCTGTTTTAGGCCTATCTCCATAGGCACACGTTTTATAGTAATGTTTCCCAGGCTAAGTTCACTCTGTAATCTTTATATAATGCTTTCATAATTCCAACAAACTCGCCTCCTTAGACATGAGCCTCCAGCTTGCGCCACATACCCTCCCTGCACACTGTATCGTATGCCTTTTTAACATCCAAAAAAGCCATAAACATCTTTTTCTTTTTTGTTTTCGCGGATTCTATCATTTGGGATAGCGTGAAAAGATTGCCAGTGACTCTCTTTCCCTTCCTGAAGCCATTCTGGATTTCTCCCCAAAACCCTTCTCTTCAATCACCTCCTCTAATCTCCCATACAGGACTTTTCAGAAAACTTTTCCAATCTTGCTACTGACAGAGATCCCTCGACAGTTATCCAATACGTCTTTTTGCCCATTTTTGTGAATAAATGTCACTTTGCTTTCTCTCCACTTCTTTGGGACCTCTTGTTTTTCTATGGCTAAATTGAATAGAGCAGTTAGGCTTTCCAAGAGTCCCTCTCCCCCTTTTTTGATAAACTCGTTAGGAATTTCATCCACCCCTCCCGCTTTTCCATCCCTTAATTTGGAGATCACCTTTCGCACCTCCTCCGTTGTAATTTCGCTGCACACGAAGTTCGATAGATTTTTCCCGACCTGGTTCGGACACTCCGGTGGGTTCCCCATGCCCCATCGCTTATCGTTTACCTTTTCCCAGTGCTTGACTAGTTCTAATGTGATTTGATCTTGCTCATCTGTAACTCTGCCATCTACTTTAAAACACTGTGGGTTACGTCCTTTGTTACGTTTATTCACCCATTTCCAAAATACGTTCGAACTCGACCCCCTGTCTTTCTTATCGTCATAATAAGACTGCTATTTGGCACTCTCCGATTCTCGTCTTTAATCTTATTTACTTTATTTCGCGCTTGTTGGCATTCTTCCTTTGCTACCGTGGCCTCGTTGCTTTCCGCCCCCTTAAGTTTTCTACTTCTCCTGTTTGTAGCACATTTAGCTTTTCTTCCCTTTATGGCCCTTTTCAGTTCTTCGTTCACTCTGTACCCAAGTTCCCGTATTGGCAACCTAATGTTTCCTACACTTTCCTTCCCTGCCTCCACTAGGCTCGCAACTATGATGACGTCGGCCATTTTCTGTACACTGTCCCCTCCCCCGCCTTGTGTACGGTTGCAAGCTTTGGTTTCAGTTTTTCTTCGAATTTCGTCCAGTCAGCATCCTTTTTGTGTTACCAAATCTCCTTGAAGCTCCCTTTGCTTTTTACTAGTTTTTGGCCCTGATCGTCACTGTAATCAAGTTGTGATCACTATCCACCTCCATTTTAACCTCATCATACACTTCTATCCCTATCACCCCCTCCATAAATTAATATCTGTGAGAATGTAGTCGATTATTGATTTTCTGTCGTTCTTCTCCCAGGTCCATTTCCCCTTTCACCTCGCGTTCCTGTTCAAAATCTCCAGACCGAGCTTATTTGTGAAGTTCAACAGCTTCCTTCCATTCCTGTTGACTTTCTTGTCCCCTCCCTCTATGCCTTCTTCCTTATTACCTATGCGCCCATTAAAGTCACCCATCAGAATTATGCCGAGCCCCCTGTTTTCTACGTCTGTGATATTGGACCTTAAACCCCATTCACATGATCAGATTTGGTCCCCGACTCTAGTGTGCCGGGGACTTAAAAAAATCGTCGGGGACAGAAAAAATGGTCATGTAAATGCAATTGGTTGGGGACTAAATATTTAGTCCCCGATTTTAAAAAAAAAATTTGGTCCTGCAAATGAGGTGGACCAAATCACGATAGTCGGAGACTAAAGCAGCGATCAGTTCTCATGTGAATGCAAACTCCGAATTGTCCTGGGACAATACATTTCCCGCGCTTACAACTTTATACTTCACCCGCGGGTTATATTAAACAATGATGCAATATTGGTGACCGCAGAGTCAGTAGTGTTTTCCTTCAAATCGACACGGCGTTTTACTTCATTTCGCCGCATTTAAACATGCCTCCTAAAAAGAGAACTGCAAAAAACAAAAAACAGGTCAATGTTTCTGTTCGTGGGATGTCATGGACCGCGTCAGAAACCGAACTTCTTTTGGATGTTTGGGCAGAGAAAGATGTTGAAACTATTTTAGACAACCCTAATCTAAGCAGAACAGGAATTTATACTGACGTTGTAGATGGACTGGCGGAGTCCGGTGTGGTTAAAACTGTGGAGCAGACTAAATGCAGGATGAAGTTTCTTAAACAATCTTACAGAAACTGTCGCGCAACACTGAGCAAAAGTGGAGCGGGCGACAAGAAATGCAAATTTTATGACAAACTGGACATTATACTTGGCTCCCGACCAGCTTTGTCTCCCTTGAAAGTTATCGACACCGGCAAGAGAATACTTGATGAAGATGGGTCCGACACCGATTCAGACCAGGAAACTAATTTGGATGAAAGCGGTATTGTACCTGTAGGTGACGTCGAACGTTCGTCCGATATCGATCAACAAGACGACAGGGAATCACTGGACCTCAGTGAGCAGCCATCTACTTCATCCCCCAGTGCGATGAGTAAACCAATGTCATCTGGTGGCAAGCCGTCGTACAGGAAGGCTACAAAGCAGCCAAAAAAGTCGTGGATGGAAATAGCCCTTGGAACCGTGATCGAGAAATTTAATTTACAACTTCAAACGAGAAAGTGGAAGAAAAACATTTTGAGCTGGAAAAGAAACGTTTGGACATGGAACCTAAAAAGCTCGAAGTGGAAAGATTACGTATAGAGTCCGAAGAGCGCCAGAGAAAAATGGATCCCAAGCATCAGTTCAGAATGATGGAGATGATTCTCCGTTTGTCAAGTTAACAGCGTCCACAGGCTGCTCCAAGTTCAGATTTGATTTCCACTCCTCGTCCATCGCAACAATCGACTAAAGACAGGCGCGATTCGTACCCAACATCATACAGCGATGCCACTTCGAAATCATATTTTCAGTTGTAACTTCAACATTTAAAGACCCAACTTTGTATATATAAACTACATGTTCATGCCTGCAGGTTTGCACAAGTTTTGATTCGTTTGAACACCTTTAACAGACATTTCAAGATTCGACAATCATACCGTGTGTTTCTTATCAAGGATATTTGTTATTTGTGTTCTTTCTTTTTTATGATTTTTGCGGACAGCGAAAAATCGGAACTATTCTGTATCTTGTCGAGTTCATTTGAACATTTTTCTACCACTGAGATCATGGCAGTATGTTATGCGCATGTAGATCTTGTAAGTATCATAATATATTGATTGGAAATACAGAAAAAAATGACGACAATATGTGTCGTTATTTCAGAACTTCCATGCAAATGAGAGAATTGACCATTTTCACACGGCTCATTCAAACAGTGAATTCTTGGCGCGATCGAAGGGTTCTTAGGGCGATATGAAAGATTCTTGTTAGTACACGGAAGATTGTTGACGTTCTACGAAAGATTCGGGCGTAAAAATGTGATGAATCTTCCCTAGAATGCCAAGAATCTTTTATATCGCGCAAAGAACCTTCGATCGCGCCAAGAATTCGCTGTTTGATTGGGCAGTCTTATTCGTAGAGTTCCGAACTTCGAAGTTTGTACATATTCAGATACGTGAATTTGTTCGTGGGACTTTGGTTGAAATTAGTCGCGATGCGACCATTACCTGGAGAACGGCCTTTTTGAAACCAGAGACGAATGAGCACTACCGTTTATTCATCTCAACCTTTAGCTGTTACAGCATGGACCCAATTGCCGAAAGAGACATCAAATCTCAGGCTCCGACATATTACTGATTGGACTGTACATGACCAAAATCATAAATGCAGAAAATCGCGCGACTACTCTGCTGATTATTGTCCTGAAAAGTATATCTTTATATCCGATAATATATTAACCACTGCACAGGTTCAAACCCCACCGGGGAGGTTTGGACTTGGGGTCCTTAGCTGGTGGAGTTGCCAGTTACTCGCCCAAGGTAGATGGTTCTGAACTGCACGTGGGCGGTCGCGTCATGTGGAGAGACAGTGTTCTAATGCGGGTAATTTCCTCCACCACTTAAATTTCCACTGTCATGATATGGTCCTGATACCTCAAACGACTATCAACCGTGGCACATAAACATATATGTTAACCACTGTCCTTCAGTGATTTGTCTTACACCAGAAACTCACGTTTCCGAGCTTCCCCTTTAACCACGGGAGGCCCGGGACATTCGGGAGGTTTAACATTTTGGGAATTGATACAGTCCATAACCTGAACCAGCCGAGCACCAACTGCATGTTATATCATAGGAAAGACAGCCTTTTACTTGGTGAATGTAGCATTTGGAGTTACCAGATGGTGAACGAAATACTATATGCGGCAAGTCTGTACTTTGGGATGAATATGCACATAAAATAAGCGTTTGAGCATTGTGTGCATGGGTTATAGAACAGAAACAGAGTATTCCATGAGAGAGTGCGATTTTTATTATCATTATCTGCATGACAAGCAGGCATAGGAATCAGAATGGCACGTTCTTAACAAAAAATTCAGTAAGGTTGTTACGAATAACTTTCGAATCTCTTTCTTGGAACTCATCTTCATTATCCACATTTACATCATTGTCTACCTCACCAGCTGGGATATCTGGATTCAGCAGTTCAGCATACGTTTCCTTCATCAATTCACAAAAGTTGTGCAATACACAACATGCACCGATAACCGTACACGCAAACTCGACCTTAACATCAAGTCTCTTTATCAAACAACGCCAGATAAAAAATGACGACAATATGTGTCTTCCCTTCAATCTCCCAAAGGTGTTTTTTATCGTCATTCTGGCACGACTAAGGCGATAGTTGAAAACGGTTTGTGGGTAGCTTAAAGCAATGCGATCAGGATAGGGTTTCATTAACCAATTCCGAAGTGGATTGGATAGGCTGGGTCATCAACAATACAGACCGGAATTGCAGCTTCGTTATCGCAAATGTTTATCTTAAGTGTCATATTTTCGGGAAATAGAGTTCCGTCCTCCGCGCTGGTATATGTTAGATTTGGAAAGAACTCTGGCGTCATGAACCTTCCCCGGCCAGCCTATGTTAATCTCTCGCAACAGGTAGCGATCATCACATACTCCTTATAAATCAGAGAGTGGTAACCCTTTCTGTTGACATAGTCGCCGTGATTCTCTTCTGGTTGAATAATTTGGATGTGGCACCCATCTATCACACCACCACAGCTGGGAAAGTCAAATTTATTTTTATATCCGCGAATCACCAATTTCAAGTTTTCGTCTTCCGGAAACTGGATGTACTTGTCTGTCAACTTGTTGCAGATTGTGTCGCAGAATCGATGGACGACATTGCAGAGAGAAGGAACAGATAGTCCACACAAATTTGCAACAGTTCTGCATTCTGCATCCGAAGCTAACCAGTAAAGAGCAATGGCAACTTGTTCATCCACAGGAATTGGTTTTCTAACCCGATTCTCCGCAGGTCGAATAAAATGTTCCACCTCTGCGCACAACTTCTGGAACGATGATTTTTTCATCCTGAAGTTGTCCATCCACTGCGGGTCTGTGAATGTCCCTTTAACAATATCCGAAAACCAAAGTTTACAGTGAGATCGTTCCCATATCACTCGAGACTGCGTAGTTCCAACAATGGCTCCAAACGCGAGAGCATACGGAAGAAGCCGGTATCGACTAGCGCGCTGCATGGTTGTGTTGCATGCAAATGTCGAATAAATTCGGAACTGTAACTTAAATACCCAGAAACATGTGAACGCAGACAATTTCTGAGAATGGGTCCCGGACTTTTCCAAATTTGGAAAATGGTCCCCCTCATACTTTTAGCCCCCGACTATTTTTCGCCACGTGAATGGCCTATTAGTGTTGAGTATATCGAGTCATTCCACTCGGGTTTGCTTCCCTTCATCGCACAATACACAATCCTAAGGGCAATACTTCTGTTTCTCAGATTGATATTTACCCATCCAGTTTCTTTCGATACCCCAGCCGAGGTGCTGTCATCTTCCAGGTCTGTGATCAGCGACGGTTTTAAATCCTCTTTAATGTACATGCTTACCCGTCTCCTCTTTTTCTAGCCTTCCGTTCGCCCTACACCTATCCACACGCACCCCCTTACTTGGTCTACCCGTTCCTCGTGTCTTACCCACGTCTCGCTTAAGCCCATGACATCAAACTCCTCTGCCTTGATCAATGTAGCAATTTCATTTACTTTCCGGTGGAGACCCTATAACCCACTCTCAGGGAACCGAGATTCATTGGCTTCTGCCTACTGGTCTTATTGTTTTCTGGCGCTAGACTTGGTAAACGTATTCTGCCCCCCTCGCTCTTGTCCACCCCACCTGTGTCCACTCTAGTTATACTTGCCTCTGGCCTACCACCCCGCTCCTCTCCAAAAAAGGCTCCGCTACCCGTAGAATTTTATCCCCAATACCCGTTTCCCCACCCTGCTAAGATGCAGCCCGTCACACCCGTACATGCTCGCGTTGCCCCAAAAGGTGTCCCAATGGTCGATAATGGGTATTCCCAGGGCAACACGGTAGTCCTTCAACTCCTCATTTAGCGCCAAAAGCCTTGAGGTCCGTTTGTCCCCACCGCCAAGGACAAGAAGGATACAACTACCCTGCATTCCTACTTAGCAATTTGCTGACAAAGCCTCTATACGACTACACCAAACTTACTGACCTTTTCTCCCTGATATTGTTGGTCCCCACCTGGACCACCACTACCGGTTCCGATCCTGACCCTCAGATCCTCCACCTTCGCACCCGGAAAGAACAAGACTGTTCGAATAGAACTGTCGGGACCACAAACCACATTGTCAATCCCACGTACAATGCTACCCCCCTCTACACCGAATTTTCTTCTTCTTACCCCAGTTCCTATATCAACTGCGACTCCCCTCGTTTTGCATGCCTCTTCGCCCCCCCCCTTCTCTTCACCGCCCTCCTTACCCAATCTGACCTATCAACATCAACAACCATGCCCCCCCCCCCGATTTGCCCCTCCTCACTCTCATCCCCAGGTGTATCGGAATCTAAAACATTACAGCTGTTTTCTAAACACCGCCTAGCAACCTTGGCAGCGTTACTCCGACTCTGGTTTCCCGACTCTACGCAGCCCTGTCCTGACGCCACCTTCCGAATTTTCCTCCTAGAACCACCCCCCCCCCCCCCTTCCTCAATTACACCTCCCACATCAAGCATTCTTCCCCCACGTTTCAAAGCATTCTTCCCCCACGTTTCCTGCTTCTAAGTTTCCTCTTTGAGTCCACAACGACCTTTCACCCACCTTCCACCTCACCATCATAGGTAACCTTCAACGGGGTAACTCCAGATACACCAGCCCTCCTATCCTCCCTCTCAGCTCTGCAATCTCCCGCTCAAACCCAACACACTTCTCGTTCCGAAGGCAGACTAGATGGCCCAGGCTCAGCATCCACTCTCTCTTATAGGCTGATGGATGACTCCCAGCTTCAAAAACACATTTTGGTAGATTTTTTTCCTTTTTGTAACCGTTATAGATAACATGCTGGAGCTGCTCCCAAACCAGCGACTGTTTGGGTTTCTTTTTCTTTTCTAAAACAACCAACAAACCGCGGTTTCAGTATTACCATAAATATGCCCACGTCTCTAAGCAAACACATAATAAGTTATGTACAATTCCTGGTCATTTTCCAGTTCGAGGTTCTCGGTGATCTGCACCCACTACCCTGCTGCCAGTGCTTCCACACCCATGATAGAAATTGTTGTCGGAGTAAGAAGGTAGCTGGGGTAACAATGGTTCATCGATTTCAACCCGGCAAAAAATTGAATCACAGATTATTTCCCGCAAACAACCAAGAAACCCACACGAGACTCAACATGTCAGGTACAAACTTAACCCTTTACCCAACGTAAGGACCAAAAACCGGCAGGCGCTTTTCTCAAAAATCGCCAATTAATTTTCATTATTTTTTCATTTTTGTCTCAAAAACATTGGTTATGACCCCTCGTTGGAATGGGCTCGTCCAGCTCGTTCCAATGAGGGGTCATAACCTATGTTTTGGGGACAAAAAATGAAAAAAATACTTATTCAAGAATGTTTTTTCAAGTGTCGCCTGCTTTTCATGTTAGGTACACATTTAAAAGAAATCCACAGTCATAAACATTTGGGACTGACGTTAAATGATCATGGGTCCAGATCACATTTCGGAAATAACCACGAAAGCATTGAAACCAGTATCACTCTTTAGAAAATACAAATTCAGCTTGGATAGACAAATATCTTGAAAAGATATACTTCGCTTTCGTACGACCCATGGTCGAATATACTAACAATCTAAAATCAGAAAGAGACTGCAATGCGGAAGATACATTATTTCTGTTCAATATTTGTCTCTAAAACACAGCAAGAGAATTTTACATTTCTGTGGAAGTTTTATTTTCATATTTTTTACCCTTTCTTCCGTTGCCCATGGCTGTAGCGACTGGACTAATACGTTTTTTATTTGAGGAGAGGTTCAATGATCAGTTAATGCAGCAGCATTGTGGGTTGTTGTATTGAATTGGTACTAACCATCCTGAATTATTTGCAGTTCACTGGGATGTTTGTTAACCGATCACACGAAACTTTATCTCAGCCGTGTTGATACGGTTAATCAAGTAGTTATGATACGGAAGGCTCCTCCTATCTACCCCTTCCTTGGTATTAGTCCACACAAGTTGTCCCCTGCATCTCTCGATAACGTTATCAAAGGGCCTGGATCGAGGCTACGCTTACACCTTATGTCATACTTGACACACACTCTGGCCCTCCACGAAATGGTGTTCTAACGTACACATTTTTGAAGCTGTTTTGTTCTAAAGGTTTTTTCTCTATACACTCGAAATGTTCTATAACCTAAAAGTACTTCTATTTTATGGGTAATAAAAGTATTAATTATCCCGTAAGTGAACCTCGTTTTATGTGTGAGAACCAGTTTGCTGCCCCCAGTGGGAATTGGGAACTTAGCTCTCTGTACCTTCGAGACGACCCTGTCTTTTGCCCAAAGTTATTATCTCACTTTTATTTTCATTCAGAACCTAGTATCTCTTCACACCCTGGCACTAGCATCAGCGGCAGAGCCAAGGGTGCCGAGATTTGGGATTTCGTTCCACATTTTTCTTGAAAAATTTCAACCTTATATACATTCATACCTCCAAATACTTAAACTGGTTCATGGCTTGATATTTTTTCACGTCACTTTGCAAACGATTTGCCCATACGCTGTGGGTACTTAAGCTTTAAAACGTAATCGGGTGCCCCAATTGACAGGAAAAGACCCCCCCCCCCCCCCCCCCCACGGAAGACCCTGTCTCTTCACCATTCACCTATGGTAGATACAAACTTTTCACTCAACCCAAGGTGAAATGAAGTGGAAGGAAAAATAATTGTGGCTGCGATTAACATGAGATGGAAGGGGAGAGGAGGGTGGGGGGTGGTGAAAAGGGGGGGGGGGGGGGCAAATAATTTTCTGCTGCTCGTCCAATTATACAAACTAAATGATATTTATCATTGCTTGTCATACAGGACTCGATTCGGGAAGGTGAAAAAAAAAGCAATAAAAGAAATGAATTTTGACTATCATCAATAAAAGCAGAGACATATTCGATGAAAGTTGGAAATTGACTATCATTGATAAAAGCAGAGACATATTCGATGAAATTTGGAAATATTAACTACTTTTCCTGACAAGATATGTCAGGTGATTACTGTTGTATATGAAAGAAGTGATACAGATATCAAAGCCATAAATCAAGGTTGACCACATTATGATACTGTTCATTTTTAGAAGTAAACTGAAAACATGACAAAATGTTTTCTCGTTGGCCACACTGACCTTTCTAAAAATATTCCTCTTACACACATTTGATATTAACTCTTAACCAGCTGAGTATTTTGTTTAGTATTTTTCATCTCATCTAGTCATGGCTGCTACGAAGCTCAATTTAACTAAAGAAATCATTGTTCGAACAGATAAAAAGACAGAACGAGATGTGTTTTGGATTCGGTGGGTGTTTTACATATCGAGTTCGAATTACGAAGTCATATTTCGCAAGAGCCGGAGGCTCGAGCAAAATATGACTACGCCATTCCAACGAGTAATCTGAAACACCCATCGATTCAAACACACAACACGTTCTGTGTTCATTATACATCCCATGTATTAAAATTCATTTAAATAAACACATTTTAATTCCGATGTTTAAACCCAAAGCTGAAGAGACCGTTCGTTTTGTTTGAAGCTGTACGGATCAAATGGATCGATAAAATATCAAAACAACCTTTCGGGAACCAGTCCAAATTACATTCGATATCTTTTCCACCAGGCGTGTTGTTGAAATTCATATCGCTGTTTCTCTTCGGCTGGTATCCATTCACATCTAATCATTTTTTGGCTATTACTGTTAGTAAAAATAGAAGTCAAATTAGGGCAGATTTGCAAAACACCTGGGAGAATCTTTTTAAAAAGAAGTTCGAAGCATGTCCAGATGTCCGAAAATTTACCGAAATAAAGTTGAGCAATTTAGATATAACACGATCCGCAGGCGGCACAGGACTGGGTTAATGTTGTGGTTGAAAATCAGTGTTTTTTAATATGATCTCATTTTTGGTTAACTAATTTTTGTGACCCGACTTTATTTTTCTTTGGACGTTTTCATTTTCACACTACGCGACAGACAATATTTTTTAGTCGGAGCAGATCGAACTGACTAACGCCGGTAACCGCAATAGTATAACGAAATTTTGAAACCTTTGAAACCTTTCGAAGCGTAACTATGGACTCGACGGGAGAGAAACTAGTACAAACGGTGCTGGGAAAAAAGTTCCGGCCTGTATATCACCAGTTAAATACAGAAACATTTATGTCATAGTGGTGATTCCATTGAGGGTTGAGGACCAAGGGGTATAATAATTACGACAAAAGAGGGTAATGCATCGGCAGCCTAACTAGACAAGAGGTGTGTGGAGGGGGGGGGGGGTGGGGGGCTGCTGATGTGGGAAAAAATTACTCGACAAGGTTGATATGTTGAAATGTTATTTATTGTAAACTCGTTGTACATCTGTTACTTTGTATGTTATTTTTGACCCCATATTCCCCAATGAGGGGACGGTGGGTGAATAAATTGAATTGAATTGAATTGTTAAATACAAAGGTTTAAAGTTTAATAGATATGTAATAATCCACAATATACAAGGGGGAATTTAGATAAAAGTGCACAAATTATACTTATATCACTGGCCATTATTCCTTGTCCTGTGCCGAATTTCCGCTAGCAGCATACAAGTAGTTAATATTCTCCATGCAGCAGCGTAGTTCAGCTAAACGAAGTTGGAGTGGGGTGGTGTTGGTGACGAAATATTTTTCATACAATTCCCACACATGCTGGGTTAAAAGTGTTTATCCCGCGTAAGGGAAGTTCCGGGGCCTTCCCCAGGGAAAACAAATTAATACACACTAGAGCACATCGAACACCTTTAAAGGCTAGAAACCCAGAAATCTAAGGTAGAGCTACAGCAAAGTGAACCAAGAAATATGAAAGCGAGAATATATGAACCAGGTTTGGGAATTTCTGATACGAATTGATACGAATGTGGGTGTATGAGGTTAACATTTTTTCAGAAAAAGCGGGTGCATGGGGGCGTATCTGGGTGGTCTTCAATTAGGTGGGGTTGGTGATCAGTTAGATTTCTAACTGGTGATGGGGTCCCAGCTTGACATGCCGCCGGCATATCACAAGGGGAACAGGTACGTGTTGGAGAAGAGTTCACGTGGGGTATCTTCCTCACAACGGTGAGGGGGCCACGGGGAGGGGGGTTTCCCCAAGGAAAATGTTTAATTTTTGAACCCCTAAAATGGATTATGAGGCCTCCCTTTGGCTTAAATCTAACCAGTTTATCCACAATAAAAAGTGCATTTCCCCACGTAGGTCAATGGGTTTTCCGTTACACTGACCAGCCTACACTAGGACTATAGTCTGACAGCTATTCAGCCAATACCTGCTTCTTCCAACTGACTGGCAGTCAGTTGGAAGGAGTAGATATTAGCTGAATAGCTGTCAGCCGATAGTCATTGTGTAGCCTGATCATCGTAAGGGGAAAACTTCAGTTATCTGTCAATTAAAATGTGTGCATCCAGAAATTAAACGGAATTCGGAGTCGGAGCAGAGCGAATGACTAAAGCCGGTAACCGCAACCGATCGCAGTGGCAAAAACTGATATCAGGGGTTGAAAATTCAAAGCGGCCGGTCGGAAACGTCTGAAAAGCTGAAAACACGAAGGAATTGGTTTCTTTGAATTTCCAACTATTGGAATTTATACCGTCGAATTTCCAACTATTGACGATTATGATGGTTATCGGGGGGGGGGGGGGGACCCCTACCCCCTGTCGCTACGTGCCTGGTGGGTGAACAAGTCCCACTAAGTCATTATGTATCGAAAATGATGTTGTATTTGAGATGGCAAAAGTGTAGAGTGGTAGACTGCAACTTCCCATATCTGAGAGGGCCTTACTTGACAAAAGATGAATAATACGATTACAATATCTTCCCCAACTATTCAGAAAAAAATTGTTCGCCTTCGTGTCATGTGTTAAATAGAATCAACGAGAGGCCATTATATAAGGTTTGAAAAATGATTCAAACTGTGTGAAGAAGAAAGGTTGAGAACAAGCAGTTGTACACCCAAGATGATTGATTTAACGTTGTAATTCATCAGTAAAATTTCTGAATCCGTAATTTGATTGGCTGAGAGCCGATCGGCTTCGTGCTCTAAGGTCGAGTAGATGAACTCTTTCCGTGCTGTAATTGCCGAAAGCGGGTGAATTAGAACATGTCTGTATCCACGTTATGCGCGAGCAACGGCGCTACATGTAAACCGCTCTTATCACAGATTGAACACGTCTCGAAGTTGTTTTTGTAAATTCGATCTGTGCAAATAGACCGAGATTGAAAATTACATTTGTTTATTGTTCTTCTTCAAATAAAACGGGTTTGCAGAATTCTAAAACTTCTAACGATGACAGGAACTACAATGGAGATAAACGTCTCTTGTTTCGTTAGACATTCTGCAAGTTGACCGTGGAAAACCATTTGTTACCTTGCCCTTTTGGAACTCGTTAACAAATGATTTTCCATAATCAAATTCCCAAATGTCTATTCTAGAAGAGTGGTTTATCTCCTAAACAGAATCTTGAATATTGATTTGCTTTGCCGGCGAAAAAAGGTACTACGAACCCACGATCGCAACAGTTGGTATGGAAGCTTGACAGATTGATTAACTGAAGAGAACAGAATCCGGTAATTAAACACACACCTCCAGCCAGTGCACCCAGATTTCACCCCGCTTGTTACAACTCTAGAACGTGTGGATGGTCTACAGGTACTCTGTCTTCTTTCACGAAGAAAATAATGGACGTTGTATCATTCGAAGTGTTAACCGAATTCAGGAACAACTTTAAAGGTGAAAATGCAATAAAAAATGAGAATAATAACCTTTGAACATCAATTACTTCTTCCGTGTCAGTTCAACGATCTAAATTGGGAGAGACCCTGCACTCGTGTTTGGAGCAGACGAATCAACATTTTCTGTGTACAACACTGGGAATGTACGTTGACAAAACTGATTGGTCTATGCCCCAGATTCAGTGAGCCATCATTTATCCTTACAAGATTAGTCGGGAAACTGGGATTTTCGGCTCAGTTGGTTGAAGTAAGAAATTTCATAGCTTACACTTCTTAGCTATTCTTCTCCACGACTGTTGCAATAACGTTTCGAGTACTATTTCATCTCATGTATCCATACCAAATTTAGGGATAAATCAATTTTTATGCACCGTATTACGCGTACAGGCACGGCGTGCCATTTATTTATTTATTGGAGTTCACTGACACTTTCAGCTTCCAGGGTCACCTCGGGTCGGAAAGTTGTACGGGTGAAGGAAGATGGAGTACCCAGGCAGAACAACGGCGAGCAACCGTCAGACTCCCCTGTGCACACTAACTCCCCACACGGACGGTTAGCAATGGTTGAAGATAAGGGCTCCATCGACGTACAGCACGCCTTAAAACACAGCGCCACTGCATCCCCACGAGGGCAATCGGGATTAAGTGCCTTGCCACAGGACACAGAGCAGTTTACACTTATCGGGGATCAAAGCGTAAACCTGTTGGTTTGAAGTCGAATGCCGTAACCGCCCTCACGAATCTACAATAGATAAAAATGGGATAAACAAAAATGCGCCTGGCCGTATCATTGTTGGAGATATCAGTTTCTGACTGAGTCTTGAACAACAATCAAGGAGAGCTCGCACCCAGACATATATCTTGTCTCTGCGCATATCAGCTTCCTGGCGATAAATCGATCCATCTTCAGAACACTAAAGTCTAAGTCGAGTGTCCAAGATCATTTATTGAGGAAAAATCATCACAGGCAACTCCATATTCCTCGGATGCTTGAAATATATAACATCACTTCTTCCTTTGGGTGTACTTTTTATTTGGTGTTTTGCCTCTATGTTTTTTGCAAATTGGGTTATAAATTTACTGTCGAATTCCCCATTGCATCAGAAAAAAATAACATTAAATGCAGTATAGCTTCCACAGGAGAATGAGGTTGTCGTCCTTTGACTAACTACTGCCGGTTGGAATTTGGAGAATTGTAACGTAACGACTTCGTTAAATAGCATAATTTAATTTTTGGCTAAGAGAGAAACCCAGTGCAACCTGCTAAGCCACCCCTCAGGCGGGGAGGGTCGTTGAAAGGAGGGACAGGGCCCCGGGCAGTGGAGGGCTGGGATAAAGAAAGTTGACAGGAAACGTACCAAGGGGCTCAGGATCCTGCCAAAATATCGATTTTTTGACCCAAAAGAACGCTGCATCCTTGCATCTCAGCGATCAGTGGCAGTCCACATAGAGGGTATTTTCGATGGCATTTTTGTATCAACTGTGTAGCTCGTTTAGTAAAAATGGTTGCACCAAAGTGGGCACCGGACTCACCAGGCCAATCGTAGTTCGACCCTATTGGAGAAGATTTTAATTTTCCGAACCGAAAAACGCGTTTTCCTTGCACCTGATCACTCAATGACAGACTAGACTGCTGGTATATCGAAATGCTCTCTATGCGGACTGCCAATGGCAGTCCGCATATAGGGCATTCCGATAAACCGACAGTCTTTTCAATCAGATCCATTTCGCCTTTTGGACATTTTCACAAGTGTTGGCCTGCATGAATGTTTGGGCCCCTATGGGTTCTCCCAATAGGGAGGGGGGAGGGGCACCGGAAAATTTTCCAGTGGCCCATACAGCCCGTCCGCCCTGACTCCGGGGCGCTCTTCCGAAACATTGTACACGACAATCAACATCTGCTTGTACATTTCACATCATAGAAACGAGGACATGCTCGTAGGGAACTTTGCCGGTCTTATCAAGGTGTGAGATCTAATAATGCAGTGGTAGGGATATTTCCATTTGCATGATCGCCGTTTTGAGATCGTAAGTCAATAGCATCACAATGTAAACTAACCCATGCTGTGAAACAAAAAAAAAATCGTATAATAGCAATCGGAAGGATTTCATATTAATTTCCACAGCACAGAAGATTTCTATGAATTCGGTGGCGATAACATATTTATTGATAGGGCTTATATATCCCAGCTTCAGCTGCAAAATTGGGAATATTTTTTGTCAAGGGCGTTGTCAGGATAAATGAAGATGGATGGGGGGTGGGGGTGAGGGGTGGAGAGGAAACATTTTTCTTCTACCATATCCGCGTCATCTTGTTTCAGTGGCGGAAGAAAATATTTGTTTCCTACACTTCGTTTCACGTCATCTTGTTCAAGAATATGGTAAATGTGTTGGGCCTTCCTTGGAGAAAAAGAAACCTTCACGCCAGAGTACTTTAAGAGCTTACGTTCCCAGAATGTGAAGGTATAATTCTAGCAAAATGACACAAGAAACATCAGGATGAGAGAACATGAACAATTTTAGGAGTTTCAGGCAAAAATGTATATAAGGTTGAGATTTTAGGTAGAAAAGTGTGTTGTTGGTGTGGCGAGCTTACGCAGAGGCGGACTGGCCGTGTGGTGCACCGGGATAATTCTCGGAGGTCCACCCACTCTCTGTGTCTCCAAAACTGGTGCAGCCCAACACCTGTTAGTGCATGAAATTTCGAGAAAATGACCAAAATTGAAAAGAGCAAAATGGAACTGATTGCATCGACTGGCGGTATATCGAAATGCTCTGTGTGGACTAGCATATTTCGAAATAACACCAGCCTTGTCTGCCTTTGATCGTTCAGATGCAAGGAGACGAGGTTCTTTCTATGGTCGGCTTGATGGCTCAGTGACTTCCCTTGATGCACCCATTTTTGCCGAATGAGTGATGAAGATGATAGAAATTTATTTTATGTGGATTGCTATTTACCACTCAGATGCAAGACAGCAGCGTTCTTTCTGTTCGAAAAATCTAAATTTTCTTCGGGTCCGGGCCCATTTTGCATTTCTCGGTAACTTTTTTTCACCCAGTCTGTCCCGAGCTTACGCCGTTGCTTGTTGCTTTCAGATGGTTTTTAAAATGTCGTATTTTTACTTCTCCCCAAGCAATGCGTTATATTCTACTGCTATGTTTCTGGTGAAGCGGAGTGAAATAAAAAAAAGCGGTTTGCAACGAACAATATGTAATCATTTAGCCTCGACAATGTATGAAAAGACACATATATTTTTGGAAAACTGTTTGGCAGGGTCGTAAAGAGGAAACATCCCTTCGCAAATACACGATCACGTTACCACCGATTGTCTGGAGATTCATTTTAACTATCAACCTTCAAGGTCCTCCAAATTATTACCTTTGGAAACCACCGAATGTCCGAGTCAAGTATGAAATTAAATTTAAGCTGACCAACCAGGCAGCCTGCAAGTCATGTGCGCAAGAAAACGAGCGGCCACCGACCATTGAGTTCTATGACATGAATTTGGAAGGAGCATAAACATCTCGAGATGACATAGCAATCTATATCTGTATGTCTATTAAACCTTTTGAATAATAACAATATTACACACGGCAGACTAGTCGAGCATTCGGCATCTGTGTCACTTTGAGTCCTCCTCAGGAATATATTGAGAGTAATCGCTTGACTGGACTGGTTACGTGAAATAATTCACTCGAGGCGAGGGTATTAACGATAATTATATTATTTAACCCTTTACCCAACGTAACGGCAAAACCGGCCAGCGCTATTCTCAAAAATCGCCAATCAGTTTTCATTATTTTTCCATTTTTTTGTATCAAAAACATAGGTTATGACCCCTAATTGAACGAGCTCGTTCTAATGAGGGCTCATAACCTATGTTTTTGAGACAAAAAATGCGGAAAAAAGTCATTCAAGAATTTGTTTTTGCAAGTGCCGTCTGCCTTTCATGTTAGGTGAGGGGTTAAAAAATCAAAAACACAATGAAGTCCCTATTACACCCACGGCAAAGCGTCTTCGTTTGCGCGCACGGATACATGACCCAATTGTTGATTGCATAATTCACTTGCGAAGTTATCGTTTATAATCAAACCGGGAAATCCCAGTAATTCATACTTTCTAAATATATGCTATTCGTCACAATCAATTTTACGTTCATTGGACGCAAAGTTCTGTGAACAGACTACGAGTAAATATTGAAGGAAATATCTTTGGATTGGAAATAATTTCCACAAAAAACAAACAAAGAACAAACAAAAAACAATACAAAATAATGTAGTTTGTCACATATAAAAGTGTCATTACATTTTTATTCTGTTTGTGGACAATGTTGTTTAAATTAAAATGGCAGAGATTAATATATACTGCCAAGAAATCAGTCTCCAGATACCTGGGATGATTTATGCAGCTCCACATGAATTGTGACATTGAAACCACAAAATTCTGTTTAAAATTTTATTCCTATCAAAGCTTGCCTATTCTGACCTTGGGTTTATGAATGAGTGCAACCAACTTGTTTCCTTCAAGATTACTTTCTTCGAGCATGAAACGAAAATAAAATAAAAAGACTACACGAAGTTGTTGTGTGAGTACGTGTCTTTCGAATTCAAGGCAATAAATCAGATTAAACTTTTAGTCTAACCCTTTAACCCTTTACCCAACGCAGACGATATCAAAATTTATTATTTTAAATATCATTTTTTTTAATTTTTCAACAAATTTCTACAAAACCATATCATGTGACCCCTCGTTGGAACGAGCTCGACGAGCTCGTTCCAACGAGGGGTCACAAGATATGGTTTTGTTGAACTTTTTTGAAAAATAATATTTTTTCAACTGCTGAATTTGCATATTACGCGGGCGGATGCGGGCAATTCGTTGGGTAAAGGGTTAAACACGAGCGGCCGCTGTTCTGGCCAGGAACATGAAATGTCATAACGTCATAACGTCATTAAATAGGATTGCTGTTCAGTAAATGTGTGGGGTAGACCAATCAATATTTTCAACGTTCAGCTCCGAGGCTGCAAGTCGAAATTATTGATTGGTCTACCCCAAATAATGAATAAGGACTCTTCTAATTGCTGCTATTGAACTGGCATGGAAGGAACTACTCGAGTTCAAAGGGTTATGCTAATATTTACAAGTGTTCACAAATAGGTCCAACGACTTACACTGACGTTCCTTTGGGCTAAATGGTAATGCAAAGGTAGCTTCGTGGCCCCACTCTTCTTGAATCCTTGGTAAGTATTTTTAGTGTTGAGTCTACATGGAGCGTATCTAAGGGACAGCAATTTTATGTCCTGGCCTGAAAAAAATATAATTAAGAGGTATCAAAAGATCGGATACCTTTTATCTTATACTGCAGAACACTTACAGTGGTTTACAACTAAGTCACCAACATAATGGAGCCTCTTGAAGAAAATACTGCAAATTCCTAAATTCCTGTGTTTGTTGTACCCGGAAAGCATAACAAGCACAGACAATACTTTATCCAGCTGACCTCCGCGCTTAACCTGCAGAGACGTAAAATCTTTTCGGGGTGTAGTGGGGTGTGCACGGTCATATAAGTGCATCCCCGCACTGGTACATATCAGAGGTTACCCATGTCGCCTTAGTGTTATGGTAGAAATACAATACACAACGCAAGCTTCATCTGGGATTAAAGCATCTCTACATTATGTCGGCACAATGATGAAATTTGTGAAATATGAAGCCTGAAGTGTGCATTTGTCTTGACATTCAAGCCCGTGGTAGACACGACTGTGCCGAGGGAGTTTTGGGTCATATTTTGAAAGTAAAATGTCTGTGCACTCTCGTCTTGCTAATTCTCAATAATATTGCAATGGCATATTGGTGAAGATTATAATGTTGGTCTAAACTCCCTCCCTATACCCCTCCCTCACCTCTCCCTCTCTCTCCCCCTCTTTCTCCCTATCACGTATTTGTTGATAAATGGGTATTGATTGGTGAGGATTACTCCCCGTGCCGCAGGTTCCATAGCCTCTTTTAAACAGTGCGTTCATAGGCCAAACCCGTGTTTGAGAACACGTACGCTATTGCATGTATGAAAACTCCACTTCGCATTTGTTTCATTGGTAATCTCTTATTGTATTTCATCAATTAAATTTGACCTCGATGTTCTTTCTGAACCTGTAATTTGATTGGCTGAGTGCCGATCGGCTCCGCGCGCTAATCTCTTACCGTACTCTGCCGGAAGCGGGTCAATTAGAACAAGTCTGTATCCACTCTACCTGCAGGAATCTCAACTACTCTTACGTCACCCGAGTCACAAACGAACGCACCCTATAAATTCGATCATTGCAAATAGACCGAGATCGAAAATTACTTGTTTTATTGGTTTTCTTCAAATAAAACAGGTTTGGACAATTTTTTACTTCTAACGACGACAGGAATTACAAAGGAGATAAACGTCTCTTGTTTCGTTAGACACTCGGGATTTTGACTATAAAAAAACATTTGTTAACTCAACCCTACAGGGCTCCTTGAAGGGGGCGCGGCTGCGTTGTGGTAACCGGTTGTCGCCAGAACACCGTTGTTAAGCAACGTCGAGCTCGGTTAGTTCTTGGATGGATGACCCTGAGCGATCAATTCGGTCTTCCACACTGTGTCCTTATGCAAGGCACTTAACTCCTACTGTCCACATGGCGTCACGATGACGCCGTGTGCTAAGGTGTAGTGGACGTCGATGGGGCGCATATCTTCAACCAATCTAACTCAGCCTGTGCTGCAGGGTGGAATTACGATGCTGGGGAGCTGACAGCTGTGCTCGTCGTTACTCGGTGGTTCTCTCCGGATACTCCAGCTTCCTCCACCCGTAAAACGATCACCGACGCGATATGACCTTGGCTGTTAAAGTGTCGTTAACTCTTAATAACTAAATAAATAAGGCCCCATAACAAATGGTTTTGCATAGTCAAATTCCCGAATGTCTAACTCAAAACGAGAAGTTTATCTCCTAAGTGTACTCAGTGTTGATAGATTTACCCGTGGGCGATCTCTAATGACTCCCCAGTTTATAGGAATGTTTATAAAACGAGTTCACCAAAATAGGTCTGGACCAAGCCTTTAGAGTTTTTGTAAATTTCACTATAAACTGTATACGAGTTAAAGATTCTATCCGAAACCCGATAAAAGATCTATGCAGCAGCACGTATCGCTTATTTGGATATGTTTTAGATGGTTGAAGAGTACTAATGGGTGTAGTTTATCCCCAACCCAAACCAAAAAAGAAATAGACAAGAAGGACCTCCACCATTTTACTTCACAAGAACCCCTCCTCGTCGAACAATCCATTGAAGAAAATAGCTCTTTATGTCTTTCTCCTAGTTCAATCCTGTAGTTGTTTTGATCAGTGACGTATTCAGTCTCGTGACCAATGAAGGCATTGATGGCATCATCGAACATCAAATATAATTATAAATGATTGTAAACAGTAACATGTATGGCTCTTCCTATCACCCATTGACCTCCTCGGAGAGGTCATTGTTCACGTGACTGATGACATTACTCATCACGTGATCAATATGTTGTAACGATCTTGATGCATGGAGATGGCGTCATAGACTCGCCTTGCTTTTGAAATAAGAGACTTTGGATTCTCAGGCAATAATTATTAGATAATAATACACTTTTAAATATACAGGACAGCGTCTATGTGGTACTCATATACCTTGACGAGACATGGAGTCGTAGGGGATGCCCCTCGAGCTGAACGTAGTTTGAACGTTTCTTTCAATCATTCGACTCATTCGACTCAAAAAAATCACAGCTGTTTCGAATCGGACAATGGAGATGATTTTCTAGTTTAATACAGATGTAGTTTCACTGGCCATACGATGAAATGGGCGTAAGAACTGATACAACAGAATAAACGTGTACAAACTATCCACATGATTCTACTCTAAACAGAACCATGCGGTGCCGCATGACATAATACCAGTCGATTGGATTAGTGTAAGACTTTGAGTAAACAAACGGTCTGATAAAGCTGAGGATAGACGCCAAACGCTATACTCTATGTGTGCTATTTTACTAAAACACTGTATTCCAATATATCGTTCTAAACTCAGAACAGGAACAAGAGTAGACGGAACAGAGTTGAAAACAGTCGCTGATAACGTCACTTTTGAGATCACGTCACTGAATATGCCGTTTACTCCACTGATAACATCCTAATGACGGCACTGATGAAGTCACCGGTTAAGTCACGAGTGACGTCGCCGCACAAAATGGTCAACAGAAACACGATAGGGCACATTCAACACCAGGGCACCCTCCATCAAACAAATTAACAACGAAGAGACGCAATACCGAGAAACTGCATATTGCAAATGCAAATGCGCCGTATTACGACGAGAAACAATGACGATACCGATGATCCCATGAAGCGTGTTTTTTGATGATGCCACACGCTTGTATAACAAAAGTACGAAGACGTCCTAAGTGACTTTACGAATCTTGCCCCGACATGAAATGCGTGCGTGTGGATTTCTCTCTATCGTGTTAATAGTTTGAATAGCCAGTTGCACGCTCATAACCCTCGTATAAGGAATTCTCACTCTTGGACAGAAGAAGAGTCAACACTTCAAAAAAAAAAAAAAACAAAAAAAAAAACAGGGCGACAACCGTTTCTGAACTGTCAACGTCTTTCCAGTAACTTGATGACATGTACGTGCTCAGTGCAAACAGTGCAGTTCCGGAAGCCTTTAATGGACATTGTATACTCTGTATTCTGCATTCTTCAGTTTACTGTACTGTTCCTTATAACTATTTCATCTATTTCATTGGCAGGTCTAACACCCTTGCTAGAAACTTTCTTCGTATGATATCTTACTCTTGTATTCTAAGTCTTCTTCGGCTTGTTTTGGGTATATTATTGCCGCCGATAATATGTTATTTTCCCGACATCATCATTTGCACATGCAGTTACTTCTTCAAAGCATTGCCATTCAGTATACTAGCCGCATTAATAGACGTTATATGTGGATAAGTTGCGCCTCGTTCGGGGTCGTGCCGTCCGTTCCAGTTCGGAAATGCTGATTTTTACTAAAATCTTCAAAACTATTGCCACTCAGAAGATTGCATATCCGCTCGTTCACGGCATTTGCAGTTTATTACAAAGTTGTGGTAGCATAATTTAATCGGACTCTTCAATTTTCTACCTTGGTACATTTCTTCAGGCAAGTGTACAATCAACGCCTTGAAAATCTCAGAAAATTACACCCCCATGCTCCAACTTGTGCAACTGAGTCGAAGTGTCTTTCCCAGGACCACGACGCAGGAATGGAACTTGATCTGCTCTAACCAATCAAAACCATAACCGTTCATAGCCACATGGTTCTGCTTCAGAGTTTTCAAAATAATATTTTAATGTGGCAATTTGGAAGAAAATCAGTCATGCCATTTGTTTGCACCTCTACTGGATCTTAGAATTTTGAAAACATGCGATGCGTACGCCCATTGTATCATCCATCTTATCCAGCATTGCGGAAAAAGGGCGTCATCGGTTTGTAAAACCGGTGTTGCGGACACAAAAGTGGTATTTTCTGGATTAAATCGCGACGAAATCGCGACACAATTATCCGTCAATGAGTCAAGGTTTCATAATTATTTTGTCAACAGATGATATCTTTGTGTTGCGTAGAGGAACGCGGACACTGCGCATTTCGAACGGATCGTGAATTAGTCACGGTCCGACCGAAATTCTCTGTCCATTTTTATGATCATGGAACAGTAGTTAAACATTTGCATTATTTTTGGATGTTATATATCACTGAAACAGGCACTTCGTGTAAATAGTTTTATCGCATCCTTTTTAAAGTTTCCATTATTCATTCACGTTTGTTCTATGTAAATAATTCTGTATTTAATTTAATGAAGTACTCAGATCTTTGTTTACCATTTTATGTTTTATTCACGTATTGCTCTTTAAACTTCTGTCACCTGAAGGCATTTGGTATTTTATAGAAACAAGTCTGAATTGTGAAATATTTATTACGAACCATAATTTATGATGAGCGAGCCGTGAATAATATACAATAATTTACGATAAACGAACCACGAATAATTAGCTCCGAGAAAAACATATAAAAAGGGGAGTTAGATTGATAGCTGATACACTGCAGAAGAGACCCGTAATTCGCCTCTTACCAATTGACAGGCACAGAGCGATAGTGGTTCATCATGGTGTTGTTTGTTGTCTCAATGTTAGTTGTTACCATTTTCTCTCAAATGTCTTTGTCATATCCTGCACAATTCTATTATAACTATAATGGGAAATGGCATGCATATCAGAGAAGCAGCAATGGTGGATATGTACAAATACCAACCACTGGCGAAAAGGTCCAAATACCACCAGCACAAAACAGTAGAAGTGGAAATGCACGGCTTCCAAACTATGTGCTGCCACCAACCAGGGGACAAAGCGGCAATGCTCCGCCACCAAACGCCAGTAGAAACAGCCTTGCACCAATACCGCCATCGATCACTGTTGGAAACAACTATGTACCACCCCCAAATGCAGGCAGAGCAAGCTATGCGCCACAACCAACCAATGTAAGAAAATGGCCTGCGCCACCGACAAACAGTGCAAGAAACGGCTATGCACAACCTTCAAATACTGGTTTCATACCACTATCGAATGGCAACAGAGCACCAGTCCCATATAACTACAAATATCTTGCACCGGTAGCACAAGTAGACCCTTTTTATCCCAATGGATTCGAACATTTTGGTGCCGCACCAGCTGTAATAAATCGTGCATGGGCATTTGATATAGGTGAGTACCAATGAATATTCAAGATAAGTTATTGCGTTGGTATTTTATAACATAATTGTACTACAGAAAGTCGAATTGGTAATTTGTTAACAATTATTTTCTTTCAACGGTTATTCAAAACCAAGTGTCTTCATATTGGAATGATCTCATCTTATTAAAGGAACGTTATGCCGCTAATTTAGGAAAAACATTGTTGTTTAACACTTTCGCCGTTGAAAGAGTCTACAGTCACCTACTTTGTGATGGCTATCTGTACGTTCTTGTATGCGCAGATCAAACCTAACATCTGGTTACTTGTTGGAAGGGTTCAGGGAGCTCTTTCCAACAACTAATCAGATGATAGAGTTTCAAGTACGTCATAAATTTTATTAAACTTCCTCGCATACAGGCGCATATAGCGGTCCTACATATATAGCTAAAGTGACGTACAGTGGCAGTAAAAGGGTTAACTTGTTTTGTTGATAGAATGAAGAAACATAGTATGGAACTAGATAATTGTAATTTGTTCGACAAATTACGGGCTTTCCCGACTTTTTAATGTAAAAAGGCGGACAGCATATAGCAAAGCAAGGTGTTTGAAATTAACCCTTTCGAAAATGATAAAAAAAAGCATCCAAAGTTGGCTAATTTGGGCATTTTCAAATGATACTCTCAATCTCACCCTCACTGTATTGTGGGTTAAATATGAGATTAACAAATAAACAGTAACTTTCTTCTGCAATCATTGTTGCACCTATCCATACCAAAATAATTGTTACAAGAACCTTGCAGTTAGAGCAAATGAGTACAAACATTTGCAAAATTCACTAAAAATCAATTTTTTTTACAGCACTATTCTTCAAGTGCCCAAAACAAAACTTGGGTTAAGCCACGGGGCATAACATACAGCAGTGGATTCGTTCTTTAAGCATCTCTACATATAGCTAAGCAAAGTGTTCAAAATTAACCATTTCCAAAATGATTGAAAAAAGCAACCAAAATTGGTTAAATTAGACTTTTTCAAACGGTACTCTTATTCTCGCCCTCATTGTGCTTGAGGGTTAACTCTGAGGTTAAAAAGTAAACGGTGACTTTCTTCTACAATCACTGTTGCATCTGTCCATACACAAATAATTGTTACAACAGCCCTGAAAATGGACAAATTTACCCTTGAACTTAAAGAATTTTGAAGAATAAATACTGTATTCATTTCATTTGTGGCCAAGGGGTCAATTTTAAAATATTTGTGTGGTGATTTCGGTGTGTCAAATTATGCTCTAAATGTATGGACATCAATCGCAGACTGAGTGTCTGATAAGAGTCATGGAGGAATATTGAATTTTGGTATTTGAATGTACAAGTTGATGACACTCCAATTAGAGGCCTGGCAAGTGGGTGAGGGTTAAAATTTTGAATAAAACATTTAACAGCGAAATTGTTCTTGGATGAATGCCCTATCTTTTCATGGGAAACGTATTGAGAACATATGGCTTCAGTGCTGAGAAATCGCATGTAAATGTTTGCGAAAATAACAATTGTTCCGTCAGTACAATTATGGGAAGTCTCAAATCTGCCAAGAGTTAAATTTGTGATAATAACATATAAAACAAAATATTTCATACTTTCACTGCTGCATGCAGCCATAGAAAACATTTAGAGCTGAATCAATTAGAAATGGAGTAAATTGTCATTTAAACTTATCAATTTCTGAAAAATGGGAGTTCATTTGGATGGTACCTACATTTATGCAACAAGAATGAACATTGGGTTAAACTTTACAACCAAACTTACAACAGCACATATGCTCGGTAGTCAATTGTGAATATGGGCATGAAAAGAGTCTGATCTTAACCCTTTCCAAAATGATAGAAAAAAGTAACCAAAGTTGGGTAATTTTTGGCATTTTCAAACAACACTCTTATTCTCGCCCTCATTGTGCTTGGGGGTTAAATCTGAAATTAGAATGTAAACAGTAACTCTCTTCTGCAATCATTGGTGTATCTATACATACCAAAATAATTGTTACAACTACCTTAAAAACAGAGAAAGTTGCCCTTGAAGTTGGTCAATTTTGAAGACAAATCTGCTATATTCATTTCATTTTTGGCCCACAGGGGTTCATTTTGAAATATTTGTGTGGTGATTTTGGTGTACCATATTATGTTCTAAATGTTTGGAAACTTAGAGCCAGATAACTGTAAACAATTTCGAGATTTTTTAGAAATGGTGAAATTTTGATGGTTTTGGCTGAAAATTTTGAAAATAAACATTTTCACGAATATGACGATACCTCGTTTCTCTGGATATTGTGACAATAAATAAGTTAGCCGAATCTGGTTGAAATCGTGCTGCTTGTTATTGAGCTATGTTGAAAAATGGTGAAATTTTGAAGGTTTTGGCAGAATATTTTGAAAATACGCGTTTTCACAGATATGACGATACCTCATTTCACAAGATGTTATGGCATTACATAAGTATGCCAAATTTGGTTGAAATCGTACAGCTTGTTTGTAAGCAGTACAACAGACAAAATTTCACGGAAAAAAATAAAATAGAGAAGAAAAATTTTGAAAAAGAAGAATAGCAAGAGTCTTTCCCAAACTGGGTTTGGGAAAACCTATTTAAAACTAAAATATCGTCACTTCAGAAGCGTACACAGAATCAAGATCCATTGAAAAGGAATGGCGAAAATATGGAATCTCAGATTCTTCTGCTTCTCTTGACTCAGTCGTGATTTTCTCAATAGTTTACTCATGGATCTTAGGGATTATGATGGTTCATTGGTTAGAGCATTGAATATTAGATCGAAAGGTCGAAGGTTAGAAGCTGACTGCGTAACCTGTGTTGAGGCCTCATGGATAACAATTTTCGACATTGGAAGAGGTTCACGGAAAAAGTTAGGTCCCTAAATCTGACAATAAATTAACACTAAGGGTAAGGGAATTTCACATAAAAACGAAATTAGAAATGTTAGCGAATTTGTATCATCGATTTGCGCATGATTTCACAAACACCAGGCATTTTCCTGTAGAGTAGTATAAATATACAGATTCTGGCCATTTACAAAGTTTTTTTCCCAATCTGTTCGAACGTTTGATTATTATTGTTTGTTGAAACCCTTTTAAAAATAATAAAACGGAGTTTTCACCGTCCGTCTTTTCATGTTCTATAATTTTTGTGTGTTCATCATATCAACAGTGTGAGCGTCGTGACAGGGAGAGAGTAATCGCTTGACTGGACTTGTTACGTGAAATAATTCATGAGAGGTGGGGGAAGTTGTACAAACACGAGTGTGCGAATGTGCATGAGTGTTTTACAAAAAAAAAAATATAGTCCCTCGTCTGGGATGAATTATTCCAAGTAACCAGTCCAGTCAAGCGATTACTCTGTTTATTACTTTTCATTATTAACGATAATTATATTATTTAACCCTTTACCTTACGTATCGGCCAAAACCGCCCAGCGCTATTCTCAAAAATAGCCAATTTTGTTGTCTCTAAAACATAGGTTATGGTCCCTTTATTGAAACGAGCTCGTCGAGCTCGTTGCAATGAGGGGTCATAACCTATGTTTTTGAGACAAAAAATAAAAAAAATAGTTATTCAAGAATTGTTTTGGCAAATGTCGTTAGCTTTTCATTTAGGTAAAGGGTTAAAAAAAAAAAAAACAATGAAGTCCACATTACACCCACGGCAAAGCGTCTTCGTGTGCACGCACGGATACATGACACAATTGTTGATTGCATAATTCACTTGTGAAGTTATCGTTTAAAATCAAACCCGGAAATCCCAGTAAATCACACTTTGGAAAGTAATAAAAAATAATAAAACGGAGTTTTCACCGACCCTCTTTTGATGTTCTATAATTTTTGTGTGTTCATTATATCAACAGTCGTGACATATTATACGAGCATTGTCTTTTCCGTTAATATAATAGTTTAGGAGGTGACATTTGTTAATTTTTGACTGGGAAGAATGAAAACTGCAAATTACTGTAAAACACATTCGCCAATTAAAGAGCCTAAATTGACACATCAGTGTTGGTAGGTGTTATACTGATATATATTTTTAATGACGGATCATCTGTGAACTAATTGCTTCCAACTGGCTGGCCAGCAAAAAAGCCAGATTTCCTTTTCTTTCTTTAAATAAACGAAAACAACAGACAGATCCGACAGATGTCCGTTGTTTTCATTTATTAAAAGTAACACAAGGAAACCTGGTTTATTTTCTACTGACGTCGCACTTATTTCTCCCAACAGTTACTAGCTACGTAATTGGACCTTCCTCGCTCATCTAATAATTTCCATGGAGATAACTTTATCGTAAGTCGATTTTCACGACGACATAAGGCTGGGATGTGTGGAAGACTCTTCATCTCGAGTGCTTATTTGGGAGCTCGGTATCGTTGCGTACGAAGGCGAAGCCACGACGACGGTATACTTGCTTTCAGTCGATGCGAACCCTATCGGTGCCGCGATCATAGGTTGGCTTATTCCGAGAGTTACTCACCGTTTCTCGGTGGATGTAATAGGGTACTGCGGCTTCCTCTGTCCGTAAAACTGCCGACATGATATAAGCCCAACTGCTGAAAGTGCCGTTAACCCCAATATACAAACAAACATATCCACGAAATCTTGATATGCCGGTGTAAATGTTTCATGACAAGATCGCGATCTGATCTGGAAAGAGAAGTGTTTTAGTCACATTACTCTTCGTATAGCATTCGATTGAAATTACTTTTAGTGAAAGAGCATGGAAGTGACAATATACATACATTTGATTTTCACAGTGACAAGATGTTCTGTTACCACACACTAATGTTAAAATACCGAAATTTAAAGCAGAAAACATTCCCATAATGCAACTAGGAATTTAGCCAATTCATTTCTTGTTTGACAAAGCAATGAGCTCTGTCGAACAAAATCGAATTATAGTATTTTCCGAAACATACTTGGCGTAAGACTATATAGCGTATCTCTTGTTCTGTTTGTTATTCAATTATAATCAACCACTCAAATTAAAGAATAGATGAAGGAGAAAATTTTCGCATTACTACCTTATCGGTTGGTCTTCATTTTTCCTTGATTTCACTCAAAAGCTCACCGTTGTTGTCATTTTACGCCAGCAGCCGACATGTTTGTTTACAAATGACATAACGGATAGCATAATCTATTTTTACCTGAGGGTTTCGAGGTTGTTGCAAGGAGTTGTGTTTTGATGGATTTGGATACAGATCAAAACATAAATCTGAACCGTTCCACAACATCGGTACGTTTGTTGCGAAATTCGGGCCCAAGTGAAACTTACGATCACAAAGTGATGACCGTTTCTATAAAATAAATAAAATACGTCGGAAAATAACTGTTGAGGATTTCTAAATAAAATTTTGAAGTTCACACTGATAAAGTTTGTAACAGCTTTAGAAACATTGTGCACGAAAGCAGACTTGTGATTTAATAATGTTTTTCTGCCGAAAATTCCTTTTTGATGAAAATTCTTTAGTAGAGTCGAAGTTTATCGCCGATTGGGGTAGGGATAAACCCCATATTTTTCAATATATGGGGTTTATCCCCACCCCATTCGGCGATAAAACACCGATTTCAACAGGTTTCTGATTGATGACCAAAACACTGATTTCAACAGATTTCTGATTGAAGAACCAAATTATGTACCGTTTTTAGTTAGTTAGTTATTGGTGTTTAAAGCCACATATTTATGCATAATGGCTAATCATGACCACGACATTTTTACGGATGGGGGAAACCGGATTACCCGGAGAGAACCATCGAACAATGGCAAGCAACTCCCAGCTCCACAACATGGTAACTCCACACAAGCAGGGTTATAACATTGGTTGAAGACAGGTGCTCTATCCACGAGGAGCAATAGGCCTTAGTACACAACGCCACCATGCCCCAACGTGGGCAATGGGGTGAAGTGTCTTGCCCAAAGACACAACCCGGTTGCCGCAGGTGGGGTTCGAACAGAGTACTTCTCGGCTTGCAGCCTGCACCCCTACCAAATGAGCCACCGCGCCCAGATGTAACGTTTTTTTGCATCCAACGCGGATTACTTATCGAAAAATCAAGCTCTAAAGTATGTTGCTGTCAGAATATCGGCTTTTACTTCCATTTCGTCAAATTTACCAACATGAAACCTAACCCCCCCCCCCCCCCCCCAACCTCCACCACCTGAAGTCCACTTCGGCACTGTCCTGCCCTTGAACTGCGTAGATTATAATTAAGTCAAGCGAATCGCACTGAAATCAAGTTTGGGGAAATGGGCTAACCATCTTTGGTTTATCGCATATATGTGCCTTGCAAGGAAACAGATTCAAGACAGTATGGGGTTGAGATAGCTGGCGGCAGATCCTCGATCTGGCATCACTGACTGTGTACACGATGCTCACAAAAAATGCACTCCACCTCTCCAAGTGACATATAGACACACGTTCCAATTTTTCTCTGCCAGTGAATTTATAGCCCATACTCTTTGAAGTCTGGGCAGAGCATATAACTTGAACTAAATTTTAAAAGATTAACATGGCTATTCAGGACGTGTCATGTTTCGACCCCCCCCCCCCCCCCCCCCACCCGTCCGAATCAGTTCAATAACATTGAACTTGGACTTCGCCAAAGTAATTCGCGTTCGTTTTTTACATATGTTTTGGGTCGTCCGCCTTTAATACCATTCAAATAATCGTTAGAAAAAAAATTGTAATATACTTCGTGAGGGTAGGTTAATTTTAGGCTTGTAAAACTTACCGTAAGTAGTTTTCAGTGTGCGTGGATTATCTCTCTTCCACATTACTAAGAGGAAAAGGTACAACGTCTCAGTTATAGCTCAAAGTTTTAACTTTACAAACAAAATCTTCAAATATGAAGAAAAAAAGAATATATAAATCGAATGCAAAGTCACATAGCGGAGGCAGGGGGTGAGATATTCCGTCATGGCCTGCGTGTATCTTTTCATCTTCCACCAATCTTGGGAGCCAGAAATAAGCTCTTTTTAAAAGCAAATGTTTTTTTTTTATATTTAGAGAGGGGAAACACACGAGATTTTATCCTATCGGGTGGGGGTGAAATGTAGGGAGAAAGTTAAACGGCTACACCAGAACTAACACATATCATTAATTAACGGGAGGTCATTTGAATTTGTTTCAAGAACCATGCGCGCATGAGACGAGGGGGGGGGGGCGGTTGCCACCCCTCTTGGTCACAGGGAATTCAGCTATAATCATTGTTACATGTATGTCGTAAAAACGTCACGTTTCTCGATGACGTGCGCGTTCGTTGTCGCGGGAGTGGGGCTCCCCCCCCCCCAAAAATAAAATCAACGTCTAGAAATTTCGAATCACTATTTGACTAACAGCTGGAATCTTCACATACTGTGGTAGAAATCGTGAAATACCTCTTGGAATGCAACGCAAACAGACAAAATTACATCCTGTGCAGGAGGTGGGAAGTAAATTCAAGAGGGGCAAAGTTTGGATCGGAGGTAGGGGTTGTCTAAAACAACTGTTTTTTTCAGCCTAGTATCTATATTTTTATTTGCAACCCCACCTCCTTCTCTAGTCTAAGTTGAGTTTTAAAAGTTATTTCAAATTGAGCACCAGTCTTTCTCAAATTTCATCCACTATGCCTGAAACGAGCAGATGAGGAGGCAAATATTCTAATCTATTTTACTAGTATACCATCAACTCACAGTGGATAAGTCGTCATAAGTGGAAAATACAGAAACCGAAAGTTGGAACTCGCGAGGTGGAGAATATTTTGCTCCACCCATTGGGAGTGGTCTGTTTGAGTGGGTTCAGGGGGCGACCAGAGGCGCCCCCCTCCCCCCCCCCCAAAAAAAGAGGTGAAAGGGTAAAATAATTGAGAGAAGAAAAGGAAGTATGCCAAAAAAGAAGGCGGACTGTTTTTATATGGGCCTACGAGCCTCATCGTTCGGACGCCGAACACCGACATTTTCTGTCCGATGCCGATTGGATTCGCGGCAGCAAATTCAGTTTCGTACGTAACCGCACACATGTGCCGATGTCAATGAGGTCCTAAATCAGTTTTCTCTCTGACAAACGCTTCCGGTAAAAATAACACCCCAGATCTATTGCCGCAACTGCAGACATGTGAGCTTAGCTTCACTTACAAGCCACACGTAGTTCAGCGATCCGAACGTAGTGGCTACCCCTCTACGTTCAGATTCTTCCCATTCAATCCAAAAGAAAAAGTTCCCATCACGTTTTTATGGGAACTCAAAACTCGAAATTAGGAATATATGTCAAGCTTTCGCCCATATTACCGGCTGCAATCGATAGTAGTTTAGTACACGTATTTCCTTACATTTGGGCAGAGTTTATTGATCCAAAGTATGTTTTATTCATTAATTGTCGTCATTTGAGTACTCTTGAGGCGTCAACAGAGATTTCGAAATCGACCATGTTTTTGTATAAATATAAAACGGTAAAAACAATAACCCGGTAATGGCGCCAAAACGAATAGACCTTTTTATCGATGCGGAATCGGAAATTCGATCGCAATTCGTGCAGAGAAGGTCATCAAACCTGGTCGCATTCGGACAGAGCAGATTATCAACTCCCTCTGCGCAATTGCAATCGAATTTCCGATTCTGCCATTCAAATATCTTTGTGAAGTATAGCCCTTCAGACAATTTTTTATCACTCGAGAACAGGGGTCATACAACAAATAAGAGAGAAAAACTGACACGAAAGGAAGTACCGGTCACGTGCATTTTTCAGGCAGTTCCCTTCCCTTCAAAAACACACAAAAAGTAAATTGTATTTTTTAGGTCTAAGAGTCATCAAATCACTCTCTTTTTATCAGGCATATTCAACAATAGTGCAAGATGTCAATAGAATGTTTCAAACTTTTATTGAAACAATATATTTTCCAAAGGCTGTTTATTTTTAGAGATTGTGTTGCGAAGTTGGCCCACAGAAGTTACGCAAGCTCGCAAGAAGAGCTATAGTTCTTACATGGAAATTATAGAAATAACAGGACAGTTTTCTATTAGTTTGAATGGGACTCATAATATTGCTGTTAATTTTCCTCAGAGCCGATATTCGTAGAATTGGATAAACTAATAAGAAATACTCCGACTTACACTCGACCGACTGACCTACACTCGGTGGAAGAGCTGATCAGAGATAACGCCGGTAGTCGAGTTTTAGTTGATAAATATCACGGGCGGACATCTCCGAATTGGTACTATTTGAACTGTCATAGCTGTCATCAACCCATAAATCACACTCCCAGAACAAACGGGCATCACATAATGCTAAAGTTGCAGAACTGTAAATTCTATCACACAATTCCCCCGGTCAACAGAACCCCGGCGGAGTGTGTTTGTGGAACAACCTCTCGATAGATTGCATGCAGATTGCCGACAGCGTCTAACAATGGTGACTGCCACGTCACGGGAACTTTCCCTAACTATTCCGCTGACTGGTAGTCGCGTGATCAGGTTTGGCATAAAAATCTAGTGGATATAAGCACCGATTCCTGGATGTTTGGGAAGTTGTCTCTGGCTACCTACCTACAAGAAGTAAGATGGATGCCGCCACTGTTGCTATAAGGTATGAACTTTGACTGAACATTGTGAATTTTACTTTATACCAGAGAAAACTATTGGCATTTGGGTTTTATTTGTTAAAAAAAATCGTAGATAACTGGTAAACTGGTATTCGTTGTGCTGAACACGACTAGCTCGTGAGGTAACCAACCAGAACCCAGAATCTGGAGCCTGTGTCTGGTATCGTCTGGTAAGGAATCACAAAACGCCACGGGCTGATGGGACGTCGCGGTTGGTGGGGCTCCGTAGTTCTCTCAGTAATCACAACGCCTGGAGAACCATAAATGCAGGTGTTCCACAGGGGTCTATTCTCGGGCCCTTGCTGTTCCTTATATATATCAACGATATAACCAAAGATCTTCCGAGCACTATACGCCTATTTGCAGACGATACTTCTTTATATCTAATTATAGAAAACCCTGAACAAGCCTCTACAATAATTAATCAAGATCTGGCCACAATTGAACATTGGGCTAAAATATGGTTGATAGAGTTCAATCCAAATAAAACTGAGAGTATGCTAATATCTCGAAAAAGTAGCCCTACTTTCCATCCACCATTATTCTTTGGCGGTTCTCAGATATCTGAAGTCGTTAATCATAAACATCTAGGAGTCATATTAAATAGCACGTGTACACGGAATGACCATATCGACCATATTTGCGCAAAGGCCTGGTCCCGGTTAGACTTACTTAGGAAGCACAAATTTAACTTAGACCGTAGTGTCTTAGAAAAAATATATTTTGCTTTTATCAGGCCCCTCCTTGAATACGCCGATACTGTTTGGGATAATTGCTGCGGCAAGGATTATTACTGGGGCAACCGTCAGTGCTAGTAAGTCCTTACTTTATACGGAAGCAGGACGGGAACCTTGCAAGATAGACGCTACAAACACAAGTTAATCCAGTTCTTTAAAATGTATCACCGTATGGTTCCTCCGCACATCTCCAGTAAAATCCCATCACGTGCTTCCTCGACCAATCCTTCACCAAGTCTTCGATCAGGTCTAAACCACCGTGTTCCGTTCTGTCGGACTGAGCTTTATAAATCTTCCTTCTTACCCAGCGTTACTGACCAATGGAATAATTTGCCCTTGTCCGTGCGTGAAAACTCATCATTGACGAACCTCAAGACTTTTCTAAACGATGGCATGGCAACCGACGACCGCCAAGGTTCTACTGTAGATCGAAATCTCGCACAGCCCAAATATATCACTGTAGATTGAGACTAGGATGTAGTAACCTCAATTTTCACTTATATCGCAACCACTTATCACCAACCCCTCTTTGCCAGTGTGGAGAGGAAGAGACTCCCGCTCATTTTTCTCCTGCATTGTCCAATTTTCTCCGATGCTCGTCATTATTCAATTAATCTCCTTCCGTTTGGAGCGGGCTCCTCTACACTTCTATTCGGTTCAGAATTCCTGAGTAATGACGACATACCCGCCTTATCTTTGAAATGGTACACAACTTTATTTTATCAAGTAAGCGATTCATTAATTAACCCCAATGTAGTACTAGCCCATTGTATATACTTGCTATAATAAATACTAACCCACAATTAATATCAAGA
This sequence comes from Pictodentalium vernedei, assembly GCA_031216915.1. Taxonomy (NCBI): domain Eukaryota; kingdom Metazoa; phylum Mollusca; class Scaphopoda; order Dentaliida; family Dentaliidae; genus Pictodentalium; species Pictodentalium vernedei. The sequence continues at coordinate 245,522,824 of CM062290.1, read as the reverse complement.
TGATCTCCGTGGGAATGCCTGTAAATTAAGCTACACTTGTTTACAGTGGTAAACAGGAGAAGCCCTTCTGATCAACCGTGACTCTGTTATCAATGCTTGGGTGAAAGTCCTCCAAATGGGCGTCTTGTGTGGCAAATAATTGGTGTTACCTTGATTATACTTCTATCTTACGTCACGCTTAGACATTTCGCATACAGTACGTGGAGAGTGTATTATCACTAAATCACTCGCAGGGTGGAGATTCCACCCAAGCAATAATTGCAAATTGGTCGCAAAGCATAATAAGCACAAGCAAAGTTCCAACCATTGGACCTCCGGGTTAAACCCGGAGGTCCATTGGCTGAAACATTGCTTGTATTTTTTGTCCATATGTAGAGAATTTGAAAATGATACTTTGGGTGATAACCCCACTCCACGGGTGATTTAGTTACAATCCACTCTCCACGTACTGTAGGTGTGGGACTTTAGACACAAATAAATAACTCTACGCAATGAATGCATTCACCCCGCACTTTCCAACTTTTCTTGGCAGCTCAACCCATCCCTGACTGTTTCCATACAAGATTAGTTACTGTCGCTATTCAAACGCTTATATAATGCATATAAACACTATTTGTACTTGATACTCATACCTGCTATTGTCATCGACGATTCTTTGTGATCTTGTGTAGGTGGAAACGGCCTTGTATAAGCGTTCAGCTTACTGCCGAATTCATATTAATGTTGGCAATTTATCTGTTATCGTTTGTTTTTTTGTTTTTTTGCAATAAATACTGTTTAAACTGATCACAACGCTTGGAGTCAGAATTTACGATCGCAGATCGATAACCTTTTTACTAAATTCCGTAACAATTGCATCATTTCCGAGTGCAACCTTTCAAGGCTGGTAACTCTAATTCAAGGCGGATAACTCTAATTCAATTTTTACTTCCCTGATACCTGTTGAGAGTATCTATATTTAATAATAGAGGTTCCTCATTCTTATAAAAACCGATGTCAGATCCACTGTGTGCCGCGACAGATTAGGCGGCCGCGCGATGACAGCCATTGAGTCATCGGGAATTAAACGACTTGACGTGGACACTGTAGACTGAAGATTTTGCAGCGCTAAAGGCAAGGAAGATATCACACAAAAAGTCAACCACCAATGACTGATTATGTCCAGTCTTTTCGCCGGCCATCAAATCTGTCGTAATTTTTACCATACACATCACAATAATTTTTGATGATATAATCAGCGTGATGGTATTACAACGTAAAACTCTACTCACATTTGCGACAGTTAGTTCTGTTGTATAGGCCAATATATGTTTAACAAGTATCATATGATAATAGAATTAATAGTGAAGTGTCATTTGGCATTTAGTTTGGGTTTCGGGATTTGTTGCATCACTGATGTTTCATGCTATGACAGTGAATGCATGTCTGACGGGATCGAATCCAGAAAATTTACCATATTATCAGTGTGCGCGCTTAAGCTTCAGGCGCCCCGTGGGAAAAAATTATCAAATTTATAAATTAAGTGTTGGGAAGGTGGGGGACTGTCGTTCCACGTGTAATAGAAGTGATTGATATCTTGGGTGTTCGGTCACTTCGTCTTTATCAACAATTATAAAAAATATAAACTTCATCACGCAGGACGCTAATGTTAACTGTATTTCTGAAAGTCTGAAAGTCTACCTGCATATGTAACATCATCAGTACTAGATGTGGAGATCGTGCCACATGGGGGGTGGGGGGGGGGGGGGGTTAATGGGAAACCTAGGAAGGACGTCATAGTCACGTGACCCAGTTACGCCAAGTTAGTCACATGACCCAGTTACGTCAAGTTTGGTTGATGTGCTAGCCCGCGTGAGCGGTCATCTTGTGGCGTCATTTCATTGTGATACGTGGTCTTAGTGCGCATGCGCAGCTCGTGTTGTTAGGGTGATACGCTGTTCCGTCGGGCATTTTGTATACTGACTTTCCTCAAATACCTAAATGAGTCGAAGAAAGTATGTTCGAGTCACTCGAACGAGCAATTGTTCTATAGCTCATTTGCTCGATGGGATTTGAGTCGCTTGAGCAATGACTTTTCAGTAACTCTTCGATGGACTCGTGGCTATAAGAATCATATAGGCTTTCATTATACACACTGAAGATAACTCTGCATACATGTTATGGGAAACCAAGCACTGGTGATTATAAGACTTGGACGAGGGAACGAACTAGAGCTAGTTTGGGCTAGACATACTGCTAGTGTTAGAGTTGTATCTGTAATAGGCACAAAAAATAGGGTTCTTGGAAAATCTGGACCAGTACTTTAGTGTAATAGAACATACTCTCGATCCTATAGCATTACGTGCTACTACTAAAAACCCTAGATGGGGAGTACAAGTCCGTTACGGTTGTTTTGGGCGCATTTTGGTGAATTGGAGGGATTGTCGGCTTGTTTGTGGTAATTTTACAAAGTAAAACTACTCTTATACAAAGGAACGTACCTGTTATTGAAAAAAGAAGGATTCGTGAGGAATCCATATCAAATAGTCGTTTTGGGTGGTTTGGATGGATTGGTGGGTCTTTCTGGGTAATCAGATTTACTCCTATTCAAACGAACAAACCCTCCGCACATACCCCCGTCTTGGTGTAGGCCATTCGGGCTCACAGCAACCACGTGCTACCTTAGAAACCAAGATGGCGGCCTCCATCAGACAAAAATGTCCGACAGAAGTACTATCACCCTAACAACACGCGCTGCGCATGCGCACTAAGACCACGTGTCACTATGGAGATGACGTCACAAGATGGCCGCTTCCGCGGGCTACCATGACAATCTAACATGAGTTAAATTGGGTCACATTACTGTGACATCACTTCTTAGGTCTCCTCACTAGGTCCCACAATGTGGCAAATAAGGCCAAGTGGCCGAAAGCTCCAGTTACTGATTGATTTTATTATATAAAATGTCACACTATCTATCTATCCACTGAAAAATATTGCAGGCTGAATGAGAACATAGTTTATTTAGTGGCCAAAAAGCCCTCGGGGATTGAAATTTTTTTCCCAATTTTCCCGGGGATACTCCCCGCCGCAATCTATAATTCTATTAGCATCCTACCTTAGGTCTTGGGCATATATGATGCCCCTTGCTAAAGTATATCCAGAGGGGAGACACCTTTGAGCCGCCACTGGACCCAGTGGAAGTAACGCAGGTATGTAGAAATATTAGACAGTCGAGATAATAATTCATAGCTTAGGGTTTTTAAAAATTTCGTTATAATTAACTGCAGTAATGGTAGAAGTTTGTAGGGATTTATCCAAACGATGTATCGAACTCAGAAATAGAGACAACCAAAGGTAAAAAAACCGTTAGAGAAAGAGTCATGGGGATTGTACCCAAAATTGGCGAAAGTAGGTCAAAAGAAAGAGGTCTTTGTGTGGCCTGCGTGACAAAGAGTAGACAGGTTTTGAAAAGTACCTTGACAATGGCACCATTGTAAGGGGAGGGGTGGTCACTGTTGTTCAAGCTGAGGTCGCGATCACTGGAGATTAGGGGGAATTGGGAAAGACGGTGGAAAAGGAGAGCCAAATGTGTAACTTGGGCGTAGTGGTGACCTTGGAATACGTTTTATTAGGAAGTCCAAAATCTCAATCTTCTGGATCAAAATTCACTGGGAGTAGTATAATGAGGACGTGGGGTGGGAGAATAAAGGACGTGGTTAGTGTTTGACACAAATGCGATGGTTAGTATGCTTATTGGAGGGATTGTGAAGAATGGGGGTACAGAGTGTCTTCAAGCAGTTCGTCTCAGTATTGGGAGGAAAGATGCGTGGGAATCGGGAGGCAGTTGGAAGCACGTGAGTAACCAAAACCTTCTCAACTGAGAACCACGGCAAATCAGCGGCCAGCCAAACTGTTATTAATAGTATATCGACCCACGTGAATAGTTTTAAAGCCTCATCCATCTGTATGGTTCGATCCTCTAATGCTATGGGCACACAGGCCTTACATTACACGTATTTACTCCAGCTGAATCCCCAGAAGCATATGTTTTATTGCAGTTGACTGATACCAGACGAGATCGCTCGAACACATTCAGCCAGGCACCTCTACAAAAGCGATCGTCTTTTCTTTCAGTTACAAGGTTCGAAAGGTAGTCTGGGTTCTCTAGAAACTCTCAAGCGGATCAGATTTTTAAAAATGTTCCCGGGGAGGGTTCCCTTAATCCCACCAGTAGAAGAAGACACGCTCACCAACTTCCACACCAGGGCTACGCACGTAGTTACTTTTCGGGCAAAATCTTCCAGCCCCCCCCCCCCCCCTCAGCAATAGAAAAAAAGTTGGCCCGTTGGTCTATATACGCCTGTGCTGGGTATAATCAGTGATGTCGAAATATGATTAATATTATATAAATTCTCTGATCAACTTTGCCTAGTGATTTCTCCCTCAGAAGATTTATCAGGTGCTTGCTGAGAAAAGGCCGGGGGGGTGGGGGGGCAGCGTGATCACGAAGTGACGTATTCGTGACGCCCCCCCCCCCCTCACCTACAATTTTCCAATAAGCTTTCTAGTGATTGTACGTATTCGTCAGGGTTGTATTCGAAGATGCCAATTCTCTCGTGCTATTAGTTATATACTTTCTTAAAAGAAAATTGGTTATTTGGACTTGTGTCGGGTTATAGCGAAAACGGCACCGTGTGAAAACGGCACCTGGAGTAAACGGCACCGAGTGAGCGAAAACGGCACCAACTGATTGTGGCGAGAACGGCACCAGTTCCGATGGCGAAATTAATTCATTTAAATTCTGCCTTTTTCTGTGTTTCGTTTTGAAACCGAGTATTCAGCCTATGGTTCTCTAATAAATTTGTGGAAAATTGAGCAGTTAAAAATGAGAGGATACATCTCCCCTCCCAACTATCTCATGGTTTTCTTGTTGTTTAGCAGTGACTTCTAAACATTAAAAGCAATAACACCCCTCCCCCAACCCCACCCTTTCCTCGGCCCTGGAATCTATCCAACCTGGATTCACGATACACCTCCTTCTTTATTATTTGACGCAGAAATCAGAATCTTGTGTATGTGTGTGTGTGGGGGGGGGGGGGGGGGGCGAATTCAAAGGACGTGCCAAGGTAAAAAATTAAAACAAGGTCTTTTAGGCCATATTTGGATGGGGGCAATCCAAACCCAAGAAATCCGGACTCCTGTGCCAAACCGAAAGTAACGGGTCCCGGATTTCACACGGTGCTGTTTTCGCCTGTACCCGTGTCACTGTCTCACAAACAATCAAAGCCTAAATGGAGGCCTGTAGCAACATACTGAGGGCAGTTGTCGGCAAGACATGACAAATTTGGAAAACTGGTACGGCACGTATTAATAAAATAATTTACGTCACGACTACAATACATGTATATTTTATTTATTCACTAATTCACTAACGCGTTTTGAACAAGACTTGAGTTTTATTTTGAACCATCATCACGACGAACTGATATTCCAACTTCGTCAAAACACGCCTTCTGCAAACGCAAGCCGTGAAAATTCAAATTTACCTGTTCTCAAATGGACGGTCCCAGTTACGTCACTTGTGCATTGTTGCAAAATGGACGCTCTTCCGAAAATACACACAAATTCCCATAGAGAATTAAAAAATTCGTTCATATAATTTTCGAGCGAGCTAAAATCACAGAAACGTAAAGCCGGCGAAGTTAAATATATTACACGTAATCGGGAGCTGAAAACTAAAAGATATTTTCTTGATTTTGTATTATTCCAGAGTTTATTTACCACTGGGGGGTTATGGAAAGGACAATAGTTAAATTCCAACTTGCATTATAGTAAGAAATTGCACCTTAAATTTTTGATATTTCGACACTATTGTGCAGAGGGTTAAATCGAAACGAAGTATTCAGTCAAATGATATTTGAAAGAAATGCGTATTTTTGAAAAAAAGAAGAATTTATTGGTTTTAAAAGTAAGTGCACAACATTCTTTTATAATTTTCTGAGGATTGCGCTTACAATTTTTGACATTTCGACACTATTGTGCAGAGGGTTAAATCGAAACGATGTATTCAGTCAAATGATATTTGAAAGAAATGCGTATTTTTGAAAAAAGAAGAATTTATTGGTTTTAAAAGTAAGTGCACAACATTCTTTTATAATTTTCTGAGGATTGCGCTTTAACAATATAAAGTAATCCTTTGGGTTTTGGAAGAAAAGTGATATTTTAAATTAACATTTGATGTGAGTTTTGCCATTAGGGTTAAATGTATATCATTGCAAAGGTTCACTTTACCATGACCCACACTGCGTCATAAGCCTGTTATACTTTGGAAATTACCTGGTTGCTTTTTCTTCTAAAATATATCTCAAGCCACTTATCGGAAAATGTAAATACAGGTCATTCCAGAGTGAGAAGTGAGGAGCTACGTGTTTGATGAAGGGTTAATGCGTAAAGCTAGTTATGTTTTACTCATTATCGATAATACGGAGAACTGAATGAAACAATTCAAGAACAGTTTCCTTGTCCGATCACTGGTGAACATGCAGCGGATAAAAAAACACCCATGCACAGAGTCGAGCTGCCACCCAATAAAGTACCGCGATCTCAAAAGCCGTCACTTTCGCGATTGGATCGCACTACACTTACACCAGTGGATGAAGATTTCCTAAATAAGATATTGCAAAGTTAAGACCGCACCAGAAAAACAAACGAAAATATAATTTCAGATTCTATGTTTTAGCATTTCTTTCTCGGCAGGTGATATTTTTTAGTTTTGCCCTTTAACCACCTAGTCTGAAAGTCCAGTTTGCCGACAAGATCAAGATACGAACTGAATTCATAGAGTAGATTGTTGCTCAGTGAACTTGTGTGGTAGACTAATAAAGATTCTCAACGTGCAGCCCTAAGGCTGCACGTTGACAATCTTGATTAGTCTTTCCCAAGTAAAGAATATAGACTACAGTGCAGTCACCGTGGATTGGTCGTAATCCGCACGTGGGCAGTTATGTCCACGCAACTGTTTACCAGGTACTAAAAATCATCGTTAGCAAATTTTTAATTAATGTACCCGGTGCTTCATTAATTAAATTTTTGATGATTATTTCTGTAATTGGTGTTTGGAATTTAATATTATTGCGTCCGTGGAAATATTGCTCACGCGTGGAAAGTGACGAGTCCACGGCGACTGTACTGCATACCAGTTGATGGCTCTGAACAGGCATGGGATATACCATCAGTCTCCGAAGGGTTAACCTTTACATAACGAGTCGGTCTTATCCACCAGTCTATTTTACAAATTGAGCAGTTGAAAAAATGAGTTTTTAAAAAAATATTCAACAAAAACCATATCATGTCAATTCTAATTGGAATAAACACTTCCAAAGAGAGCACGCATGATATGGCTTTATTGAAAGAAAATGGAAAATTACGATATGAAATTTTGATATCGCGTGCGTTATGTAAGGAGCTAAAAGCAGACAGGGGATAATTCTCTGCCCCCTTTTGCGAGTACGGAAGTGATAGTTCGAACTCTTTGAAACGCATTCAAACATTTAATATGAAAATGTTTAGCTATTAGACATCGGGAGAGCCTGTGGGTCTTTTGGCTAGAATAGGCATTCAAAACTAACAGTTAGGGGTTGAAATGAAACAACCCCATTCCACATGTGTTTTAGTGAGGATCTACACCCACGTACGATCGATACTATTCAACATATTAGCGCAAAATTGTTCAATATCCGCCAGAAATTAAAAAGTTGCTAACTGGCGGTTGTTGGTAAATAATTGATATTTATTGCACGACTCTGCTTTTATTGTCATAAAATACACGCTTTTTCTGCAAAAACCGAACCGAACGATATTTTTTTTTGTATTGTCCTTGAACAATACGGATCACGTGCACGGATTATTTAACTATTTCTTTTTTAACGTTTCTGTTATTTTTGGCAATAATTTGTGTTTTTAAAACTTTTTTAAGTAAACTGTAGGTGTGTAACAAAATACATGACAGCATTCGCGTTTGAACTGCCATGTTTACCGCACTAAATCGATTTTGGCAGAGGTATAATATTGAACTCGAAGCCTTCGGCCTCTCGTTCAATATTATCCCACCGCTAAAATCGAGCTCGTGCGGTAAAAAATGGCACTTCGAAGAGTAAAAAATCGCAATTTCGTAACTTTGTAGTGTCCAACATTTTTCGGACCCAAGCGGCCGCTTTTCCGGAATAGGTCAAAGTGCACAGTTAAGTGTGATACACGGAAGACTGCCTTAAAAAGTGGATGCAGTTCAGGTGCGAATGCCATTTACAATGAAGCCCAGACAGCGATAGTTATTTTGTTCCATTTTGGAATCCTACTCTGGTGCAGGAATGAATGTTGCGGCGATAGTGGGCTCTATAAGGCGGTGTGAAAAGTAATGCCAAGAATTTATCAAGCTACCGAGAAGGTCAAGTTTATCTTGGCAATATATTTCCTTCAATGCTGGCTGCCTATAGTGGGCAGGCAACAGTGACGGAAACGCTGTAAGTCATCTGCCGCTTTGAACATGTATATAAGATAGTAACTACCGCCAAATATAATTCCGTGAAATGAGGGTTAAACTTATCCAGGAACCCGGAAGTGGTCAAATTAGTTTTTGAAAACAAATAAAAAATTGTACATTTAGTTTTGGGTTACTTAGGACAAAGCAATAAATCAGTAATTGAGCTACATTAACCCTTTACCCAACGTAACGGCCAAAACCGGCCAGCGCTATTCTCAAAAATCGCCAATTAATTTTCAAAATATTTTCATTTTGTGTCTCAAAAACATAGGTTATGACCCCTCGTTGGAACGAGCTCGTCGAGCTCGTTCCAACGAGGGGTCATAACCTATGTTTTTGAGACAAAAAATGAAAAAAAATTAGTTATTCAAGAATATTTTTTGCAAGTGTCGTCTGCTTTTCATGTTACGTAAAGGGTTAAATGTAGAGCTATCAGTTATCCATTTCCCCCCTTTCAAAGGGTTAATAGGACGACATTTGTTGATTTTATTCAACAATTTTGCCAGAAAAATACATGTAAAATCCATTGAGTGCCCGTTTATACATTTAAAACTAGAAGTCCTGTCAGAAGTTTCCTCAACCCTGCGCGTTGATCTGCGTGCTCTGACGATAGAAAGGCTTTCAAATTCTGTACGTATGCCCTATGCAAAAGCAATTTTTCATTCTATGAACCTCCGGGTTTTAACTCGGAGGTTCATGAGCTAAAAATGGCTTGTACTTTTTGTTTTTGTGGTTGTAGAAAAGAATTTTATGCAATGATAGCATATTTATTGTTTTATATTGTTGAGTAATTCATAGATTTTTGTTTCTAATTGCAGATCCATGTAACAGACCATGTATAATCTGTGAATGTGGCGATTACGAATGCTACAGAACAAAATGTGACTGAAATTAGAATGCAGACACTGAACACAATACAAGGCGGCGGCGGTCAGTTAAAACCACTCATGTTCGCCGTGGTGGTTTGAGTGGTGTACGCACCACAAAATAATGCTTCGATTTAAAAATAAGAGTTTTGTCTGTTTTATACAATTAAAGATAAATACAGATCAGAATAAAAAATAAAAATAATACGAGTTTTCAAATTACCAATGTGATGAAGTGGGGTGGTTATTAATTAAGGGGTTTCAGCTTCTGCAGTACCGAGAAAACAGATAGCAGAAAACGCTGTGAGATGTATGGTTCCACCTGAGCATTTTTTTATATTTTTGATTAAAACTTACAGGAAAGCAATATTTAACTCGCGAAGGGGTAGGGAATTGTGACCACAACATCAGAGCTTGTTCTAAATCGCGAGTGCGATCCGGTCGAATGAATCACACTTGTCGAAAAGGAAATACACGAACATTGAATCTCAGATGTTACTTTCCTTTGTGTTCGTGATGCGATCTGTGTACTTTATGTATAAAATCGCGACCCACTGGTGTAAGTGTGTGACGATTGGACGATTGAATCGGGATCTAACCCTTTTTGCGATCAAAGTAGAGTATGTATGCACAGAAGTGCCATAGAAGCTTTAGATTATTATGGGACATTATACTGTCGGCTGAAAAGCTCACAAAGAGAAGTAAACATCTTATAAAAGCAGTTTATTATAAGTAATTGTCTCTTCCTAGAGTATTTCTGTCATTCAAAACGACTTTTCGAGACAGTTACCCCATTGTGATTTCCTGATCTAGAACGGGACATATGGAATGCTGTAGGTATCGCTGAACAAAATATTTGAATTAGAGTTTCCCGCCTTGAAATGTTGCACTCTCTGAAAATAAACAGCCTTGGGAAAATATATTGTTTCAATAAACATTTGAAACATTCTATTGACCTTATTGCTGAATATTCACGATAAACAAAAAGATTTGATGACTTTTGGACCTAAAAAATACAATTTACTTTTTATGTGTTTCTGTAGGGAATTTTCTGAAAAATATGTGCACGTGACCGGTACTTCCCTTCGTGTCATTTTTTCTCTCTTATTTGTTTCAAGATCCCCTGTCATACGGGTCGGAAAAGTTGTCTAAAGGGCAATACTTGACAAAGATATTTGAATGCCAAAATTAAAGATATACGATCATAATTGTTTTCACCTGAACGTTATAATGGTGGCATGTGGGAAAATATTCACTTTTGTTATACCACATATGAAATGCTGGCAATCTATTTTTCGTTCAATTTCAGGAAAAAAAATTATGGTACATTCCATCTTTTTTGGTGAGCGACAGGTTTACCAGGTAAAAAAAATCATCATCAGCAGAATTTTAATTAATGAAGCAATGGGATGTATCTGGTACTTCATTAATTAATTTTTTGATGGTTATTCTTATAATTAGTGTTTGGAATCCAATATTAATGTGTGCGTGGAAATAGAAACAGTAGCGAAAAAGAAGTATTAACCAATTTAACTCTAGTGGTATCTTCCATGCCAGGTCAATGGCAGCAAATAGAAGATTCCATATTCATTATTTGGCGTAGAACAATCAAGCCTCGGGGCTGCAAGTTCAAAATATTGAATGGTCTACCCCACACATTTACTGAACAGCCATCCTATTTATTGAAGTTATGACGTATCTTGTTCCTGGTCGGAAAAAAACGGACGCTCCGGTTCAAATGGTTGATGTCGTTCAATTGGACCGCGAAAGAGACAACTTTTGTGATCTTAGTACTGTATCCGAAAAATGATTGACTGAACAAGAAATGCTCGTTTTTAATCTTGGTGGGACTGTTTTTAACCTTGGTAAGGTACATATATGCCCCTGTGGAAGCTAATTGGCTTTAGCGTTGGAGATTAAACAGAAAGGTCGACGGTTCGACCCTTACAATACAGTCGCCGTGGACTGGTCGTAATTCACGCATGGGCAGTGATGTCCATGCATGCGTTTACCAAGTAATAAAAATCATCATCAGCAAAAATTTTAAATAATGAAGCACCGGGTTGTACCCAGTGCTTCATTTATTAAATTGTTGGTGATTATTCGTATAATAAGTGTTTGGAATATAATTTTATTGCGTCCGTGGAAATATTATCCACCGGTGGAAAGTGACCAGTCCACGGTGGCCGTATCGTGACCGCTCCATCTGCGCTGTGTCCTTCGGAAAGACACTTAATCCTGATTGCTCAAGGCGGGGTGGGGTTGGGGACACGGTGACGCTGTATACTAATGCGCACTCCACGTCAATGGTGCACATGCCCTCAACCGCTACTAACTCTGGTTGCGTCAGTTTAGTAAAGTGCATAGTCTGACATTTGCCCGCAGCTGCTCTGTGGTTCCTGACTAGTATTACGACTTCCTCCACTTGTAAAATGTCCGATGCGGTGTGACTCGGGTTGTTGAAAGTGTTATTAAACCCCAATAAGCAAACAAACAGTTACACACACGAGAGCTGGAGGCAAATGTAGACGCCGGAGGGCAAAATAAATCGCCGGGGTGATTGTGGGAGGGTCGGGGGAACATTTTGGCCCCTTGTTTAATACTGAGCATTAAAAATAAGTTGCATGTGATGAATTCATGTGACTATTTTTCTTAGTGATAAACTCGGTCAATCCGGTATGAAAAAGCTAATGCGTGAACGAAAACGATGAAGCAGCAATGTATGGAACAACAAATAGGTACCCCTATACTAAAAGAATCGACCGCATCCACCCGCGTAATATACAAAATCAGCAGCAGAAAAAGGGAACACATCCTTTTTTCAACAAAATAATTTCAACAAAACCATATCATGTGACCCCCTTATTGGAACGAGCTCGTTCCAGTGAGGGGACCACATGATATGGTTTTGTTGAATTTTGTTTTATAAAATTTGAAAAAGTAATATTAAAAATAATAAATTTTGATATCGTGTCCAGAGTGTAAAAGGGCTAAAATGCGACTGGTAATATTGAACTGTAGTATTAAATTATTACTGCACCTCCCAAAATCTCCCGCGCTGTGTCCTTGGGCAAGGCACTTCACCCCCATTGTTCACATGGGGGCACGGTGACGCCGTGTACTGAGGCGTACTGCACGTCGATGGTACGCATGTCTTCAACCAATCTAACCTCGCCTTTGCTGCAGTGCGGAGTTACGTTGTTGGTGTACTGGCAGCTGCTCGTCGTTGCTCGGTGTTTCTCTCCAGTTACTCCGGCTTCCTCCACCCGTAAAACTGTCACGGTTCTGATTAGCCATTCGTGCGTAAGTATGTGCTCTTAAACATCAATAAATAAATACCTCCAAAGATATGCCAAGAGTATTATAGACGGTAATTAAGTCCCCGTACAGCCCGAAAACTGACACATTTATATTGATTTGAAAAAAGGTGTATCCATGTGTTTTCTTCCTTGATAACTCAGCCCTTTGGCTTCATTTATCTTGGCAATATACTTCCTTCAATGCTGGCTGCCTTTAGTGGCAGGCAACAATGACGTAAACGCAGTTAAGTCATCTGCAGCTTTGCACATGTATATAAGATAGTAACTACCGTCAAACATAATTCCGTGAAATGCGGGTTAACCCTTCACCTAACATGAAAAGCAGACGACACTTGCAAAAATAATTCTTGAATAACTAATTTTTTTCATTTTAAAAATTAATTGGCGATTTTTGAGAATAGCGCTGGCCGGTTTTGGCCGTTACGTTGGGTAAAGGGTTAAACTTATCCAGGAACCCGAAAGTGGTAAAATTAGTTTTTGAAAACAAATAAAAAATTGTACATTGAGTTTTGTGTTACTTAGGACAAAGCAATAAATCAGTAATGGAGCTACATTAAATGTAGAGCTATCAGTTATCCCTTTTCCCCCTTCAAAAGGTTAATAGGACGACAATTGTTGGTTTTATTCTACAGTTTTGCTAGAAAGATAAAATCCCAGTGCCCATTTATACAGTTAAAACTACAAGTCCTGTCAGAAGTGTCCTCAACCCTGCGCGTTGATCTGCATGCTCTGATGATAGAAAGGCTATCAAATTCTGTACACATGCCCTATGCAAAAGCAATTTTTCATCCTACGAACCTCCGGGTTTTAACTCGGAGGTTCATGGGCTGAAAATTGCTTGTGCTTTCTATTGATAACCATGATATTCATCCGTGCTTTGTTTGCCATTCGAAAGGGCGATGTCGCGCAATTCTTACGCGAAATTATGTCAAAAATAGTTCGTGACAGGACTTCTAGTTTTAACTATACCTTATCATAGAAAGGGTACGTAATAAAATTCCTTATCCTTGTGTGCTCAAGGGTGTGAGGAAATTTACAAATGTTTAAAAGCTAATACACACCTTCGGCTTAGTCCAAAAATGTATCAGTTTTCAAAAGAGTGAAACTATCGCGCCTACGTGTGTTTCTGTATTCAAACAAATCTAAATTTCCAAACCCTGGAATAAAGTACAAGTTAAGCAACGAAATACCATGTCGAAATTGTATGGCACGTGACCAACAACTGCAACCCTGCTGTAAAACAAAATCGAGATATTCACTTCACCAAAAACAACCCCACATTGGACACGATGCTTTTTATTTTAATATGCACGCTTAAGCGTGAACCTATCCGACAGAGTCATCGAATAATACGACAAAACACAACCAAGATGGAGTATGGACCCTGAATCAACGACCCGAGTTCAGAACATAGGAAAAACGCCAACCCAACTGGGATCGTTGATTTCCACCCCCAATAAATACTCTACACCGAGTTATATTTTGTATTTATATTACGTTTATACTTGAATTAAGTGAATGAAACTTTGGTTTATGAGGAAATATTATCACCGTCGGCTGTCTATTTACTTTTCAGCGTGCAAATGTTGTTTTGTGTCCAATAAGTTCATTGGCTCGAGCGTATCCCAGCACCTGAACAGGAATATGTGACGACGAATCAGATGCGTTCTTGCATGTTGATTGGATTCCGCGCGTGCTTTTCCTAACACATTTATTCAATCTCTATATTCAATTAGGTTACGTTGAATACACATTACAATAATAGTATTATCTTTCAAACTCCAATCATTTGACCACCGACTGTCTAACAACCCTCCCCCTCCTGTTTAGTCTAACTTTACACCAACGCTGAAAATTTCATCCTCTGGAATTCCAACACAACATTTACAAATGGATCAAATGGTGTTAAAATAAGAATTTAATAAGAGAAGCACCGTAGAACAATATTTTCGATCAAAGTTGAAGACTTTGACTGAACTTTCATGCGCGACAATCTGGATTTTTTTGCCGCTATGTTCTAGCATCAAGCGGCACGCTACCGCGAACCTATGTTGTATATCTCCCGCCTGAGAGATATCATGTTGGACTATTTCACGACAATTTACAGCTCAGTGTTTGATAAATACAACTAACAACGACACCGATCAATTTACCAGTAAAGGAAAAAAAAAGAACTGATTATACTTTTGACGCAAGGATCCTTTGAGTCAAAATTATGTTCAATTATTTTAATGTTTCTGCTTGCACATACGAGAGTCCCTATTCGCCAGCAATGTTAAGATCACACGTTTGACATTATGTATAACGCCGTGTCATATCCCAGATTTGAGAAGTGTAGGAAAACATACACAAACTAGAGAATTGTCATTTTTTGGACAAATTACGGGCTTTCCCATCATTTTAATGCAAAAAAAAAGGCAAACTGTTTTATATACAAAACTATTGATCATTTTAGAAAACAGCAACATTTATTGAAAATTAAAGTTTTTGTGATGCTACTAGTTTTTATGCAGCCAAAAGAGATATTTGAGATACAGCAGCAAACCAAAACATATAACACGAAATTTGCTCTTCAATAATTACTGAATATTTTCATTGAAAGCAAAACGTGCCATGTCCTTTCTTCTTTGGATAAAATAAGTACAAATGAATCATAGGCTCACAGTCCGGTGTGTCAGGGAGGGCTGTGCCACCACCCTACCCACCCCTGAGTCGAGAAGGAGCCGATTCTTCAGGAAATTTGCCGGAAAATTTAGAGGAATTCACTTGCCAAAAATGACCAAAAACATTTTGGTTTTCCATACAAAATATTGCCATTTTATGTCACATTTCCTATCTCATCGCTTGGAAGTTGCATGTAAACTGGTCAGTATATTTTACAAGCTGATTCAGTGGAACCTTATCCACGTTAATATTATTCCTTTATAATCACACAAATACATATAAAAAGTTATATTAGTGCATATTATGGGTGCCCTGTGGCTCAGATAGTAGAGATGCTGGTTGCAATCCGAGATATCCTCTGTTCGAATCCCACCTATGGCTACCGCCTTCTGGTGTCCTTGGGCAAGTCATTTCATCCCAATTTAATTGCCCACGTGGGGCCTGGTGTGTTGTGTACTAAGGCGTACTAACGTCGAGGGTGCACTTGTTTTCAACTAATGGTAACCCTGCTTTGTGGAGTTAGTATGTTAGGGAATCTGGCAGTAGCTTGTCATTGGTTGATGGTTCTCTCCAGGTACTCCGACTTCCACCACCCATAAAACTGTCTGACACGAGGTGACCCTGGCTATCGAAAGTGTCGTCAAACCTCAAAAAATAAATAAAATTCATGAAAATGAAAGTTTTTTTTCTGGATAATGCTGTCAAAACATGTGTTGGACTATGTGTGACACCAAACCTTATCACAGAAAATTTATTTTCCTATAACACACAATCCACATACGCAAAGAAAAATAGACTATTCCAATCCCTCTCAGGGAAACTGGGTACAGAAAAGTACGAAATTAATCGGAAAATAAACTTTGTCTGACGGTACTCATGTTTTTACATCCAAAACTGGTATTGGATAAAGCGGGCCCAAAAACCTATAACCCAAAATTTATTCGCCATTGACTTTTGATGCAGTTGTGGAAAGCACAATGAGCTATTTCTTTCTTGTTTCTGGACAAATGAGTAGAGAAATTTGCAAAATTCACTAAAAATCCATTTCTTCTGAAGTACTATTCTTTTTGTGGCTAAAGCATATGTTTGATTAAGCCCCAGAGCATAACTTACCACAGCGGATTTGTTCATCAAGCATCTCTACATATAGCAAAGCAAAGTGTTTGAAATTAACCCTTTCTAAAATGTTAGAAACAAGCATCCAAGTTTTTTTTTTGGCATTTTCAAATGGTACTCCCACTGTCGCCATAATTGTGTTTGAGGGTTAAATCTGAGGTTAAAAGTCAACAGTAACTTTCTTCTGTAATCATTGTTGCATCTATCCTCACCAAAATAATTGTTACAATAGCCTTGCAATTAGACAAATTTGCACATGAAAATTCATATCAGTTTTGGTCGATAAGGGTTAATTTTGTGTGGTGATTTTGGTGTATCAAATCATGTACCAAATGTGTGGACATCTGTCACAGAGTGGGTGCCTGATAAGAGACATGGAGGGATCTTGAATCTTGGTATTTGAATGAACATGTACAAGTTGAGGGTACTTCATTTCAAGACCTGGCAACTGGGCGAGGGTTAAATTTTTAAATAAAACATATAACAACAAAACTGTTTTTGGATGAATACCCTATCTTCTCATTGGAAGCGTTTTGAGGAAATATGTCTCCAGTGCTGAGAAATCACATGCAAAAGCTGGCGAAAATAACAATTATTCCAACAGCTCCCTTATTCAGCGTTCAATCAAACAGAAATGGAATAAATTGTCACTTAAACTTATCAAATTCTGAAAAAAATGGGAGTTTCTTTTGGACGGTACCTACATTTATGCAACCAGAATTGGCACAGGATAAAAATTTACAACCAAACTTACAACAGAAAATATGCTCGGTAGTCAACTGTGAATACGGACATGCAAAGTGTTACAAATTTATCCTCTCCAAAATGACAGAAAAAAGCAACCAACTCTTATTCTCACCCTCATTGTGCTTGAGGTTTAAAACTAAGATCAAGAAATAAACAGTAACTTTCTTCTGCCATCATTGTTGCATCTATCCATACCAAAAAAAATTGTTACAACTAACTTGCAATTAGAGAAATTTGCCCGTGAAATTGGTCAATTTTGAAGACAAAAATTCTATATTCGTATCATTTTTGGCCAATAGGAGTTATTTTGAAATATTTGTGTGGTGATTTTGGTGTATCATATTATGGTCTGAATGTTTGGAAAATTTGACCTAGATAACTGTAAACAATTTTGAGACTTTGGAAAACAGTGAAATTCTTATGGTTTTGACAGAAAAATTTGAAAATAGGAATTTTCACGAATATGACGATACCTCATTTCACTAGATTTTGTGACAATACATAAGCTTGCACGATTGGTTGAAATCGTACAGTTTGTTTTTGAGCTATGTTTAAAAATGGTGAAATTTTGAAGGTTCTGGCAGAATTTTTTCAAAATAAGCGTTTTCACACACATGACGATACCCCATTTCATTAGATTTTATGGCATTACGTAAGTATGCCAAATTTCATTAAAACCGTACAGCTTTTTTTGAGCAGTGCAACAGACAAAATTGACGGCGGAAAAAAAGAGAAGAAAAATTTTGAAAAAGAAGAATATCAAGAGTCTTTCCCAAACTGGGTTTGGGAAGCCTAATACTCGTTGTGTCAGCATTATATCGACCCTTGAATGAAACAATGCGTCATCTGCAATGCTTCAGCATAGCAGATGGCGTATTGTTGCACTCAAGATACGATATATATTGATTATATATATTTCACTTTGAATGAACGCTCAAATTAGTTTTAGATTTAGATTGATTTATTTAGCAGTATGTACGTTTTACAGAGAGCGAGATATTGTAATGTAGGAAAGAAAACATAGAAAACATACTGCCGGGAGAGGACATAGCCAGATTGGTTGTCTACCTGTCGTCTCCCAATGACGATACATTTTATGTAACAGTGTCTAGACCAAGGTAGAAAATAACAAGAAAAAAAAACGATAAAAAACCTCCTAAACTGAAATTAGCAGCATAGGTAAAAAGATTAACTTAAAGTGGCTTCATACCTAAATTGCGGCCATGAGATAGCCATATATGCTGGCAACGGCCATGATCTCCAATACATTCATAAATACGGCCAATACCGGCCTGCCCTGCGACATTCACAAGATCTTCATTCACATTTTAATATTTTTTCAATATTTTCCTCACAAACATAGTTTACGAATCCTCACCTGAACGAGCTCCCTCCTATGAGTGTCATAAGGTATTTTTATAAAAGCAAAATGTGCAATTTTTTAGATATTCAAGAATTTGTTTGGTATATGTTACTTTTTATCGTGCGCGGTAAAGCAGAGGCGGACTGGTCGTATGGTCTACCGGGAAAATTCTCGGTGCCCCCCCCCCCCCTAATGTGTCCCCCTTAAGGCTCCCAAAATTGATGCAACCCAACACATGTTGGTGTGTAAAATTTCGTGAAAATGATCAAAAGGCAAAATGGATCTGAATGCAGAAACCGCGGTACACTGCAAAAAATATAGGTTCTCTTTAGAACCAAAACTGGTTCTAATCTTGTCCCTGAGATGGAACCAGTTCTGTTTAAACAGTATTTATTTCAAATCAAATAAATTTATAAAGATTAACATTAAATATTAACAGAATTAAACATAAATTGAGGGGGTTTTAGCCGTAAGTTTAGAGCTTATACGAGGTTGTCTCAAATCATTATAAAGCAAAGGAGATATGAACAGTTGGCGTATCGAACCAGTTTTGGTTCTGTATAGAACCAATATACCAGGTATTTATATTCGCTTTATTTCAAAATGTTTGGCGACTGCGTTGAATAAGCTCCAAGTTTACTGCTGAATCTACTTCAGTTCATGTATTATTCTGTTAAAATTGAATGCTAATCTTGGTAAATTTATTTGATTTGAAATAAATACTGTTTAAACTAAACTGGTTCCATCTCAGGGACAAGATTAGAACCAGTTTTGGTTCTGAAGAGAACCTATATTTTTTGCAGTGTACATCGAAATGCTCTCTTTGTGGACTGCCACTGGCAGTCCACACAGAACACATTTCGATATACTTGCAGTCTAGTCTGCTATTGATCGCCCAGTTGAAAGAAACGGCGTTCCTTCAATTTGGAAAATGATACTTTGCTCCGATTGGGCCGAACTATGAACTTCCTGATGCCCCGCTCCCGATAGAGCCACTTGTGCCGAGTGTTCGAAGATATAAACATGCCATCGAAATATCCTCCATGTGGACTGCCATCGATCGCTCAGATGCAAGAAAGTCACATTCGTTCAGTTCGAAAAATCAAAATTTTCTCTTGGTATGGGCCACCTTGGTGCATTTCCAGGTGCTTGTCTTGGTCCAGATCGCCCGATGGTGAAGGAATTATTCTTGTCTTTACTCGACAACAAGGCGTAAATTAGGGGCATCACTTTTGTGTCAAAATTTCTGACTAAGAAGATAAGTCCTTAAGTTTAACAGAAAACGTGCTCGGGTTCAGACGTGCTTAAGAATTACTATTGTCGCCATTATATATCTTCTGTGCATTTGGCCGCGCTCAGCAAGGCTTCTGAAAACCTGAGCTGTATATGTGAACACGTGTCAGTATTCTGCAGAGCGATTTAAAGACGTTACCTCGAAAGGCGATGGCCCATGAGCTGACAGTTTGCTTTTATTGTGCCTTTTCACAGAAAGCGTCGAGCGATGGGTTTTACTGGTAATCCTCGCTTCATGTACTGAAAATACCGATATCGCCGTGGAACAGGATATTAATTTTTTATTTATTCATTGTTGTTTAACGTCACTTTTAGCATCTATGGCTATATCATGACTGCAATATAGATATGAAGTCAAGGTTAGCCAATTGTTTATACCTATACCACCCTTCCGACACGAGGTGACCCTGCTGTCGAAAGTGTCGGTAAACTCCAATAAATAAATAAATACCTTTATTGAACGCCTATGCTTTTATTTTCATATAATACACGCGTTTTCTGTTAGCGAACAATATTTTTTTTGTATTGTCCTTGAACAATATGGATCACGTGTGCGGCCTATTTAACTTTTTTTTTTTACATTTTGGTTATTTTTTAATTATTTTTCAGTAAACTGCTGGCGTGTAATAAACACAGAACATCATAGGCGTTCAAACTGTAGTTTTTGACCGCACGGGATCGATTTCCGCGGAGGGATAATAATGAACAAGAAGCCAAAGGCTTCGAGTTCAGTATTATCCCTTCGCCAAATCGATTAATAATTTTTTAGTAAACTGTAGGCGTGCAATAAATACAGAACAGCATCCGCGTTCTTCGGCTTCGCTTTCAATGTTATCCCTCAACCCAAATCGATCTCGTGCGATAAAATATGACAGTTCGAACGCAAATGCCGTTCTGTCTATATATTGCCCAGTTTAGAAAACTATTACCAGAGGCGTTGGTTCCGGGCCTATTTTACCAGTAAAGCAGGATTTGTTTACCACAATAAACACGCGATCTCCCCATTCCGGGGCTCTCAGTGGGTATTCATTGTTTTATTGCACAGCTTCAATTATCTAATGAACATGTAACAAAAATAGTTTTTCGATTCTGTCTCATTATTCATTTTGGTGAACTCAACGCACATTATTACATAATTTAGATGGAAACAGCATTTTGTGGTACTGCAGAGACTGAACGAATTGAGTAGCGAGCCGAAAAAACATAGATGGTCGCAACTTCAGTCCCGCATCGTTGTCTGGTATCTGGATATTTGACAATTGACATCAGTTACTTTTTTCAGGTTGCATTCAAAATCACTACATTCGCACAGTGTCCATGTACATGGTCTGTTTCGTGGATCTGAAACCAGAACATAATTATAACATTAAATGTTGTAACAAAATCTTCTATGCATACAATAGAACCCCCCCCCCCCCCCCAAAAGAAAAAAAAACAAAAAAACAAAAAAAAAAAAACAAACAAACAAAAACAAAAACAAAAAAAAAACAAACCCAAAACAAAACAAAACGAAAAACAATAATAAAATAGACCTACTCATCTTTAACCCTTTGAATTCTAGTGGTATCTTCCATGCCAGTTCAATGACAGCAATTTAGAACAGTCCATATTCATTATTTGGGTAGACCAATCAATATTTTCAACGTGCAGCCCGTTGGCGAGTGGGAGGGGGGGGGGGGGATCCTCGTTCATCTACTAATCCTGTATGTATGCGGGACAGTAACCGTGTGACTGGCTACTGACCACTTCCCAAAAAATATCGGTGCCAACTGCTTTAACGACTGACGGCATTCCGACACACTTCGTTAATTCCGTGTATTTGGTGCCACAAGCCACAACATGAGGGATCTTGAGCACTCCTGAAAGCCACCAAAAAAGATTATTTATTTATTTATTAGGGCTTAACGACACTTTAACAGCCAAGGTCATATCATGTCGGAAGTCGGAGTACCCGAAGAGAACCGAGCAACGACGAGCAGTTGCCAGCTCCCCAACATCGTAACTCCGCACTGCAGCACGGTTAGATTGGTTGAAGACATGCGCACCATCGACGTGCCGTACGCCTTAGTACACGGCGTCATCGTGCTCCCATGTGGACAATCGGGGTTAAGTGCCTTGCCCAAGGACACAACGAGGGAGTCCGAATCGATCGCTCAGACGGTCACCCATCCAAGGACTAACCGGGATCGACGTTGCTTAACTTCGGTGATCAGACCCATTAATTATTGTAATTACAAAAGTGGTCGGAATATTTCAACTGAATTGCGATCCGGTCTAAATAGTTTGTTCGCTGTCGAAGGAGACTGGCCTTGGAAGCTAATTGTAATAAAAGAAACTGATGGAATATACCGAATATGGAATTCAATGCACAAATGCAACAAAATTTGTTCACATTTACGCATAATACAATCATCTCTTTATAACGGCATTGTAGCATACACACAAATTATAAAACTCTGTGTGTAATCATGACGCATGGCGGTAGAAAATAGGGGCTCGAGCCCCTGTACGCCCCACCATCTGCTACTGGATCGACATCAATGATTATCAAACCTGAATTGAAGAAAACAGACCTAAAATATTAAGATGCTTGTACCCACGCTCTAAAATCACTTGGATTAAAAACAACCGAAATCAATTGGATTGAGTGAATATGAACCTAAGTTCGAAGTCACTCAACCCATTTGATTTGGGTTTATTTTTCACCCAACTGATTTTAGAATGTACCTGTAAGATAATAGTGGTGTTCACTCATTCACCGTCGGTGTACTCTATATAGTTTCACCGCCATTAACCCTTTACCCAGCACGAACTGATGACAACACTTGTCAAACTTGAATAAATAAAACTAACCAATTTTGCTCATGGCCGCTCTTTGGAACAAGTAATGCGTTCTCATTTTAATTTTCAGACAATAACCGAAAAAAATAAAGCAAAATCGAATGAAAGTTTTTGAGAATAGTGGAAACCAGATTTGGGCCGTAACATCAGGTGAAGGGTTTATGTATCAAGTCTTTATGAACAAAGTTTTTTTAAATTCTTTACCTGACACAGCCTTTTTTAAAAAATAAATAAAATTCGATATTTTTCGAAAGAATTCTTACAGTTTTTCAACAAAATCATACAAGTATGGATATCATTAGAACCGGCTCGACGAGCCGGTTCTAATGATATCCATATTTGTATGGTTTTATCGAGACATTTGGAAGATATTTTAGGCTGTGGTAGGCTTATTTTGGTCAATTTCCTGGCCGTTTTTAGCCGCTATGTTAGATAAAGGGTTAAATAGTGTAAATGTTTGTTCCCAGATTGGTTGAAGTGTAGCGAAGGACGGGGGGGGGGGTTAGTGGTCTGTGACACCACCACCAATAATTTTCCCAGTCGGAACCATTTCGCCTGGATTGTCATTTTAGACAGGCATCGAGTGGTTCTTGCAAGTAACTTGCTTTCAAGACTAGATTTGATTCGTGGACCAATATCAGTCGATAATACAAAAAAAAACAAAAAAACAGGCTGTGGTAACCGATTCGGGCAGTTAGAGATCCTGCATGGCAAATTTAGAAAACGGTTCGTGTTAATTGAATAAGGAGGTTCGTTACGACCACTCCATGCATGCATATTGTATTTATCCCAAAATAAATTTCCAAGATGTCGTGAGTTCTTGAAATGCAATCCGAATGACCAACATTCAAACTACATAACCAGTGCATACCTTCGCCCCCCCCCCCCCCCCAAAGGCACTCTTCAATAATTTGTGATATATCAGATTTACGTAAACAAAATATTATATGCGTTTGACTGTAGATGAAACATGGGCAAAGAAAATGTTGGTTTTTCCTCTGGTTCCCTCATATTTTTTAAAGCCCTGAGAGTGGCTTCTAGCATTCAAGCAGTTAATCGCTATTATATATAGTTTGAATATGTTTTTCTCAGAAGTCAGCACATACTACATTTCTGAGATGTAGGGTACTTTAGTAAACAATATTTATTCAAAAGGATTTGTCGTATGTAAACAGTACATTATGGCATAACAGGATGGTAACAGCTATGCAGTTTTATGCAATATAACAGTTATGATAACAATAAATTAAATGAGTCAGTTATAGTTTAGGATCCGACAGAAAACCTTGAGCTTATACGAGTCGTCAACTTGGATCGAAAACACCTTTCATAAATAAATAATTACATTGTTAATTACATTGTTAATGTAATTATACGTTTTGGGTCCAAATACTCAATTCCCATTGGTCAGCTGGGTGAAAACGTCATGACCAAATGTAATTCATTTTCCAATGAATACATTTGGTCGAACTTTGACCCGCATTTACCGTAGAGTGCAGTTGACAGAATGTATTTTCGGGTGGTGTTTGGGTGGTTTTTTTTTAACTTTTAGCGCCTCTCGTAGTGATCAACTCCGCTGCTGTTTCTTTGGTGACATTTCCCAACCTTGGCATAAAGCTCGTTACTAAAATACTCGTTTCCATTTCTAAAGTTGTGAAAATTAAAAATCAGAGTTGTCTTTTGTGTGAGGGTGGTTTTTCATCTCGTTCGTTCGCACAAGTTTTATTTCGTCTTTCTGCTTTGTTGTTTGGTAAAAAGTAGTTTAAACAGTTACGGAATGTAATTATAAGAATTGACTGCAATTTTTATAATCTTTATTGGAGTATGAACGCGTGGGAATGGGTACAAATTATGTATGAATCCCTCTTCGGGATTCATACATAATTTGTACCCATTCCCACACGTTCATACTCCAATAAAGATTATAAAAATTGCATTCAATTCTTAAATAAATATAATGGTATTGCCAGCAGTGGAGCACCGATATCGCAGCCTGGGGGCATGGACCAGCTGACCAGTGGGTCCATTTTCACCTCGGTCCTTGCGGATTTAATCAAGTGGGCACTGAGGGTACAGATGTTCATTCACCCGCTTCCACTTACAGAAACAAGCGCCACAGAGAGGCACTGGCATGTCGTTACAAAAACAAATTGAAGGAGACATTCGCAATGCTACTTTCATACATAGAATAAGTTCCCCCCCCCCCCCCCCCCCCCCCCCCCCAGCCAGCCAGCGATATACTAGCTTGTTTGCACTAGACACACAGATGGAAGCATTAGAAAAAGTAGACGGAATAGAAAAAAAATATATAAAACAGAAAGCGGGGAGAGAGCAAGAAGAAGTAACCATCTCGAATACATGATGCATTGCCTGTGGACAAAATGAGATACACCCTATAACTGGACAGCTGATTCAATAATATGAAATTAAGCTTGAAGTGTTTGTAGAGTTTGGCCTCAAAGGAACTGACACTGAGGGAATAGTTTTGAGGAAAGGGGAAGTATCTTTGAAAACCAGTTTGATGTCATCGGAATCTGCCGCTCTGTGGAATAACGCCATGCACTACATCAAAGGTTACTGTTTTCCTCATTACTGGCCCTGCATAAGAAGTTTCGTTACGACCACTCCATGCATATTGTATTTATCCAAGAATACGTTTCCAAGAAGTCGTGAGTTCTTGAAAGGCAATCCGATTGACTAATATTCCAACTGCATAATCAATGCATACCTTCGCCCAAGGCAACTCACAGTCGAGATAAATCGAGTTTACATCCCTGAAACAGGTTGAAAGCTTTATTATTTTTTGTGGTCGGAATTTGTTCATCAAACATTGTTTTAATACAAATTATTGAAGAGTGTCCAAAGGCACTTCAATAATCTGAGATATAACAGATTTATATAAACAAAATATTATTTGCGTTTGACTGTACATGAGCAAAGAAAATGTTGGCTTTTCCTCTGGTTTCCTCATTTTTTAAAAGCCCTGATAGTGATTTTTAGCACTCAACCATCGGGACGCCATTACTTATAGTTTGAATATGTTTTTTTTCAGAAGTCACCACACGATACATTCCTGAGATGGACTTTAGAACAATAACTAGTCCTATATATTTTGTAGGGGAAAACATTCAAAACATCTTTTTAGTATCTTTTGTTTCGAGTTGTTTTGTATGGGTGGAATTGGGGCATTTGGTCAGTAACTTTCGGCAAACTTTATTTTGCGCTTCGTGAAGCTTTTGAACCTGCATCTTCTCCCCCCTCCCCCCCCCAAAAAAAAAAAATTCCAAGTGTTGCCTTTTGTCCGAACCTAACACAATAACCCAATTCACACATCCAGTACAGTCGCCGTGGATTGGTCACTTTCCACGTGCGGGCAATATTTCCACGTACGCGATAATATTAGATTCCAAACATTAATTATAGGAATAGTCTTCAAATATTTAAGATATTTATTAAAAAAAATTCTGATGATGGTTTTTATTACCTGGCAAACGCATGCGTAGACATCACTGCCCACGCGTGGATTACGACCTTTCCACTGCGACTGTACTGTATCATTCAGGCTTAATCCACCAGAAAGTCAAATGCATTTTTAATACAACTGTACGAACCAAAATAATATTCAGAAATTTATCAATCGATTATTTAACCCTTTCAAGAAAGCGTCCTGTGCGGAACACTCTCAAACAATACTGTCTCGCCGAAATGGGAGAATCCATTTTGCATTTGTAGGGAAATGGAATTTAAATTTATTCCCACATCTCTGCGGGGCTGTAGAATTAAATTTGTACTGATTTTCACTGCCGATTTATTATGCACTGTGTTGCCTGCTCGTTCATAGCCATTTTTTCACGTAAACATTTATATATATAGTGCAGATGTCGCGAAGTGGTTGTAATTCACGCGCGGTTAGTGATGTCCTCGCATGCGTTTACCAGGTAATAAAAATCATCGGAAGCAAAATTTTAATTAATGAAGCACCGGGTTGTACCCGGTGCTTCATTAATTAAATATTGATGCTTATTTCTATCATTAGCGTTTGGAATCTATTATTATTGTGTCCGTGGAAACATTGCCCAAACGCGAAAAAATGACCAGTCGACGGCGGCTGAACTGTATCTGGTTAATGAAAGTAATTTAAGTAAAAAACGATTTGCAGGAGTCTCTTTGTAATTTTGGTTAATCACGACCCAATTATGTAATAGCATACGAGTTACTTACCAATATCATTGGCTGGTCTTGGCTGTTTTTCTGTTTTGATAGGAACCAAAGTGGTGGAATCCGTTTGGATAATACGGGTCTACTGGTGCTTGTGAAGCTGCGGCCGAAAGTGGGTAGTTGTACTGAAATACTAGTGGCGGGACGTAGCCGTTATATGGAGGCTGTACATAACCATTTCCGACATTGTTCGATGGTGGTACATAGCCGTGTCCAGCAGGGTATGCTGGTGGTATATACGCATTTCTACCAATGTCTTGTTGTGGCGTATTCTTTAAGAGTGGTGCATAGCCGTTTCCTCTGGTGTTAGTCGTTGGTACAATACTGGTTTCTTCCTTATTTTTTGGCTGTACATTACTAGTTTTGCTGTTTGCTGGAGGTGTTCTGCCGTTTTTGACGTGGCTTGTTGGAGGTTTATAGGGGTATCCAGCACTGTTTAAAAGAACATACCCACCAGCGCCACTCCTCCCATAAGCATGCCAATTCCCGTTCTGATAATAATAGAACTCTATATGATGTGCTAAAGAAATATGGGCAAATGTTGTAAGGGCTACGAATGAGGCTAGAAACTGAGTAAGGATGATCATCTCTCTTTATGTCTGTCTGTGGTTAGCAGGCGTACCGCGTGTCTCTTCCGAAAGTAAAATCCATCAAACTGACCACCATTTATATCCCTATTCGAGCTATCATAAATTCTCGTATGCGATTAACATTTCAAAGCTTTACCTTATGTCCATAAAATATAAGATGTCGTTTACTGACAGGACTGAGAGAACATGCGTAAATTTGGCTTCAGGGTCGCAAATAAAGAATTGATAGCTTTATTAAATGAAATATTGTTTACTCCGGGAAAATTTGAGAGTAAGTGATGCATACTAATTAGGGAAACAAGGTTTCGATTCATTTAAAGTATCTGCATTCACGAATAATGCAGAAATAATGAAAATGACAATTGTTTTAACCCTTTACCCATGGCAGAGAATATCAAAATTTATTATTTTAATTACCATTTTTTTAAATTTGTCAGACATATTTGAACAAAACCATATCATGTAACCCCTCATTGGAACGAGCTCGATGAGCTCGTTCCAACAAGGGGTCACATGATATGGTTTTGTTGAATTATTTTTTAAAAAATATTTTTTCAACTGCGCAATTTGCAAATTACACCGGCAGATGCGGGCGATTCGTTAGGTAAAGGGTTAATTTGGGTCGTACGAACCGCAAATCTCGTGTCGAATCGATTCCCAAATCGGGTAAAGTACTTCGATCCGAATCAAATGTCTAATTTTATCTTAACGCTTTTCAGTGTGTAGAAATGCCACCCTTTTTCAAAGATAAATACTGTCAGTCTCCACTTACGTTTTGTATACAGCGGGAATTCGTCTGTTTGGACAAATCTGTGAAAAAAGCGAAATATTCCAGAATGGAATCTGCGTTGTTTAGGAAGCGGAGCCTTCTTGAACTTTTCTTCTATCAGCAGGTTTCCTCTGGATGAGACATATGACAGAAGAAGAGCTCAAGAGGAGATGCTTGGTTGGAGCTGTAGAAGATCACGACGATTCGAAAATTGTCGGAATTAGCGCGGCTCGAATCGAATCATCGGAACAGTTTTGAGTCTAGTCTAACTTCACTTTGCAAGGTCATAATTTTCACCTTGGATTACACAATTTGTTCAGTCCAAGATGATCCGAAGGGGCGTCCCCGAAGTACTTACAGCGTCCTTTTGTCATTCCCAATACCTTTATGCGTCTTGCGAACTTATGGAATTTTTTTCTTGAACTTTAGACCTGAGGTCCTACCATAGCACTCTGTCAGAAAAAGAGAAATGATAAGAAAATAAAGTGAAACAAATAGATAAAATAAGTCGGAGATAAGCATAGTTGGAAAGGATGTTAGGTTGTGTATGGTTGAGTTCAAATCGCCTTGCAGAACTCAGATTTGTCCTAGTGTACCTCTAGAACTGGAAATCTGAGCCGAAATCGGTGTTTAGTTTGTTTACATTATGTGTCTCTTCGCTCTCCTCCCTAAAACAATTCAGTATCTCGCCTGTCGAAAAAGAAAAGCGAGAACATTACGTCTCGTGAGTTAAACGGGGCGCCATCTGCAATGCATTAGCATTGCAGATGACGCCTTGTTGCACCCACATGGCAATAAAATGTCAAATACCATTTTCGTTTGTTTTTCTTCTTTCCGTGTTGATTCGAAAATTTTATTTAAAAAATATCGACCCACTGTGCAAGTATGCTCTAACTATTCTGATCGGGATAGGGTGCGTTGCTGACGACCAGAGCAGAACATTACAATATTCCACCAGATGGTACCTGAATTTGACGTATGAATAATGTTGTTAAATATGAAGAATTTATTCAAAATGGTTTATGTATAAAATTGTATAACTTCCTATGTGGAAT
Organism: Pictodentalium vernedei; assembly: GCA_031216915.1. NCBI lineage: Eukaryota > Metazoa > Mollusca > Scaphopoda > Dentaliida > Dentaliidae > Pictodentalium > Pictodentalium vernedei. The sequence goes on along the minus strand of CM062290.1, from coordinate 245,493,461 downwards.
ATAAAGAATTCGTCTGTGGACTTGTCCATCGAGGAAGATGCTGTACAATGACCTAAGAATTACTTTCAGCCAGACTAAAACTGCAGCTGACAATGGTGAGGATATCCCATGATACAAATTACAATGTCGAAACTTGGGAATTAAACACTGACATCTTGAAATAGGACAGTTGCCGCTCTGGAACCGCTATAGTATTGTGATTGTAAAATTTAAATTTTATTCTCTTCCACCTTTTTCTACACAACCACCTGTTAACTCTTTACCTAACATGAAAAGCAGTCGACACGTGCAAAAAAAAAATTCTTGAATAACTATTTTTTTTCATTTTTTGTCTCAAAAACATAGGTTATGACCCCTCGGTGGAACGAGCTCGACGAGTTCGTTCCAACGAGGGGTCATGACCTATGTTTTTGAGACAACACATGAAAACAATAATGAAAATTAATTGCCGATTTTTGAGAATAGCGCTGGCAGGTTTTGGCCGTTACGTTGGGTAAAGGATTAAAACGAAATGGAAGAGCGAAGAATTTCAGAAGAAAGTTTAGTTGCTTCTCTTGACTCACTCTTGACTTTGGAATACTTTATTGATGAAATCTCGACCCACTGGTGTATGATGCTACCGGATGACGATCTGATCGTGAAAGAAGTCACTTTTGTGATCACATTACTTTATAAAGTAGAAACATTGTTATGAAATTCGTTCATGAAATAAGTTTTATTACACCCCCAATTACTTTACCTCCAGTTTCATATTTACAAATCCGAAGGGACCATGAATTCCCTATGGGTTTCCGTCGACGGACTATTTTTCCACCAGATATCACACAAGGAACTAAACTCTGCCCATTTTCGTAATGGGCCAATCAAACACATCGGTCAAAAAATAAGTTTGAAATTTTTTTGAAAATTTTCTGTGTGTCATGTTTGAAATTTTAAATTTATGGATTCTATGCCATAGAGGCATGTTAACCCTTTACCCAACGAATCGGCTGCATCCGCCCGCGTAATATGCAATTCAGCAGTTGAAAAATAGTATTTTTTAAAATAAATTTCAACAAAACCATATCATGTGACCCCTCGTTGGAACGTTCTCGTCGAGGTTTTCCTGAAATTATGTGAAAAAAAATTGAAAAATTATATTTAAAATAATAAATTTTGATATCGTCCGCGTTGGGTAAAGGGTTACAAAATACAGAACGCCACGAATGCGTTCGTCAATACGGCGCTCATGTCATAGCAGAAGGATAGAATTCGAGGATGCGCACCTCGTTCGATCCTGCCGCGCTGGCACTTGTGCCATATTTGCCCAAAACAGAATAGAATACTCGAGAAGAGGCATTTCAATGTTTACAGCTGTAAGAAGGTGTAAACAGGGACGTGGCTAGAGGTTTCCAATTGGAGGGGTGTAGGGTAATGAATTTCCAACTAGGAGGAGAGACCGAGAGGGTGAACCCTCGGTTGTATTCCACATCCTCTACTTTATTCGACTCGGGGTTCGATTCTAACTGAAATTTGAGATTAGCATATGAACAAGGTTTCTTACTCTACAAGATTTGACTTATTTACTGTAGTGATGGAGGGACCAAACTAGCGCGAAGAGGTATTTTATAGACGACCGAACCGTCTTATTTTAACCTGTAGGACACGTTCCCGATTTGCAGTTTTTTATATGGTAAATGTATGGCCACGACGTCGAAAATTTTCATTGCTGACAGAGAATATATTTAGGGGCAAAGGTCATCGTCTTTCAACGGATTTTTCACCTGCTGGGTTCATACACTACATCGTTATGGGTACAATAGTTCACGAATTACAGGTAATTATCGCGGAGAGATATTCTGAACTGACAGCACCACTTATTCACGTACAGTTTGAGTAATGGTTTGTGCTGTCAAATATAAATATTAGACGGACCTTGACAAGAAAATTACTTAACGTTTCTTACCTTTATCGAATTTACATCTGTGGCTATTAACAATTGTATTATATACCTATCATTCACCTTGTCGCGTATAATTTACGTATAACGGACTATTGACTTTGACTGTCGTGAGATTCGGAGTTAGTGGTCTATTAGCGTGAGCATGTAGCCAGGCCTTTCAAAGTGATTAATTACTTGCGGTCACCACGTTTTGGTCGCATACAGTGTCAACCAAAACGACAAGCATTTTTATGAGTCTGAAAAGGAAATCGGAAATGAAAATGAAAATTAACCTTTTAATCAACGCACACACAATTTAGCATTTGAGTTATTGTTTGTAACAAATATTTTCCAAATATTTCAACAAAACCATATAATGTGACACCCTCATTGGAACGAGGTCGCCGAGCTCGTTCTAATGAGGAATCACTTGATCTGGTTTTTGGAAAATAATGTTTTTTTTCAACAGCTCAATTGGTAAATTACGTGTGTGGTGCTGCCGATTTGTTATGTAAAGTATATGACTGCTGAAACAATAGTTGGATTTTCAAAATATGAAATCAAATTATTTGATTAATATATATTTTCACAATTATGTTTATTTACAAAATTTTGTATAAGTGTCTCGCCCTTGTTTTATTAGGCTATATCTCGGTGGGAGCGCGTAGTCTCAGTGGTAGACTGTTGGACTTCTGCTAGAGGTCAGGAGCTCGATCCGCGTCCGGGACGACCCGCGTTGTGTCGTTGGGCAAGGCACTTTATCCCGGTTGCCTAAATGGGGGCACGATGACGCCATGTACTAAGTCGTACTGCACGTCGATCGTGCACATGTCTTCAACCGCTGTAACTCTGCTTGAGCGGAGCTTGAACAGAGTTAGAATGTTGAGGAGCTGAAGTTGCTCGACTATGCTTGGTGTTTCTCTCCGGGTACTCCGGCTTCCCCATCCGTAAAATTGCCACGGTCACGATTAGCCATTGTGCATAGGCATGTGAACTTAAACACCAATAAATAAATAAATACTATATCTCGACTCGTAGAGATATGGCCTCAGATGCAAGAACTCGACTCTGATACAAAACTTTGTACATAAACATTATGGGGATAATAAAAATGTATCAAATAGTTTGATTTCATATTTTGAAAATCCTACTGTTGTTCCAACAGTCATCCACAAACAATGAATAAATAAGAATAAAGAAACAAATGTAGATGCTGGTTGTACAAGTGCAAAGTGTTTGATCCACAGTCATCCACTCTTGTATGATTTTCTTTTAAAAACCTTCTTATAACTTTAGGAAGCTGAAAAAACTGATTCAAAGACACTAGGCATTTGTTGTTTTAAGTTAAACGTGCTCGTTGTTCGCTTCCTTAGCCTAAGTATAGAAATCCAGTAGGCCACCCACCTTCAGTAAACCGACTACAAGGCCTATATATACAGCTGAAACTGGAAGTCCTGTCACAATTAACGCAGAAAATGATCGTTAGTTAATGAGCTCCTTACTGCAGAAGAATTAAATAGTCTGAAATACACAAGAGAGTTTGCGCTTTAAAATATAAGGCGCTATTAGCGAATCGGTAGTGAAATTACGAACTGAACAAAGCAGATATTGAGACTACAGTATGTGGAGGGTGGATTACTACTAAATCGCTGTGGGATAGATTTTTCACTTTGTAATTATTTACTATTTCTGAGGACACAACACAAGAAGCACCCTGCAAACTTTCATCACATGGACCACCGGGTTGCACCCGGTGGTCCATGTGATGAAAGCTTGCAAGTTTTTCTTGTGCTTTTGTTCCCATCAAACTGCACCACTAGCGTAGCACAAGAACAACTTGCAAACTTTCATAAGCAATTATAAATACTTTTCTAGTGGGGAATATATGGCGCTTCAGTTAATCCCAATAGTGGTTAGGAATTATGTTAGTGATCTCTATTTACAAGTATATACAATTTTCGACAGGAATTGAGTTACCCTAATGGTGCAGTTTGATGGGAACAAAAGCGCACTTACGCGGCGCGCTATAACTTCAAAATAGTGCACGATACAGTCACAGGACTTTAAGTGGAGCATCTGGGGCGTAACCCCTTTGAGGTAGGATCGTGATTTGATCGCGACACACTCATCCCAGCTCAGTACTGCGAAATGTAGATCGCATCAATGAAAATAAAACGAATACAGCGTCTCGGATTCAGTGTTCTCACATTTTGGGGTTTTGTTTTGGTGGGATTACTAAAGTGTTGGAGGGAAGAGTGTGGACAAAAATTTCGAAACAATCGCGACAAATTCTATGTTCGTTTTTGTGATCACAGTACTGTATATTGACGAGTGAAGGTTTATATTTATTCAGGAAACATGCGGTAACTGAAATTCCCCATACCCTCTCCCGATACTGCGGCGATACAACCAGAAACGTTTGGAGACTGTTTTCACAAATGCGCTGCAAAAGAGATGTCAACCATAGGAACAGAATGAAAGCTGTGAAAAATGAGAGCCGGTAATACTTCCTACGATCTTATTACATACTCCACTTTCCGAATCAGACATTTTGAGGCGGAAGAATAAATGTTAACCCCTTACCTAACGAATCTGCCGCATCTGCCACGTTTTTAAAATTTAGCAGTTGAAAATAAAATCCAATACGCTTCAACAAAACAATATCATAGATAGATAGTTTATTGTAAAAACACCAAAAACAAGGCAGATTGCATGTTACACAACCAACAGTACAGAACAATAATGTTAAGTCTTGAAGATACTGAATTAATAATAATTGGTTATTTACATGTTGTGTGGAGGGTTTATACCATGTGTCACTCCATTAAGTAGCCATAACATTTCTTCTGCTCTTGATAAATTGAAGGACCATATTACAGATGATATTGCATAATGGTGGGATTTCATTTTTCATAAGAAAGGTGAATTTCTCCGAACTGTCCATGTTGACGAAGTGTGGGTATTCTCTACTTATTTTGCCAAATGAGTCAGTTCGGAGTCCTTCATATTCCTTACACTCTATGACAAAGTGATGTTCAGTTTCAATTTCGCCTACATTACATAAACGACGTAGCCTTTCTTTTACAGGCAAGGGTGGTTGGTTGTGCCTCCCTTTTTCAATCATCAGACAGTGGTTGATGATGCGCAGCCGCGTGAACAAGTTCTTCGCTTCAACAGATGTTGTGTACAGCAAATAATTTCCAAGTTGAACGTTTCTTTAAACTTTCTATAGGTAGTAATTTGTTTTTTCCGACTTTTTTCTCGTCATTAAATATATCCGTAATGAAGGTATTAACATGTTTACTTTTAAAACTTCTGTGGATTTTGCCCGAATTCAAAAAATTTTGACTTGGTACTTGTCCCCGGGGGGTATGTGCGTTGCAATCAGCTGCAATATGATGACTCTTTGCTATCATTGAATCTGGCATTGTATACTTTTCAGATTCAATTCTAGATTCAGTGAGTAGTAATGAAGATGAATCTACATATAATTTTGTTACATATTTCATCATTTGTATTGTAGCTTCTGTGTAGATAGAATAACGTCCAAGCTCGTTTCTGGCTGCGCGATTGAACGATTTCGTATTGACACCAAGTAGGAGTTTGCAGAATTTGAGATGAACTTGTTCGCACGGCGCCACGTCGCCTTGAGAATTACTGAGTTAAGACGCCCATATCTCACTGCGAAAGAGCAAAATTACCTTCATGAGGGAATCGAACAATTTCATGAAAATTGTTACCGGAGGGGTACACTTCCTCTTGAAAGTATTATGAAGACTTAAAGCACTTTGGCTCCTTTAGTTGCCAATACTTGTTGCGCATTTTTCAGTTTCCCGTCACTTGTGAAGCACAGGCCTAGACATGTGTAATGACAAGCGTAACTAATTTTATCTGCACCTAAATAGAGATTTGGCAGGGTTGTAAATTTGCGTGAGTGAAATATCATAGCTTTTGTCTTATCAGCATTGACAGCGAGTTTATTATTGGCCGAATATTCCTCCAATTTGTTTAATGCTACCTGCAGACCATGCTCATTGTCCAGTACTAGTACCAAATCGTCTGCAAAAAGTAAGTGGTTAAATGTAGTATTATTTAATTTGACCGGGAAACATTTCTCATTGAAAATTTGACCAATATCATCAATGAAAATTTTGAATAAAGTCGGCGAGATTACACAGCCCTGCCTGACGCCGATTGTTGATAACTGTGGGGGACTTATCCCGTGTTTGGTTCTTATTTGGTAATAGCTAGAGTCATATAATGAATGTAGCACTCGTAACATATTACCATGAATGCCCACTCTGTTAAGTTTTTTAAACAATATATTCCTGCCCAATGTATCAAAGGCTTTTTTTAAAATCAACAAAAACGGCGTACAGAGATCTTTTTGCCTTTTTGTATTTATTTATCGTTGTTTGTTGAGCACTGTCGATCGTACTACGGCCCTAACGAAAGCCAAACTGGTTATCACTGACTATGGAATTATCCTCAAGAAAGGTGTTAATTCTTTCATTCAAAATTTTATTAAATAATTTGCCAAGGGCATTGCTTAAGGCTATGGCTCTATAGTTATTCGGATCATATCTGTCTCCTTTTTTATCTATTGTTGTTAATATGGAATTACTCCAAGTAAGAGGATAATGATTTGACTCAAACACGTGGTTGAACAGTCTAACAGTGTGATAATCAAATAAGGGGTAACTGTTTTTAGTAGTTCATTTGATATATAATCACACCATGGGGGCCTTTCTAGTTTTCAGTCGTTTAACCGAATCCATTCATTTCATCACTGATGGAATTTATCAATGCCCCAGGTCTACAGAGGAGAGAATTGAAAAAAATCCACAGTTCTGTCAGCATCCAGATAGTCAACCGTACTCTTAGTCCCACGCATTGTGTTAATTGCCTGCCAGTAGGTTTTTGGATCTGGTGACGACAGACTTTCAAATGCATCGCACATGCTCTTAAAATGCAACTTAGTTTTTCTCTTTATTGCTCTTTTATACGTTTTCTTAGCTGTAAAATATTTCAGTATCCCTGACTTATCGTAAGGTGACCTCTGAAGAGATCTGACAGCAGTGTCCATAACATGTTTCAGATTTTTGCATTCGTGGTCAAACCAGGGCCTTTTAGATCTCTTGTTAACTGTAATCACAGGTATTCGTGTGGTTGCTTCCCTGTTAATTGTACACAGCATGTCGCTAAAATCTATCTCAGCAGCCGCCGTGCCATTTCTGTCGCGAGTATAGGGCTGCATGAGGAATTGTTGTTTTTTATATTTTATTTCATTGCTGTTAAGTGTGTTGATAGCTTTCAATTGATTATCTGATGTCCATTTAAGGAAACATTTAGGCTTAGTATACTTATATTTCAAATTTACTTCGGAGGTGTCGAAATCACATCTATACTTGAGATGCAATGCCAATTGAGAGTGATCAGAGTATTCATTTGGCGCATTCACACAAAAGTAATCTACATCCGATAAATACATACAGGGTATCATTATGTAATCCACAACACTTGCACTGTTAAATTCCCTATGGAATCCCCAGGTGTTCTTCCGTTTACAATTCGAAGTTTACTGGCTTGACAGAAGGAGATAAGTTGCCTTCCGTAAGTATTTATTGTGTTATCTCAGCTGTGACGAGCCTGACAGCTGTCAATTGTGTAGAAATCGGAAGCGGCATGTGGCTGTCATCAGCAATATAGTTCGACAATACCCTCGTACGGGCGTTTGTATCTCCGCCCATTATTACCAACACGTTTTCGCTGTAGTTTTTCAAATCGAGCTCCATGTTGCTAAAGAGCGACATGTTGCTTACAGTTGACTTCCAACAAGATGAGATATTTGGCAGTATATACATTGACACAAACATCACTGGGGCTTCTAGGTTAAACACTGCCACGTCAAACTGTGCCCACAACTATAGGCCATCGATCGAAAGAAGAACGACTGAAGAACGGTTTATACCTGTCTAGATAATAGAACACAACACCTCCTTTTTTATTTTTATGTTGCTGCGGAACATATCTAGATAGGTATATCCCGGAATTTCTATATTATCATCACTGTTGTGCCAAATTTCCGTAATAGTTATAAAATCGTAACTTTTGACTAACTGAATAAGAATCAGGGTCTGAAAGTTTGTTCCAATGAGGGGTCACATGATATGATTTTGTTGGATTTTGACGAAAACAATAATTAAAATAATAAATTTGATATCCTGTGCGTTGAGAAAAAGGGTGAAAAATACACTCGCCAAGATGAGTGGAAATCTCATGATGGGGTGGGGAGTGTAGAACAATACTATTTCTCTCAACCGATCTGGAGAGTATATTTTGAGGAAACATTTCTTTAAAAAAAATCATTACATTCTCTGTACACTGTGTAATTTTATTCCAACTTTTTACCCATTGGCCTATTCTTAGTCCACAGTTTTTGTTTTATATATTTATAATATACAATATTTTACACTCGCCATGTCTGTCTCTATGAACAGGAAATTAAACAAAACACCAATACAGCGTGTTACTTCTGAAAGAAAGTTTTTTTTTTCTCTATTAATCTCGATCGCGCTTTTTCTTGCGTTGCACAAGTATTACCAGTACATTGCTTGCAGCAGAATTCTGTTATATTTTAACTACACTGGGATCCAGAAAAAAAGAAAAGAAAAGAAAACAACTTTTATGATAGCCTGTGTAACTGAGGGTTGTGACCACAGATCGGGGTTGGGGGGGGGGGGGGGACGATCACAAAATGGCAGAAAGCATAACATTTTAGAGCGTCCTTTCGGATGATCAACTTGACAAGACATACTGGTAGTTATCCAACCGAACCATGTCGTCTGAAGGACATTTCATCTGCCAATGTCGTGTATCGCATATAAATATGTATATGTGATTCATCTGTTCTTTTCATCCCAAAGGGTCTAAAAATATCGATAGGTGAATTTTCCGACAGCCAAGCTTCTTTGGACCTTTCTCGACAATAAACGAAATAGTCCGGTACAGGTCGGTTCGTCCCTGGAAAAGTCGGAGTGGAAAATGGATCTTTTTGTAGTTTCTATAACTTTCTCAGCTCAACCCCTTTGATGTGACTATCTGAACCTTGGGTGTTTTGAGTTCTTTACCAATATTTCAAAATGGCTGTGGGATTTAGGGTAAACTGCGAAGATAATTTTTTGCCATTCTATTGACTTAACCCAAACCTTTGAAAATGTCGAGTGTTTCAAACGTGTTAAAATGACCCTCGACATGGCAACCGTTCCCGTATGTCGAAATAATGACATGGAAAGCGTACCTGCCGCTCTTATTTTGAATTCTCATGCATCCAATTCGATGCATGAGAGTTTGCAGAAGATGATCGAGGAGCTCCTAGAGATTTCATTTTTTCCCAATACAAGATGACCAGATTTGGTGAGAAATAGTACGGTGCGCATTGCAGCCATTAAGCAACCACATGTGTTCGCTTGCCCAACCGCAACTCACAAATTTTGAACAAATTTGTTTACCCAACACTTAATCCCCGCACTGGTGTCCATTTTAAGCTGCCGACGAGTGTCGTGTAATGAGGATTTTTTTATCAGGAGTCAGAGTGAGTCTCCAGCTTGAGAGACTGGTAATTGCTCGCCATTGCTCTGCAGTTCACCCTGGACACTACGACTTTACTGGTTGTTGAAAGTGACGTTAATCCCCGTCAAACAATAAATAAACCAACAGTTCTAATCACTATTTGCAATCAGTCATTTTTCAATAAAAGGCAGGCGGCACTTTGTATGTTTTCCTGCTGGATAAGACAAAGAGGAATTTGTTTGTCACGTTTTGTTTTAGACCAACAGCTACCAGTCGTTATTTCTTATTATCATCATGATCACTGAAAGCTTATTGTTTTGCAAGCGGTCGTCGTCTGACACTCGAAGCTCGTGTATGTTTCGATGTTTGAGGGTTTCAGAGTATTCTTGCTTACCTCTAGCGTTTCCATCCATATTTTCTGTCGAACTGTGTGTTTACCTATCCTCGTTCTTTGTTCTTTTACACTTGAATGACAAAATAATTGATGTACACACCCTGGAGGCATTGGTCTGAATTTCACAGTTGCGTTCGTTTGTGTATTCCGTATATCACCACGCTTTATAGCGAGTCAGAAACCAAAGTGGATCGCAAAGATAAACTAGTTTCTTACCCCTCTCCGCGGTCAAATGCAGCTAAATTTCCGTCTAGATCTTACAATTTATAAGATAACATTGACTTTCCTCTCAAACGGAAAAAAACACCTGATGACAAACGGACTCGAAGGTCGTGACATTGGACCGTTCGTGTTCAAGTAACACTGCTTTGAAACACCCAGATAGGTGGCGTCGGCTCTCGTCCAGTTAGAACGGTGCGTCACTTCGAAAACGTTCTAAGAAATGATTATTTCTGAATGTGGGCGACTGTGGGGATGAGTGGACTCGGAATGCCTCTGTTGCGATAACCGACGCTGCGAGCGAGCTGCTCACTTCAGACACTTGGCATTATGTGGACTGCTGCATGTATTCGAAAAAAGTAGAACTCCTCATGAATGAGGACAAACACGCTGTCTCTGACCAGGCTTTGCAACCCTCGTCGAATGCAAGTTAAGACCGAAGTAAGGAATACAATTGTGCTTTTCGAAATGCACTTTGAAATGAGAGGCACTGCACCTCAGAGAAAGACGATTATTAATTTCATTTGCGGCACTTTTGGGGATAAAAATACCCGGGGATCGCCAGCATTCTATTATTCTGGGAGACCGCGTCAATGAAAATAACCACCGTGGCTGACGATTCTATTGAAAGCAAACAGGTTGCTTCCGAAAATGTTTTTGTTCTGTTGTTGGTTGCCCATTCTTGAGATTTCCGGCTTCTCCTTTGCATTGGTTTTGGTATGGTCAATGGATCCATTCACATAACCATACATTTTCTTAGTGAAATGCCAACATAGTTCATTAATAAATCATTTAACTGTGCTTGAACTCACAGCTGTCCACCCAAGAACAGGGCATTAAGCAATGGTCTGCTAGTCTCTTGTGGTGAACGATACACATCGATAAAGTTGTTTAAAGCAATCGCTTGTATGTGTGTGCGTGTGTGGTTTTTTTTACTAAATGATATTTAAATGCAATGTTCGCTCTAAAGTAATTTGCATATACAGTACAGTCGCCATAGACTGGTCACTTTCCACGGGTGAGCAATATTTCAAAGGACGCAATAATATTAGATTCCAAACACTAATTATAAGAATAATCATCAAAAATTTTATTAAAGAAGCACCGGGTACAACCCGGTGCTTCAGTAATTAAAAGTTTGCTGATAATGATTTTTATTATTGTGTAAACGCATGCGTGGACATCACTGCCCACGCATGTATTACGACCAGTCCAAGACAACTGTCATTAGACGACAGCATTCGATAATTAATGACATGAGATGCTGTGTTTTCAAATGAAGAGCACATAGTGCCAGATGTGTAATTTGGGCATGGTGGAGATCCTGGAACACTTTCTTCTAGAATGCCCAAAGTACCAGTCTAAAAGAATAAGATTCACTGGGAGTATAATGTGGAAGTGGGATGGGAGAATGAAGGACATGTGGTTAGGGGGAGACTCAAAGGAAAGGGTTAATATGCTAATCGGAGAGATTGGGAAGAATGGGGCAAGGGATGTCATCAAACAATTCATCTCCGAGTGTTGGGAGGAGAGGAGAAGTGTGGGAGTAGGGAGGCAGTTGGGTGTACAGGGGTAACCAAGGCCTTCTCGTCCGAGAACCGCGACAAATCAGCGGCTGGCCAAAGTGTTATTATTATTATAAGACTGCAAGTGAGCACATTTATCGATTGTCCATAGTAATCAAGTAAGTTTTATTCACAGTTTATCATATCATTGCATAAATGTATTCATGACACAAAACGCCCTTCGAAGCTTCAAAATTCGATTAGATTCGATATCGTCCTGGTGATTCGATTCTATTCAAGTCGTCCTTAATCGGAAATTTTCGAATCGCTGAATTGTTCTCAAAATCCTATCAAATGTCTCCCTTGAAGCCTTCTTCTGTTATCAGATCAGGTCTCCGGAAGGGATACCTAACGATAGGAGTTCAGGAAGATTCCGCTTTCGATAGTTCTTTGATTCCGTTTCTGATTTTTTCCCCATTTTTTATTGATTTCCACAAACAATGTCAGCGTAACATACAACAATAGAGTGGACACTGGCAATATCAACGATTGTAACAGGTTTAACATCCAAAACTTTAACAACGATGAGATTCGATTCAATTCGAAATCCCCTGTCTGATTCGATTCGGGATTCGATTGGAAATTTAAGATTCGTGGGCCATATCCAATACACAAAACACAAAAAAACGGAAAAAACTAAGGTTCGTATGGAATGACGTATGTCAGTGGATTACCCGGAATGGCTGGCTCCCTACTTCACCTCTGCATAACTAGACCAAAACCCAATTCGATCTCAATTTTGTAAGAATACAGTTTTTGGTGCTTTCACCTCTGAATGATTTGCTGTGTAACTGAATCAAATTGTGCTTCTTTAAAATAAATTGGGAGGGAGGACTTTCTCACCAAGTTTAAAATAAAAAAAACAAACAAAAACGGACAATATTTTTTTCAACTACTGGTTTGTCCATTTATCGTTTTCCGCATGTAATCGATAAGTTATTTCACCGGGGAATAATGATCGTGGTTTAAACAGCGGAGAATTTGAACTGCCTGCCAAAACTGCCGACAACACCAAGCTAATGATTTTGTATTAGGGTCCGAATGATTTGGCCATCCCACGTGCACCCAAATAGTTTCGATGAATTGCACATTTCAAGCAGCACATATTAACATATTGAATTTTCATACGAAGGGAGACAACTCGAGGAAAACAACAAAATTGAAATACGTCTTCATTTCTTTCACGCGATGTCTCAAAGTCTCTTCACTCTGCATGCTGTGAGAGCAAGGTAGAAATAATCAACGATTATAAATAACCTTGTTCTTTCAAAGGTGTAATTTGGACTTATGGTGGTGTCCAATTAACAGTGTGTAGCGCAAAATTAACGATTTTCTTTCAAAGATTGCACTTTAGACACAGTGTGCTGTCCCTCTGTCAGTGTGTAGCGCCTCTGCATTATGAGGAGCGACGTAGTTCCATGGTTAGAGAATTGGACTTACGATCGTAAGGTCGATCCTGGTCTGCATCATCTGTGTCGCGTGCTTTGGCAATTCCAGTTAACCAGGCGGAAATATGGTGGCGCAGTTTCCTAAGGTGGATTGCATGCAGATGATACACATGCTGCTGCTTGCTAACTGTACTTTTACTGGGTGAGTTGGACTGTTCGATAGTTCCAACAGAAACAGGGACCAAATGGCCATCATATAGCCCTGGTCGTTGGTAGTGTCGTACGCCCCCCGCCCCCACCCCCACCCCACCCCATCGCACACACACACCAGTAGATTTCTGAGTGAAACAAAAACAATTAAATCTTCTGAATGGCGAAGGTAGTCGAAACAAACAGTAATGAGGTTGGTTATTTTAAAACATGTAGGCGGTAGTAGGTAGTGCTATTATTTCACTTTTTTCTCACGCACTTCGTCCACGTGCTAAGATAAGAATGACCTCTTACCAGGACCTTTTCACTTGGGGACATGGTAGTGTTGAAGATTGGACAGCAAAATACCGGTTCGGTGCCGGTTTGGGTTGCGGTCTTGACCGGATCACCTTTGCTATACCGGTACTCAAAGGAGCTAGATGACTCTGGTCGTAACAAGGCGGTTCTGGGGGCATTCTAATGTATCAACTTATCGCTAGTGCGGGATACAATGCTCATTTTTTGATTTACCTTCCAAATCAACCTGTGAAATAACTAAGAGATTGGCTCCGGGAACATCCTTCCCCCCGAGTCTAATATTCAAGTCGTTCCAAATCGGATATGCACATATATTACGAATGAAGGCATAAATGATGCAATATATCGTACCCAGAGCACAGCAAGGCGTCATTTGCAATGATAAAGCATTGTAGATGACGCCTTGTTTCACTCAATATCTGCACGAGAAGATATAAAATTAGCTTTTAAAAAGCAATAATGCCTTTTGGAATTCTTCATTTTGCTGTCAGTTTATCAAACATGTTTGATATCCACTAAAACTTGCAGTAAACCTCCCTATCAAATGCATACTCGGAAGGCGTCAAACCACACTCTATCGGTTGAAATGAAAATACTGCAGTGAACCGCTTTTGTCCGACCCAGTGGGAAAGAATCGAACCGCATACCCTGGTGCAGGACCGTCTGTATTGGGCCGTTATATTTTCAGCTGGATCACCAACGGTGATCTGGCACGGCCCACATCATTGGGAAATGGCAGAAAATTGTCATGGTGTCCTCAAGTAGTATTCATAACAAAGTTAACCCTTTACCCAACGTAACGGCCAAAACCGGCCAGCGCTATTCTCAAAAATCGCCAGTTAATTTTCATTATTTTTTTCATTTTTTGTCTCAAAAACATAGGTTATGACCCCTCGTTGGAACGAGCTCGTCGAGCTCGTTCCAACGAGGGGTCATAACCTATGTTTTTGAGACAAAAAATGAAAAAAATTAGTTATTCAAGAATTATTTTTGCAAGTGTCGTCTGCTTTTCATGTTAGGTAAAGGGTTAATACGATTTCTCCGAAACAAACACGAATTGTTTTCATTTCTGTAAACTCGGGAAGAAGCATTTTGATCGGAGTTGAAATGAATCGGAGTAGCATAAAAGTTGTTAATGAAGTGAAATACCTAGGGTTTATTATTTGCCAATAAACTAAAAGAGACCTTAACCTTCTAAAGGTAGTTGGTAACACTGATTAAGGTGTTGACCAAGGTTACTCAATCTGTATAGATCCCTGTGAGATCAAAATTAGATTATGGTTGTGTGATTTAAGGTTCTTCTGGAAAATTATACAGACCACTTGGTCCAATCCATAATAGCGGTAGTAGAATTAGACTTGATGTATTAAGAAAAAATATGCCGATACTAAAGAAGATATCAGGGATTTATACAGACGGATTAAGATATGTCGATAAAATATCATCAGCTGTTGTCAATGGTGACCACGTCCCCTAAGTCAGAATACCAAACAAAAGTTCTATTTACACAGCTGAAGTTAATGATTCTCGGCCACACCGCGAATGAACGGGAAGAGAAGTCGATAATTTTCTCTTACTCCCTTTTATTACCTTTCCTCCTTATACTCAACCGCAAAAAACATCTTGTGATGGATACTTCCTGAGAAGTTGAATATGCTTTTTGTCTGACCAACAATATGACATCGTGTTTTGCTGGTTATGTCGGTATCGCCGGTAACACAAGGACTGAAAGTGGTGCAAAACATGTCATTAACAAGCCTATCACAGATTTTTTAATTCCTTTCAGCGGTAAAAAGCCGCTTACCATTAACGACATCAAATCTGTGTGGCAATTGGAATAGAATGGGACGACAAATATTCCGTTCAGGAACTTTTGGAAAACAGATAATGTAATTCTGACACGTTGTCATATTGGTTACACGAGACGTACACTTGTTTTTATTGGAAGGAGATATGCGACCGGAATGTTTTTCCTGTCAAGGTCCTTTAACACTCCATCACATTTGCTTATACCGTACTGATTTATTGGCATCAGACGGCGACATTATATTATGTACTGTCTCCGAGAGAGCCGTTTTACAGTATAAAGTCTCATCACATTCTGTCGTTCCTCGAGGAAACCAACTTCTTAATACATTATAATTCTTTTGCTTATTTAGCTTGTTATTTCAACTAATTTTATTTGAATTATATTTTCTCATCTTCAAAGTTTATCTGATGAACGGGTTGATTATCACAGTATTAAGGTTTTGTACCAGTACTCACTGGTGTCTTCATTAGAGTACAGCTGCCGTGGACTGGTCACTTTTCACAGGTGGGCAATATTTACACGGACTCAATAATATTTGATTCCAAAACTAACTGTAGGAATAATCATCAAAAATTTAATTAATGAAGCACCGGATATAATCCGGTGCTTCATTAATTAAATTTTGCTGATGGTGATTTTTATTACCCGATAAACGCATGCGTGGACATCACTACCACGCGTAGATTGCGACCAGTTCTCGGTGACTTACTGTATTTATTTACATATTTATTATTTATTTATTGGTGTTTAAGGTCACATATATATGTATAATGGTTAATCACGACCATGGCAGTTTTACGGGTGGAGGAAGCCGGAGTATTCGGAGAGAACCACCGACCAACGACGAGCAACGGTCAGCTCCCCAACATACCAACTCCACACAAGTAGGGTTAGCATTGGTTGAAGACAGATGCACCATCGACGTGCAGTACCCCTTAGTTCACAGTGCCATCGTGCCCACAAGTGGGCAATGGGGGTGAAGTGTCTTGCCCAAGGACACAGCGGGGTTGCCGCAGGTGGAATTCGAATCGAGGACTTCTCGGATTGCAGCCTGAAACTCTACCTACCGAACCACCGTGCCTTGGTGACTTACTGTACCTACTTTACTGCCTTCATGTAATTTTCTTCATGATTTCAATCAAATATTTTACTTCATTAAAGGCATGTTTTACTTTTACCCCAGACACCTTTTTCCATCACGATAAAGCTTTAAATACAGATTTGAAGTTAAGCAACAACAAATATATAAATAGTTAATACAATAAAAGGTACCGTTCGTACCAGAGGAGCACTTCGTGTTCCTTTAGGAACGAACTGTTCAAACTGCTCAAACTGCTTCCCAATAAAACATGTACTCATCTTTACTGTAAAGCTGGTGCTGTTATTGTCATTTTCAAGAAAGCCGAATCCTGAATTAGATCCATCGCAGTTTGACCATGAAACGTTAAACTGATACCGTTTTAAATGAATTTATGAAAACGCACATTCATTTCGGTTTAAATCCTGTGGTAAGAAACGAGACAAACTAGTTATCTCGGGCCACATCACGGGTACATGGAGGTTCAATACCTACCTGAAGTTGTCAAATGTCAAACCCTTCCCTAAAGCATAGCGTATGACCTCTCACTGTAACAAGTTTGGAGACGAAAAATTGAAAACAAAATGATTAATTTTTAAAATCTGAAATTTGAGATCGGAGAATCGGAGATTTGATAACTACATGCTGTTTTTTTCAGTGTTTAAAATCAACATCTTAGTGTTAAATATCTTTGTCCCTATAGCCCGATAAATTCGGTCTTTTGATTGGTCATAATGCCTTGGACAAATAGCCTTGGCAAAGTAAGCACACAACATCCAAGGTATATGAGAGCGTACCACATCCAGGATATACGCGCACGCGAATCATAGGGTGCATATGGTTTAAATGAAATCTTTCCGGTTTTGCTCGACTCGAAATAAAACTCGAACCAAAAACCCGAAAATTGTCACAAATATCATCAGATTTCCAACAATTCAATCATAAAAATAAAATAAGAGCGAATAATTCATCTCCTGAGCACCATTGTGTTCTGAGTGCCAGTAGAACACATTGGAACTCAGGTGACGATATGTCAACAAAATACTTAACGACCCAAGGGATGTAACTCTATCTGTTGTCTTCTGCGATAAAAAAACAAAATAGTTTTGACAAATTTGGTCCAAGTGATTGTGGAGCTGAGATGTTATTTCCACTATGTTTGTATTGTGTTTCAAACGGGACAAAACGTTATCTCCGCCAACATGTATGGTATATGGAGGTTTAATACCTGGATGTCTCATTTAAACACCTCGCCTGCGGCTCGGTGTTTAAAAACCGACATGCAGGTATTAAATCTCCATATACCATACATGTTGGCGGAGATAACTTATAATATACCCTGGATGTTTTCAGCCTCTGAATTTAACACGCAGGTATACACTTCCCATGTATATTGAATATTTTATGTCCAACTCACGGGCGTTGCCAGGATTTTTCAAAAGGGTTTCTACTTTGATGAAAAAGGTGAACAGGGGTACACTTGGCAGATGCTATGGCATCTGCCAAGTGTCCCCCCGTGTATTCCAGGGGGTGCCCCCACCAACATAATATGCATAAGCATTCTATGGGGTCCCGTAGATCCACCGGGAGTATTTTAAAATTTAGTCTCAAATGGAGCTCTCTGATGGACTTTGGAGCATTTATTAGCAATCCCCGTTCTTGAAAAACACGTAAAAGGGGGTTCGTTCGGACCCCTACACCCCCACCGGTCACGCCCGTGCAGCTTAGGATTTAAAAACAACAGAGATAACATAAACGTTTGCAGCCTAAAATGTTGTTGTAAAACAAAAACACATCGTGATTAATTCTTTACATAACACGAATTATAATATAAAAAAAAATAATTAAAATATTTCTTGTTATGCATCGGAAGCATAGCTTGTAGTCCTCATTGCAGCGACATGTGGTGGTGGTTGGAGTGGGGTGGAAAGCAACACAATGTGAGGGTCAGTTTGTGTGCATAGCACTGCCCGAATACAGTACAGTCGCTGCGGATTTGTCGTAATCCACATGTGGGCATTGAGGTCCTCACATGCGTTTTCCAGATAATAAAAATCACCGTGAAAAAAAATTTAATTGCTGAAGCACCGGGCTGTACCCGTTGCTTCATTAATTAATTTTTTGATGATTATTCTATAATTAGTGTTTGGAGTCTAATATTATTGCATCCGTGGAAATATTGCCCACCGCACAGAAAGTGACTAGTCTACGGCAGTTGTACTGTATAACCGTATCCAAAGATAAAAGGTTAGATTAAGAACATAGTTTGAGAGAAATAAAACTCTTTGATTTGCTGGTTTAACCCTTTACCTAACATGAAAAGCAGACGACACTTGGAAAAAAAATTCTTGAATAACTAATTTTTTTCATTTTTTGTCTCAAAAACATAGGTTATGACCCCTCGTTGGAACGAGCTCGTCGAGCTCGTTCTAACGAGGGGTCATAACCTATGTTTTTGAGACAAAAAATGAAAATATTTTGAAAATTAATTGGCGATTTTTGAGAATAGCGCTAGCCGATTTTGGCCGTTACGTTGGGTAAAGGGTTAAGCAATTTACTATTGCGACAAAGTGATAAATCGATCGCTGTATATTTTACCGTGGCACTGGCGTCACTTTATTGTTGCTCAACCGAAAGCAAATGTCAGCAATATGGCCTTTCTGGTCTCGTTGTTGGCGTTCCATCAATGGCCTAAGTTTTGGCCTTTTCTAGTCCCACTAATCAATCTGGACAGTGACATGTAAGCTAAATGTTTGTCTCGGGGACTTCTGTATGGTATATGGCGGTCAACGAGATGACAGGCTGATTGTTGCTCCTGGGATTTTCAAGTTTTTGTATGTTTATAACGATTGCCACATGGGAACCTAGGAGATAGGTATATAGAAGGTATTCTGGATATTATGTTTGGGGTGTACCCAATAACTAGTCCTCTCTATGTTTTGCATTTATTAGCTTTCACATGAATGACATTTTAAGACCTAACATTTCAGCATACAAACATTTTTCACTTAACATTATACTCATTATTCTGTTCGGACAAATTATGTCGTTATTGGAAACAGCGAATTTAGTGCAAAGTAGCTCGGAACTTGTCAACGATACCACCCCAAGCACGAGTGGGGCGCAAGGGGGGGGGGGGGGCACAAGGCGGGTATGCCACCCCCGCATTACAGCCGCCTCATGATCAAATCTCCACAGGTGATGTGTTGAGCTTATATAGCCTCTTGAGTGACATTAGTGTTCGCTTGGACAAACTTGATCGGGTGGAAGAGCGTCTCAGTAGAATTGAACGACTAGAAACTGGATTACAAAATATCGAATGTAAAGATTCCCAGCTTGATAAAATTGACGGGATCGAAAAATCATTGAGCGAAATGGATATTAGGTACACTACAATGGGAGAAGATGTGAGTAGTATATTTGGGGTTGGATGACCCTATTCTGGGGGAGGGGGCCGAGGGGGTCGATGACGTCATCATAATTAAAATGTTACGTAAGGTAATTAATATTACTTAATGATTTTTTTTTTAATCACTATAATAATTAATGTAATTAATGACTGTTGCATAATTAATGTAATTAATGTAATTAATGTAATTAATGAGTGTAATTAGGGTTGATTATAATAATTAGTATATTAATAAATGAATTAATATTGACGTACTGGACATATGCGCATGCTATCGGTTGACTGACCCGCAAAATTGAACACTGCGTGTCTGGGTATCATTAAATCGATTTTTTTCTTTTCAAACGACAACTACTGACAGATGTTGAAGCAATTAAATCTATTGTCACACTTTAACGGCCGGTCATAAATATCGTTAGAATGACGCTTCAACTTTAAGTGCTATTGAAATTGTAAGATACCAATCTGTCACCTTATTGATTTTAAACCCCCACTTTCATTACGCCCACAAATAAATCACACGTCAGTCACGCAGGGCTAAATTTATCATCATTTGTTTTGCAAACGTCTTGTTAGCAAGTCGAGTTTCATTCGCATCGTATCTACCACGTTGTAATTCATCGAAATGGAAAACGAAGCATTGACCTGTGGAATTTGTGAGAAGGTATTCTCAAGCAAAAGCAAGAGAAATCGCCACGAGGCTACTGTACACGGGGGAGAGGCTGTACATGGCTGTTCTCTCTGCCCCAAGATGTTTAAGAGAAAGGACAAGTTAGCGGATCATATGAAAATTCACGCTGAAGGTATCGTTTGCCAGTTTTGTGGAAAAACATTTACCTCTAAATTCAACAAAGATCGCCACGAACGAAGTGTACATCGTGCAGAAAGTGATGTGAAGGAGTTTCAGTGCACGTTTTGTCTCAAATCCTATGCTAGGAAAGATAAATTTGAAAGCCATATGGAGAAATGCAATAATTCGACGTTTACATGCGCTGCCTGTGGAGAAGAGTTTGCTCAGCTGATTCAACTTAACCATCATCGCACTACCGCTCATCAAGCACCGAAAAAACGCAAAAGTACTACCGAAGCGACACCCGGACCATCAAAAATTCCACGAGAACCCACGAAGATTTCCGATGTCGATCCTATAGATTTTGAAGAAGCTGTCGTACCGGATTTGGAAAGTTCTGCTGTGGAAGAAATATATCGTGACCATTGGGGAGCTATTCGCACGCATTTTATTACGGACCGCCCAGTGCAGGATATTTATAATTTCCGGGAAAGTGATATAACCCAACTGGATATTATGAACATTATATTCATGAAACAGCAGACGAAATTCAAAATTAATCTCAGCTTCGGATTTATACTACAACACACAGAAACACAAGATCTTCGTTATTTCCACGCTTCCTCCAACAATGCTCGTGCTCTTGAAGAACCGCACACGATAAAAAACTTACAGGATTTTGACAAATTTACAGAAACAATAAATAATCAAGATTTTCTGGAGTCGGTTCGTCAAAGATGACCGAGTACAAAATGGAGTGTGGAAAGGATTACCAATGTAACATTTTACGTTAATAAAATTATGGATCATCCCATTGGAGCACCTGTTGATTTGCCGGATTATGTTACCAATAACAAGACAATTATCAATTTGTTGTATTCAGATAACAGCGGACTAGCTTACAAAGATAATTTGTGTTTATTCCGATGTCTGGCTCTGTGGAGTGGTGCCGATGTGAGAAAACTCGAAAAAACCACAGAGGCTTATTATTATCAGTTCCAGGAAGAACCCAAACAAAAATTCAAAGGTGTGAAATTGAGGGAATTACCGCTCATTGAAGATCTATTCAAAGTGAATATTATGGTTTACGAACTGGGTCAGGATGAAACAACAAAAGAAACTAGAGCAAAACTCGTCCAGCGTTCACTGGGTAAATATTCAGACACAATGTACGTGAATTTGTATCACAACCATTTTAGTTACATCAAAGATATCGGATCGTATACACAATCGTATGCGTGTCGGAAATGTAACAAACTGTTTAAAACATCCTATCGAGCTGACAGACACGAACAACATTGCAAAGCCGAGGTCGTTTGTCATTTTGAAGGCGGATTTTATTACCCAAACAAATCAGTCTTCGAAAAATTGGAAGAAGAAGGAATTATTGTCCCAGAGGAAGATAGATATTATCCATACAGAGCAGCGTTCGACTTTGAATCTTATTTCGTTCAAGACGACCTACCCGAAAATACGGAAAAAAGACAGTGGAAAGCTCGACATGCCCCACTCAGCGTTTCTGTGTGTAGTAATGTAGAGGGATATACAGATCCGCAGTGCTTTATAACGGACGGTGACTCAAAACAACTCGTCGAGGAAATGGTTACGTACTTGGAAAAAATTTCATTCGCTGCCCGTATGAAAATGTCAATGAAACACAGTTCGACATACTCACAGCTCGCAGAGCTCATCGATACAGCGCTCGAACTCGAACCCGAGAAAGAGAAAGGAGGAAAACACCCGCTTCAAATTTTAAGGGAGGAATTTGACCGCTACAACCAAGAAATGCCAGTACTCGGATTCAATAGCTCCAGATATGACATGAATTTAATCAAGAAAGAACTGACAGGATATTTATTGGATACATCTTCCATTGATTTTGCCATTAAAAACAACAATAGTTTTATGTGTGTCAAAACTCCTTCATTGAAATTCATGGACATAATGGCTTTTTTAGCCCCAGGCTATAGCTATGACAAATACCTGAAAGCTTATGGAGCGTCGGCTGTCAAAGGATTTTTCCCGTACGAATGGGTGACAGGTTTGAATAAACTCGATGTAAATCATTTACCGGATCACAGCGATTTCTTCAGCAAGTTAAAAAACAAGAATATTTCTGAAGAGGACTATGCTTTTTGTCAAAAAGTATGGGACGATGAAGGTATGTCTACATTTCGTGATTTCACAGTCTGGTATAATAATTTAGATGTTAAACCTTTTCTCGAAGCAGTTGAAAAACAATTTGCATTTTATCAAGAACTGAAGGTTGACATGTTTAAAGACGCAGTGAGTGTACCCGGAATAACTTTAAAATATTTATTCTCTACATTGGAGAAAAATATTACGTTTTCACTTTTCAATGAGAAAAACAGTGACCTCTATCACCTTATTAGAAACAACATAGTCGGCGGCCCATCTCTCGTATTCAGCCGCTACCAAGAAAAGGGCGTCACGTTAATTCGCTCCTCGAAGTACGGCAGTCAAGCCAAAGTCGCCCAGGGCGTGTTGGGATATGACGCGAACGCCCTTTATCTTTTCGCCCTGAGTCAAGACATGCCAACAGGTTCATTTATCCGACGTAAACCGGAAGAGGATTTCAAACCAGTCAAATCCTGTACGTTCGGGCGAACAGCATTTGAGTGGTTAGAATTTGTTTCTCACACCCAGAAAATCAACATTTTACATCAATTTAATGGAAAAGAAAAACGATTGGGGAGACGGCGCATCCCCGTGGATGGATGGGATAGTGAAAATAGGACAGTATATCAGTTTCACGGCTGTTATTTTCACGGACACAAGTGTAATTTAAACAGAGACAAAAACGGACATTTTCTCATTAAAAATCAAACAAATAATAAACTTATGCAGGACCTTTACACTGAAACGCTTGACATCACCAGTTATTTCAGAAATACTTTAAATCTAACAGTGGTTGAAATGTGGGAATGTGAGTGGCTTGTCAAAAAGAAAACGGACCCCGAGGCATCACAGTTTGTACAGTCACTACCAAAATTTGTAGTGGATGGGAAAATGTCTCACCAGCAAGTTTTGGATAAAGTAAAAAATGGACAGTTGTTTGGTCTGGTTGAGTGCGACATACACGTGCCAGATAATTTGAAAAATTACTTTGAAGAAATGTGTCCAATTTTTAAAAACGCAAATATTTCAAGAGATGACATAGGTGAGCATATGAAAGCTTTCGCCGAAGAAAATAAAATCATGTCCCAACCGAGAAGATCATTGATCGGCAGTTATAAAGGTGAAAAGATACTTTTGACAACCCCTCTGTTAAAGTGGTATCTCGAGCACGGACTGGTCGTAACAACAATTCATCAAATCATTCAGTATGAACCTAAAAACTGTTTTCAAAAATTTGCAAATTTTGTCTCAGAGGCCCGCCGATCTGGCGACAGTGACCCGGATAAAGCCATAATTGCTGATATGTTTAAGCTGATGGGTAACTCTAGCTATGGGAAGTGCATAACGAACAAACATAAACAGCGGGATGTTAAATACTGTCGTGGTTCAACAGTAGTTAGGCAAATAAATGATAAATCGTTTCGTGCCTTGAACTGTATGGAAGACGATCTCTACGAAGTCGAAAAAAATAAAAAGACCATCAAAATAGATCTTCCACTTCAAATAGGGTTTTTCGTTTATCAGTACGCCAAACTAAGAATGTTGGAATTTTATTACGACTTTTTGGATGTGTATTTGGACAGGTGTGATTTCGAGTACTGCGAAATGGATACCGATTCTGCTTATTTAGCGCTATCAGACTCAAATATTGAACAACTCGTGAGATCGGAAAAGCGAGAAAATTTCTATAAAGAATGGAATGACTGGTTCCCGGCTGCAGCTTGTGAAAAACACCAACATGACTTTGTGACAACAAAATTGAACGGATGTGATTGGCTCCCAGCCGCTTGTTGTAAAAGCCAAACTGCTTACGATAAGAGAACCCCCGGACTGTTCAAAATAGAATTCGAGGGAGATGGAATTATTGCTCTTTGTAGTAAGACCTACTTCTGTTTTGGTGCTACAGACAAATGCAGTTGTAAAGGAATAAGTAAGCAACATAATGAAATGAAAAAAGAGAAATATCTTGATGTATTGAAAACTAAACAGAGTGGGTCTGGTATAAACAAAGGCTTCATGGTGAATCAGCATAACATGTTGACTTATACCCAGACAAAAACTGGACTCTCTTATTTTTATCCCAAGAGGAAAGTGTGTGCAGATGGCGTAAGCACAACTCCACTAGATTTGTGAGTACAAAACAACAAATGTTCTAATAAGGTGATAGGGGGGTGGTATGTCGTTATGAACCACATAGCCGTCGTGGGCCACGATAATTAATAAACATTACTACGAAAATGTCGCAACAATTTCGTAGTGGTGTTTGTTAAATATTGTAACCGACGAAGTAGTTTGAAGGGTGAAGGAGTAAATACTCCCCCACTCCCGAACTGCGTCTGCGGGAAATCCACCTGATGAGTCCCGGGCCGGGACGAAACGGTCTTCATAAAATATTGTTTAACTTCATTTAAAAAAAAATAACCAAGAAATTTTTTTTTTTTTTTTCTATCTAAATTTTATTATTACAAATAAACACGATAATACAAGCCGTGTAAAAAATGTTACAATGTATTGAGTAAATTTATGAAATGAAAAAAAAAAAAACAACAAATTATATAATATCGAAAAAAAAAACTATACACAAAAAAAAAATATTGTACATGTCAAACGTATCATGAATACAATTCAAATATTTTCGAATTTAAAATGTATTAAAAACCGACCAATCGGTTTTACAATTATGTAAATTTGATCCATCGGTTTTAATAGGATTTAAAACCCGGTCAATCAGTTTTAATAGGATTTAAAACCAGTCGATCGGTTTTAATATGTTTTTAAATTCGATGATTCATTAAACAATAAATACTTTTAAATATTCAAAAACTGTCTTTCGACAGACAGGACAATTGTTCAATTGTTTACAACAATTATCGCAGCAGCACAAGTGATTACATGGACGAATCAAAATAGTTGATTGCGCCTCCAGGCATACACAACAGTTCATTTCAGTGTCAGCTTTAAGAGTCTCTTGTTCTGATTGTTCAGCTTCTTCTTCTTCCGGTGGGATTCTATCCACAAACGGGCAGAGGGGTTCAAATCTTCGGTGCTCTTCTTTGACAACATCCGACTCTCCCCACAAGTGAATTTGAACGCCGCAATAAAAACATTTCGTCTTGTCTTCGGTTCCCATGTAGAAAAAACCACACCTCGCCAACTCCCTCGGGCTTTTAACACATTCGCTAGGAAGCATAGATTCGAACGTTTTTAGTCTGTGTGCTTCTAAGGCGTACTTGGGATAAATTGGTGGGAGGTTTATTACTCCACGTAAAATATTCTCCAGTTCAGCTTCGGTCATGTGATTGAATTCGGTTTCAAAAGAGACACTCGGTACTGGTGGTTCTGTTATAAATGCGCTCCGTACCTCCTCTAGGCTTACTGACCTCAGAGCTCCTATTCTTGAGTTTCTTCTTCTCGACTCCATGTCTCGCGTAGAAATGGTGATTGCGTATAAACTTCTTCACAAAAATATCATTTTTTCTCAAGTCGCCCGGGAACATTCCAATTATTGTTGTCATAGTTACGCCTCGACAGCGATTAAGCAAATAGAATAAACAATAATGGCCACATACTGGTAATAACCCTTGAAGGCGACAGGAATTAAATCGCCAGGCGTTAGAATATTTGTTTAGAAATTTTTTGAATGTCTTGTGTTGAGGGGGTACTCCATTTGAATCAAAATATTCGACCGATTCATGTCCGATGTAAAAAGCCACCCAGTGTTCACCGGGTCTGTAACTGGGATCTGTATTAGCTATGAACATCACTGGGCGGGTGGTAGTTAATTTTCTGGGTAGTCGATTTCTGGAAAAAACTCCCAAATTGACATGTCGGAGGTATTTATCGGAGTTCATGGCTGCCACTAATTGAAGAGTGTTCATGTTGAATAATCGAAAATGATCTGTCTATTTTTGTCTACCTCTATTATGTTTTGAAATTCAGCGTAGACAATAACGTTCACTGTTATAGGTAGCGCATCATCAAAGTGCATTTCCAGTCTCAAATTTCCACGCTTGAGTAAGTTGAAATGATCTCCGTGGCTCAAATCTGGCGAGAGGTCAAATGCGAACAATGTGTATCCTTTGGAATACTCTTCCCAACTGATGTGATTCCCGACGTCTTCAAATATTTGTCCAGTTGCTTGAAACAGACTTCTATAACATCTTACTATTTCTCCGTGTTCGAAACGAGGTTGTAGTGGTTCTGCGGGTATTTGTTGACCATCTAGATACACCGCAATGAAATTAGCATTGTAGTGTTTGAAGTTGAATGGATTCTTTGAATAGCTGCCATTGAAAGCGTCGTTATCGACACAACCTACGACTATTCGCTTTGGGAGCTGACCTAAAAATAAATTTTCCTGCGTTATGCTCAAATTCCCCTTGGGTATGGAAAATACCTTCGTTTGCACCCTATTGATCGGGTATTTAGCGGTTCCCCTTTCTAAAGCTTTAACGTGGGCAAGTTGCACAGCAGGGTTAAGACGTTCTTTCCTGATAAACAGAGAAACTTCGTTAATTTTTATTTTATAATTAGGTGCGTCTCCCATCAATGCGAAAGCATCTTTTGATCTGTTCATTTTCACGTGTACGTTCACCCCATTGAGAAGATAACGATCTTGACAACACATGTCCAAATGTAAACGACCACTCATGTCAATAATTCGACTTGTACTGGCGAATTTTTTTCTCGTAGCCAATCCATTATTTAACGATAAATCATCAAAATGCCCCGCGGTATCTTTGTACCACAGAGAGGCAGTAAGTTGAGATTTTTTGGCTGGGGGACCGTAGCTCAATAAAGTTTCTATGTATGCTCGATAGGGATAAGTATTATTCGATGATGAAATGAGCCTTTCATTGAGGCTGACTTCTATCTGGTTGAATAACGAATGTATGAATAAATTAACGGGTGCGACTTTAGCATCCTGGGTTAATGCGCCACCATCCGTTTGCAATATTTGCGCTTTTACGTGGAGATAGCTCTGCGCTAAATTCAAATAATCGTCGCCGCTCCCAGAAATGAAAAATTCTATCGGTCCGCTGTTTCCAATTGTAGCTAGAGGGCGAAATTCGATCCACTGTCCGGATTCTACGCTCGTCTGAGTGGGAGGAATGGAAAATAGGTCCAGTTCGCTGTTGACACATTCCGTGGATTTGGGGTTAATTAACGACATCGCTAGTCAAAAATATCCTTCTTTACCGTTCGCTTTCGTTTCTTCGGTATGGCGGGTTTTTTTTTGAGACCTACTTTTATACTCCGTGGGCATCTTGCAGGGGAGCGTTCATTAGGCTGACCAGGGGGGTGTCCCGCAATTCCTTGCACGAGGGCTTCTTTGAATCTATCAACTCCGTCTTGCTTTACATTTTTTCCGGAAGCTATGTCCCCTACAAAATCTATACTTTTTTTCAAAAGTTGTTTTCCCACACTCTTGGCGAGTGGAAAGACTGCGTGCTGTATGGTTCCCAATAGGCTTCCTAGACCATGACCCCTCTGCATCTGCGCACCCGTAAAAACGGGCCTTCCGGAACCTACTTGGTCCAGATAATAATCTTCGAATAATTTTGGGTTACAGCAGTACGTCATTGTTTAAAATGAAGTGTCACGGTTAATTTTCCGCGTTCAAATGGAACAGGTTTTCCGGTGTCGTCTCTTATATAGACCTCTATTGTTCCGAAATGCTTCTGAGAAAGGGGGAGGTAATACAAATTTTCAAATGTACGGGATATCGTTCTGCCGTATGCCCCTTCGATAGGAACAATCCGTAAAAGGGGAACTCTAGAATCCCCCACGATTTGATCTCGCACCAAATCGCAATATACGTATAGGGAATAAAAACCTCTATTCACGTCAGTTGCGCGCGTCGCACTGAACCATCCTTGATGAAAAGTATCATTTTCAAACCCAAAATTTTTTTGAAGGCACGGACTCATGGTAATTTGTGCCCCGTGTTTCACGATAATCATAAGTTTTTGTGAGATTGGACTCCACTCAAATTCTAAACACTCGGGATTAGGTAAATTAAATTCTTTATTGCGTTCGAGTTCTCGGACGATTTGGGTGGCGCCCGTATATCTACCAGCTCTCAAACCAACCGTGTATTCCTTTTCTTTGTATTTTATATTTACGTAACCTTCCAAATCTTTTATGTTAAACCACGTATTTGGGTACTGAATTTCAGTTAGAGCCACTTCCCAATCACCTTCGAGAGTTATGGGCTGAGACAACTGAGTTCGAAACGCAGTGAGAGTGTTATCGGGGAATGTGTCCAGCGAACTGTTACTCGGTAAATGTAAATAAAACATTATTTGTTCTTGATGGTCGGGTTAGGGAGTAAGTAACCGATTGCGCTGCCTAAGAGAGCAGTCCAAAGCTGAGGATTATTCGCGTCCAAGCTTAAATTGACAATACTCGTGATTATTATGGTGTATAAGATTATGACCTGTGCAAAATACGTTATCTCACTTTTCGGCACACGACTACCACATAAAAGCCACGATCTGTTACTTTCCGTGTCTTCCATTATACTGAGCCTATTTTCGCGACACGCTCGCTTTTATTAAATAATCTGACTTTGTTTGATCCAAGAATTGAACGATTTGGGATAACCGAGCCATTTGACAAACAATTCTTTTCCCTTACCTTTACCTCGCGTTTTTATAACGCTTTCTATTTTATATGCGGTTTTCTCGGCTACCCGTTGAATTTCCTCCGCGTAAAATCCCCCTTCTAGCAAAGCTCCATTATAGTCCCTCAGCCTGTATGTCACTGGATATCCCGGAGTTATTGTAAAGAGTTCCTCTGTCCAATTAGGCAAATACCCCTTTTCGAATGTTCGTTTAACCTTACTTATTCTAACTCTATCTCCTATTTTGTAACGCTGCCTGGCTTCGGTCGGTTCGCCATACAATCTCTGCCAAATTTGTTCTTGGTCCCTTTTTGTAACCGAGGCCGGGGCCATTCCGATACTGCGATGATAGGTGTTATTATAGGAGTCCGTCAGTGCCTGGATCGGAAAAGTTAATGTGTTGTTTTTGGTAAAATATTTAAACATTTTGGTTTTAAGACTTCGATTGAAGCACTCAACTACGGAGCATTTCGTTTCAACATTATAAGTTGTAAAGAATTCAACGTTATTTTGTTTTAAAAATCGCTGAAATTGACTGTTTGTGAATTCTTTACCTCGGTCAGTCTGTAACTTGAAAGGTTTACGACCTTGAGAAAATATTTCTCGAAAAGCCGACACAATAGATGAACCCGACTTGTTTCTCAATGAGATCACCCAAGCGTACTTTGAAAACACGTCTAAGCATGTTAAGAGAAATTTAATACCGTCATTGTGTTTGCTTATTGAAGTCAGATCTACAAGATCAGCTTGCCATTGAGCGTCAATACCGCTGACCAGAGTTTTCTTTCTAATGAACTTACGCCGTGCTGGTTTGTGAAGCATGTAAGTGTCCTGGCTTTGTAGCCAATTTATCACCTCTTTACTTTTGTTTCTTGACACGCGCCGCAGGGCAGTCACTCCCCCAAAGCTGCCCGGAGTCGAAGGTGTGTAATAGAGCTCTGTTAAACTCATAATGACTCACAAATACACATGTCGGAAGTATTTAAAAGGGGACCCAAGGGTGAACACCCCGAGCCTCTCCTTTCGTGGATGATTTAGGGGGTGTGGTTCTCGACCGACGTTTATGAATAAAAGCCCAACGTTCTTTGTTCCCAATGAGTTCTTGAGGAATATCAGCATCTCGCAGTACCTCGCCCAAAACCTGCCAGCCTTCCGGTGCAAACTTTTTGCGTTGCTTAAGTAAGTCGTTCAACAAATCTGTGATGTTTGACCCTTCAACTGTTTGCTCGTTAATTATAATACGCCCCCTGTCATCCCATTTCAGATTTGGAATGGACTTCAAGCGTTTTAATAATAAACCCGCTTTTCTATGCATGGTTAAAGGTACGGTATCTAAAATTTCACGGTCATCATGTGGAGTGGGCAGATCGGTCTTTTCCATTTTAATCTTGACTGTGGTCGGTTCGAGTGATTTCTCATAGAAAGTCAAATACCGCTGAAGTATTTGATTGTATTTTGTGATTTTTTCGGTTTCACTAAGATCAGACTTGTTTATTATTTCTGTTAATTCTCTATCCAGCGCGGAAACTGCGGAATCATTTGGTCGTTTATCGATCCGATCTAACATCCGAGGATCTACTAAGACCATTTTCTTGGCGTGTTCCATTATTATCCCAGTAAACCTTTGGCTAATACTTTTAAAACGGGCCCAATAAGCGAACCCAGAAAACCTCCCGATTGAATGATCTGTCTTCTAACTTTATCCGATGTATTCTTTACTGCTAGCTTCCTGACTTTGTCTTTATGGGGTAGTAGTTTGGCAAAATGATAATTCGAAACGGGTACGTTCCCCAATAAAATATTTTTAGCGCATTCACAAATCGAAAGAATTAGGTCTTTATTGGCACGTTTGACAATATTTTTAATTTCTGAAGGTTTCGCACGACAAAGAACTTTGAGAGTTCCGATGTTGCGTGTTACGCGAGTAGACATAGTTATGAGATAATTACCTCAAACCACCCCCTTTTATACTCTGGCGACATAGACAATTTGAGTTTCTCCCGGAAATATGTGAGATCTTAGTCTTAACCCCTCATCCGTTTGCTGTCTCAAATCGATTAGTAAATACCCAAAGGGTGGGGCGGTAGCATCGTCGAAGACTTCCCGTAAAAATTTAACCCTCCCGGGGTACATTTGATTAGCTAGGTGAGAGATCTGTGATCGGTCTCTAGGGTTCTTGAAAAGTATTAAATAGTGGGAGTTTAGGGAAACTGTGCGATGAAATTTATTCTTATCGAATATATTTTGAACAATGTAAACAACACTTAGGTTTTGATGGTGGGATCTCTGAGTAAACAAACGGGCGACACGTTCGTCGGCCTGAAGCATCAAGTCATCGAGAATTACCAGGGAATTGGGCTTGACGTCCTGTGGGACACCTTCCACAAATTCAACCCCCGAAAGTGTGTCGTATAATGGCTGCCATTCTCCGTAACACCAGATGATACGCTCGGGAATAGGGTATATCATAGCCTCTAAATTAGAAATGAATTTGCGGACAAATGTCGACTTGCCGCAAGAAGTCGGACCTGCCAAAACGCATGTACAGGGATGACTCCATCTCGTATCCATCTCGAAAATAAAATGACTACCTAGGGGCTGTTATGCTCTTTATATACCGCAAATGTTACATAATGACAATGGGACGGGCTAGTAGGGGGGGGGGGGGGGGTGTTAAACCTCAAAGGATGTTGTACGGCGGGTGTGTAAAGTTTGGTGAGACCTGATTGGTCGGAATAATAATCAAATTCCGGAAATTCGATTGAAACATGTTTGGGTGAAGGGGGATCCGCCCACTGAGGGTTCGTGCGACAGGGGTGGGGTGCAGAGGAGTACAAGTGAGGGGAGATTGGAGGGGTCACCAAGCATGCGTTTGTGCTAAAGCAACTCTTTTATAATAATTTGGTTGGCCCTGAAAAGGGCCGTTTTTTTTCCATGTCGTGATTCGTATTCGCTTCTGTCTTTATTTTTTCTTCACCATACTGTAGAAATATTTTCTACAACCATTTTCTCTACCGTTTCTCTATCGAAATCGTCGATGTTAATATACTCGTGCGGCATCACAGCGGGTATCATATTACTTATGTTTGCAGCCCAAACATCTTGCAGCTCAGCACGATCAATCTTCTCCAGTGCAGTGAGGAAACATCTCTCGACCTTTTCTTCTGGACTAGCCATTAAACATAGATCGTGATGGGTTTGACCGCCATGATTTACAGTACACCCATAGCACAGTTCACTAACCACCTCAGCTAAATGTTTTTGGATCATAGTTGCGTAAGCTCGGTTCAGCTCTGTTTGGATCCGTATTCTTCTAAGTTCGGTCGTCGGATTCTTTTTTCCATGATTTGAGAACGTTGGAAATTCTCGTTTTCTTTTTCTAAATAATTCTGATTCTTCGCTGGCAATTCTTCTGTCGATTTCTGTAATGGTTTTCTTCAGGTCATTCCACTCGATTACGTCCAAAGCGATTCCAGT
This sequence comes from Pictodentalium vernedei, assembly GCA_031216915.1. NCBI lineage: Eukaryota > Metazoa > Mollusca > Scaphopoda > Dentaliida > Dentaliidae > Pictodentalium > Pictodentalium vernedei. Next base: position 245,460,567 of record CM062290.1, on the reverse strand, counting down.
TTTAGTCGGTGTCGAAGAGTCTTTCGTGTATCTTCTTACGTGGACCTTTACTTTACCCTGAAATGGTGTCACGTTGATAAAAGTATTTCTTGAACCGATTGGAAATTTATTGGAGCTTGCCATCTCGTCTGTTTCAATGAAGTGACGAGTCGATTCATCCCGCAGAACTTAAACGAAAAACTGAAGCCCCGCCCATCTTTTTAAAATTGACTGATTGATTTTTTGAGAACCAGTCAAAACGCAGAATTTGGACCGTTAAAAATCGATGAAATTTGAAAATTTGAATCTCAGAGTCTGGAAGAAGGTTGCGTGTTGATCATTAATTTAATAAGGTTTTTATTACACCCATAACTTTTGAATAATAGGAAATCGTTATTAAAATCAATAAGGTGACAGATTGGTATCTTACAATTTCAATAGCACTTAAAGTTGAAGCGTCATTCTAACGATATTTATGACCGGCCGTTAAAGTGTGACAATAGATTTAATTGCTTCAACATCTGTCAGTAGTTGGCGTTTGAAAAGAAAAAAATCGATTTAATGATACCCAGACACGCAGTGTTCAATTTTGCGGGTCAGTCAACCGATAGCATGCGCATATGTCCAGTACGTCAATATTAATTCATTTATTAATATACTAATTATTATAATCAACCCTAATTACACTCATTAATTACATTAATTACATTAATTACATTAATTATGCAACAGTCATTAATTACATTAATTATTATAGTGATTAAAAAAAAAATCATTAAGTAATATTAATTACCTTACGTAACATTTTAATTCTGATGACGTCATCGACCCCCTCGGCCCCCTCCCCCAGAATAGGGTCATCCAACCCCAAATATACTACTGATGTGACCATGATGAAGACTAAAGTCTTAAATATTGAACATAGTGTAGAATTTGTGTCCTCGGAATATGACCATTAAATACTTTAACACAGCACCAAGAAACGGACATACAGTCATTAACCGAAAGTATAAGCCAATGCTCACCCGAATCCCGGAGTAATCTCGTGGCTGGGGAAATTAGGTCTATTAGGGAGGAAAACGACAAGTTGGGAGAGGTTATCACAGACTTGAAGTGCCGCTCAATGCGGGATAATCCCATATTTACGGGGATACAGGAATGTGATGATGAAAACTGTGAAAAACGTTTTACGTACCTTTCTAGCAAAGGAGTTAGCCATAACTAGAGTAGAAGAGATTTAATTTGAAAGAGTGCATCGCACTGGTAAAAAATTTGAGTCGCGCAAACGCCCAACAGTTGCAAAACTTTCGTTTTTCAAGGACCGTGAGATTGTAAGGAAGCGCAGCAAAAAACTGAAAGGAACAAAAGTCTATATTAATGAACAATTCCCGACCGAGGTTGAACAGAAGAGGAAGCAGATGTACCCTGTAATGAGAAAAGCCCCGAAAGACGGACAAAAAGCCTATCTAGTAAAAGATAAACTCTATATAAACAATAAACTTTATCTCCCGAACCCCTCTGTTCAAATTGAAGCCAAAATGGACCTTACTGAAAAAATCAGTCCTCGCCAATCAAGTCGCCACTTTCAACCGACAAAACCCCTAAAAACGATGCCGAGTTTCATCAACACCGACGAAATAGGGATTCGCCCCCCGTAGCTTGTGTTGGGAACCTTCTAACAATGTGCCTGAGTGGGGGTCAAAAATTAAAAAAGGTAGAGATAAACCCTCTTTGAAAATCTTGAATCTAAACGTATGTGGTTTAGTCACTAGGCTAAAATGCACAGAATTCCTTGAATTGATAGGCCAGTACGACATAATTGGGTTACTCGAAACTAAAACAGATGAGGCCGACAATATACTTATGGTATAAATGCACCATGAAAAACAGAAAAAAATATCGGTAAGAAAATCAGGGGGGATAACTCTATATTATAGACAAGAACTGGAGAGTCACCTTTCTGTTCTGCCGACAGAAAAATAACTGTGTTTTATGGACCCGGATTTTCAAGAAACTGATAAACTCCCCTGAGATTGTATTATAGGTTTTGTATATATCCCACCAGAAAATAGCAGTTACTCTTCCCCCGATATTTTTACGAAATTCAAGAAGAGCTGACCGGTAAATTTAATGACTGTAAAATGATCGCTCTTATTGGAGATTTTAACTCTAGAACTGCTGAAATACATGACTTCCATCAACCAACCGAGATCGAGCCGGTATTGCATTTAAATAACTCAGACTTCCTGTTTGAACTTCCAGATCGTGTGCCCCCAGAATCTAGGATTATCCCACCCCGAAAATCACAGGATAAAGGCATCAACAACATTGGTCGACGTCTTATCGAGCTGTGCAAGTCTTGTAATCTTTAAATTAATAACGAGAGAATAGGGAAAGATAAAGGTACTGGGCACTTAACATGTAAGGTTCCAGCGTGGTCGACTACTGTATATCTACAATACACTTTTTGACATTATACATGAATTTTCCGTTCTCGATTTTTCAAGTTTATTTTCAGACGAACATAACCCCATAGAAATAATAATCACAAAACCCCAATCAGCTAATAATAATACGGGGGAAAGGCTCGGTGGAAATTGTGATCTCAATACAAAAAACATAAAAAGACTACTCCCAAATTATGGTCAGCGTCCAAGGCGAACGACTTTGTGAAAAACATCGACCATTGGTTGATGAATTGCACAAAATTGTAGCAGCTGCTGGACGCGACACGAACCAGTTTAGTCAAACTGAAGCAAATGTAATTGCGCATTCAATCAGCTATCTATTTTTGTCTGCGGCAGAAGCGACATTCGCGCACAATAGAAACAAGGAAGTAAACACAAATAGAAAACCATGGTTTGATGATACCTGTAAGGCAGAGAGACGGGAATACCATAAAGCCATGAGATCTCATGCTTTATACAGGGACGCTGATACTTAGACCATGCTGAAAATTAAAAGTAAAACATATAAAAAAGTGTATAAAATCTGCTGTTAAGAAAATATAATAAAAATATGGTACATAAGCTAAAAACTTTGCAGAAGAGTAAATCCCGTGGTTACTGGAATATCTTAAATTGTACTAATCAAAAATCTAAGCCTCAAGTTGCAATTAATGATATATATAACTTCATTAAAAGTTCCCAAGAATACAGTTACACTGATGACGAAGAACCCACAGTTAGCCCAGATGAAAACCTTGACCACCCACTGAACATGAAAATAACCAGCACGGAAGTATTGAATGCAATAAACAGTCTCGCGACAAATAAATCCGGTGGTTGTGATCATATATTAAATGAACATATTAAGACCACTGCTAACCTCAAGCTGCTCATTTATGAATTTTTCTTTAATATTATTTTGGATACTTGAGTTATTCCTGATGTGTGGCTGACTGGCATTGTGTCTCCAGTATACAAAAACAAGGGGGATTCTTTACAACCTGAAAACTACAGGCCTATTACAGTCCTCAGCTGACTTGGTAAACTTTGTACCAAAATGCTGAATAAATGGCAAAACGATTACGTAGAACTAAACAATTTGCTTGGTGAAACACAGACTGGATTTAGGAAAGGCTACTCTACCCTAGACAATATTATGTCGTTATACTTTATCTCAGAAATAACAAACCTTCTCGGAAAAAAGTATATTTGTACATTCATCGATTTAAAACAAGCATTTGACACCATTTGGTGGGTAGGTCTGTGGAAAAAACTATTGGAATTGGGGGTCGACGGAAAAATCCTGAGGACTATAATAAACTATATAAAGGAATTAAATCCAAAGTAAAAGTTGAAAACGAACTACCTGAGAATTTCTAACCCACGATGGGCGTTAGGCAAGGAGAACATTTATCACCCTTACTTTTCTTTATATATCTTAGTGATTTAGAATCATTTCTATCCACGAATACCACCAAAGGTCTCTCCAATATAGAAAGCTAAATAGCAGAAGAAATATCGGTCTATATTACATTGTTCATTCTCCTCTATGCCGATGACACCGTGCTTTTAGCTGAGACAAGTTCTGATATGCCACGAACTCTGGACCAGTTTTCAGATTATTGTTCCCAATGGAAACTAGTAATTAGCCCCAAGAAATCAAAAGTAATGCTCATAGGCGGAAGGCGACCTTCACATCAGTTCGTAATAGAAGGCGAACAACTAGACATAGTCAATGACTATAAGTATTTATGCGTGGTCATCAACAGGAACGGTCCCTTCTTCAAGGCCATGAAAGACCTAGTGGGAAGGGCTACAAAGGCGATGTTCTCTGTGATCAGAAAAATAAGACACTTCTCTCTTCCGTTTGATATTCAGTTAGACCTTTTTCATAAAATAATCCAACCGATCTTGCTGTACGGCTGTGAGGTGTGGGGGTTTCAAAATATACTATCAATAGAAAAGTTCACACATAAATTCCTAAAATTTATTCTGAAATTAAAGCCAAGTACGCCACCCGTATTTATTTACGGTGAATTGGGGACGACTCCAATACAGATTGAAATAAAATGTCAAATTATTAGTTACTGGTGTAGATTAATAAATAGCCCCGAAACAAAAAATAATCTTATCCTTTATAACTATTTAAATGTGTTAATGACTAACAATAAACACTGCTGTCAGTGGCTTCTAAATGTTAAGAATATCCTATAGACATGCGGGTTATCCCACGTTTGGTATTCTTAAAACTGTGGAAACTCAAGATTTTTGGTAGCTGAAGTTAAGAATATCCTTACTGACCAGTTTCGTCAAGGGTGGTGGTCAAGTGTTACCAGGTCGACACTGTTTGATAATTACAGGTTATTCGATCACAACTTAGAAATGAAATTCTATACATCCCGTCTGCCATTAACATATATCTTTACCCTCGTTAAATTTATCACATCTAATCATCACCTGCCGATTGAGACAGGCCGATGGAAAAATATCCCAAGACAAGACCGCATTTGTAAATTTTGCCCAATGGGAAAGGTTGGGGATGAGTATCACTACGTTATGGAAGGCTAAAGGTTATACGATGATAGAAAAATGTGCTTACCCTCCTTTACGCACAGACGCCCTTCGGCTTTTAAATACAGAGAGCTCTTCCCAAGTAAAAATATTACAGGCCTTCATAAATTATGCAAATTTATCAGAATTGTTAATCTTATGACAAGATGATCAGGATTCATAAAATACACGAATCCACCAATCTTTTCCCCGTTGATATCTCAGTTTTAATTTTGATAATATGCACAGTATAAAACACTCCCAACCCCAGTCAGAAATCGCGACTGAGGGGACTCTTCCCAGTCTGCAGCGGACATAAGGTATATGAGACATAGTACCTGCGTACCTACCTTATCGTGATATGTTGAACATGGTGCTCTTTAAAGCATCCTTGTTTTCGTCTAATTTTCTTCTCCCAAGGGTGTTTTAGCGAGGGATGTTCCATTTCAAACTAACGTTTGGATCTGACAGTTGTTAGATTATAGATAACGATAAAGTATCTCTTAGTTATGATCGATTTAGGGTGAATTTTAAATCGAGTAGAGGTACTTTGTGGGTCTGTACAGTCTTGTGGCTCACCATATCGTCGCATGGGGGCTAGAGTGTTCTATGTCACAGTTGGACATCGATCACTCTAGCGACCAAGCGACGCTATGTCGAGAAGTGAAATGCTAAATAGCTGCTCGCGGAAGTGGTTGTGCCACTGGAGTCGACGCAGTGAGTCGACTCCTGCAACATCCTGCAACATCCTGCAACTGTGGTTGCGGACTGGAAGAGGTTTCAGATTCTGGAGATGTTCTGATATTTTATCGATTTCGATTGGAATGGGTTTTATACTGGGGATGAGTCTTGCTGCCTTTTGGCATATCCTACTTCTATTTATATTTAGTAATATCTAACAATTTATACTGACTGCTATACAATATACTTTATTAATGTACAGAGATATATATACCTCTCACACCGCTTATGTGGCCAAGGAGAGTGAATAAAGATTTGATTTGATTTGATTTGTCCAATTCAGTGATTTCTTCAGAATCGTTAGCTGCACTCACTCTCGCGGTGGCGTTCCAATTATTTTAGACTATTTCATTGACACACATCCCTGCAGGTTATGATTGAACACACGACCTTCGGATCGGATATTCAGTGTTGAATGTGCCAAAGTATGTCAATTTGTATTCCATTGAATCACAAATATCGGGTGTGATGGGAGAAACATGTACATTATCATGAATATGTGCATATCCTGTAATTTGTATCATATTCTCGGTCGTGTTTACAATCGGTTCGCAACTCACCCTTACTGGCTCGTTGCGATCCGATTGTAAGCACGAACTTGAATCTGATACAAATTACAGAACATGCACATGGTCATGATAATACATTTTTCTAACAATACCGTTTCCTGAAGCTCGTTTTCCCGGTTTTTTAAGTTTAAATTGGTCAACATTTTGAATTTCAGGAACTAGATTTTAATGCGTAATAACAATGCATATTATGTGAATGTTTACCGGAAATTGTCTGAAACGGAATCGGAACGGGGGGGGGGGGGGGGGGGGCGGAGGGAGGGGGTTCGGGGTGGTGGGGGAGGGGGGATGTAGCTGATAAATGCTTTTTTCCAAGTTTTGGGGTGACAATTAAGTTGATTGTTAGATAAATTACTATGATCACAAACACGGATAGAGGATTTCAATTGGATAGCGACTCAGGCGCCATTGCTTTTAGATCACAGTACTATATGCTAGGCAATAAATAGCAAGTCGTACAGGAGATGCAGCGAAAAAGCAATTTATTACACGCCTGTTTTTATGAAATCCCCATCTACAGCAACACTAAGCCATTAGGAAAATAAAAATCTGTTTCGCACATGTGTGGAACGGAAATCGTTGACGGACTATTTTTTATAAAGAAGCGAAATTTCACTGGAAGTTTTTACAAATCGTGTACCGCAATTACAATTTCAATCCCTAGCGATAGCTAAAAGTCGTCCACTGAGTTCCAATGTGTTTTATGTGCCGGTAGGCACATAGACCACATTGGAACTCAGAGGACGAAAGAGTAGCACAGGTTCCCCTCGCAAGTTTGGTTGGCGACAAAATGTGTTCTTTTTGGTGATAATTATCAAATAAATTGTTGAGTGTTCTTCTAATAATTGTTTTATAGACGCGAAGGCGTGTAATAAACACAGAATGACACGCTTGTGTGAATGGGAAAATCAACATGGCATTGTTCCATCGCGGAAGGATAAAACTCGAGGCCTGTGGCCTCTCGTTCTATCCATCCGCGCTGGCACTCGTGCCATATCGATTAACCCATTCGCACACGCGTGTCGTCCTGTGTATATATGGGTCTTTCAGAATGAATTAATGATGATTTTTTTCTACAAATCCAAAGTCGATTAGATGATATTCAATAAATAACAAGTACCATCATGTTGGACGGTATTCTTGGAACAGTATTAGGAGGGTGAATTTTGAACATAAATATATAGGAAGAAAAATAAATGCGACATGTCAACACAGGATATGGTTGTCACGAGGCTACCTTTGAAACTGATGTACATCCCATGAATCTTGTTGAAAATGGATGAAATGACGGGTTCGTAAAAAAACATTGCAGTCAAAACGACTTTTCATTTTAATTATTATCTCTCGGATACTGCAAATCGCAAATTTGTCTCATTGTTTTCAGAATATATTGTTTCACGGGACATTTACGACCAAAATATAGGTTTTTTCATAATACACGATATGGACTGCATTGTCAGTAAATTAGGAGGCATTCGTTTATCTCATACGTAGAATCTCTATCCTGGGTCAGTCGTTTAAAATACAATCCTTTCTATTTAGGTAAAGTAGTTAGCACCATGCCAGATAATACAGTTAACATATTAAATAAGTAAAAAAAAAATAAAGAATATAATAACGCCCCCCCCCCCCAAAAAAAAAAAAAATAAAATAAAAAATAAAAATATGTTTACAGAATTTCCTTCATATCTGTTTCTATTTTACCTTCGGAATAAAGTTCAAGAACTCTCGATGAAACGTGTAGAGTACAACGAGCTCATTCAAATCAAATCAAACATAACAAAATATTAGAAATTTTATTTGGGCTTAACAAAATTAATCTTTTGATTCTCATGCATGCCTTTTATCGGCCCGCATTCGTCATATTTATTTCGGAGACAAAATTCAAAATGTATAAAGCTATTATAGGGTGTGATTTTAGCGGTATCGCATCGCGATTTTCGATACAGTATGTCGTATACATAGATACAGTATTGTCATTCTCTTCGCGAAAATGCGACACGATTCTCATGTGTATGTACAAAATAAATATATATTTAATTGGTTGAGGGCTAGATTATTTTTGGTGGTCTGAAGCTGTTCATCAAAAATAGTCAAAAATTGTTTTTTACAAATTATTGGAGAGGGCCAACAGGCACTCTCCAATAATTTTTGCAATAGGACAAATTTGTATAAACAAACTATACTACTCAAAGTTTGCTAAGCACCACATATTTGACACATCATTGTGGAATTTTCTTGTGACACATTTTGCGATATTTTTGGAGGATATGATTGAGGAATGCATTGAGATGGTCCCCAGTGTTTACATTAGCTCTCTTGACAGGCAGACTTTTCGTGACAGCCATGGAAAGCATGTACCCCTTGATTTCCATGATGTTTTCGTGTACTATCTACATATACACGACATGTGTAGGGTATTCAGTCTTCATTTCAACACAAACCGTTGTGGTTTAATGATTGAACATGGCGAATGCAAATGTAAGAAGAAATTTATCTCAAGCAGAAATGTGGTGGGCTGTAGGGATGGTGGAACAAGGGGCTACCCATCGTCAGGTGGGTGAAGCCCTTGGTGTGCACCATACGGTGATCACCAGAGCCTGGACAAGATTTCAGCAGTATGGCACACCAGTCAGACGACATGGTGGTGGCAGAGACAGGGCAACATCTGCAGCTGAAGACCGGTTTTTGATCATTCGGGCCCGTAGGAATCGCTTTGACACAGCAACCCAGCTTCGCATTGACCTTCAGAATGCATCCGGGGTAAATGTTTCGACGCAGACTATCCGGGCAAGGTTGCACGAAGGTGGTCTCCGATCGTAAAGACCATGCATTCGCATTCAGCAGTCCTAGAACCACCACCAGGCACGACGTGAATGGGCCATGGATCACGTTGGATGGACCAAAGAAGACTGGCGACCTGTCCTTTTTACAGGCGAATCAAGGCACTGCCCAGACAACAGAGATAGGCGTTCTAGGGTATGGAGAAGACCAGGAGAGCGATTCCATGCAGCCAACATTGCTGAGCATGACCGCTATGGTGGAGGTCAAGAATGGTCTTTGGCGGCATCAGCTTGGATGGACGTACAGGGCTCTGTGTCCTTGACCGTGGTACATTGACTGCACAGCGGTATATTGATGAGATCCTGGATGCCCACGTCAGATTGTATGCAGGTGCAGTGGGTGATAGATTCATTCTGATGGACGATAATGCCCGTCCTCATGTTGTCCATGCTGTCCAAGAGTATCGACAGAGGGAGGGGATTGAGCGTATGGACTAGCCAGCAAGATCCCCTGACCTCAATCTAATCGAACATGTCTGGAATGAGTTGCAGGTTGCAACTTCAGTCCGTTCAGTCCAACCAAAAAGTGTTCAGGAGCTTGGTGCCATGCTGGTCCAAGAATGGAACAGCATCCCACAAAAGACCACCTGAAACCTGACTGGGAGCATGAGAAGGCGTTATCAAGCTGTAATTGACAATAATGGGTCTCATACTCGATATTGAACCCATATCAGTTCGCCCCTTCAACTTTTTGGCAAATTTGAAAAATTTCCTCTTTTACCAATAATATCCATTTTCCATGGTTATCGTATTCAAAAGCTAAAAAATAATATCAAACACAAATAAAATCTTAATTTCTGTACTTAAATCATTAAAGATATAATTAAATATAAAATGTATACACTTTTCATAACAATATTTCTACTAAAACGTAAAACAGGTAGTTGGATATACTTGGTGCTTAGCAAACTTTGAGTAGTATATTATTTACGTTTGACTGAATACGAAACGTGGGCAAGGAAAATGTTGGCTTTTGCACTGGTACTCTCATTTTTTAAAGGTCTGGTTGTGGCTTCTAGCACTCAACTAGTTTAAGAACTCCTTATTTTTTATCTCCATTTTAGTTGTTCTAGATTGATTTTGTGTTATGATCACTGTTACAAAAAAAAAAAAAAAACTATCAGTGAAAACAAGATGGAAGCTCTAGTATTTAATTGTAGGCCTTCACAACTGGATTTGAGTCATCGACCACCATTCCATCAGGAATAAAAAATAAAAATAAAAATCGCCCTCCCTCATTCGTTTAAAAAAAATGCCTGAGAATCAATTATTTAATTTTTTGGCCCTATTAATTTATTGTTTTACCGTGACTGGCTGATTTTGGAATGAGGCTTAAAAATGGTGTTTGCAGAAAAACAGTTCCGAGTAAATATTGAACTTATTTCATGTCACAATTAGGTAGATCTCCTCTAAAACAAGATTCAAATCTGTGGCTTCAGGAGAAAAACGCAATTCCTAATCTAACTGACCTTGGTACAGTAGCTGTCTTATCTTTGTCAAATACATCTGTATAGAGCCTAATTAGCGGAAGGACAAATAATTATTATTAGGTGCTACAGTGAGATTTTATTTATGAAAATATTTGTAGGTATTGTAATGAGTTTGTTTGGAACTTCTTTGAGAAGAAAGATCAAGATCAGCACCGGGTTTCGTGAAATGCTATGGCCGAGTGTCTGAAAAGCGGTTTACATAGATTTGGTTAACATCTTGTTCCAAACTACCAATGAGTGACACATTCCTCGGGTGGAATTCTATTTGCATTTCTATTGTAAATGCTCTCGTTCTGTAGATAAGAAAAACAGATAAAAGCAGGATTCTAAGGGCAAGATTAAGGTTTAAAATTATTGATGCATCACTAATCAAGAGAAGGCTCACCACCTCAATACATAAAGAATCAGTATATTGTCTGCTAAAAGCCCCAAAGTAGCCCCATTACGTATCATACCAAGTCTCTCCAAATACGATTTCTTGGTAGATCCAAGCACCACCACACAACCGTGACCAAGCTTCGTTGGTAAATGTGTTATATACAGTTAGAGCAGGGTTGTCTTGTCAGCATCCCATTCAGCACCAATAACGACGCTCAGCATTTTGAGTGCGTGTTATTATTTTTCTTTAAGACGTTAACCTTGTACACACTGATGTTGCAATTTTTCTAATAATTCAAGCAGGAATTAAACCAATTTAATCTTGTTTAACAGAGCTCAATGAGCTCTATCAAACAAGGCTGAATTGATTAAATTCCTAGTTGTATAACCCTTTACCTAACATGAAAAGCCGACGACACCTGCATAAAAAATTCTTGAATAACTAATTTTTTTCATTTTTTGTCTCCAAAACATAGGTTATGGCCCCTCATTGGAAAGAGCTCGACGAGCTCGTTCCAATGAGGGGTCATAACTTATATGTTTTGAGACAACAAATGAAAAAAATAATGAAAATTAATTGGCGATTTTTGAGAATAGCGCTGACCGGTTTTGGCAGTTACGTTGGGTAAAGGGATAATGGAAAAAAATGTGTTGCATGATATTGCAGAATTTTGACATCAGGGTGCAGAGTGTTAATGTGCGACATAAAATTAAGTTTTGCTGTGAAATTATAACTCAAGAAACATTTCCATCACAATTTTGAAAAGACGTCCATCAATTTTTCAGTTCATGCTGACACCGCCAGAGTTGCCAGAAATTGGCCCAATTTGCTTTTTGATGTAGAAAATGCCGGAAACCATTTTCTGTGGCCCATTACTGCATATTTTCAGACAAAGATGGAACTTTCGATCAATAATATGTATATTTGTGCCTCGAAAACACACCAGGAACTGATCTGCATGAAATAATGATCAATCATGCTGATATTGACAGAAACCAACGTGAGAGTCAGACTTCACTTCCTGCTCGTGTGAATCAGATAATCGTAGCGGAACAGGGAATTTTAAGAAGTTTCTCAATAAAAGTTGATATTCTTGCCCTGAAACCAAAATTGAACAGGTATGTAAAAATGCCACACTTCCACGAAGTGTCAGAATCTTTCAGAAGATTAATGAAGATGGCGACAACATGGTACATCTTGGCAAAGCATTTGTTAAAACGATATAAATAGCTGGATCAATCGTCGGTTAGGGTTGGTCCTGTAATGCTGTCGATTTTTGTTTGCAGCATGTCGGTCACTTTTTTATTCCCCTGGATGACAATACAATTGACGGAATTTGTTAATTTATTTATTTATTGGAGATTAACGATATCTTCTACAATCAGTACCATGAGCTAGTCTCGAAAAGTCGACAGCCTACAATCGATATTGGTCACTGTTTGCGGAGGATTGTATCCGAAATGGATTTGCCTTGTTACAATTTATGGGAGAGTGCGTGTTGCCACTATCTCAAAATGGTAACAAAGACAAGACATGTGAACAAAGTTTGGCAACCAAGACAAAATTGGCAGTCGTCAGTAGTATGTCTCGCACGTTTCACCCCAATTCTGTCGGACCCCGGAAGTGACGTCATGTCACGTGGCCTAGTGGCGCCATGTTGTGTTGTCATGGTAACCCGCTTGAGCGGCCATCTTGTGACGTCATCCCCATAGTGATACGTGGTGTTAGTGCGCATGCGCAGCGCGTGTTGTTAGGGTGATAAGTGTTTCCGTCGTCCATTTTGAATACTGGAGGACACCATCTTGGTTTCTATGGTAGCACGTGGTTGCTGTTTCCCAATTTTTCTGCAATAAGACGGGGTATGTTTTGAGGGTATGTTCGATTGTAGAAGAGTAAATCTAATTACCACAAACAACCCGACAATTCCTCCAAATCACCAAAATCCACCCAAATCACCATAATTGACTTTATTTGATACGGATTTTCTATTTTATCGGCTTAGCACGTAGTGCTATAGTACCAAGGGGTCCCCTGGGGGTGTATTTGATTGAACTAGAGTATACCTAATTACCCAAATAGAACCGACCACCCTTACAAACCACCAAAATCTCCACCAAAATACCCAAACGGACATGTGAAGCCCATTTTGGGCATATAAAAATAACACGTTATGCCATAGTACCAAGGGGTACAGGGGGTATGTGCCATAGTACCAAGGGGTACAGGGGGTATATGTTCTATTGAATAGGACTACAGGGCCTGATTTTCCCAGAATCCCATTTTTAATGCCTATTGCATATGGTTCTCTACAACTAACAGTTTATCCAGTCCAAACTATCTCTGGTTCTCTCGTCCAAGTCTTATAATTACCAGGACTTGATTTCCCATAATGCAGTTATCTCCCCTGTGTATATCAAAAGCATTCCCAAACCCAGTAAGCAATCGAGCAGGTACTGATAAACTATTACTCGAATGACTCGAATCCCATCGAGCAACTGAGCTTTAGAGTAATTGCTCGATCGAGTGACTCGGCATATTGCTCGAACGACTCGAATCCCATCGAGCAAATGAGCCAACGAGCAATTGCTCGATCGAGTGACTCCTCGAATGACTCGACGACTCATTTCAGAAAAAAGGGATTCCATAGCCACAGGCGTTTTTGAAAAAGGGATTCCACAAATGGGATTCCAAAAAGGGATTCCATAAGTGGGATCCCGTCTTATGTCGAGTGACTCGCAACTATTGCTCAAAACGACTCGAATCCCATCGAGCAAATGAGCCAACGAGCAATTGCTCGATCGAGTGACTCCTCGAATGACTCGACGGCTCATTTCAAGTATTTGAGGATACCTATGACATGGCTACGTATCAGTTGAGGATACCTTTTGAGGATACTAAATTGAGTATACCTATGGCCTGGTATTGTTGGAGGATACCTGTTATAGAAACCTGGATTCCGTTTCTATCTTGTCGCCAAAGCTCCAAGGCCACTACAGGTCTATGGTCTATCTGTCCTATCACTAGCTTCTACAACAGTCTTGTTCCATTGCGGCCTTGTACCAGTACTATTGGCTTCTGTTATTCTCACCCATATCTCATCCATTACTTCCTAGCTATACCTATTTCAGTCTCGACTATAACATTGATCAAGGTTGAATCAGATTTCCCCTGTATACATATAAGGCATTCCTTTAATTGAAATTCCTAGCCGATTCCGTCAAATATGGATTCCGTGTATTTTGGTGGATTTTGGTGATTTCGAGGGATTGTCGGGTTGTTTGTGGTAATTAGATTTACTCTTCTACAATCGAACATACCCTCAAAACATACCCCGTCCTATTGCAGAAAAATTGGGTAACATAGCAACCACGTGCTACCATAAAAACCAAGATGGCGGCCTCCAATATTCAAAATGGACGACGGAAACTCGTATCACCATAACAACACGCGCTGTGCATGCGCACTAACACCACGTATCACTATGGGGATGATGTCACAAGATGGCCGCTCACGCGGGTTACCATGACAACACAACATGGCGCCAATAGCTCACGTAACATGACGTCACTTCCGGGGTCCGGCACCGGGGTCCGGCACCGGGGTCCGGCAGAATTGGGGTGAAACGTGCGAGACATACTATTGTCGCCCAGTTAATGAAGAAATATCAAATACATTTGTGCTCAGCGAAATGTCTATCTTTCTTGAAAAACAGATTCCGTCCACAAAATATTTGAGTTTTTTTCAGCAGAGGATAGCAAAGAATGTTTGCAAAACATTTACAATAAACAGACACTGTATAAAAAATGAAAAATTTAAAGTTTGAAAGACGTGGCAAGCCAAGAAAAACGTTCAGGTGTTTGTGTGTATGCCGGGTGGTGGGGAGGGGTGATTTCAGTTAGTGATTTCCTGAGAATCAAAACATTTTTTGGCCTGGTTATATAATTGTTAAAATATTGTTAATATATTTTCAGATTTGTATGTGTTCTAAAATAATAAAAGCAGTAATCACTCTGTCTGATGCCTGTTTAGCCAATTGTCTATTCACTCTTAACCCTTTACCGAACGTAACGGCGAATAGCAGCCAGCGCTATTCTCAAAAATCGTCAATTACTTGTCATTATTTTTTAATTTTTTCTCTCAAAAACATAGGTTATGACCCTCTTTGGAACGAGTTTGTCGAACTCGTTCCATTGAGGGGTCATAACCTATGTTTTTGAGACAAAAAAAAAAAAAAAAAAAAAAATGAGCTATTCAAGAATTTTGATTGCAAGAGTCGTCTGCTTTTCAGGTTAGGTAAAGGGTTAAAATAATTGCCTGTTCCTTTTTCAAAACGCGGCCAATTTATTTGCACCAGACAGCGAAGTACATCCCCCCTCTCCCATTGGCGCGTTGACACTAAAACACTCTGTTTGGCACTAAAATATCCAGAATGGTTAAACATGTGACACCAGACAGTTCCGATCTAGCGTGACTACCGAATAATAGTAAAACATGTACAGCGATAGTCGTTATAAGTTCTTCCAACAGATCCGACAATTTCAATGAGGAATTTCCAAGAAACAAATCATTTTTTGGCCGTATCGGTGAAACATATTGGTATTATACTTTTAGTTTTATATGTGTTCTAAATTTTTGTTGCCACTAACAAGGCCATGTTCTATGTTGGGTGTTAGTTATGTTGAAGGTGGGTGGGCTACCTTTAAAGGGTTGGAAACTTTCCGATATTTGTGTTAATACATCATCACAAGAACTTGAGTTGGGTGTCATGACACACTTTACTGACAAAAACGAAGCAGCGAGTGCTTCCAGCTTTACCTCAAAACAGACACTAAAGTTACAACTGAAGCGACATATCATATTTATTAACATCCAAGCATTGTGTGTCCAGGGGCCAATACCACAAAACTTTTACAATTGTATTTTCTTGAATTGTATTTTCTTCCTAATAATATAATTGACTAAAATGTATCATTAACATTTTAAAAGATATGGCAATTTACCATCTGGCAAATTGCCAGATCTCTGAAAATGCTAATAGTTCATTTTAACCTACAGTAAAAGTTTTATAGTATTGGCCCCAGGTCTCCCTGATGCCGTCACGGCCGATTTTGCAGTTGATGCATTCTGAAACTCAATCCCAGAAAGGAAAAAAAATATATATATTCCCACTGATCAGACTTAAATGAACGTTTCAGCATTTATGAATGAAACAAGGGCAATTAATTATTAAAACGGCTTGAAAGTGTTGGTCTCAAAAGATTTATCTTCATCCTCCGAGTTCTAAATTTGAAAGTTTATTACAATGGAGGAGCTAAAGCCATCAAAATCAAGAAACAAAACTAAAGGTTTCAAAAAGAATGTTCTAAAATGAATCCATGGTTTCAGTGTCGTAATCTAGTCTAAAACACAAGAGACACTATCTTTGTACATCTACTTTCGCTGATAAAAGCTACTAAGTAATAGGTTGCTGGGAGGCGCGCGAAAACGGGTTCCATAACTTGTCCTTGGATATATAATTTTACATACTGAATTTTTATTACTGATAAATTCGGAAATGTTTTTGACTGATTTATCACTCTCTATGAATAAAGCTGTAATGTGAGAACGTGGAAAAATGTCATTGGTTGAATTAATTGTTTTTATTATTCCCAAGTCACATTCGTGAACTCATTTCCGATCTTTAATTAGAAATGCATCCTCTCATCAAACTATTTCGGTACGACAAGCAAAATATCTTGTCAGTAGTAGTGCCGTTACATTCCAGGCGTGACAGGTATATTATACAATATTCTGACACCGTCTGAGCGGTATTAATGTTTTCCAAGATGCCCCGGTATTTACTCTCTCCGTTAATGTTAACTCCAGTATTCACATACAGACACAAACTGCGACTTTTTTTGCTTTGAAAAAATCGCGTCACCAAGTGTATTTCTTCTTGAGAACTGATCAGATATTCTGCATTTACCTTGGCAACGTTTTTACGTTGTTGGCTATCTGTTTAGGTAATCTGCAGCTGTGTACATGTATATAAGATGGCAATTGTCGTAAAAAATAATCTGATGCTTCCAGTGTTGATGCAATGTAGTGGAAGTAGATTGCCAAGAAAACACTCACGAAGTTGAGCGTTCGTCAAGAAATATAATGAAAGTACAGTGTGTGAAAATATCAGTCGTAACGATATTAACCCTTTACCCACAGCAGACGATTTCAAAATTTATTGTTTTAAATATCATTTTTTAAATTTAAAAAAAAAAATCAACAAAACCATATCATATGACTCCTCTTTGGAACGAGCTCGATGAGCCCGTTCCAAAGAGGGGTCACATGATATGGTTTTGTTGAAATTTTTCGAAAAATAATATTTTTTCAGCTGCTGAATTTGCATATTACACCGGCGGATGCGGGCGATTCGTTGGGTAAAGGGTTAAACACTTACGCTACCGAAAACGACTATTCTCATCTACTTTATGATGATTTATGTATGTTCTGGTATGCGCATATCAAACCTGCCAACTGATCAGAGAGTCCTTTCCAACAATTAATCAAGTGATAGAGTTTCAAGTATGTTATAAGTTGTAATAAACTTCCTCGCATACAGGCGTACATAGAGGTCCTCCATATATGGCTAAAATGGGCGGAGCAGTAAAAGGGGTTACCCACTCGCCTACACTATATGTTTATTCCATTTATTCCATAACGCTTCTCTATTGTCCCTTTAGGGAGTGACATCTCGGTCATATCACTCCACGTTGTGTAATTGTCTTTTTACAATTATATAATTGCTCGTGTCTGTGTGTACTAAAATACAAATAGATTCACTCATTCTTAAGAGAAAATAATCAACAGCTATAAAAAAAAGGTTTACGATTTAACAATTTTCACTCTGACTTCGGCATTGGGTCGAAATGACTTTGAGAAACTGCAATGACGGCGTACCAATTAACAGTATAAATGTTTTCAGTGTTACGCCTACGGGAAAACGTGTTTACGAGAGAAATATTTCCCCAATACCAGAATAAAACGAATATTCATTTAAGGGTTGTTATCAATACTGTTCCGTGATCACAAAAGCGTTCTCTTCCGCGCTCAGAGAGCGATTCGATCGCGACCAACTTACACCAGGGGGAGAGATAGGGTAATGTTTTCTTAAAATGAAGACGACAAAGTATCAAACAGCGATATTCATGTTCGAACTAAAATACTCCCCTCGTGGTGGGTATTTGCATTTCGGAGACTTTCGGAAGATTTTAAAAGATGTGGGTTATAGAGTCCTGCGTAAATTCGAGATTCGATTCGATATCGATACCATACGCCTGCTTCGAGATCGATCCCGAATCAGTCTCAAGATTCGATTTTTTCGAATCTTTCGTACTAACTTCAATACGTTATATTTCCAAAAAACGGGAAAAAATTGACATTAGACAATTCATTCATGTAGGCTCAATTCATACTTAATTGAGTAATTGACCTGCCTATGCTGCAGTGTGGAGTTACGATGTTGGGGAACTGGCAGCTGCTCGTCGTTGCTCGGTGGTTCTCTCCGGACACTCCGGCTTCCTTCATCCGTAAAGAAACTGTCACCGACACAATGTGACCTTGGCTGTTAATGTGTCGTTAAACCCTAATAAATAAATTCATTAATTGACAATGGTTAATTGTAAGGTAAGTAGTGAATTTGTCCCAGAACATGATACATTGTTTTAGTTTTTGAAAGCTTAACTTGTTACTATTCACGTTCTTAAGAACGTGAATAGTAACAAGTTATGCCTTCAAAAAAAAAAGTGGGTAATAGGCCTAGCTGTTTCAGTGACGGTGCTGCAGAGAAAATTTATTTATTGGTGTTTAAGGTGTCAGTCAGTCTTGTAAGGATCATCATAGTGTACTGTAACTTCCGTTTGGAGCAAAATGAAATAACTTGTCTATTGAGATTTGATTCGAAATTCGATTCGATTTCGATATCAGAGACGCGATTCGATTCGAGATTCGATTCGAAAACAATGTGTGATTCGCAGATCCTTACTTGGGGTATTCAATATCTGAACAATTAATAACTTTACTCTTCAAAAATATGTCTTATAACCCCACAATGGGGCTATCAAATCGGTATCGTTCGCAGGAGTATCCAAAGTCTCGTCATCAAATGTTCCGAACAGTCACAGCTCCATGGCGCACTTGCACTTTCTTGTCGCATAATAAGTGTTACCAGTTTTTAAAATAAAAAGTCTTAACAACAAAAATATTCTCTCTCCAACAAAAAATATATTTTATTATATGCCAGCCTTGAATTATCGCAAGTTATGTATAATGCATTTCCAGATATCCATCGACTCGATGGATATCGAGGAATATCCCTCAGTAGCTTCCTAAATGATGTCACGTTACCCAGCATCACGTCACTGCGAAGGAATGGCCAGCCGATCCTTTTTATTGTTTTGAAACATACGCATCTGGGTCGAATTGAGCTGACTATTGTACAATAAATTGTCTCGTATCGTAGAATAAAAAAATAAGGTTTATCCTATTTTAATCAGTATCTGGAATTCTCTCATTGGTGTGGACCTGAAAGTTTTATTTTTTCACGACCGCTTGCGCGAATGAAAAATAATACGGTGATTTTTTTCAGTAGCTTCCTAAATGACGTTACGCTTCGGCGGATGAAGTCGTCTTGAACGTCGCCTTGAAGAAATGATCGGCAGCTTTTTGTTATTGTCTTGAAACTGTTTTCATATGAATTGGGCTGAATATTGGCCAGTAAAATGTAACGTAGCATATAATAAAAAGAAAAGCTACGCTGTTTTAGTGAATATCGGGAATTATCTCATGAGTGTGGACCTGAAAGTTTTATTTTTCACGAGCGCTTTCGCGAGTGAAAGTGAAAAATAATATATTCAGGTTCACACGAACTCATTAACCCTTTACCCAACGTAACTGCCAAAACCGGCCAGTGCTATTCTCAAAAATCGCCAATTAATTTTCATTATTTTTTCATTTTTTGTCTCAAAAACATAGGTTATGACCCCTCGTTGGAACGAGCTCGACGATCTCGTTCCAACGAGGGGTCATAACCTATGTTTTTGAGACAAAAAATGAAAAAAATTAGTTATTCAAGAATTTGTTTTGCAAGTGTCGTCTGCTTTTCAGGTTAGGTAAAGGGTTAAAACAGCGTACATGTAGATAACATCTATGTATCTTGTCAAGTTTTTTACAGTATCTTTTTTTCCGATAAAGCTCATTGAGTTCTGTCAAACATGATCATATTGGTTAATTTCAGTTTGAGCACTGTGGAAAACAGTTGCTCTTGCGAATATTGATAAATCATATCAGTGACATGGAAACAGACACACACGACAAGAAGACGACATTGTTCACATATTCTCCTAAAAGGCTAACTGTTTGCATTTTGGCTCTCAGTTGTAGCTTATTTTCTCTCATTGACTGGGTTTTAACGATGTGCCGGCAAAAGGGTTAACCACTTAACTGACAACGGTACAAACTATTACCTTAACAACCTGGAAAGGACGCACACTTTTTTCTACCGCAAAATATATGTGGCCATCCATTGGAGCAAACTCTTTTCACCTAGACGTTGCGCCGTGAATATTAAAATCAAACTAGTGTCGCTTATTCAACCCCACATGTACATGGATTCATTGGACGGCAGGATATCTCAGATAAGTGACAAATGCTTATGTTTCAATTTCTTTAATGCTATCCGTAAACAATCGTCTAGTCAGCTAGTTGAAGGCTGGAGTCCCACAGATGTGCTTTATTTTGAATTACAAAACAAAAAGGACTTCAGGGGCGTCGGCGATGGAGCTTGGGGGAGTAGGGGGTACGGCCTCGCAATAAGTTTCCCAGTCGTGACATTTGTACCTGGATTTGGGTTCTTAGATACAGATTTGTTCTTGCTTGTAATCACGCACTTTCTCACGAGACTAGAATTGACACTTTGACTTAGTCACACACATGGTTGGTCATACAATGTTAGGCCCGTAGTACCAGATTCTAACTGTTCGGAGTCATGCTTGACCGTTCAGAGTACCGGTTAATCATTTAAACATGATACGTTATAATTTCATATAGTAGGATGACTGCTTAGCGAATGTGTTGGGTAGAGCAATCAATATTTTTAATTTGCAGCCTCAAGGATGCACGTTGAAAATATTATTTGGCCTACCCCCAGATAATGAATATGGACTCTTTCGATTGCTTCCATTGAACTGACATGGAAGATACCATCGGTATTCGAAGGGTTAATTAAACAAGATGTTACATCACAACTATCTGTATATTTTATATATCCAAAAATAAATTGGAAAGGCGTCTTGAGTTTTTCCCGACTTTCTAATATTCCTACTACATCACCAAGGCTTGCATTCAACGCAAGAATGGCTTAATGATTTAGTTGAAATGTGTTATCAGTCGAGACTAGAGACATCACAATCGGAATAAATCAGGTTTACATCCTTCAATGGATCATCCGCGCGACGCCCATGGAGGCTGCATATTCTGTTGATGTTCTTCATATTATTTTTGAAATAAAATTGTATATAGAATAGATAGGTACTGGGGCCGGTAATCAGATTTAAACCACGAGTAGGATAAGAGTTTTAGCCACGAGGCTCTGCTGAGTGGTTAGAACCCTTATTCTACGAGTGGTTTAAATCTGATTACTAATACTGACCCTATTGCCTATTTATTTTATTTATACCATGCTTTTAATAAATCATCGAATTTGTCGCTTGGAACGGTGGAAATTAGCAGACGAGTGACCAAATAGGTTGTTTTATTTACACTCTGCGCCAGTGGACAGTAGTTCCGGCTGCAAATGAATGCTTGATTGACAGCTGGACACGTCGTTGAATTTACCTTACTTTTTCTGTCAAATTATTATTGACAATTCGTAAATTTAATTTTAAATGTGTAATTGTAAGTATTTAAACTTAATAAGTCATTGCACGTAGTAGATTGTACCGCAAAACGCTGTATGTTTGAACGAAACATCGCGAAGAGTGAATGTATCGAAGTCGGCAAATTGGGCCATGTCAAAGGTCAAATTGGATGTATTTCCAACTATAGGTGAACAGTTTTGTAATGAAATTCCCATTGAAAATGTTTTAACAAAAGTAGAAGCTTTGCACCTAAAATGGGGTTAAAGCTAAAATTAAACACATGTGCTCCTCACGGGTAGTAGCATAGGTGAGCATGGTATAAAGAGACTGCTTGGATTAGCCCTGTTATAATTTATGACATAGAGCCCATACGCACTCTCTTATAAATTGTAACGAGGCAAAGATAGTTTAACAAAATTTGAGGGCAAATAAAAATTTTTCACTTAAGCACTTAGCCCTTTGACCCCCGAGGGGGGCGCTTTTCCTGTCCATTTACACCATACGTCAAAATTTCATTATGTAGGATGGCTGCTAAGTTAATAGTGTGGATAGACCAATTAATATTGTCAACGTGCAATCTCCATATAATGAATATGGATGCTTCCAATTTCTGCACTGAACTCATATGAAGATACCACCAGGGTTCTAAGGGATAATGAAACAATGATCATACATTTACATTGTTCATAAAGAAACATTTGATACGTACTTGTAAAAATAAGTTACTCAAGATGTAGTGACTGAATATGAATGATGAGTTGTAATTTATTTTAACACGTTCTCCAGTTCTGAATATTTGACAAAATTACACATAGCTGTTTTGTCTTAGTCCTGTTAGCGGGCGGCAGGCTTCAGGAGTCTTAGGGTCTGTTGACATACTGCTAAAGCCAGATAGAAAACTGATTTCGTACTCGAAATTAATTATATAATTAACTATATCTGAAATTAAACATGTATTAACGAAACGTCTACATCGCTTGGGACAATGGACGACTGTCATATATCGTAGTGACAGTATTTATTACGTGTAAATCCTTGTCTAACCAATCACAATGTTCTACGCAAGTTATTGCGAATCTTCTACTAATGTGGCATCAGGGAATGCATTCTTCGTGTTGACGTTTATTGTACGTGACAACAGAGTACAGAAAAAGAAATTTATTTGTAATGAGAATTAATTTATTTGACTGTTTTTCACAAAAATAGTAGCAGGAGCAGAGCTCCTGCTACATTTTATTGAGACACACGATCAAATTTGAGATAACTTTCGTTTGGATGGAAACCGCCCGTTCAAGTGTCTCGTGAATATTTTTTTCATTCGTTGTGAACAGAATTTCGGAGAAATAGCATCACTATGGAATTATATCTATTGTTTGTTCTGCTGTGCTTCGCTGCATCTCAAAATCTTCCATCTCAACCATTTTATTTATTCCCACCTCAGGAACCAGGACGCCCACCTTCTCCACCTGTGTACTTTCTTGGTCCGCCCACAGCAAACAATGGTAAAACTGTTTCTCCGAATACAAATACAAGAATTCAGAGCGGTAACAACGGAAATGGACAACCATCACGTACCGTAGTTTCTCCCGGTTCACCACCCGAAACCGCCAGAAATGCAAATTATGCAGGATCGAATACAAATTTGAATTCACAGCCTAGTAATACAGGAAGACAGGGGTATGCATATTACTCAGCATATCCAAATGAACAGAACGCACAACAACCACCTCCTGGACATCCAGTGTACTACAACTATAATGCAAATGTGCCCCGCGATAGAAACACGCCCCAAAACACGAAGACAAATTATCAACAAGGAAGTGCCGGAGGGTTACAAGCAGCTCAGTACTACAACTATCCTAACGAACCGAGTCCGTATTTTGGCAGTTACCCGTCACAACCTGCTGCACCCGACTACGGTGGCTATCAGTATCAACCATATCCCGACTACGGTTATAACAGGGGTGGAAGCCCACAGTATTCTGGTTATGCTACAGACTACTACAGCTACGATTATCAACCAGCACAAACACCCAATAAACCAAACCCTCCACGTATCGGTAAAGCATCTGCTACATTAAAAGCAATTTCACCTAAACCAACTTATACAACAACGCCAAAAGGCTCTACTCTAACCAATAAGCCTGTGCCTGGCAAAACAGAAGTAACTGCTGTTGTTAATTCGGCAGTGGTGGAAAGGAAGCAAGTATTCACACCAGATGCCAGGCCGACTGGGCCAAATGTTGGAGTTAATAATGTAATCACGAATAGTTCACCGGCAGGTGCAGATGGAAATGTAGCCTCTTCTGTATCAACCAGCAGTAACAATAACAAAATAAACAAAACGGTGGTTGACAACACTAGGAAAAATCCAGAAAACATAGGACCAACTCCATTTAGCAATCATGACGTTGGAGTAGCTCAAAGCCGTGCGCGTGTCGATTCTGCCAGGAGTGGAGCTCCTAATAATCGACTCAATGCAACACCCAACAGTAGCACTGCTGGAAATAAATATGCTACCGGAAGTTTCACCAATGCGACGCAGGCTAACAGTCAATACGGCAAAAACAGTGGAAATAAAGTTAGCACAGCTCGGGGTGGAGGAGCCAGTGTAGCCGTGGGAGGTAATACTAACAGCAGAACAGGTCCAACAAGCCAAATTGGTGGCAGTGAAGCTCCAAAGATAGTCACGGCCACTGCAGACGGTAATATTAATGCACAGTCAGGTGGCAGTGGTATCGATTCATCGAGAAATGGTGTTTCACCAGGACCCCTGGTCAAAGGGAGTTACAAGAAATCCGTGGGCGGGGCATATTCTTCTGATAAGAACTCTGTGTCTCGAACATCTGCAGGTAGGCAAGAGTACAACACGAATGGCCAGGCAGGCGAATACAATACGCGCGTTGGATATCCTAGTCAGCAGTCTGCTTATGGAACGTATGAGCCGGCTTATCAATATGGTTATGATACAAGATACTACGGCAGTGCGTATGGTGGTGGAGACCAATATAGGGCAGCTAACGCACAATATGCACTGGGAAGCAACACAAACAACAATTATCAGTCAAATCCGCAAACTCAGCAACCTAACAATGCAAACAGGATTAGGCCGCAAGCATCTGGCTATGAG
Source organism: Pictodentalium vernedei (assembly GCA_031216915.1). Taxonomy (NCBI): domain Eukaryota; kingdom Metazoa; phylum Mollusca; class Scaphopoda; order Dentaliida; family Dentaliidae; genus Pictodentalium; species Pictodentalium vernedei. Next base: position 245,435,547 of record CM062290.1, on the reverse strand, counting down.
AATAGTTATACTTCAAATCAAGAGCGGTGGGGAAATCAGAATGCTGGACAAGCGTCCCAGGTAGCAGCACTGTTTGCCTTAGGACAGCAGCTTAACAGCCCTGAACCGATGGCAGCGTCTGAATTAACGGATGGTAGATTGAGAGATACTGGAAACTTGTCACGTGAGTTATACTGTTTTAAAATGTTCTTTTCGACTTACAGCCCCTTTCTGTTACTTGAACAAAAAATATCAATTTTATATCTTTTTCATTCCCGCGTGGGAAAAGTAAGAGTCTTCAATTCCTAAAAACTTATGCGCGAAGCATACGTGTACGTTTACGTTAGGTAATTCGATTTTGATAAATCAAAATATCAAAATTTATTATTTTAATTTTTTAAAAAAATTTCAAAAAATTTCAACAAAAACCATTTATGATCTCTCATTGGAACGAGCTAGGCTAGCTTGTTCCTACGGGGGTCGCATGATACGGTTTTGTTGAAAGGTTTGGAAACATTTTTTTTTTTCAACTGTTTAATTTGTAAATTACGCGGGTGGATGCCGCCGATTCGTAAGGTAAAGGGTTAATCAAATACAGCCACACTTCGCGGGTTGTGAAAGGAAAGCGAGCGATTCCATTATATACTTCTACACAGTCTCAGTAATAATTTAACCTTTTGGGTAATTAGGGTTGTTGGAGATATGTGTTGCCGATCCTCCGATGCTATTTGCAGTTAAGTTGTTCACTTATGGACTGAAAATTTTGTTCTGTGCAAACAGTTTGGTAAACCTATTTGGAAGGGTTAAAATACAGATATTGAGTTATTCAAACGAAGCATTATAAATGTTATGAATTTTTAGCGTGAGCTATTGATGTGAGGAAAATAATATGAACTTAATGTAACCCTTTGAACCCTTGCGGCCCTTTTTCCTACCAGGACTTGTGCGAACTGTTACGAATCAGTCTAACATAATTAGATTCATTGGGAGTATAATGCGGACCTGGGATGGGGGATTGAAGGACATGTGTTCAGTAAGTCACACAAATGCGAGGGTTAGTAAGCATATAAGCGAGATTGGGACGAATGGGGTACGGGCTGTAATCACAGAGTTCGTTTCCGAGCGTTGAGAGGAGAGGAGAAAGCGTGGTGATAGGGAGACATTTGGAAGTTCAGGGATAATCAAAGCCTTCTCACCTGGGAACCACGACAAATCAGCGGCCAGCCAAAGTGTTATTATTATTATTATTATTATTATTATTATTATTATTATTATTATTATTATTATTATTATATGTGCCAGAAATTATAAACATGTTCACCTTCTTTTAGTGTGTTATGTAGGACCTGACCTCATACAAAAATTCACGCGTCAGGCGAAGTCTTTGGCGCTGTTTCGTCTGAGCGCAATAACCCCCACAACCCACAAAACAAAGGCTACTATGTCTTTTTATTATACTGACTGTCAATTATTTATACACAAGACAGTTATAAGCATGGCTATTTTTAACAAAAATAACCCCACACCATTGAATAGGAATAGTCATGTTATCATCAATGGTTCACAAAAGCTAAACTCTGTTGAACTGCCCATCAAATTATGGCTGTTTTCTAACAGCCATGACTTAATTTTATGAGAAATCGAAGACAAGTCGCGTAAGGTTAAGAGTTATATAAAACTATGAGGCGAGACTGTACTCCACTCATCCTTGACAACACACGGTAACGCGTTAGTTGCGTGTTGATGTTCATTGTCACAAATATACTGACATTTGTTTAGTGTGCTATGGCAAGTTATCGCCCTCGGGCGTTACGAGTTTCTTTTTTTGGCGGGTGATATTCTGCCATAACACACTAAATAAAGGTCAGATTGTTTATAATAGAACTGTATTTATGGATGGGGGAGGGTTGGGGGTATTGATGTACTTACATCTTCTGCTCTACAATTAAAATAATATTTAATTCAATTTGGTTCATTGTGTGGTTTCAGTTCATTTCCATTCATCAGATATGTGTTCCTTCTTCATTGCAGAAAGTATATTTTTATATGTAAAACTTTATTCTCATTGTGACTTATTTATTGGAAGTGTTTTTGTCCTAATATATGCCACTGTTATCTTAAGATTTTGTATTCAACTATATTCAGGCATTTACGGACTAGCGGTGATGCGATTGATGCAATAAAATTGTAATTGGCTACAATACAAATTTTCGAAATCAACACAATCGTTCTTTTTACCGAATAGCGTCTAATGTCCAAGATAACATATGCAATCACTAATTATAGCTTTGACGCAGCGACTCATTGCGTCAAAACTATAATCACGGATTGTACGTTGCAGTTTACACATCGGACTCTGTTTTATCAATTGTAGTGTTTGTTTTACAGTTAGTCAGAAATTAAATTATATTATACCTTTACCCATCGCTAGAATCGAACACACCACATCCACTGTATAACAATTTAATAGCCTCCAGTGTCATTAAACATAAACCAGTTTGACACAACGCCAATTGAAAGGGGTTGAAAGTATAACTCAATTCATTTACCTTTGTTAAGTCATACAAAATAACCCACTTACATCGTTAATCACGTGGCTTATTAAAACTGTTCTTTTTACAAAGTGTAATAGGTCTTTTTTATTTCAGCTGACTTTTATCGTACAGATGGCTTGTGATATTTGATTATTATTTCCAAATGCAACAAAATACTGCATTTTGATTGGCTGAGAGGTACGGTGTAACTTGCAATCCACAGTAGCTTTTTTACACCGTGGTTAACCACGGTGTAAAAACAAGAATACACAATAGCAGGCTATATGGCTAAAAAAGTAACCATTTTTAATTATTAATTCATACCTTCTGCTCGGTTATGTTAGAACAAATATAAAATTTCAGGAAATTTAATATTTATGTGTAATAAAATATTACAGATATGGATGACATTGGAATGACATCCATATTTGTCTGGTTTTATTAAGAAACTTACAAAGTACAAATTTTCTGTCAGTTTTTCACACAGTTTAGGTTAAAGTATTAAGAACTCCAACATTCTTGGAAATAAATCCGTTATCCTTTTGTTTTCCAGGGTGTATGGAAATTTACACCGGTCTGGGTACTCATACACCCTTCGGCTTTGCCTCAGGGTGTATGAGTTCTCAAATCGGTGTAAATTCCCATACATCCTGGAAAATACAAGGATAACTAATATTGTAACATTATCGCGCTGTTTATTGAGCTATCTTTAAAACAAAATAAGATATTTATTTACTTCTACACACTCTGTAGGAAAGCTTTACCCTGCATATCAAATCATTGCAAATAAAAAAAAACAATAAAAAGACAAAAAAAAAGAAAAAAAGCAACTCTGCCCCCTTCTTCCACCCCCACCCCCACCCCCACCCCACAAATGAACCCATTTATATCCAGAAAATAGTCCGTTTTCTTTCTTACGATGAGCATGTGTGTCATCCATACACAAGTTATAAGCATGGCTATTGTTAACAAAAATAGGAATGGTCCTGTTATCATCAATGGTTCACTAATGCCAAACTCTGTTGAATTGTCAATGAAATTATGGCTGTTTTATAACAATCATGACTCAATTTTATGAGAAATTGAAGACAAATCGTTCCAGGTCAAGAGTTACATAAAACTATGAGGCGAGACTAAACTCCACCCACTCGTGACAACACATGTTAACACTCTAGCAGAGTGTTGATGTTCTCCATTGTCACAAATGTACTGACATTTGTTTAGTTATGGACGGTTATCACCCTCAGGCATTACGAGTTTCTTGTGTATAAATAATTACTTTCAATGTACAATAAAATAATAGTTTCGGCACAAATTCAGTTTTAGGGAATTTTCATGGACGAAAATCTGGATGCTATTACCTGACGTTATGACGTTAAACGTCATATTACCGTGCAACCGCTTCACTATATATCTCCCAGATGGGAGGTATCACGTGTTTCAACTTTAACATTTCATTTATAATTTACAGCTGAGTGTATAATAAAAAGTTTTATTCTCTTCATTTGCTAATGTTTGTTAACGTGTCGCATTGACTGATTTTGACAATATTCAGCTATGTCCTTCTTCAGTATCGTCCTCGTATTCCCCGCGTTTGGGAGATGTTCATTTCGGCGAGAAGTTTATACTAAACTGGTGGAATTTTTTAACATCGTTTTTTTCTGAATAATGGCACTCCTTTCGTCGCCTGGGTGTCAGAATGTCCTATGTCCCATAGGGGACATTCTAACACTCAGGCGACGTTTTGTGACTGAGTTTTTACTTACATCACACATACAGGACCACAAAGAGAAAATTTGGATGACGCGGCAAGAAATGTAAAAGTGAACCGGGTCGAGCTTAGGTCGAACAGGATGTGGGTGGGGGGGGGGGGGGGGGGGGCGTCCTGAACCATCTAACAGATCAATCAGTATTTTTCAACTAGCAGCCGTCAGGTATATATTGCTAGATCTATGAAACCAAAATAATTACCACTCTAACCACTCGTTCACCTCCTCCCGCCTAACTTACAAGTTCATCAGTTGGAAAAAACCCTTCATTTTCAAAACATTTTAAAAAAAAACTATTTCATGCGACTCTCCATTGGAACATTCTCATCGAGCTCGTTTCTATTTTTCAACTAGCAGCCGTCAGGTATATATTGCTAGATCTATGACTATGAAACCAAAATAATTACCACTCTAACCACTCTTTCACCTCCTCCCGCCTAACTTACATAGTGAACGCTCTCATCGAGCTCGTTTCAATGAGAGGTTACATGATATGGTTTTATTGAAATTTTGTGAAAAAAATAAATAATAGAAACGTTGATACCCTGTGCGTCGAGGTTAAAAATGATGCGTAATTGGATTATTTCAGCTGCTATTGTGAATTGTACAAATGAATTAGTGTTGATCCTCTTCACATATGAAAAGTGTAGACAATATTAGATCCGACAATCTGATTCGGGAACTTAGGGTTAAATTTGTTGATGACGTTAATAGGCATATGTGCGGCATGATTTGTTTTGGGTGTTTAACTTGACACTAATGCGACGATATTGATTATTTGTATATTTGGATTATTTGTATATACCAAAAGTGCTATTCTATTCCGAAAATCGATCCTCGCAGACCAAGAACTGGAGGAACGAGGATCCGGCACCCCTGTACACATATTAACTAATCCGATGTGAAATCTGAAAGCACAATGCATATACATCCTGATCTTTATTCTTCTTTGTAATGCTTTATTTCAATGTTAGAGGTGTACGGTTAATTTCATTGTTCAAAATATGTTCATCAATAATTATTCCATCTTGTAACTTATGGGAGAGTGCCTACAGTTCTAACAAACTAAACTCATACGAACAACATATGACTTACCTTCTAATACATATAGATAGGGCTGCACGATGATATTCAAAACTGAATACCGGTATCGGTATTCCAAAAAATACCGCGGTGTACCGGTATATCGAAAACAGTTCAGTTATATGAACACAAGTACCACAATCGAGACTCGAGGCATCACAGTCGGAACGAAATAGCATGCCTTGATGATGCGGTTCGAAAAATCGTTACCCAACGCAGACGATATCAAAATTTATTATTTTCAAAATTAATTTATCAGATTTTCCCCAACGATTTCAACAAAACTATATCATGTGACCCCCGCATTGGAACGAGCTCAGCGAGCTCGTTCCAATAAGGTTTCCCCAACGGTTTCAACAAAACTATATCATGTGATCCCCGCATTGGAACGAGCTCAGCGAGCTCGTTCCAATGAGGGGTCACATGATATAGTTTTGTTGAAATGTTTGAAAATTATTTTTTCAACTGTTGAATTTGTATATTACGGGGGCACAAGCAGACGATTCCTTGGATGCAGGGATAATATTATTCATTCGGGGCTACAGTTAAAAACTCAAGACATCTTGAAAATGTCATTGTGTGAAAATAAATAATGACGATAAACCGATATTTTTTTTGTAATTACACCGGTATTCAGTCGATATTGGTTTGAATATCGGTATATGTCAGTTTATCGATATACCGTGCAGCCCTACATATAGAACTCATACAAAACATTGGGGACAGCGTAATTACGATTCCAGTACATTCTAACGGAGAAGTGATGGCAGATGCCAAGTCTTTACGCATTATTACCTTTGCCCAGAAAAGTCTTCTCTTATATATGTACAAGCACCATCTAAAAGATGCAGCAGTAATTATGTTATGATGCCCAACATAAACCACCTTGGCCTCCAAATATTCTGTTTTACAATCTGACTATCTACTTTGCAATACCAGATCATGTGTCATCTCGAATGATTTTACGCCGGACATTTTATCAAATACATTTATCAGTTTTCAAGTTATCAAACGCGTGTTTATGGCATTGTACCCGGGTGGTGTTGTGATGATGTTTGTGCACAGAACATTTTGTAGATATTTTGTTATTATAGATGCTTGCTTCATTAGATACAGCCATGTGTTCATAAAAGTGGCATTTTACTCGACCTCGTCGTGAGACCGTATAGAAAAGCGAAAATACTATCCCAGGTGCACTGTTTTCGTATCTTTTCGGCAGATGGAATTCTAAAATGTAGCAGGCGAAGAGAGAATTTCGACCGGATTTCGAACCAGTCGCAATTCGATCGAAATTGTCTGTCCGCATTTATGATCACAATACTATATACAGTAGGTCTAACTTGTCCTGACAAAAATTTGTCTTGAAATCACGACCTTCTCTCCAACCCATTCACTAAACGCTTCTTACAAATTTAACCTATTAATAACATTAAAATAACCTCATAACGTAGAATCCCAGTGACTGAAAAAATGTAAATTTATTGGAAAGTTTTTGAGTCTCACAAAATACCTTTGATTCAAGAATGTGGTGACACAGTGGTCAGACCATTGGACTTTAAATCGGAAAGTCAAGGATTCGAATCTGACCCGCCCCATCTGCTCTGTTTCTTTGGGCAAGACACTTAATTCCGATTTCCTACGTGAGGGCACAGGGGTCCTGTGTACTACGTCATACTGCACAATGATGGCGCACTTGCCTTAAGCCGCTGCTAAGTCTGATTGTGCAGGGTTAGAAAGTTGGAGAGTTTTAAAATTGCTTGCTGTTACTAGGTGGTTCTTTCCGGTGTGACAGGAATGATAGTCCGTAGGAACGTTAGTCCCTCTGGACTATTATTCCGCCGGACTACTATTCCTAGAAATGGTAGACCTAGGACTATAATTCCGCGGAATAATAGTCCAGAGGGACTAATTTTCCTACGGACTATCATTCCTGTCACATCGGCTTTCTCCAAATGTAAAACTGTCCGAAACAATGTTACCGTGGTTGTTAAAAATGTCGATAAAACCCCAATTACAAACAAACAAAGAAACAAACAATATTTCGTTTGACACTTCTCTTCAATACAAAGTGGAAAAGATACTAAAAAATCATGTTTTCAATTTATCACCGAATACGAGGAATCGACTAAAGTCTGTGAAATGAATATTGTTTAACTTCTATCCAAATTACAGAGTTCTGGTTTATTGATGGGAGAAGAGTTCCCACACAGACAATAACTCCCAACTTTGTGAAAATATATAAGCGCACTCAAACTTTTAGTCAGTGGGCCTTCGAGGTCTACCCGAGGTTGAATATATGTCTTATACTTGTCCAAAGGTATGACTTGTCGGCGTGGAAACTCCCTTCTGCATGTGTTTTGCTTTATTCATCTCTCCACGAAGTATGTATGTGGAGTGAAGGTTTAGCCAAGAAAATAACGCTGCCCCCAGCAGAAAGCATTGAAGGGGCACGTAAAGTTTCAGCTGGTACAGACTTTTAAACTGATAACACTTTGATTTCACTTTCTCCGCGCGATTTAACAGTAGCCTGTTCAAATTTCAGCATTCAAGGTGTGTTTTAATAATAATCTACTCTCACAGTGTTGCATAACCATTTTACAGCATTAGCACGTTTACCTTGTACTCATTTAAATTACCTTATGTAACAATAATTTGTTCAATGTACGGTAATTTGCTGCCTGTTGATTTTTCCGGTACAGAATCTGATGCACTTAACGATGTCCAGAAACACAAACTTCCAAGTCTTTGTACCGCTTTGACTGTATTTGTTTCATTGTTTTATTGGGGTTTAATGAGACTTTCGAAAGCCAGGGTGACCCATTGTTGAGTAGTTTTACAGGTCGAGGAAGCTGGAGCACAACGGAAGTCCCCAACATACTAACTCCACACAAGCAAGCATAGCACTGGATGACACTACCGACGTGCAGAACGTCTTAGTGCACAGCGCCATCGTTCACCTACGTGGGCTATCAGGATTAAGTGATCGAATCATGAACCTTTCGATTGAAATCCAATGCCCTAACCACTGCGCCACAAGGCTCCCATATCCTTTTTGGTGTGGTTTATGTAACCGTATAACGTGTAATATACAGCATGGTGTTCGATAAGGTGAATTCACCGCCCGAATGATCTGTTAAAGTGGTAGTAGTAGTAGTAATCTTTATTTATGTGGCATGTGCATGTATCATTTTTTACAGTATATTTAGAATCGTTACATAACAAACCTGGCCTTATAAGCCCATATGTCAAACTTTTAATATTAATGGTTTACTGTGAGCAAGGTAGATCACGCGCACCCACTTTCATACATACACGCACGCAATTAATTTGTTTCTTTTAAACGTATCGGTTGTGTGTACAAGTACAAATCGTCTTTGTATCCGCTCAAACGGTTAAGGTAAATAGGTCTCTGCAAATAGAACGAACTTGAAATAGCGCGAAACAATTTGCGTAAAATCACTTGTTTTCTTTCCAAGTTACGTTCGTAATTACCATGCATATTGCACCTTAACCCTTTACCTAACATGAAAAGCAGACGACACTTGCCAAAAAAATTCTTGAATAACTAATTTTTTTCATTTTTTGTCTCAAAAACATAGGTTATGACCCCTCGTTGGAACGAGCTCGACGAGCTCGTTCCAACGAGGGGTCATAACCTATGTTTTAGAGACAAAAAATGAAAAAATAATAAAAATTCATTGGCGATTTTTGAGAATCGCGCTGGCCGGTTTTGGCCGTTACGTTGGGTAAAGGGTTAATCGTGGCACAGCCGGGAGCCAATACTATAAAACTTTTACAGTTGTATTTCCAGAATTGTATTTCTATTTATGGAAATAACTAATTGAAAGGAACCATTAGCGCTTTCAAAGATGTGGCAATTGGCAAACTGCGATATCTTTTAAAATGCTAATGACTCTTTTCCGTCAATTATATTCACTTGTAGAAAATACAATTGTAAAAGTTTTATAGTGTTGGTCCCAGAATGAGAACCCGAGAGCCGAAGTCTCAATTTATATTGCTACAACACAACTTTTAAAATGGAACGCGAGATTTCCGCGCTTCGCTTTATCAGTACTGTTGTAACAATCTAAAAATACACTTTGTACGGAAAAGCCCGTCGATAAGACGATTGAACTGAACTGAAAACACAACAGACAATTATTCGTTCGTCTCTTCAGCATGATTCCGTTGATGGATGGCATTTAGTTACCATCGTCTCTTCGTGAGAAACATAAATTTCCCGATTCAAAAAATATTCGAATCAGTGAGCTGCTTTGGTATGGATCCCGAATCAGGTCATCGATGTCCATTTCGAATTGAATCTCCACAGGGCTCCAAACATAACCACCATGTATAGCATACACTCCTGTTGTGTTTATTGTCTGAGTTGAGTGTTTCATGAACATAATATCTCATCTATTTAACAATGGAAAGTTATCAAACACACCCTCACGACATTTATAATTTTTCAGGATTGGAGTGGTCTGTGTAACAGCCTTCTGTAAAATGTTTGGTTCTGTATTAATTAAAAAAAAATCTGTAGCGTATAACACCTAAACCTTTTAACAAAAAAATGTAGTCGCATTAATAAACAAAACTACCAAGCTATACATAGGCACCGTTAAGGGAGTTCTGTGGTGTGTAACCCTCCTCCCCCCCCCCCCCCCCGCAATAATTCTTTTCCAGTCGGGAGATTTTCGTAAGGATTGGAGTCGAAGATTTAGATTCTCTCTTGCTAGTAATAATGCACCTGCTCAAAAAACTGTTTTTTTTGTCAAACACTCACTCCGTCATGGACGTCTGTAGCACCCGATTCGAGTGTTAGGGGTCCAGCATGGTTGTTTCGGAGTATTGGTACCATTCATATTAATAAGTAAGAAGTTACGTCACGACTACTACATGTATATATGGTTTATTCCTTAACTGGTTGAGTGCTAGAAGCCACTATCAGTGCTTTCAAAAAATGAGGATACCTATGCAAAAGCCAACAGTTTCCTTGCTCATGTTTCATATTTAGTTGAATGAAAATAATATCTTGTTTATATAAATTTGTTTTATTACAAATTATTGAAGAGTGCCTATCTGCACTCTTCAATAATTTGTAAAAAATCAAATTTTGAAATAACAAATTCAGACAACCAGAAATAATCTAGCCCTCAACTAGTTAATCAATTTCCAAGAAGTTTTGAGTGTTTTAACTATAATACCTACAGACCATGGTTCAAACAGCATCGCCAAAGCACGCCGTTGACGAAGGCATGCCTTGACGCTATAGTTAAAATATTAGTCAGTCGAGACTTGAGTCATCACAATTGGATTTACTCTCCACCAACCGGTTATCAATGCGACGCCCCCAAAGTTATATCGTCATTTGTGGAGATTCAGATGTTAAGATTTTCATCCGTCTATCGCGTACATGTATATAGCCAATAGTTCACTGCTCGAATTCGAGTACGAGTTTTATCCTCGAGTGGGGCGCGCAGAGGATTATTTCACGAGACGTTAGCCGAATGATATGATCCACGCGGCCCACGAGAGGATAAAATCGTAGTCGAGTCCGAGCAGTGAACTTTTGTATTTATTTTATTTTCTCTTGATTTCTTTTCCCCAAACAACTCTTTACAATTGATTCAACTCAACCGATTTGTAAGCAATAAAAACAACCAAGACAAAACACAAAAAGTCTATCATCGCTGAGAGTGGAATACGATGCATGGAGTGGAATACCATTTTCGGCGAGTGGGAGTGGGAATACGATTTGTTTTGGGGTAAGAAAAACGAATGAAAATAAATAAATGGTGGTATGCCATCTGAGAGGAGTGTTTGATGGATACAATACATTACATTTTTACCCTTTTTAAAGTCCTCAAACATGAACTCACGATATTTAAAATTATTTGGAGTCGAATTGCTCTATGTAACTGCCCCCTGCTGAGGATTTTGTTATGTGCTATTTAACATAAATCTTGTGGGCATAACATCTGAAAATTCAAACAACTCTATAACCGAACAATGGAAGAACAATGTGGAGCTACAAACATTGTGTTGATGGTTCATGCAACCGTCTTATGTTTAATGTATTGTACTGCCTGAATCTGGTTGAGTTCGATGCACATTTGTCTGTGGTATTTAAGTGTTCCACATTTGTCTGTGATATTTAATTGTTTTAAGATCGTTCGGGTAGTTTATTTATCAACGTTGTGGATAGTATATGCTTCAGTTAATAATATACATGGCACTTGGTAATTTAACTATTTAACCCTTTGAAACACAGTGGGCGCTTTTCCGGCCATGAAAATGATACGTCATAACGTCATTATATAGGATGGCTGTTCAGTAAATATTGTAAATTGAGCAATCAGTATTTGCAACGTGCAGTCCGAGGCTGCACGTTGAAAATAATGATTGGTCTACCCCAAATAATGAATATGGACTCTACTAATTGCTGCTACTGAACTGGCATGGAAGATACCACTAGAGTTCAAAGGGTTAATAACTGTTTAACTCAAGTATCGAAGTAAGTATACACGTTGTCGTGGCGGCTTGCTGGATAATCTGTTTTGTGTTTTCTATGTGAAGACTTAGAAGTCATCAAATACCACCTGTGATATTCCATACTCATTTGGATTGGTACGTTCACAGTCTTACTTACAATGTATGTCTGGGTGCTATTCTGTTAAATTTGACGGGTTTAACACATAATAAGTTAAACTTTCTAAATGTTAATGAACAAAACTTTGCGGTCTATTGTGCACATTCCGGTGATTTACTTCATCTTGTTCACTTTATGTTGTACTGTGTCCCCACATCCTAAATTTTGCTGCACATTTTATGTAAGATATATGTTTTCCTAAACATTACATCACATAATAATCAAGGATCCGAGTTTCATTCTGCCATTTTCCGCACAATGTAAGCAACTAAATCACCCGCAACTTAGCTGTATATATCAAATGAGTATATTTTATAATATGTTTAATCTTTTGTTTGTCATGACAACAGGGCCCTGCGAAAGGTTTGATCTTGTCACTCCTATTTCGTAAAGTCTTTACTGGCTTCCAGTTGAAAATCTAGTTCATTTAAAAAAAAACCTTGCTCTAGTCTTTTTGTTTATTAAGGTTTAACGATACTGTCAATAGCCAAGATCATACCGCACCGCCCGTATGAGTCGCTTTAGGTATCCGTTTGACACAAAATATTTCAAAAGAAGGAATTGCTTTGAATAATTTTACTTCAGGTAGTAGAATGGAGAAACCCAAGGCATGCCGTTGACGAAGGCATGCCTTGACGCTATAGTTAAAATATTAGTCAGTCGAGACTTGAGTCATCACAGTTGGATTTACTCTCCACCAACCGGTTATCAATGCGACGCCCCTAAAGTTATATCGTCATTTGTGGAGATTCAGATGTTATGATTTTCATCCTGTCTATCGCGTACATGTATATAGCCCATAGTTCACTGCTCGGATTCGAGTACGAGTTTTATCCTCGAGTGGGGCGCGCAGAGGATTATTTCACGAGACGTTAGCCGAATGATATGATCCACGCGGCCCACGAGAGGATAAAATCGTAGTCGAGTCCGAGCAGTGAACTTTTGTATTTATTTTATTTTCTCTTGATTTCTTTTCCCCAAACAACTCTTTACAATTGATTCAACTCAACCGATTTGTAAGCAATAAAAACAACCAAGACAAAACACAAAAAAGTCTCTCATCGCTGAGAGTGGAATACGATGCATGGAGTTGAATACCATTTTCGGCGAGTGGGAGTGGGAATACGATTTGTTTTGGGGTAAGAAAAACGAATGAAAATAAATAAATGGTGGTATGCCATCTGAGAGGAGTGTTGGGTGGATATAATACATTACATTGTTACCCTTTTGAACGTCCTCAAACATGAACTCACGATATTTAAAATTATTTGGAGTCGAATTGCCCTATGTAACTGCCCCCTGTTGAGGATTTGGTTATGTGCTATTTAACATAACTATTGTGGGCATAACATCTAAACATTCAAACAACTCAATAGCCGAATAACGAAAGAACAATGTGGAGCTACATACATTGTTTTTATGGTTCATGCAACCGTCGTATGTTTAATGTATTGTACTGCTTGAATCTGGCTGAGTTCGATGCACATTTGTCTGTGGTATTTAATTGTTCCACATTTGCCTGTGATATTTAATTGTTTTAAGATCGTTCGGGTAGTTTATTTATCAACGTTGTGGATAGTGTATGCTTCAGTTAATAATATACATGGCACTTGGTAATTTAACTATTTAACCCTTTGAAACACAGTGGGTGCTTTTCCGTCCAGGTAGATGATACGCCATAACGTCATTATATAGGGTGGCTGTTCAGTAAATATTGTGGAGTTGAGCAATCAGTTTTTCAACGTGCAATCCGAGGCTGCACGTTGAAAATACTGATTGGTCTACCCCAAATAATGAATATGGACTCTACTAATTGCTGCCATTGAACTGGCATGGAAGATACCACTAGAGTTCAAAGGGTTAATAACTGTTTAACTCAAGTATCCAAGTAAGTATACACGTCGTCGTGGTGGCCTGCTGGATAATCTGTTTTGTGTTTTCTATGTGAAGACTTAGATGTCATCAAATACCACCTGTGATATTCCATACTCATTTGGATTGGTACGTTCACAGTCTTACTTACAATGTATGTCTGGGTGCTATTCTGTTAAATTTGACGGGTTTAACACGTAATAAGTTAAACTTTCTAAATATTAATAAACAAAACTTTGCGGTCTGTTGTGCACATTCCGGTGATTTAATTCATCTTGTTCATTTTATGTTGTACTGTATCCCCACATCCTAAATTTTGCTGCACATTTTATGTAAGATATATGTTTGTCTAAACATTACAACACATAATACTCAAGGACCGAGTTTAATTCTGCCATTTTCCGCACAATGTAAGCAACTAAATCACCCGCAACTTAGCTGTATATATCAAATGAGGGTATTTTATAATATGTTTAATCATTTGTTTGTCATGACAACAGGGCCCTGCGAATCACATATTTTTGATCTCGAATCGATTTTAATAGCCGAAACCGAATCCAACCTCGAATCGAATACAGGCATCCTGAAGTTCTGACTGATGAAATATTTCAACTACATTCTCAAGGCATGCCTTCGTCGAAGACATGCCTTGATGATGTAACTGGAATATTACTCAGTAAGAATTTTTGTTCAAGACCAGAAACGGGGGTGAGAATTCTGTACAACCACAGCTCGTGGATATAGCTGCTAGCAACCGTGAGTTCATCGTCGATATTGCTTGGGAACTTTAAATTTGCTTTCAGCAGAGGTAGTGACTAGTGAAACTGGTATTGGCATGCATTGGGGCATGGATACATATGCTTTTGTGTTAATGTAGTGGAGATTGCACTCAGTCTTCATTTTCAACATTATTTATGTACAATGTCTTTCTCAGCTATGCGCCTTGTGAGTCGACTAAGATGACTGATACCAAGCGAAATTCCAGAGAAAAGATTCGAAGGAAATCGAATCGGGCAGCCGATTTCGAATCGAACCGAATACCAATTTAAGATTCGAAATCGAATCGAATCTCAAAGCTTCGCAGGGCCCTACATAACAAATAAACCTGCAATATTCTATTCTCAATTCGATTCGTGTATTTAACAATGTCGTGTACAATATGTACTGGTGTCGTATTTCTGTTTAAACCATCTGGCTTTACACGTAATTATTTGACCATCCTTGGTCGGTAAAAAAACTGCAGTGAGTCGCTAGAAGCATTTGATGTTGAGTCTTCGTCTAATATGTCAAATATGCAATGACCATATACGGTCATCTCTCTTCACTGAAATCACTTTTATTATTTTAATTCTTGTTTGCTCCACCCAAAACATAACTTATGGCATAGAAACTAGCAAACTTTGTATTACTTTCTATATAAGTATATTCAATCGTTTCATCTGTTTTCAATTGTGAACAAAAACACGCCGAACCAGATAATTATTCCCAACGTCAAGAATACAACGCGCGTGTATCTTCACTGGTTGAAAACCTACAACTTCACTGGTAAGTTTGTTGCAGCAGAACCCCTCCCACGCTGTTCATTGTTGAAGTACATTATGAGCATGCAGATTAGTGCACTGTCTCGTACTGGCTTTATAAGCAATGACAAAATCGCAAAAAGAGGTTTTTTTTCTCAATCAAATCGCGAGACACACCAGTGGGCTGATATTTTATAAATACATAGAGAGTGATCGCTTGACTGGACTGGTTACATGAATAATTCATGAGAGACGAGGGACGTTGTACAAACACGAGTGCGCGAATGCGCACGAGTGTTTTACAATATAGTCCCTCGCCTCGAATGAATTATTTCACGTAACCAGTCCAGTCAAGCGATTATTCTGTTTATTACTTTTCAATATTAACGATAATGATATTATTTAACCCTTTAACTAACGTAACTGCCAAAACCGGCCAGTGCTATTCTCAAAAATCGCCAATTAGTTTTCATAATTTTTTATTTTTTTGTCTCTAAAACATAGATTATGACGCCCTCCCATTGGAACGAGCTCGTCGAGCTCGTTTCAATAAGGGGTCATAACCTATGTTTTTGAGACAAAAAATGAAAATGATAGTTATTCAAGAATTTTTTTTTTGCAAGTGTCGTCTGCTTTTCATGTTTGGTAAAGGGTTAAAAGAAACAAAAAACAATGAAGTCCCCATTACACCCACGACAAAGCGTCTTCGTTTGCGCGCACGGATTCATGACCCAATTGTTGATTGCACAATTCACTTGTGAAGTTATCGTTTATAATCAAACCGGGAAATCCCAGGAAATCACACTTTGGAAAGTAATAAACTATTCCAAACGCAAGACCTAATCAAAGAAAACTAACGAAAATATTATATCGTTCCATGAGTGCAATAAGGCGCTATCTGCACCTATTTGTATGCAAGCGACGATTTAAGATTTAGTGATTTCGAGTTTCTTTTTCAGCAGGTGAAATTCTACAGCGTTCCAGTAGGAAATTGGACCTCAAAAGCATTGCATATGACCTCGCATGGGAATGAGCTCGTTCCACTCGTTCGCATTAGGGATTATAAGGTGTGTTTGTAAGTCGAAAACGAAAAGTTGTAGTTGTTCAGGAACATGTTTGGCAAGTATGGTCTATTCATTTTCGGCGAATAGTTACGAATCTGACGACGAATTTAAATATTGGTATCCGTTCAACACTTTGAGGATTGCAACCGTTGTTTTCCAGCATCTTTTTTTAATCCTTTACCTAACATGAAAAGCAGACGACACTTGCAAAAAAAAATTCCTGTATAACTAATTTTTTTTTATTTTCTGTCTCAAAAACATACGTGATGACCTCTCGGTGGAACGAGCTCGACGGGCTCGTTCCAACGAGGGGTCATAACCTATGTTTTTGAGACAAAAAATAATGAAAATTAATTGGCGAAACAAACGGAATGTGATCTGAAACTTGTGATACTTTAGAGGATTCATCAGGAGAATGAATACGTATTTTAGTTCATTACCAACTTTAACCCCTTTAGTACACATTTCCAGATGCAATCTCCAAGTACAGCACTTTTTAAGCAACGGAACGATTTTAGATGGGTTTGCAGGTTGAGGGGGAGAGGTGGGGCGTGGAATGCATTGTTAATTTGATCTTATAGTGACTTGAAGTTGGTGATTCTATCTGAGTGGTCACTGACATTGCTTAGAACCATTGGTATTCTGTTAAATGCAAATTTTACTCTCAAAACTTACATCAAACAAACTGAAAATCTTGCTATTGGTAAATCAGAAAACCCAGAAAACTTCTTTCCTTCCCTTCATCTGGTTCATTTGTTTCTATATTTCCTTCTGGATTACTTAAATTCTCTTTTCCTTGGTTTTCCACTCTCGTTGTTGCATCACTTTCAAATAATTCTGAAAGTTGCTGCTCGTATTTTCAGTGGCGCTAAAAGTTTTGATCATATCACTCCTATTTTGTAAAGTCTTTACTGGCTTCCAGTTCAAAATCTAGTACATTTAAAAAAAAATCCTTATTCTAGTCTATTTGTTTATTGAGGTTTAACGATACTGTCAATAGCCAAGATCATACAGCCCCGCCCATGTGAGTCGCTTTAGGTATACGTTTGACACAAAATATTTCAAAAGAAGGAATTGCTTTGAATAATTTTACTTCAGGTAGTAGAATGGAGAAACCCCCGCTACCTGCGCTGCCTGCGCAGTCGGCACAGTCTGTGGTGCCAAAGAACCAATTATCGGCCAGTAGTGGAAGTACGACCGGAGCTGGTAATAATACAAGCAGTAGAAACATAAACAGAGACGGCCAAGTCTCTACATCAACGACTCTTCAGGATAAAGACCAGACTAACCCTGGAATTCCAAGCAGAGATCCACCAATCACTTCATCTTCTCACAATAGTAATGCTGGTGGAAACGACCCACATGGAAACAGTTTTATAAACGATGTTCTCACCCAATATTTTATTGAAGGGATGATTAATAGTTTTGTTGAAGGAATGGAATTTCCGGAGGAAATGTTTTTCAGTACAACACCGGCGTCTAATCAACCTAACAAAAACAAAGGGACTACAACTGATCCACCCGATGTGAATGGCACCCCGCCACCGACAGGAAATAGTAATAGAACAAAACTTGGAAACAGCAAGAGCAGTTCACAATCAAGTGGAAATCATATCGACCCGTCGGGAAGTGCCGTGTTATTTTCTTCCAATAGTAACAATCGACCTGGACAGAAAGGTCAAACAAGTGGTAGCATTGCTTCAAGAAGTAACGACAATGTGCAAACAGCTAGAAACCGTATCGACTCCTCCGGAAATGGTGTGTCATCCAATTTTAATACCAATTCTCGATCGGACCCGGCAAGTCAAAGAAGAAGTAGTAGAATCACTTCAAGAAATAGTATAACCCCCATAAATAGTTACAGCAATCCGCAATCAAGTGGAAATCGTATCGATGCAGCAGGGAATGGTATGCAATCCAAGACTAATATTCGATCGGCTCAAACAGGTCAAACAAGGGGTGGCAGTACTTCTATAAGCAGCATGATTCCTATCAACAGTAACGACAAAGTGAAAACAAATGGAAATCGTATCGACTCCTCTGGAAATGGTGTGTCAAACACGTACAATACGCGATCTGGTTCTACAAGCCAAACAGACCGCAGAAATCCAAACATGAGTACAACTTTCGTAAATAGTAATGACAGGACGCCGTCAGTCCAACAACATGTAGACACTACGGGTAACAATGTGCCATTCACTCACAATACTGCTTCCCGGTCTGGACAAACAAGAGAATTGAATCCTACAAAGTCAAGAACCAACGCGGTCTCTGCAGACAGTAACAGCAATGCACGGCCTGTTGATCATCGCATCCCCTACAGTAACAATAATGCCAGGCCCAGCACTCTGCGTATCTATTCCTCTGGTGTACATGATGTTGGAATGGTTTCAAGTAAAGCCCAACCTGTTCAGAGACAGCCTGTGGTTCTAAGCCGAACACAGCCTCCGACCACACCTCGAACACCACCTACGACCCCACGTCGAGCACCACCGGCAGCTCCACGGCGAACACAACCTCCGACCCCACCTAGAGCTCCGCCGGTAGCTCCACGTCGAACACAACCTCCGGCCCCACCTCGAGCACCGCCGGTAGCTCCACGTCGAACACAGCCTACGATCCCACAACTAGCATCTCCGGCAGCTTCACGTCGAACACAACCTGCAGCCCCACCTCGAGCTCCGCCGGTAGCTCCACGTCGAACACAACCTCCGGCCCCACCTCGAGCACCGCCGGTAGCTCCACGTCGAACACAGCCTACGATCCCACAACTAGCATCGCCGGCAGCTTCACGTCGAACACAACCTGCAGCCCCACCTCGACCACCACCGGCAGCTCCACGTCGAACACAGCCTGCGGCCCCACCGCGAGCACCGCCGGTAGCCCCACGTCGAATACAACCTGCGGTCCCACCTCGAACACGACCTGCAGCCCCAAGTCAAACACAGTCTGCTTATACACAATCTGCGCCTTCGGTTAGACGACAACCTGCTTACAGGCAATCGGCGGTCTCAGGTGGAACACATGCTACTTACAGGCAAGTCCCGCTTCCCAGTAGAACACAGCCAGCATCAAGACAATCTGCAACATCGGGAAGAACACAACATGCTTATAGACAATACGCGGTGTCAGGTGGAACACAGTCAGCATATAGACAACCTGTGGTTTCAGTTAGGACGCAGCCTGCTCAAAGCCAATCCGTGGTTTCGGCTAGAACACAGCATGCCTATAGACAACCCGCGGCTTCAGGGAGGGCGCAACATGCATACAGACAATCAGCAGCTTCAGGTGGAACACAGTCTGTTTATAGGCAACCTGCAACTCATACATCTGCAGGAAGACAAAGTAATTACGCGAATGGCCAGACGGGTAATACTCAGTATGGCAAATCTAGTGTTTACACGAGCGCTCACAATCAACAATATTACTATGGAAGTTACAGACAGGCTTATCCATATACAAACGGATATAGATATAATACCTCACAATATAGGAACTCATATCGTAACTCATATAGCAGAGCAGCGGCCTCATATACAGCTCCTAGGTCCCATTATCCCCAGACAAACAGCGCATACAGAAATTATCCTCAGACTAATACTCATCATCGTCAATACAATGGAAATAGAAATGTACAACAGACACGGCCCAGTGCCTACCCAAACAGCTACAATTCTTACCAGCACCAACAACAACAGCAAAATCATAACAGCGGCCGTACATCCCCGTGGAGTGGTGTTCCGTCAAGAGAACAACGATCAGGTGGTTTCCATCATGGTGAGCAAATGGCACTTTCGGAGATAACAGATGGCAGGATAAGGGATTCTGGATCTCCATCATGTAAGTAGTCTTTTATCTTTCACAAATCTATTGTAACTCGTAGTGTCTTTATTTCAAGGTAGTTAGGCCGATACGGCGGTTTCGTTTTATAATTATTCACCGTCAACAAGGGCGGCGGAATCGGAACCGGGGGGTGGGGGGCGGGGGGGGGGGGGCTGTCAGCGATCAGTCTTTCCAACTTCATAACTATGCTAGAGCGATTAAAGGCAAGTGCATCATCGACGTGTAGTGCGCCTTAAAACATAGCGCAACCTCGTCCCTACGCGTGTCTTACCCAAGGTTTCTTACCCATGGACACAACGCCGTTAGTGCTGGTCAGGATCGCACCACCGACCGTCGGTTTGATGTCCAATAGTCTGATCGCTGAGCCATATCGCACCCTTTGAAAAGTAGGTATTTTGATATCAGTGTGCAGGATGGGTGGGGGGGGGGGGGGGGGGTTAAACGGCGTCACACTATAATATTTACGTTTATTTTAATGACACTTATTTTAAGTTCCAAAACCCCCAAAGATCGTGTAATACGTGTGAGCACTATAAAAAGCGACACTATAAAAAGAATACCATTATACTGCGTGTATTGCCTGAAAATACCCTGGTATACAGAGGTAATTAGAGAAAATTCGATAGTGCACAATGTTACTTTTCTTTAACCCTTTGGACTGTGATGGTATATTCCATGTCTGTTCTGAGACATAAACCGATATAGTCTATATTTGTAACTCACTGAGTCACTATCTACTTTTGAATTCTGGCCGTATCGCGACCCTGGGCCGGAAAAGCGACACTTCTGGTTCACAGGGTTAATGGAAAAGCAGAACCATCGAGTGACAAGGAGATACTAATGAATAGGCAGGACTTCCACACAATTCCAGGAGACACCACGGACAAGATTACCATTGATATGTACATGTGTTTAGAAACGATCGTCACAGGTTGAGGCTTATCACTGATCAGCTGCAGATGTTCCAACAAGATAAGACCTTTCAAAGCAGGTAAACCATGTACAAGAAATACATTCAGTGTTTGAGTTATCGTTCCTACGGGAGAAGCTCGGAGGTTCAATGAAACCGTGTCGAAAGCTGTCAGGCAGACCCGCTTGGTGGACCAATATTCAAAACTGGTTGAATGCTGGAAGCCACTGCCAGGGCTTTCAGAAAAATGAGGGTACCAGAGCAAAAGCCAACATTTCCTTGCTCATGTTTTATATTCAGTCAAATACCAATTATATTTTGTTGATATAACTTTGTTTTATTACAAATTATTGGAGAGTGTCTGTGGACACTCTCCAATAATTTGTAATAAACACATTTTGATGAACAAATTCAGACCACCAAAAATAATATAGCACTCAACCAGTTAAAATCTGTGTTTCATAGTTGACGCCCCCCCCCCCCCCCCCCCCCCAATTACTGGTAGCTACGCGGCTGTGAACCTAAAGGGGATAACTGTGGTATGCAGCGCAATTAAAGAAATTTATTGAAAAAACATCAGGTAGGGCACCATCACATGCATAAATTGAATTGTAAGAAAAATAACGACGAGAAGTACAAGCAAACTGCCGCGAACCCGGAAGATCATCATCAGATACTTCAGGTTTTTCAAAATTAATTTTATAGCTTCACAGTGTTCTTGAGAACAATGTTTGAAATAGTTAGAAATGAACGTTATTCAACAGTAGATATAATTAGCAGCACCCCACTGTTTCCAGAAGGCTCTGTAACAAAGATATTCAGTTACATACCGTAGCGTCCCGCCATGGTATGAATTCAATATTGATTTTCTATTCTAAGAAAGATTTCATGAACTTGTTTTTCTGTATTCTATGACAGATTCTCCTGGTTATCAATAGAAAGCACAAGCAATGTTTCAGCCAATGAACCTCTAGATAAAAGGCGGATGTCCTTTGGCGGAAACATTAAAACCCGGAGGTTCACTGACTAAAATTTGCTTGTGCATAGGGCACACGTGCAGAATTTGATAGCCTTACTATTACCACAGCACACAGGTCAACTCGCAGTGTGACGTGCTATTTGCGGGCGATTCATGACAGGACTTCTAGTTTTAACTGTATCTCGTGCGAACAAAAGAAACTTTACGGTCACTGATGCTGCACGTTATCACTCATCTGGTCGGACAAGCTACTGATTTTGCTCCGCCAATATCTACTGGCCAGGACAATCGGATGAGGGAAATGTCCAGTCCTAAATATTCTCACTTAATCTTTAACCCTTTAATGATATCACAATTTATTATTTTAAATATCATTTTTTCAAATTTTTCAAAAAAAATCAACAAAACCATATCATGTGACCCCTAGACGAGCTCGTTCCAACGAGGGGTGACATGATATGGTTTTGTTGAATTTTTTTAAAAATAATATTTTTTCAACTGCTGAATTTGCATATTACGCAGGCGGATGCGGCCGATTCGTTGGGTAAAGGGTTAAGCAAACCCTCGAAAGTGTCAGTACAGAGTGTTTGAAGTTTAAAACTGCTTCACATTTGATAGAGTACACCACACTCCATCGCAGAATTTGTTCAAATTTGGTTCTGGGCTATACGATTTGGTAACAATACAATAGTTAAGAAAGCAAATCACGGAGCCAATATGCGCAACGTAAACTATACTTCAACTGGTTTTGGTCTCCCAGTCCCTTCATTTAATGCTGTGCCTTTAAAGTACAGTAATGGAAAAGGTGACATCTTTTTCCCTCAGATCGCGATCTGGTCATAACAAACTTAGGTATACCAGCGGGTTGAGGTTTCTTAAATAAGATATAACGAAATTAATTATGACCGAATCCTGAAAAAAACAAATGAAAATAAAATTCGAGATTAAATGTTCTCACGGTTATTTTTCAACAGTTCTTCAGTACTGTGGAAATCAAATCGGACAGAGTTTTTCGTTCACATCGTAGCCTCTGCTTTCTCTACATCTGGATTGATGAAGTTATATATCAGACGATGTATCTACTACCGCCATCTTGGGTGGGGTGGGAGTGGGGTCTGCTATGAATGATCAATGTTAAAAACTAAAAAAACATCTTGAAGCCTGGTGTTATCTACCATGATAGTTCAATGGCAGCACATGGAAGAGTCCATATTCATTATTTGGAAGTAGACCAATTAATGAAGGCTGCATGTTGAAAATATTGATTGGCCTACCCCTCCCCCCTCCCTCCATGTCCGCTTAGCAGCCATCATATTTAACGAAATTATGAAGTATCATGTTTCTAGAGCAGAAAAGGGTCTTTGGAGTTCAAGGGGTTAAATATACCGAGACGCCTTGCAATCTTCGATCGCTTTTCACGAGTATACTTTGATGCATGCGGGAAATGAATATGTTGATAAGTGCCCATTTTTCTCCGATCCCATATTTCTATCCACTTTTGTAAGCGGAGTACTGGTTATAGTTTTCCACTTCTCTTATTTGAATGCTCTGCTGTTTTGTGATGAACCTTTGGAAAGATGTCGTACAACCTTTTTTCCCAACAACGCCTCACGCAACAGTTTATTTTCAGTAAATATTCCTGAAATTGTATAATTATCCAGAAATATAGACTATAATACTATGATCGTTCAATTTGATTCGCATTCATTAACCCTTTACCTAACATGAAAAGCAGACGACACTTGCAAAAATAATTCTTGAATAACTATTTTTTTTCATTTTTTGTCTCAAAAACATAGGTTATGACCCCTCGTTGGAACGAGCTCGACAAATAATGAAAATTAATAGGCGATTTTTGAGAATAGCGCTGGCCGGTTTTGGCCGTTACGTTAGGTAAAGGGTTAAATGCAGAGTGCAAACAACCAGCATTCTGATTTGTATGCAACTTGATGCGGAACGAAATAATTACCTGAAGGGATGATTATGCCATGATGCATGAAGCAGATAATTCGTTAAAAAGGCCAAAAACAACATACATTTAAAATTAAATGAAAAAAAACCCCAAAAAACTCCAACAAACAACAATTCATTCAGATTTAGACAAACTAATTAAAAAGAAAACAATTAAATAATTAATGATATCATTTGCGGAAAACTGGCAGAAGTGCTTTCCAAACGCTTAATCCCGATTACCCACTTGGACGCAAGCTGGTCATGTGTACTTAGTCGTTTGTCCTAATGCCCGTCGATGGTGCATTTGCTTTCATATGCTGCTAACTCTTGCCCTCTGCCGCTCGGTCGTTCCTCCACCTGTAAAACCGCAATCCTAGTTTTTGAAAGTGTCATTGATTCCAAACAAACAAACTCAAAAACTGAAGATTGGAGAAACAACTCAAGAAGCTCAAGCGAGGGTTTACAGGGTAGCTAACGCCACTCCCCCTGTTCAAGTTAGAAGTCATTTAGTGTCAACTTAGCTTGTGCTTCTTATGCATTTAACCATTTCAAAACAGTATGCATAAATTTTGCGAAGAGCAAAAGTTGGCAGGCTGTGTGAAGACAACATAATAAAACCCCTTACTCGGCTGGAGAATCGATGATCAGGTATTACTGAACCTCCCCACAAATACAAGATAGACGTGCCCATTTCTCTGTTACAGTAGCGTACAAGGCGATACTATTCAGGGCGTCAGACTTGAAGAGGTTAACAGAAGCTAAGTTATTGCCTGGATTAAAGATCCGCATAGCGGATTATTCACGGTTATTCAGTCTACACCTACTGTAGTGTTAACATGTTTGGAATGGTCTTGTAGAGTTTTAACCCTTTACCCAACGCAGACGATATCAAAATTTATTATTTTTTTTAAATATCATTTTTTCAATTTTTTCAAAAAATTTCAACAAAACCATATCATGTGACCCCTCGTTGGAACGAGCTCGACGAGCTCGTTCCAACGAGGGGTCACATGATATGGTTTTGTTGAAATTTTTTGAAAAATAATATTTTTTCAACTGCTGAATTTGCATATTACGCGGGCGGATGCGGGCGATTCGTTGGGTAAAGGGTTAAAAAAGGGAAATTAATATGAAACATCTCTAACAAACACCCTTAACCCTTTAAACTGGAAAGGCCGCTTTTCCGGTCCAGGATCGTGATATAACATGACTTCATTAAGTAGATAGTGAATTTGTGTGGTAGACCACTGTAGTGTAGATTTGCAACGTGCAACTCCGAGGCTGCACGTTGAAAATATTGTTTGGACTTCCCCCAAGTAACAAATATAGACTCTTTCAGTTAATGACACTGAAGTGACGTGGAAGATACCACCACGGGTTAAATATATTACTCTGATGCCCATGTTGTTTAATGAGTTTATTTATTGTGTGCACATCTGTGTTAACATTAGCTAGAAAATGATTACATCTGTAATTACCGAATTACTGAACATAGTACAAGAGCGAAATTCTGAAAGATCATAACACATATTGTGTCTGAAGGCCACAAGTCAAGGTCACATGATCTCCAAATTCACCGTATGCCAGCTTGCTGTCTGCAAAGAAAACGAGCACATCTTTGTTTACCAAGCATGGAACGTAGTTTGATCTGAACACCTGTCGGTTCCAGACTTTATAGGTCAATATCGCAGAATAAATTTCGAGTATGTCTAATTATTGTCTAGAAAGTCAATGGTCACAACTTTTGTCTCCAAATTTGGTAGAGTAATGGAACTTGGTAAGATTTGAATACTTACTGCTGTTGTCAATGTCACAATGTCAAAAGAAAAGACTCTTTGTCTGTGCGCGTTCTACTCAGAAAACTCAGAATAAGAATGGTATGTGGTAATATCTGAACACTTATCGGTTTCACGGTCAAAGGTTAAGGTCACTGTGGAATGAACACTCTCATTTCTCCTGAAGGTACTCCTGCAAGGGTTTCTATTTGTGTTTGGAAAGGAATAGTATGTATCAAACTCCCCCCCCCCCCCCCCGACTTTCCCAACCCAAGACGTTGAACAAACCACCAAATTTTGTGATCCATATTTTTTTTTATTATAGAGTAGAATCCTCTTAATTGAATATCCATTTTAACTGTGGAGATTATTCAATTAACAGGAATTTGGTCAGTTTCCTGTGTTCTGGAGGTAAACTGAACATTTATTCTATTATATCTTGTTTGACAGAGCTCATAGAGCTCTATCAAACAAGATATAGCAGAAAAAATCCCTGTATTGGATGTAGTGAGGCCAAACAGGTTGATAAATAAGGGGAATTTGGTGCGTGTCACAGTAATATTTTTGACTTATTACAAAAATTTATTTACAATTAACAGGAGTTTACTCTACAACCCATATGCAATTAACAGTTCAAATTTGTACTGAAGGTGTGGTAAATGGTTTTGTGTTTGAAAATTATATTGAATTAAAATGGATATACAATTAAGAGATATCCAATTAAGTGGGCTCCACTGTATTAATCGTCTAAAATTACCCACTTCACATTAGTAATGAAGTGAAAGTGACGCGAAAGTTTGGTGTGACTTTTATTATGACAGGCTAATGTAAAAAGTCAGATGTATGCATATTGTCACATAAGATGATTTAAAAAACCGAGATGACGATTTCAGACGACCGATCTATTGAATTTTAGGGGTACTTTTTCGTGTGGAATATATACACCTGAAACTTAATTAATCTCCCCCTGAAATGTTTCATGACAGTGATGTTGCTGTTACTGATTATCATGTTTTAATGATTGCTATGTCTTGCAGTACATTTCATCAAGTGAAACACGATGTTTCGTGGTTGATAGCGTACCCCCAAAACATCCCCTCGTCTACGTGAAGCATGCTTCCTACGAATGTCACAAAAAACTATCTTCCACATGCAATATCTAGGTATAAAACAAGAAAAATTGTCACTTATTTTATCAATAAATGTTGACATGCCAAGGAGGAGACTGCCCGAGGCACTAAGATGGCAAATCGTTGGCATGCATGCAACAGGCATGTCATTAAAAGCTATTTGAAGGCAACTTGTCTATAGTCATTCTGTCATCAGCAGACTTGTCCGAAAACATCAACAAACCAACGATATTAAGGACCGAGCAAGACCTGAACAACCCCAAAAGACCTCTCTTCGGAGTCTGACACCCTCGATAGGCGTGAGCCCTTTGCTTCAAGTGGAGTTTTGAAACGCAATTGTCTCCCCAACAGGTGTTTGTGCAAGAGAACTGCCCGAAACCATTTCAAAGCACTGGGTATAAGGTCCACAAGGGCCATCAAGCGATCAGCTCTGTCCGATCCGCATCAAAGACAACGTTTGGAGTGATGTATGGCACGACAAGATTGGACGTGGAGGAGAGTCCATTGGTCAGACGAGAGTAGGTTCCTGCTTCACGTCACAGATTGTCGCATGAGGGTGTGGAGGCATAGAAATACTGCTTACGTTCCCAGGAACATCAGACCTGTTTTCCTTATGGTGGCGGATCTGTTATGATTTGGGGATGCCTCTTTCATTGTAATCTTGATTTGGTGACTGTACGTTGGAATCGAACTGATCATCAGTACATCCGGAACATTCTCAATCCGGTTGTCGTGCCTCATTTTGACAACCACCCGTTGGCTACTCGCCCTGTATTCATGGACAACAATGCAAGGACATGCTGTGAGAGCGTTCCTTCAGAACAACGCTATTACAACACTACCTTGGCCTGCAATGAGCCCCGATTTGAATCCCTTAGAACACAGCTGGGACTTTCTTGAACGTCATGTGCAAGCATGGGCACGCCTGTTCAAAATTTGGGCGAGTTGGTAGCTACATTGCATGAGAAGTGACAAAAGTTGCCTCTGGACCGTATCAGAAGGCTCAGTGGTAGCATTAGGAAGAGGGTTCAGGCTATCATTCGGGCACGTGGTGGATACACTCGCTGCTGCTATTTTGTTCAGGAGACCACAAGTTACATTTTCTGTCGGTAATTAACGGCATTGTTTCATCATGGCCCGTTCCAGCCCCATACTTGCAGTGTTAACATTTTTCCATCAAAAACATTATTGACAGATATGTGTAATTAGCACTGTTAAAATACTACATATTTTTCTCATTGTGTTGTCTTTCATTTGCGAATAGACCATTCTTTCCTCAAACAATCACTTTGGCCATCTGAAAGATAGCATGAAAGAAATGACTGTTTTTGTTAACACCACTGCGAAAAAATCAGAGGGTGCTTAGTCAAGTTCCAGGTGAAAATTCGCTTTGTTGGCTGAACAACAAGCGTTTTGAAATAATGGCATATTCTCTCATTAACGTGCACAACAAAATGGACGTAAACAGAGCAGTGCACATACGTTTTGCTTTTTCTAGTTCAATCTGAGAACGACATCGCAACCAACTTTTCCACAGATAAGACAAAAATATCAGTTCGTTGAGTGGGAATGAAATTATTGGGTATTGGCGAGGCAAATTAAGAACATTGTTGATTTAGGGTTGTATTTTCAACACCGAAATATATGTTATAATTTTCAGCTCATTCACGTCACTCTTACAGAGGTAAGTACACAATAAAACTAAACACTTTGGAATAACATTTACATTTGGTGAAAACACTGCTTTGTATTTTAACATTGTTACATGGAATTTAAATATTGAAACAAGTTAACATACATTCGGTTGCGTCCGTCGTGTCACTCACAGTTCAGTACTCACCAACTACTTACTAAAAAGAAAAGAAGATCAAAAGACGTAATTTGAGCCGGCCATGGGAATGTCGTAAGTGTAAATGGAATTAGGTGTTTGGGATAATTGTTAATACCTTACTGATATTTACTAACTGAAAAAATGGAATCAATAACGGTTAAAATAAAGACAACGCAAAACAGGCTTGATTTTTGTTGACAACACAGTTGTTGGAAACAGCAAAGTGTGTTCATCAACGTTCACTCAATAATGGGAGCCCAGCGTTACTCACAGTACGACGGAAGATGACACTGAGAAGGAGCAAAATTGCTAGTTTGTCTTTATCACCCCTAACGTTTCAAAGGACGGACAAAACATCGTTTATCGATATTGCGCAGTAAAAGCAAGGCTTCTACTGAAGACGGCGCGGTTTCTTGTCGAGTTTTTACAACTACATGCGCGGCCGATATCGAAGTAGAGCCCACTCTTATTGCTTCTCTATTTCCAGATGTGGTCTTACGTTACGATGTAGAGGCGCATCTCCTAAAACTATAATATTTTAACCTTTTATCTATAGTTGTCGCCAAATCCGACAAGTGCTATTCAACAAATCGCCATTCAAATCTTAGCAGTTTTTTCAATGATTTTCTAGAAGACATGATTTATGACCCATCATAGGAACGAGCTCGTCTAGCCCATACTAATGAGAGGTAATATTCTATGTATTTGTTGAGATTTTTGTGATAAAAGATTAGTTAAGATTCTCTGCGTGCGTCGTCCACCATTCGTGTAAGGTAAGCACAATGCTCCACGAAAACAACATAACAACTTTCGATTTCACACTTTACATGAGGATAGAGGAAGCATGGTGCACATATTCACTATCAACCCTTCACCCAAAAGCATGGACGCGCCCGCTAGCGTAATATAAAATTGAGTAGTTGAAAAATATTATTTTTCAATAAATTTCAACAAAACCATATCATATGATCCCCTCAATGGAACGACCAATTGAGCTCGTTCCAATAAGGGGTCCTCTTTGATATGATTTTGCTGAACGTTTTCACAAAATTTGTAAAAAATAATATTTAACCCTTTACCTAATCTGAAAAGCAGACGACACTTGCAAACAAAATTCTTGAATAACTAATTTTTTTCATTTTTTTGTCTCAAAAACAAAGGTTATCACCCCTCATCGGAACGATAATGAAGGGAAAAATAATGAAAATTAATTTGCGATTTCTGTGAATAGCGCTGGCCAGTTTTGGCTGTTACGTTGGGTAAAGGGTTAAAATAATAAATGATGACATCGTCTGAGTTGGGTAGAGGGTTAATTCTTAAAAAATAAATTTAGTCTGCTTGTAACGGTGCACTAAATAAAATTAGCTCATTTTCATCAAAATACAATACGAAGTGTTGCCATGGTAGAGAATCATAAAATGAGTATATCTCTTGATATTGCTACTAAGTTTGACAGTGGCGGGGCATGCTATTCTGGAAATAATTGAATGGACGTTTCTTGTTATAAAAATAAAAGAATACACATACCAGTTTTTAAGCATAAAGAACCACTTCAATGTATTGTAAACATTTGCGTGGAACCAAAGGCGATTCATAAGATTTGTGATAAAACAAGAAATCAAACTTTCTAGAATTCACAAAGATAGTTGTCGTTCAGGCAGTTTTGTTCTGGGAAATGTTCATACCCAGTATGAGTTGACATCTCCTGGTATGAATTATAGTACGTATTCTATGTGGGGAAATAAAAGTACGGACTTAACCCTTTACCTAACATGAAAAGCAGACGACACTTACAAAAAAAATTCTTGAATAACTAATTTTTTTCATTTTTTGTCTCAAAAACATAGGTTATGACCCCTCGTTGGAACGAGCTCGACGAGCTCGTTCCAACAAGGTGTCATAACCTATGTTTCTGAGACAAAAAATGAAAAAATAATGAAAATTAATTGGAGGTTTTTGAGAATAGCGCTGGCCGGTTTTGGCCGTTACGTTGGGTAAAGGGTTAAATGATCTCACTCTTGGGCTGTAATGAGTCCGAAAGGCACGCGCATGTATGTGTATATTTAACATTATCCGCATATGTGTAAATTTGCCATAAACATGTTTGTGTACCTTCCTCATATGGGCAAGTTTATGTCCGAGTGCGTCTGTGTGGCTTAGTATTAGACCAGCGAACAACATACAGATGATTTATCATCACTGCAATCTGAGAGTCTGTCAGAGCACCTCTATCCACGTGGGAGGGGTGACATGGGGTTGTTTAGCCTCGCCATTAAAAATATTGGAGGACGAGCCAACTAGGAGGGTCGTAATCTGGGCACGGGCCAAACTCAGCTCACAGAGCTAAGTTGGAACCGCACTATGATTTTCTTCCCTGCCGAATGAACTCGAAATATAGGTTCGTTCTTTGTCGGGTGTGATTCCTAATCACTTCAGGCTGCGGAAAGGAAACAATGATTAAAGTAACAACGATTCTTTTATTTACATAAACTAATTCCGTATTCCACACATTTAACAATTTGATCAACATGGTAGAAGATTTATCACAGGGGTTAATAGTTTTTCATCACATTCAGTTCATCTATAGCCCTGTACTTGTGCTATAGTACACTCTCAAAATGTCACTGTCGCGGGCTCGCAACAGGAGCTTAAACACCGAGTCTTAATCTTTTGCGCCTGTGCGCGTTTGCAGCTCTGACTATATGCTATCATGTGTATCCCGAGAAATAATATACTTGATAGCCGTGGTGATTGAAAATTTCGGTCACATCGATATTAATTGACTTTAGATAGCATGGAAACATTTTACGCTGACTTGTGATATGCCAGAAAAGTATCCCACTGTGAATCGCCTAAGGCTAATTATCTAATTAAAACGTGTGTGCTTACAACACAGAGAGAAGAACTATATACACATATATTTTAACTTGAAGGTATGGGAGGGGGCCTCCTCCCTTGTAAACTGGCTTTGCCCGGACAGAGTCCTTAATATTAAAAATGTCAAAAAGCTATGCGATGGTTTATGATTTTTCAACACATTTGAATGTTGGACAAGGCATTGATAGCAATAGCTTCACAAAAAGCCTTTCTTTCTGAGTCATGTGTGGATAGCTCCCCCCCACCCCCCCACCCCCCCCCCGGGAGTATTTGAAATATTTAAATTATGGCATATTGTAGACAAGCGGTATGACAATATGTGTAATAGTATGCATATTTGTGTCAGGATTTTAACCCTTTACCTAACATGAAATGCAGACGAACTTGCAAACAAAATTCTTGAATAACTAATTTTTTTTCATTTTTTGTCTCAAAAACATAGGTTATGACCCCTCATTGGAACGAGCTCGACGAGCTCGTTCCAAAGAGAGGCCATAACCTATGTTTTTGAGGCAAAAAATGAAAAATATAATGAAAATTAGTTGGCGAGTTTTGAGATTAGCGCTGGCCGGTTTTGTCCGTTACGTTTTGTCCGTTACGTTGGGTAAAGGGTTAGAAGCGTAGACGCTCTGCAGAGTTTGCGAAATCTTTAAAAATATAAAAATACATTTTATTGGAATGAAACATGAAAATCTATATTTCGGTAATATTACTGGCTAGGCACGTTAACACTCATCAATTGTCAATCGATTATCCTGGAAAATACCCTTACTTTCGACTCCATGTGAATGACCCCTGTTTGTGAGAATTAAAGTCATGTTTCACACTAGAATTAACGAAAGGCAAAAAGAAAAAAAAGAGTTTTATGGAGTTTCTGGATATAATAGGGTATGGTGGGAGGGAATGTGACCGAAAGCTTGAGGCCTTGAGCTATGGAGACGACTTTGTTGGGGCGTTGGAAGAGTTGGTTAAGGTAACAATAAAAAGAAATCCTGAGGAGATGGACCTCAATCAATGGTGCATAGGTTCACCGATCTTTTCCCGTTATACATCACGGAATTAAGAGATGCCCTAGAGCATTTCGACGAGGGGTAGCAAGTGGGGACCTGCAGATCCCAGGGCAGTTTTACGCAGACGATGCGATGCTAATGTCAGAAATCGATAAAACAAGAGGGGCTAGAGAAATTGCCGAGAACTGTTGGGAGATGTGGCAACAAATGGAACTCGAACTGAATGAAAACAAAAGCAACGTTACGTCCGCGGTCCGCAAAATGGGTAGAGAGTAGGAGTATTCTCCATTCTGAAAGGTGACAGCAAACTGTTGTTTGTGGGGTGGAGACAGGTGATTAAGTGTATGGTTGTGGGGGGAAATATAAACACCTCGGGACGATGCACGTGCCGAAACCACACGAATAAAGTGACTGTGAATGGGAAACAAATTCTTAACCAACTAAATCCTATAGGGAGGGCAGCTTCAATAGGTTTTGGGGGGAAAGATTTGGAAAATAGTGGGTGTGCCAAGTATTTGCTGTGGCATGGAAGTAAAGGCTAAACCAAACGATTTTAAAGAGTTTGGAAACTCTGCCGAATGATGCACATCGATGGATAACAGGGGCGAGTAATACTGCTGCTCTGGAAGCAAATAAGGGTGTGCATGTGTGGATGAGGATCAAGGGGATGATAAACTTCATGAAAATCTGTTATCTTGAATATTTGGTAAATCTGCATGGCACTTGAGTCATGGAGGATTGTAACCAAAATTGGCGAAAAGGAGTCAAAGCAAAGAGGCCTCTGGGTGATCAAGAAATGCCAGTTTTGAGGAGTACCTCGACGGCTCCATCGATCGGGGGGGGGGGGGGGGGGCGGCTACTGTTCAATCTGAGGTCGAGGTCGCTGAAGCTTAAGGGAAAATAGTGAAAAGGAGTGTAAAATGTGTACTTTGGGAGAAATGGGGACCCTTCAAAACTTTCTCCTAGAATGTTCAAAATATCAGTCCGACAGAATAAGATACGCTGAGAGTATGATGGGTGATGGGGGAACAGGATGGGAGAATGTTGGATACGTGGTTATTGGGTGATACAGCGAAGTGGGGGGGGGGGGGGGGATAGTATGCTCAACTAGGAGAAGTGAGGAACGGGTTATCAACAAACAGTTCGTTTCTGCATGTTGAGGGGTTGAGAAGAGGCGGGAGAGGGGCGGCGTTTGGAAGCACATTGGTAATGAAGCCCCTCTCATCTGAGAACAGCGACAAATCAGCGATTAGCCGAAATGTTATTAATATTACAGAGACAAACGCTCACAGTCGGTTGTGAAAATGACCCCTTTTAAAACTTGTCATAGATAGCTCCTATTCTTGGATCAACCCTTGAAGAATATCTGATGGAGATATTAGGGCCGGTCAATGTGCTATGCCAGCCACATCTTGGACATCATTTTTACCCTCCCCCCCCACCCCCCCCCCCCCCCCCCCCACACACACACTCTTAAACCAATAGGGTTCCTGTTTGGCTTGTCGAAACAGGATTCCGACAAAGTCGCGATGCATCTATAGCTCACAATGAATCGTTTTAGCCAATAGACCTTGTGAAAGTTCACTTTACTGGTTGAGAGCTAGACTATTTTTGGTGGTCTGAATTTGTTCATCAAAATTTGATTTATTACAAATTATTTGAGATTGCCCAACGGCACTCTCTCATAGTTTGGACTTCAACAAATGCGTATAAACAAAGGATTATTTGCGTTTGACTAAATATGAAACACGAGCAAGGAAAATGTTGGCTTTTGCACTGGAACCCTCATTTTTTGAAAGCCCCGATTGTGGCTTCTAACACTCAACCAGTTAGGTTCTCTTGAATATCTGACAATTATATATTTTTGTACAAATGCACTATTGCTAAGAGTTCGCGCATGCTCTGAATGTAACCAACATTGATTTGTTGCTCAAAGAAACGTTTACAGTCTGATTTGAGTCCTATATTTAGATTCACTCTTCCAATAATTTTCAATAATCATGTACTTTCTTGCTCGATTAGATTTGATACTTAGACTTATATCACACACACATTCGGTCATACAAATGTAGGTCTGTACACAAAAGGTCCCGCGACTGTAGTATGCACTATTTTGAAGTAACAGTGCGCCGAGTAAGTAAGTCCACTTTTGTTCTTATCAAACTGCTCCATTAGCGTAACTCAATTCACGTAGAAAAACAGTGTTCCCAACTCGATGTAATTCTACACTAGTAAATAGAGATCATTTACATCATTTCTAACCACTACTGGGATACATGTACAGGTAATGGCGTATATAGATATTGAAATTCGACTGCATATACAGAATGAGGATAATGGATTACTAATTAATCGCAGCGCCATATATATTCTCCAATGGAAAAGTATTCATAAACGTTCATAACAGCACAGAAAAACACTTGCAAGCTTTCGTCACATGGACCACCGGGTCCAACTCGGTAGTCTATGTGATGAAAGTTTGTAAGTGCTTTTTGTCCTCAGAAATAGTAAATAATTACTAAGTGAAAAATCTATCCCACAGCGATTTAGTAGTAATCCACCCTCCACATACTGTAGTCACAATATTTTTTTTTCTGCTTGATCGGTTCAGTTCGTGATTTCACTAGCGACCCCGCATTATATTTTGCAGTGCACAGCACAAACTCTCTTGTGCATTTGAGACTATTTCACATTCTCCTATAGTAAGAAGCGCATTAACTAACAAGCATTTTCTGTTCTGCTTGTGACAGGACTTCTTGTTTCAACTGTAGTACCCGATCCGGTCTGTTAGGGCCGAGCACGACTAATTTGGGGCGCCTAGACGTAAGTGTTAGTTAAATAAGAAGTTGCGTCACGCCTATTACATCTACATTTTATTTATTCCAAAATAAATTTCCAGGAAGTCTTTTGCTCTTGAACAATAATCTCGACTAACTGATACAGTCAACGACGAATACTTTGGAGATATAGTTGGAATATTTTATTAGTTAAGATTAGAGTAATCACAGTCGGAACAAGTCGAGTTTCCGACCACTAATCGTCATCATCGCAACGCTTCCTGTTGAAATGGGCTTAATTGATATGTCAGAGCTATATATTATCCATTGGTGAATCATCGTTTGCCCTGACAATAATGCCAGATTTAAGCGTACGTTTGCACGTTCAGTTACTAATATTTTACAGAATAACACTACAGTTCTTTACCCAAGCCAGAAGTGTTTTTTGAATCATTTAGAGAGCCATATGAATTAAACCACTAATCGGAAGAAGGATTCTCCAATCCTTACCGTAAAATAGCACCACTGTTTAATGTCGTTTGTTTCCAAATGAGGTGACCCTAGCTGTTGAAAGTGTCGAGAAAACCCCAATAAAAATGCTGTTTGGTCCAAACATAGATCGACTGTCACTGACCACAGAATACTCTCCTTCTGACACGTACGTAACTATTATACGTCATAATTGAACAGCCGTAATGCAAAATTAATTTGAATTGCTTTACTGAGTTCGACATTACAGAAGGGGGTTTTCCGCGTTAGTTTAATGACATGTAGTCGCAGAGACTATATTTAAGTTTTAGTGCAATCCAATAAATATTTCACCTGTCCCTTAACATTTTAATCCTGACACACAAGTTTTCCGGCCAGGAAAACTTGTGTGTCAGGCTTAAAAGGTTAAGGGACAGGTGAAATATTTTCAACGTACAGCCCCAAGGCTGAAAACAGTAATTGATCTACCTCAAATAACAAATATGGACTCCTCCAACTACTAACAATGAACTGGCATTGAGGATACATTCATTGTTCAAAGGGTTAACACAGTACTGTGATCAAAAAGGAGAATTATTTATCAATCGGACCGTAATATGATATACGACTGCTATCTGGTCGCAACGCATGAATACCGAGATTTCATCAAACCAAGGTTATAAATATTTGGAGTTAATGTAAAAAAAAAAAACAACAGAAAAAACCTTGTATACTTTATAGTTGCAATGTTACAGCCGCCCATTCTTCTTGCACGCCACTCGAGGATGATTTTTCTCCCGCCATACTCCACATGAATTCATCGAAAATTCACGATTTCAAACTCCCATCAATATGAAAACCAATCGCTGCGGGAACTTCCGCTCGTTCTATAGTATATACTTTAGTACAATCGTAACCTTTCAATGCCCTTTCCAATTGTACAGACCATATTCCTCTACAGTCAAACGGCAAAAAGTAAATTTGCATCACCCCAGCAGTGTTTTGATTTCAATGACGTCATGTGGAGTGTGGGAGAAAAATCATTCTCGATTGGTGTGGATGTGGGTTGGAGACATCTCACCCTCGATGAAGGTATTGGACCCAGACAACCGGTAATCCTCATATCTGGGTAAAACATTTTTCCCTTCGCATGACATTTTTCCACCCCGCCCCAATCCCACACCGCTCAGTGATAACAACAATAATAAGCTAAAGTAGCATACAGCACTACAGCCAAAGACACTATTCCGAAGAACTCGCCTTTCAAAGTTTATTATTAAATTTTCATCTCAATAACATTCCAAATGTCGCTTAATGGAACGATATCCAATGATAGGACCACAAGCTACGTCTTTCAGGCAGAAATGATTATTTTTGGCGAGTGTCATCTGCTTTTCATGCTGGGTAAAGGACTATGTGTTAGATAAAACTGGTTTGCGTAACATTCAGAAAAGCAAACTTTGCCAAGGGCCTGCATTTGATTACACTGGCAATACAAGTTGTTTTGCCTTTGGTGATGAGAAACAAAAACTGCTGTGGTTAACCATTTGAACTCTCGTGGTATCGTCCGCGCCAGTTTAATGGCAGCAATTAGAAGAGTCCATATTCATGCTTTGGGGATAGACCAATCAATATTTTCAACGTGAAAATATTGATTGGTCTACCCTACACATTTATTGAACGGCCATCCTATATAATGACGTTATGGCGTATCATGTGCCTGGCCGGAAAAGGGCAGCTAGGGTTCAAAGGGTTAATTATTTGTTAATGTCTTTTTTAAATAGTAATGATGGCGGATGTCACTATTAAAATGTGATTTCTCTCAGAGATCTATTTTTTTATTACCACAAACGCAATATCATAATAAATGTTAAGATTGTTTTCACTTTAAACAGTATTTCGGATTTCTTGTTGTGTTATCTACACCGCAGAGTCCGTAAGATTGCCTTCCTTGGTAAAAAACTCTCGGTAAATTAAATTTGTTTTTACTGTTCGATTATTCGATAATATAGCTACCATTTTACCATCTTCATCTCAAAGTTTTCCTTACACACCAAACAGATATAAAGTGATATCCAGTAGATTACAATCGGAAACTTTAACGTGAGAAACCAATAATTACATGATTTCACAAGACGCTACGCCTTATTATCGGTCAGAAAAGAATGTTTTGCAGCGTGACATATTACGTATATTTGAAGCACCCGGGGAAGTATAGATAGCTGCTAATCACCATTGAGCTGTCAATACTAAAAGCCAATTCCCCAACATAACCTTTTTGTAACAATTTATCTTTACGCTGGAATATTATTTATTTATTGGTGTTTAAGGTCACATACATATGAACAATGGCTAATCATGACCGTGACAGTTTTACGAGTGGAGGAAGGCGGAGTACCCAGAGAGAACCACCGAGCGACGACGACGAGCAGCTGCCAGCTCCCCAACATCGTAACTCGGCACTGCAGCACAGGCAGGGTTAGATTTGTTGAAGACATGCGCACCATCGACGTGCAGTACGCCTTAGTACACGGCGTCATCGTGCCCCCATGTGGACAATCGTGGTTAAGTGCCCTGCCCAAGGACACAACGCGGGAGTCCGAATTGTTCGCTCAGACGGTCACCCATCCGAGGACTAACCGGGCTCGACGTTGCTTAACTTCGTTGATTTGACGAGAACCGGTTACCGCAACTCCACCGCACCCCCTATCTTTACGCCGGAAGATCAGGGGTCAATACCATAAAACTTTTACAGTTGTATTTTCAAGAATTATGTTTTCTAGTTATGACTTTAAATAGATTAAAATGAAGCATTAGCATTTTCAAAGATCTGGCAATCTGCCAACTGGCAAATTG
Source organism: Pictodentalium vernedei (assembly GCA_031216915.1). Taxonomy (NCBI): domain Eukaryota; kingdom Metazoa; phylum Mollusca; class Scaphopoda; order Dentaliida; family Dentaliidae; genus Pictodentalium; species Pictodentalium vernedei. The sequence continues at coordinate 245,396,665 of CM062290.1, read as the reverse complement.
CCTGATCTTTTAAAATGCTGATAGTTCATTTTAGTCAGTTATATCAGTAGGTAGAAAATAGGTAAAAATACAATTGTAAAAATTTTATAGTATTGATTCCAAGTGAGATTCTATAGTGAACAGTGGATGAAAGAGGACAGAGAATTTCTACCGACTAATGACTTAGTCGCGAACCGGTCAAAACGCTCTTTCCACTTTTGTGATCACAATGCTGTATATTGCTCGAGTAACCTCCTTGCCCTTTGGAAGTTGGAGAAAAGAATGTTTCAGTTTAGTTTCAACTACGAAGACTACATTTACAAATCCACGTTTGTAGACAACTTTTGTTTCGTCAACAATTTTAGTACTTTCAACCTACAGTACTTTCCCTACAATTCACATCTGCAGTGAATAAAACGTAACCTGGAAACACTAATCACCCCGATTGATTCTGAAATATGTACTACTCAAAGTTTGCCAAGCACCACATATTTGACACATCATTGTGATATTTTCTTGTGACACACTTGAGATATTTTTGGTGGATATGATTGTACTGTCTACATGTACATGAGATGTGTAGGGTATTCAGTCTTCATTTCAAAACAAACCCTTGCGATTTAATGACTGAATATGGCAAATGCAAATGTAAGAAGACATTTGTCTGCAGAAATGTGGTGGGCTGTAGGGATGGTGGAACAAGGGGGCTACCCATCGTCAGGTTGGTGAAGCCCTTGGTGTGCACCATACGGTGATCACCAGAGGCTGAGCAAGATGTCAGCAGCATGGCACACCAGTCAGAAGACATGGTGGTGGCAGAGGCAGGGCAACATCTGCAGCAGAAGACCGGTTTTTGATCATCCAGGCCCGTAAGTAGTATAGCACGTACCCGATCGTGCCCCATTACCTGGAGCTTTGCTGGAGCAACTAGTGTTAAATTCCCATAGGAACCGAAGCCGTTCGCCGGAGCAACTTTTTCATTGCAAAATGTCGGCTCCATCAGTTTGATCCGGTAAATGGTGTAGGTACTGCATATATAGTATGCTATGGTATGTTTAGTGATATATGTACGCATGGGGCTATAGGTATATATTATGAGTAAGTGGTGGAAAGATGATGGGAAAATTGGGTTTTCTTGAAAGTTTTTCCCGCGAAACGGTTGACGTTGCTATTGACGTCGTGACGTCATGATACGCGCGCGACGTCATAGAGATGCTGACCACTGTTATTGTCCAGTATATAATCTGACATAACGTAATTCGGGTCAGTGGATGTCGGACTTCTTGTAGGGGGGGGATATGGTATATTAAAAAATAATGTCAAACACAAACAAAATCTCAATGTCTGTGCTTAAATCATTAAAGATATAATTAAATATAAAATATATACACTTTTCATAACAATATTTCAACTAAAAAGTAAAACAGGTAGTTGGATATACTCGGTGCTTAGCAAACTTTGAGTAGTACACATTCTGCAACATTCATTCAAGTGTTTTGAAGACGATACCGAACAAATGTAATATTTGTTTTCATCGCCGTATAAATGCAAGAGGTATAATAATCTATCGACGTAATGGTAGAAAGACTTGCTCTACAACCTTTCTTCGGAGTGTTTCGAGCGAAGTTGAGTTTTATGGTCATGACAAGAAAGCAAGTGGCTCTGTCGGTCTGTACTCTCAAGGGCCCGATTCATTACGAAAGAGAAACTAAAGATTATATGTCCCTTTATAGAAACTGCTAGGTGAGCGTTGGTAAAATATTGAAGGCATAAGTCTGAAAAAATGCACCACCAAATGTATTTGCCTTCCCAGTGCACTAACAGTTGAATCGAACTGAGCTACGGCGTCATTGTATGTTTACCCTGAGAAGTTTTTGGTACTGGCGAATAATTCTCTCACACTATCTCATCAGACATTTGAAGCACCTTGCTCTAGGTCACCTCAAATTTCAGAGAATAATTTTGTTCAAATGCATGATACTTTTATCAATAGGATCTCCTGGTGGTGTTCGCGGAGAAAGAATGGCACTTTCAGAAATAACGGATGGAAGGCTGAGGGACTCTGGGAGACGTTCACGTAAGTAAATTCTGTTTGTATACCCATGGATGTCGAACACAGTTCCCAACGCTTACCCAATGAAGACCACTATGTTTTATAATAATGTTTTATTTACTATACCAGTGCTTCAAAAGCACTGATTCTTGGAAACGATTGTGGAAACACCAACTGTTTGATGGAGAACAAGATCAACTTCGTGCGTTCATAATAACTCTTGAATACACATGTGCCTCTGAGATTGAAAAACATTTCAAACAGAGTTTATGCTGGTCAATAATTTTTTGGTACCTGGTGTAATTTCTGTTCGGTGCCAAGTGGATTTTTGTTCGGTGCCAAATGAAAGATTTTAGTGCCAGATAGATTTGATTGTAAATGAGGACAAATTAACTACGTATCGTCCTTCGAATGCAACAAGGCGCCATATGTAATGCTAAAGCATTGCGGATGACAGATTATTGCACTCAAAGTACAATATTTTTATTCAGTAATACATGACTCTGTTAACTCTTAACCCGCTGAGTATTTTCAAAATATTTTTTAGCAAATCTAGTCGTGGCTGCTCTTTAGCAGCCATGACTAGATTTGATGAAAAATTCATCGGAATTTATCCCAAGAAGTCATTGGCAAAGAAATCTATTCATTTTACAGGGAGGAAATATGATTAAATGTACCCAAATTATACTAATTTTAGTAGCAAGAGAAATCCTGTCCTTGGCAGGAATATCTGCCAACAGCATATAAGGAGTTAAATAATATTTTAGATACAAAACCCCACAAATGATGAAATATTGATAATAAAAATCTAAATGTAATAAATAAAAAAGTAAGTAAAAACCATTACTAACGTTTAAAAATCATTTCATGATTATTATTTAAAATGTGTTTATTCACATTAAATAAACTGGTAGCAAATAATTGTTTATCTTCCAGAAGGCTTATAACAAAAGTAAGCATAATTAAGAAATAACTGTTGTTTTCCTTCGGTTTATGCGATATAAACCGAAAAGTTTCAGCCGAAGTTTCATAACTCGCGTAGCGAGTTATGATTAAGCTTGTGCTGAAAATTTTCGGTTTATATCGCATAAACCGAAGGAAAACAACAGTTATTTCTTATAATTTAATCCGGCTGCAATATTAAAATATAAAAACTATGTGTACGTGAACGAAAAACTTAAATAATTTTCGCAAAAGACAACAGTCAAACTCAAGAAAGTGTGCCACAAACAGGTCACGTCAATCATTGTCAGATTGTTTGTTGTTTTGATTTTCGATCGCAGACGACAGATATTTAGCAAGTCACGTAACAATATCATTAAAAACATTTTTTTTAAATCCCCCAAAATCATGTTTGGATGTATGATCTTTTATTCGTCTCCCACTTCGGTATATTTTATTAAATTCAATTGTTCCCGAGAAATTATCATTATATTCTCGCTGTCTGGGGGCAATGAAAAATCGATCATTGATCTTTGTTTACAAGCTTGTTATCCATCTATGAGTCTGCCGTCACGCCCTCACGGTGACAATTGGATTGAATGGGCGGGGCTTCCAGAGTCTTCAAAGTTGGATCGGATGTGCGAACGTGTAGCGACATTCCAAATCATGACGCGATTTGGTTTATACGATTTTGACGACTTTTACGCTGTACGCTTTCAACCAATCAAACGCAGAGGCGGGGCAAATGATTAAATTATTAAAAAAGATGAAGTAATGAAGAAATGTATTGATAAAAATCAGATTTAATAATAAACAGATAAACTGTTAATTCAGTTGACCCATAACAAAGAGTAATGATTACACATGCTACCTATTGAGTACTTGAATTGAGTGAATTCTGTTTCTCTTGTATCGCCAGAAAACCATGCACTAAAAATAAAGAAACAAAACTACCAAAAGTATATTTTGGGCGCCAAATTTTGTTGACAAATGCTGTATTTTAGTTGCCAAACGAATTTTAGGGCAATTGGTCCCACTCACACGTGACAGCTTGAACACTGATCTCAAACCTTTCCTGACAGGAGTGAATATACCAAAGTAACCAAATTTGGTTGCGTAAGAATGACTTTCTATAACAAAACACTTGACACAGGTATGTGTACTAAATACTAAACTCTTCACTTTCTGCATCCAAGACAAAACATTAAGTTATCAGGTATTCATCCACTGTTATCCGACTTCTATCAGGCAATGTATAAGTAAATGAATTCCAGATCCAGTAACGAAGCAACTGCTTTTGTGCAGGCAACTGTCATATATCATCTGAAGTCTAGGACGTGAGAACCAAAATAATATATCTGAAGTCTCTTCTATTTTGAAACTATTTTTCAAGATAAAGATAAGTAGTCTCCATGCCAGCTTTTTTGTACTACACGGGCATTGCTTACAACTTGTAGGCTTATTTTAGTCTTGAGTAACGCATGGATCTTTTTCTCTGAAAGAATCCTGTTGTCCATTTTTGTTTATATTGTTGTGGGTTTTCATATTATATATACAATAGATAAACCGCAACCATTAAGTGTAACTGGGATCTATGACAAAACTCTCAGATTATTAATCGCTTTTACCCTTGTAACAAGACATCTTTCACCAAAACACATTAGACGAATAGCATTCTTCGTTAACGGCACGGGTAAGTGGAAATGTATCTAGGCGTATGGTTCGATACCGTAAACTCAAACAGAAGTTTTAAGCCCGTGCTAATTATTCTCTTGAAGGAAACTGGTGGCGTTTGTATACTGGAGTTTACGGTTTGCAGTTCCCCCAAGAGAAGGTGCTATACCGTCTTTATATTGGCAAACCCCAGTTTTTCTATCCCTCCTGAGCTCTGACCAAATACAGTATTGGTACACTTTATGATTGGATTAAATGTGAATTCGGTTGTTCCTGCCACTGCCAAAAGGTATAAATTGCTGCATATCATCCAATATTGTGTGAAGTACGCAGTATCACTCAACTCTTTCTTATCGAGTTTTTGTCTTATCATCTTTCCCTCTACGGGTTGCCTCTTGATAATCGAAATGTTTGGGCGGTATAACATATATCCGTTGGCAGCTTGGAAGTGTTACTCACACTTTCTTATGACGGATATCGAATATTGTTTCGCAACAATCGGCGCAAAGTGAATTTAGATTAAATTAAAAGATGATTCAATGATGATCAAGATGTAACAAACTGGTTTGAGTGAACTATTGGTGAGTTGGCCTACTGCAATCCTCACAAACGAAAAGTAATCACTTAAAAAAATAAAATCTCCACCAATCCAAAACATAATATAATACCAAAATGTTTGTCATGAATTCGACCGCTTGAAAGGGATCTGAAGGGCACATTATTATAAGATACTACGAGGAAATAACTATAATATTAAAAGGACAGGGGAAATCTTACGAAAGGCCATTTGTAAGTAAGATAACAACCGACAACTCCTCCCACACCTTCTAAGATCGAAAAATAGAATTAACTATTGCGAAAAGAATCGCCGGCGGATTCAGTACCTTCTTTGCTGACATTGGAAAGACCACAAGTAATCAATTGCCCCCATCCGGATCCAACGCAGCTTTTCTTGAGCAATAATAACAATAGAAACTCATTTAAATAATCCCAATAAACGGGAAGTAATTTTGTTCGTTAACAACTGAAAAAGCAAATCGAATAGAGATAGAAACCATGTTTATAAAATTACTAAAGTAAATAATACTTTAGGTGGCAGGTCCTCTTTCTCATATAATAAATTTATCTTTTCTCACAGGTAGAGTACCTAAATAATGAAAATAGCCAAAATTATACCCATCTTTGAATTGGGAGACCCACAGCTATTCACTAATTATTGCCCTACTAGTATTATTCCAACAGTCTTAAAAATACTCGAAGAAGTATGTAGGCGTGATTATATTCTTTTTTAGAGGAACAAAAGATCATATATAAGTATCAATTTGGATTCAGAATGGGTCACGTCAGTGTTAAACCCTACCTCGCATCTCATAAACAATATTGCAAAAGCAAACGATAAATCTACAAATGATTCCTCACTTTCGGTGTTTTTAATTACCTCAAAAGCGTTTGATACCATTAATCACTTCAAACACTAGACAGCTATGGTATAGGGGGTTTGGCAAATTCTTGTTTCAGAGATTATCTAGAAGGCAAATGTCAATTTGTAACTTTCGTGAATAACAAATCTGACGCATTGGGAACCATTTTGGTGCACCTCAGGTTCCATTCTAGGCCCAATCATCGTTTTATTATACACCCCTGCAGAATGGAAACCAGACAGCTTGAAAGTGTACCATTTCAATGCCATTTCTATGCAGTGAACGAACGCTTACTTTGTTATCTGTTTTGTTAATTGCTCTTGTACTTGTAACTGTCGAACAATATAGTTCAATTCATTTCACCTATTTGAGTGCATCAAAATACGGCGATTAATGATGACCTCCAGTATGTAGTGACGAGTGATACAATTGAATATAAACTAATAATGGGTAATCCTGTTTGTTCTGTGATCTCCAGAAAATACGCGGTTAAGATTTATCTTTCTAATTGAGGTAAGTTGATGGCTTAACCCTTTCCCCAACGTAACGGCCAAAACCGGCCAGCGCTATTCTAAAAAATCGCCAATTAATTTTCATTATTTTTTCATTTTTTGTCTCAAAAACATAGGTTATTCCAACGAGGGGTCATAACCTATGTTTTTGAGACAAAAAATGAAAAAAAATTAGTTATTCAAGAATTTCTTTTGCAAGTGTCTTCTGCTTTTCATGTTAGGTAAAGGATTAAAGTAAATTTGAATAGATTATATCTTCGGGTTATCCGCAATTAGAAGCTTCTTTTATGTGCTCCATCTGAGATATGCCAGGTGGATAAACTATATTTTAACCTTGTGCGCACTGATGGCAAACTACCGAAATTTAACGAGGTATTTTTCCTCATAAAGCAACTAGAAAACTAATCAATTCAATCGTGTTGACAGAGGTTGCTGAGCTCTGTCAGGTAAGATTGAATTGGTTAAATTCCTGGTTGTATTATGGAAAAAAGTGGGTTGAGATTTTAATATTTTTACATCATTGTGCACTTGTTAAAGCAAATATTTGCCGATTAAACAACGATTAAATTGGTGGTTAGGACAAGATATTAGTAAACCCAGCCTGAAAGCTATACACAGGATGAAACATCGCTGAGACATAGTATATTTAAATTTTACATCGTTTTTAATATAACATTTAACACATCGAAACTTAAATCGCGTCTTTTCATGTTGTTATTCATAGAGGAGCACTGGCACTGACGGTTTAGACAATAGTGAGCTTGGGGAGACAAATGTTTTAGCAATAGTTTCTAATCTACTGTCGTCTGGGAAAACAAGCACAAGATACATGACAAGAAACACTTGCGAGGCCAAGATCTTAAGCTCTGTGAGATGCTCAACAACTTTCTTTATCAGTTAATCTCAACATCGCCTGTCCCTGCCGCCGTGATAATGGTATACCTATACAGCATATGCAGAGCGAATTGCCAGCGCTTCCATTGGAGAGGATCGGTAGCACTAAGCTCCTGGAAAAAGAATAATCATGGAGTGAGTTTTGCGTGAGTGGAAATTTCATTCATTCATAAAGATGTTGTAGAGATAACCATCTCCTCATGTACCATATAAAACAATAAAATAAAAAATAAAGAATATGTTAGGTATGAACATATTTAACCCTTTACCTAACATGAAAGGCTGACGACGCTTTCAAATACAATTCTTGAATAACTGACTTTTTTATTTTTGCGCCAAAACATAGCTTAACCCAGAAACGAGCGCAACGAGATCGTTCTAATGAGGTGTCATAAGCTATGTTTCTGAGACAAAAAAATGAAAAAAATAATGAAAATTGAATAATGATTTTTGTGAACAGCGCTGGTCGGTTTTCTTGTTTGATTAGAATTTGTTCTCAACTTTCCTTGATATTGCGATGGGGCAACAAATAACAAGCTCATCGATTCCGTCCAAATATTACATACAATTATATATCTAGTAACCTTTGTAGAAAAGACCATGTACTTGTGACACAAATTCATATTGGTCATTTAAGAGCTACACATTCGTTTTTATTAGAGAGTAATATGCAACCAGAATGTGTTCCTTGTCAGCATATGTCGACAGCGGAATACATCATTCTTTCACAGTGAACAGATTTAAATTATGCCAGACGACAGTATTTTCATGCAGGGTCTCTTAGAGATCTATTTTATCATACTAACTGCACAAAATTCTACCGTTTCTCAAAGAAATCAACCTTTTTAACAAATTTTAAACAGTTTTTTACTCTTTTAAACTGGGTTTCGCCTTCATATTTATTCCACATGTTGAATTACATAATATTTATTATTCTGCTTATTTCTATGAATCATTACTGTTGTCACTTCTTATTTCCATATCTACGGAATGTTTATTTCCTGATTTCGAACAATTTATTTATTAAATATAAGACACTGAGCTGTTTATATACCATTTTATCGCCAGGATACAAAAATAGATGCTGATATGGCGTTAAACAGTAATTAATAAATAATAAATAGTTTTACTTGGTGCTGACAGTTTGGTGTAATAATTTAACGCTCGTCTTCAGATAATTATCAAGATCAGAGATGATTATGAACCCAAACTGTCATAAAAAATAACCAAAGCATACAACCGAAAGCAAGTTTAGTATACTTTCGTTGGATATTTAAAATGATTCTTAAAACGTTGCGATTGATCAAACAGTATTTATGGAAGCATATCGCACCCAGAGAAACAAATTACCACCCGAGACGAAGTCGAGGGTGCTATTATTTTCTCTCAGGGTAATACAAAGCCATAACTCATAAAAAATAAGTCTGTATATTATATATTACACTGAATGCCCATTGACGTTTAGAACAACCGCTCATTTTATTACTACTCTTCAAACACTGTAAATTGCATTCTCTGGAGATGTTCGGTGGACGAGTCAATTTTCATGTTTGGCAAAACTGGGAGCTGACATGTGATAGAGCAAAATACTGACGCATGTTAAAATGCATTAACACCTGCTGTCAAGGAGAGTTTGTGGTAAAGAGCGTCATCCTGGCATTTAGTAACTGATAATTGACGATTCGTATGTCCACAGCATCACACGAACAAAATATAAAATTATATATCGAAGCAAACGATAGATACATGTGGAAGCACAGCTGCTGTTCGCCCTTTTGAACCCTAAAGCCCACGTTCCTTTTCCAGGAACGTGATACGTCACAATTTAACCAAGAAGGTGACTGCTCAGTGAATGTGTGTGATGACGAATCAATATTTTCAACGTGCAGCCCGTTGCGCGTTGTAAAAAAGTGAATGTTCTACCCCAGGTTATGAATATGAACTCCATTTCCTCTCATTGCACGGACCTCGAAGACACCATCGAAGTTCAAAGGGTTAAATTGGCGTGAATGCTCTGGTATTTGTTTTATCAAAGCAGCACATGCTTTACTCTTACCCACTGTGCATTTTGTTAATTAATAAACCTTCTTCATATTTTTGATCCAGAATCGAATGTTGATCAGTTACACCCTGCTGAAACGGAAGTTTAAGCAAATATTAGTCTTTATTTTTCTTGTAGTTAGCGGAGGATAGATCTGAAGAACAACCACAAGAACGAACAAGAAAAACGTGTTTCCTAACAACATTCTTAGAGAACCGAGTTACAGATGCTTGCAGTGTATACCCTGAACCCGAAATCCTGCACTTATGTTTTAGGATTATGATATTCCCCTATTTCATAAAGTAATCGGTTGCTCAGTGAATTTGTGCGGTAGACGAATCAAAATGTTTTCGACGTCCAGTCAAAAGGTTGCACATTGAAAATATTAATTGGTCTACCTCCAAATAATGAATACAGGCTCTTCCACCAGATTCCATTGTACTCACATGGAATATACTCTCTGTCTTCACAGAGTTAAAATGCACTAAAATTGTAGTTGAAATAACTCGAGTGCCTTCATTTTATTCACATTTGAGGAAAGGCAGCCCACCAGAGCCAATCACGTCTATTCTTCTAGACTGAACTAATCCCTCCATAGTTTAATATTTCCTGTGGAAGCCGACCAGCTTTTTAAGCAAGTTCGCCGCCTCAATAGCAAGACCCGTAACCTGTCTAATAATCAAAGATTGACTGAAGGGTTATTGTGCATACTATATAATATGAATTCTGTCCATATACTTCATCAGTTACGTTTATGCTTGAGCATATGTTTGTAAAGTTGATCGTTTTTCCTTTTTCGTCCTGGTGGGGGATGTTTCGGAAATGCGATCGCTTGTGTTATGCTTGTTAGACAAGTATTTGGCAAGCTACTGTTAAGATGGTGAACGCCTAAATCTAGGATGATTAAACTAGATTCTAGTGGAACTCATTGCGTTCAAAAGCTGTCATTTCGTCGTTTTCCCGACTGCCAAGTAAAAGGCCATTTCGGTTTTAAGTACAGTATTGTTATTACAAAAGTGGAGAGAGCATGTCGGAGGAATGGTAACTAATTCACGATCAAGTCGAAATTATCTGTCTACTTTCCTTCCCAGAATTCTATAGAATATTACCTGTCGAAAAGAAATGCGAGTACATTGAAACTCGTGTGTGATTTTCGTTTGTTTTTTCTTCATTTCGCAGTATATTATTTATGAGTCACCGTCCAATGGTGTAAGTGTGTGACGATCAAATCTCGTCCTGAACGAGAAAGAGACATTCTTTTTTTTCATTTCAGTACAATATCATTCCGCAAAGGAAAGTCGAAATCGGAATCGTCGCCTAAACCCAATGTCATGAGCATTGTTAGACCGGAAATTCTCTGCTTCTTCATGTAAGCGTTCAATTAAAGTATTCACTGTTAAGGAAAATTTACACACAATGTCTGTTTCTCTCCCACCGTACAGAACGGGCGCCATGGACTGGTCACTTTTCACGCGTGAACAATATTTCCACTGGCGCAATAATGTTAGATTACAACACTAATTATATCAATAATCATCAAAAGTTTAATTAATGAAGCACCGGGTACAACTCGCTTCTTCATAAATTAAAATTTTGCCGCTGATGATTTTTATTAACTGGTAAACGCATGCGAGGACATCACTGCCCACGCGTGGATTACGACCAGTCCACGGAGGCTGTACTGCATTCCTATCGAGATACGCCTGTCCCTGGTGAGAAACCTGGATGAGGTTATTATTATCCGTGGTGGGTGAGGGTGTGAGATGGGGAAATCTCACCCGAAGGCAAGATATTTGTGCCAGACACGAGGCTTGCCGAGTGTCTGGACCAAATATCTTGTTCCGAGTTTGAGATTTCCCCATTTCACATCTGCCCCATCAGGGATAATATTTCTGACGTCATCAAAAGTAATTCAGGGGCGCGTGCATCCATATCAAACAATTTTGTTGTCCATTTCTGAAAAAAACTGATTTACTTATCAGAAAGAGCGCACAAAAGTTCTGTATGTACCACATGTATATACCACGAAAGTAAGTCCCAACGTCGGCAAGACAGATACAAATTTGTAGCGAAATGAACATTGATACATTCCGATGACGCCATATTATGAATTCTGCAATGTATTCACATAACTTTTCGACAGGAATTTCGCGCAACTCGCTCCACTTATAATAATGGCGTTCATCCAAAAATTCATATGATGGAGTCAAGTGTCTTTGGTTTTGCGATCTGTGTTTTTATTTCTAGATTCTTCGTCAAAAGTTTCGTCTGCTAATATTTCCGAAATTTGACACTATGCTGTTTGTTTACAGAAGAACGTGCGATAATTGAATAGTTCTTCGCTCGTTAAATACGCTAATAAGCCAATGTAGGATGGTAACGTGGGTGGGGTGAGATAGCTGTCACGTGGGTGGGATGAGACAGGCATATCTCTCCCCGTTCTCTGACACGGCTTTATATATGTCTCATTAACTTAGTCTAGGGTGAAATATCTACCCCACCCGCCCACGTGCTCATCCTTATTTGAATATTGAATGAGCGCTGCTCTCTTTTATCGTTGTCTGTATTTTGTAAACACCTGTAGCACCCCACTTTGTTTCCATCCAGACATCTCCCCATCCTTCTTATGTAATTTTTCCCACCACGCACCACACGACGACATCGAAATTCATAATTTCAAAAGTGACGTCACCAAAATGTTTCAACTCGCTTCAATATGTTAACAAATAGCTGCCATGAGCTAACTCTCATTTCAGGACTATATACAATGGTATATACGGCATTTTCGATCCTCTTTCTGAATATACAATTCAATTTTCTCCACAACCAATCGATAGAACAATAAACTTCATCGCACAAGAAAAAGTTTGATTTTGATGATCTCGTGTGTTGTGGAAAAATCACCCTCGAGGGGTATAAAGGTTGAATAGGTAAATTTCACTCTCGGGAATAGATATTTGACCCAGCTTCTTGGATAGCCTCCAATAATAGTCAAATATCTTCCCCATCGGGGGAGATTCCTCCATCCCACTTTCATACCACTCGAGGATAATAATAGTCTCATATTGCGGCCAAGTCGATATTCAGCTTCTTACAGATGACATCATGCCCATATCAACAGACAAATGCAGCATGATGTATTGTGATCACTTTATGCAGCATGATGTAGTGCGATCACTTTATGCAGCATGCTGTAGTGTGGTCGCTTTATGCAGCATGGTGTACTGTGATCACTTTATGAAGCATTCTGTAGTGTGATCACTGTGTGCAGTATGATCACTTTATGCAGCATGCTGTAGTTTGATCAATTTATGCAACATGCTGTGGTATGATCACTTTATGCAGCATTGTGCAGTGCGATCACTTCATGCAGCATGATGTTATAGTGCGATCATCTTATGCAGCATGCTGTTGTTTGATCACTTTTTGCAGCATGATGTAGTGTGATCACTTTATGCAGCATGCTGTAGTTTGATCACTTTATGCAGCATGCTGTAGTGTGGTCACTTTATGCAGCATGCTCTAGTTTGATCACTCAATGCGGCGTGCTGTGGTATGATCACTTTACGCAGCATGCTGTAGTGCGATCACTTTATGCAGCTTGGCGTAATGTGATCACTTTATGCAGTACGCTGTAGTGTGATCACTTATGCAGCATGCTGTAGTTTGATCGCTTTATGCAGAATGTTGTAGTGTGATCAGTTTATGCTGCATGCTGTAGTGTGATCACTTTATGCAGCATACTGTAGGTTGATCACTTTATACAGAATGCTGTAGTTTGATCACTTTATGCAGCATGTTGTCGTATGATCACTTTATGTAGCATGCTGTAGTGTGATCACTTTATGCAGCATGGTGTAGTGTGATCACTTTATGCAGCATGTTGTAGTGTGATCACTTTATGCAGCATGCTGTAGTTTGATAACTTTACGGAGCACACTGTAGGTTGATCACTATATACATCATGCTGTAATGTGATCACTTTATACAGAATGCTGTAGTGTGATCACTTTATGCAACAAGCTGCAGTGTGATCACAAAAATTGTCCCTTTCTCGATCTGATCGCGATCCAGTCGGTGCCTATCATATCACGATCTTACACCGCCGCGAAATTCCTCGAATAAAATATTGCGAAACTCAAGATTGAATCACTAAAACAAACGTAAATAGCCCGTCGATCTCCACAAGTTATGTTTTATAGTGTTTTTCTTGGAGAAGTGGACGGATGTTTTCAACACGATCTCAACCCAGTCGAGATGCGATCGAAATTCCCTGTGCGCACTTTTAAATCATGGCACTACACAAACGATGGTGCAAAATACTTGAATCGTTTGGTTAAATCATAAATCATTAATCCTTTACCTATATCCAAATTCATTATTTTAAATATTATTTTTTTAAATTTCTCACAAAATGTCAAAAAAACCATATCATAGCTGGCTCCAATGAAGGGTTACATGATAAGGTTTTGTTGAAATATTGTGAAAACAATTTTTTAACTGCTCAGTTCGCATATTACGCGGACGGATGCGGCAGATTCGTTCTGTGAGTAGTTAAAAAATAATTTCCATGTAAGTATGACGTGTCTGGTGAAATGATCAAAGGCGTGAACGTTTTAAGTTGATTAAAGATATACAAATTCTCAGAGTCAGATAAAGAGTTGTGTTATTTTGGAGTTGAGACGAATTACTGTAAACACATTGGAAAAATCTCATTAAAATTTATTTTACCTTCAAAGTCATAAGAAAGATTGTTAATGCGTTACATTTTCAAGTGCGTAACGCAGTGATAAGTCGCACATCTTTCGCGTGTTTGTTATTTTTATCATATTTGAAACTACAGACTGCAATTAAAATAGTTTCTTTCTCTTCGGACTGAATAGTTCAGACGGGGTGAGAGGCTGCGATTCTTGATATTGCTATAGTGAAAAAAACGAATCGAAAAAACGATCAATAATAATTTCAATTTTGATTTTGAAACACTGAAGTTTTGGGAATCATTAAATTTTTTGTTATTTGACTCGTTTTGCCTTTAAAATAGATAATGTGTATTGTTTGGTCAAGAATAACTGAAGACAGTTTTCAGTCGGGAAGGTGTGGGTACGTGTATTATCTTTAGAGGGTGGGTGAGTGTGCTGTGATTGAAAAGCAGATGACGTAAATGGATATGCTGGCAATATCTGACACTTTCCATTGATGGGAAACAGATGTCAGAATAGAAAATGTGAGTATCATTTGAAATGGAAGGTTGAAGATAAACGGTACTTACATTTTAAACCTTTTAACAAAAACGCCATTTTGCTTCATCCTACAAATAGATGAGTGTGTCTGTGTTTTGGTTTGTCTGAACTTGTTAAAAGTCGACACTAAGATGTGCTTTATGTCCTCTGGGTATGGGTTGAATTCAACAGCCTTACATTTCTGTGGAAATGTTTGCTTTTGAAAGATGTCTTCTTTGTTCTGACTTTTTGTAATATGGTGAATGGAATTTTTTTTCTTTGTTTAATTGGATTTTTTCATATGTCTTTTTGGAATTTGTTAGGACCAAGACTTATTAGAATCTAGTCACGTCATCCAGTTATTCACCCCGTCGGTTTCTCACAACATTTGTATATAGTATGTGGAGGGTGGATTGAAACTAAATCATCCGTGGAGTGGGGTTATCACCCAACGCACCACTTTCAAATTTTGTACATATGGTCAAAACATACAAGGAATGTTTCATCCAAGGGATCTGCGGGTTTAAGCCTGGTTGAGGTTTGCAACAAATTTGCAATTATTGCTTGGTTGGAATCTTCACTCTATGAGTGATTTATTGATAATATACTCTCCAGGAACTGTGGGTATTACCTTAAGGGGGATTCTAGGGGTGTCAAAACCCCCGAATGAATTTTTCCTTCGGGAATGTTCGTTAGAATTGGAGTCCAGGATATCAAGATTCTCTTTCCAGTAAAGACTAGATTTGATAACAGGACTTGTGTTGCATACACGGTCGGCTCTATATGTGTAAATGGAAGTCTATTGTGCCCGGTTTAGGGCACAGAACGACCAACTGGAAGTACAGGTACAGAACGTGTTAATTGAATGAGATGTTGCGTCACAACTACCACATATATAGTTTATTTATTAACTGAAAAATTTCTAAGAAGTCTCGAGCTTTGCTAATGTAGTTAGAATATTAGTTAGCTATCACGGTTGGGGTTAATCAGGTTTACCCCTTCTCCATCCCCGAACATCTTCGCGACGCCCATAATTACTTAACTGTTAATGCCGCAAGTTAATATTGAATTGTATTTTAGTTGTTTCTCGTGCGACATTTGTCTTACCTTGAAATATTTGAATATCTGTCTTCAAATCTGCTTATTACTAAACGTAATATATGTCATAATCAAATAATTACCCCCATGGGTCAGTAAGGTGTCTCAGCCCAATACCGGCGGGTGTCTTCACATTTTTCGCACCAACAAGATATCACTACATGTCAGATCATCCCATAGGGAACATAGGACATTCTAGCACTCAGGCGACGAGATGAGTTGGCTCTTCACTCATTTTCCATTGATCGATTGCGTTCGAATTTTTGGTTGACTTTTGTGTATTATTTGGTCTGTATTCCATTCTCTATCTCAGCAGAAAATATATTGTTGGATAGTGGACGGTTAAAAGCTGACCCGACAGGATGACAACGAGACATTGTTTCCGGTTATACTAACATTGAGCTTAATATTAGAGTTGGCCGTCTTTCTCTTGGAATGGGATACATGGTACACGAGGGTGGATTAATGGGACAATGGTTGTTTCAAATCTGAAATATTGTAAAAAAAAATCATCCACACCCTTTACATCTCAATGTCCCTGATATAATTTTCTATCCCGTTCTAAACTGAGGGGACTCCTTACAATTTTAAACCCACCACAATAATACACAAGTGGGTGTCATATGAGAATCTGAATAGTTCTTTCAACATATTTCGAAACTTGAAAAACGACTTGAATCATCAAATCTGTCATCAACATCAGGAGACGCGCTCTAGCTATAACTGGCTTATATATTTCCATAGAGTTATACTTTTTGAATTCAAGGATTGCAGTGAAGATTAAAAAACACACTTTGTTATTCGTATGAACTTCACTCAAACCTTTTTGACAATACTAATTGTAACGGGATCTTGATCTTTGTAGAATATTGAAAATCGTGAGCATACATGTAGTTAATATAAAGTAATTGGGGTTAAAAGATCATATAGATTTTCTCGTATATACTTAGTTTACATATTTTTTTGTTTGGTTTATTTTATTTTGAACTTGTGTTTCGCATCACGATTGGTTATTGGTGTGTACTGTCTTTTGCAATGTGTGACCGTAAGTTTAGTAATGTTTGTGTAGAATGTCAATAAATATCCATGATGTGGGTAGTGATAACTTGATAACTAATTGAGGGAGTGATGGGCTTTAATATTCAACATATTTAGGGGGTATTTTGGATACGGCCCTGTTATGTAGCGCGACGCGACGCGACGTCACGCCACGCCACGCCACGCCACGCCACGCCACGCCACGCCACGCCACGCCACGCCAAAGCACATCTCATAAAGTGCAAACTCTTTGTGAGTTCAAAAGGAGAAACTCAAACAAACAAATATATTTCTGTGCATTTAACTGGTTTAGAGGTAGAAGCCGCTACCTGGGCTTTCAGAAAAATGAGGGTATCAGAGCAAAATCCAACATTTCCCTTGCTCATGTTTCATATTCAGTCAAAAACGCAAATAATATTTTGTTTACGTAAAGTTGTTTATTACAAATTAGTGGAGAGTTCCTGTGGGCAATCTCCAATAATTTGTAATAAAAGAAATTTGACTAACAAATTCAGACCACAAAATATAATCTAGCCCTCAACCAGATAATACTAGGCAAATCCTATTTGACCTGAGGATGGTGGTTTATGTTAGTTATATATGATGGATACTTTTTACATGACCACTCATGGTTCAGTCAATCTTTAAAACTGAACTTTAAAAAAATTGGTACATTGTTCAAACATGTTAACAGGATGATGTGTATAATTTTGGGGGTAGTGTATAATTCAAGGCATCATTTTTGTTGTATTTCAGAGATACTTTTTCAGTAGAAACTCGTGGCTCAGAGATACTCTGAAAATGAAATTGTATACATTGTTCATAAGAGGATTAAACATATCAATGTTTTGGACAAAAAATCCCAAATGTCTGAGTGTCAGCCATTGTTTGATCTTTGTAGGTACATTTTCTGTTAAAACTCATAGATATACGATCTTTTGAGTCTGAACATGAAATTCGTGAAGTAGGCCAGACGGAACAAGAGGATTAATCATATCATTTGTGTACGGCAAAACATTCCAGATTGCCGATTAACGGCCATTTTTTGTTATACTTCGGAGGAATATTTTTCGTTAAGACTTTTAGCATGAGAAAAATTTGGAATTTGAAATCGTGTGCACTGTTCGTATATAACAAAGGATGATGCATAGTAATTTATTTCGACAAAATATTCAATATGGCGGAATGTCGGCCATTTGTCGTGTAGTTTAGTAGGACTGTTTTGTTAAAAATCGTAGCTCAGAGGTGCTTTGAGATTGAACTTTGAAATTAGGTGCATTGTTCACACACAACAGCAGAATAATTTAATTTTGTTGGACAAAGACAATGAAACCGAGTTGGGCAAATAGCAGCCATTTTCGTTGTACATCAGCGGTACTTTTTCGTTAAAATCTTTGCTTCTGATGTTCCTTCAGAGTGAACTTTGAAATTCTGTACTTTTGAAAGACATAAGAAGAGAAGGGTAGGATACATTTCGATATTTTGGGGGTCTAAAATTCATGATGGCCGCCGAATGACGGCCACTTATGTGGTATTTCGCATGTACATTTTTCGTCAAAACTCATGACTCGGAGGTTCTTTGAGACAGAGTTTTGAAATTATGAACATTGGTCAGACCTAGCAAGAGGAAGATGTATATAAATGTTTGTATTTGTTGTACATGTATTTGTGGTTCTTCGGATGCATATTATTCATTATAGACTACAGTGCATAATGATTATCCCTTAATTAATGTTTGGAATCTAAGAACATTGCGTCCGTTGTAATATTGCCCGCCCGTGTAAAGAGACGAGTCCACGACGGCTGAACTGTAACTGGTGGCTAAAATATGCTTTGAGAGTGGACTTTAAAAAAGCCGATTAGAGACTGAACATTGAAAAACTTAACATTGTTTAGCAAGAAGATGGTGCATATAGGGGGCCAAAGTTGCTTGTGAGTGATCTGTACTCTGCACGACAATTTGATAATACTTATTATTATACGCTAAACGATAGATTATCGAAGAAATTGCGGGAAGATAGAAATCGTATCCCCCACTGTGAAGATATAGAAATTTTCACTTTCTCTATATCAATCAAAATGGCGGCTTTCAAAGCATCACTTCAAGGTGAATACGAGTCATATTATCACTGGAAATGATCTGTTCTCAAAACGAAGAATGAAAAGTAAATGTAGTGTTTTTGAGTGGATACCGACCATTTCCAGCAATAGTTCAACGCGTATTCACCTTGAATTGATGCATGAAACCCGCTGTCCAAACATGGCCTGAAAGTCCCTAATATAACTTTTTGGTTTGGTACGTCATTTGAAAAACTTATATTTCGGATTTTCAGGCCATGTTTGGACTAGAAGCCAGCCAGCAAAATTAGATTGAAAGACGCTATCTGTTCCGAGTATCGATCCAATCACTTCCGCGTATCAATGATTCAATGCGTTGTTTTCTTTCATGCTTCAATTCAAGGTGAAATGAGAGAAATTATCAGATTCTTTTAAAGAGCGTATAATAAAATGAAAATCTAGAGTTTTTGAGTGGAAGTGCTCGCGAAAAATAAACATTTGTCTCGGTCACTCATGAGATAATTTTCGGGATCCACTCAAAAACTCTAGATATCCTCTATTTAATTTTTGTGATTATAAAATTCCAAGATGGTCGAATATCTGCCATTGGCTGTTGTACTTGAGATATATATGTTCATTAAGAGATGCGTTGAAATTGAATTTGAAAATGTGATACATTGTTTTAGGATTGCCACAGGGTGTTAAAGGTATTATTTTGATCGATAAATTCAAGGTTGCGAAATAATATACTTTTGATCAGATTGCATTTTCTACCTCTTCCTCAAAACGAACACCAAATATTCTTGAAAATACTGCTCCTAATTTTTTTATATGTTATTTTCGTGTGTATGCTGATATAATAAAGCAAGCTTATTCAATACTCGATGGTGAAAGTTTCAAATAGCCGCATGGTGGCCATTTAGTAGTATTTTAATACAACAGTGTCTCGCTGCCAGAGATGGCTCAAGTCTGAACTTCAAAATCTGATACATTATTTAAAAGTAATAAAAGGCTGCTAACGCATTCCACTTTTTAACGAATAATTTAAGGTGGTCGTATGGTGACCATTTTGTTTCATTTTAGAGGTACGATTTTCGTTAACACTGGTATCTGGGAGATTCCTTAAATGAACTTTACAGTACACGGATCACAAATATGTTTTTAGTGGTCAGACCTCGACAGTCTTACGCCAGTAGGTCGATAAAACTACGGCGAAATCAAGACCGCATCTAATAAAAGTGTTGCGGGGAGGTAAGCGGATAGATAATTTCAACGAATCCTCTATTCGCTTTTTATAATCGCAGTACTGTATGTTTGAAACATTATAAGAGCAGGGCAGTTATATAGGACCGAACTTTCAAGGTGGGTATATGACAGCCATTTTGGCAGTAGTTGTGTTAATTGTTTACCACTAATTGTTCAGGGATTCTTTAAGATTGTACTTTATAATTTGGTACAGTATCACGATGAAGATACACGTTAGTAAATATTATTTTAATTATTACTGGTGTTCTTGTTAACCCTTTACCCAACGTACAGTTTATCAAACTTAACAATTTTAAATAATATGTTTTCAATTTTTTCAAAGAAATTCAACAAAACCAGATCATATGACCCCTCATTGGAACGAGCTCTATGAGCTCGTTCCAATGGGGCGTCACATGATATGGTTTTGGTGAAATATTTTGAATTTGTTTTCTTTTCAACTGGCAGTTTATGTGATCTGAGGCACTCAATTTGTTAGGTAAAGGGTTAACTGATGTATTTATGCGCGTAATGATGCAATTATACGGATTCAATCATTATTTGGCGAATATTGACGAACTTTAGGGATTTTTTCAAATTGCAAATTTCATAACATAATAGGAACAAGACTTATATGACACTAGCTGAACATTAGGTCAGTGATGGTTCCTTCCCAAACAGTTTCACCCAGTGGCTTGAAGTCTTCATTCAGCTATTCAGAAGTCTGGTCCATCACTGAATCGAGGTAATGAATTGTGTTAGCTCAATTTTCACTTTGATGTGTCTGGCTTATGCTGCTCGTATCATTCAGTTATCAACGTTTTGTGCAGTTTACCTGTCTAACTTTCATAAAAGCGAGAACCCCCTTAATTATTCGTTGGGAATTTTTAGCTGTATGTTGAATGTTGGAATAATTGATGTGCTGGAAATTTGACATTTCCAGAACATAAGGCTAACAACTGCATTCTACTATGTTGCGTAATTGTTATTTTTTATTCACCGTATTCCACAGGCATTGCGTTTAACCCTTTGAACCCTGATGGTATCTTCCACGTAAATTCATATGCAGCAATTAGAAGAATCCATATTCATTATTTGGAGGTAGACCAATCAATATTTTCAACATGCAGCCTTATGGCTACACGTTGAAAATATTGATTGGTCTATCCCACCCTTAAATTAGCAGGCATCCTACTTAATGAAAGTATGACATATCATGTCCCTGGGCCGGTAAAGCGGCCTCTGTTGTCAAAGCGTTAAATATTAGCATAACCTTTCAGTGCAAACCTTTGTTAGTCAGCACACTGTGTGATCAAACTTCCAAAGTCGGTAGCGGTAGTCCACTTGAGGTGTTCAACTTATTCTCCACGAATTACCACACCGATTGTACACATCGACAAATACGAATTTCATTCGATATCAAATAATAAATTGCATGACATATTCAGTAGAGCTCACGAACCTTTTTTCCAGCAATAAACCACGTGACGTGAGTGACACATCGCTTTGGTAAGCCGGTTTTGCTTGATATGGTGATGATCACAAACTGTTGGTTTATTTATCTAGTATGGTAACAAAATTGACACTCTTATCCATAGTAAGTGTATGATAAAATTTAATAAATCGCATCCTTGTGGAGCAACTTCTTCACAAAAGTGTGATATTTTCTGAATGACCAGACATATTGTAGCGCTCATATATTGGGTAGATGTAACAGATGCGACAGTGAGACATCATCTGCTTTGTCCAATCTGTCCATGACTATTTACTCTACCTTCCAAATACTTCGAATCAAAGGTTTGCACTGAAAGGTTATGTCTCTTATCCATAGTAAGTGTATGATAAAATTTAATAAATCGCATCCTTGTGGAGCAACTTCTTCACAAAAGAGTGATATTTTCTGAATGACCAGACATATTGTAGCGCTCATATATTGCGTGGATGTAACATCTGCTTTGTCCAATCTGTCCATGACTATTTACTCTACCTTCCAAATACTTCGAATCAATGTTATGCCTGAAAACTATTTACAAAAAGCCAATTAAATGTATAACAACTTATTGCACGAACCATCTTGTGATGACCCACGTGATACATCGCGTTTAATATGTGAAGTGTACCCTTCTCGTGGTTCTTTGTTGGATCCAAACGCGAGCGTAGCTCATCATTTGCATTATTGTTGATATGTACTCTCAGTGCTTGTTCTGGTGACGGACTGCTGCTTGCTATAACTTACGAAAACTGCCTACTACATGAAGGCAACATGAATTTATCTAAGATTTCAATCCTTAGAATACAGGAAGAGCATAGACGAATGACGTATTAACTCTTTATCTAACCAACAGTACGCGGAGAGTGTAGTATCACTAAATCACTCGCAGAGTGGAGATTTTACCCGAGCAATAATTGAAAATGTGTTTCACAGCATAACAAGCACAAGCAAAGTTCCAGTCATTGGACCTACGGGTTAAACGCGGAGGTCCATTGGCTGAAACATTGCTTGTGTTTTTGTCCATATGTAGAGTATTTGAAAGTGATATTTTGGGTGAAAACTCCAATCCACGGGTGATTTAGTTGCAATCCTCTCTCCGCGTACTGCAATGTATGCACACGACCGACCCTATTCTCCGTACCATGTATTATTGTTTCAATATTTCCTCAAAAACATAGCCTATTACTTATCAGTGGAAAGAACTCGTCCCAGTCAGGGTCATTAGCTATGGTTGGAGGCCAAAAATGAAAAAAGATCTTTGTTTTCCCAAGCCACAGCGACAATGGGGGTTGTTGGCGTACTCGTGCCCTCACTTTTTCTGAAAATTATCAGCCTGATATACATTTGTGCCTTAAATACTTAAAACTGGTATATCACCCTGAAATTTCTTTTTCATTTTATTGTAATTATATCTCCAGTTTATGGGTACTTCGCTCTAAATACTGAATTTGTTCTACTTGGCATGAAACCTTCATCTGTGGTTGATGCTCACTCTTAACCGAGCACGAGGTAAAATGGCGTGGAAGGGGAGGAGGAATATTTTTCTGCCACCAATGATAGCAGAGAAATATTTACCCGACCACCACATCATTTAGCCTGGTCACACCCTTGCTGTCGTCTTCTAGTCCTGTTAGGTAATTAGTTAAGACTGATCGTTGTGTCAGAAGTATTCGTAACATTCACAAAAGGAATCATACAGTGCTCATTCTGCCAACTAACAAAGCATAAAAAACAAACATTACGCAATCAATCACGAAAGGGACTTTGTGATTTCTCTTTATGACTGAACGCAGAACACAGACTGGGAAGTTGACACGATGGCTTCAAAATGGCTTTTTTAACATGCTCTGGGATTTACAGGTGCCTGCTTTAAGTATACCACTTAATTGTTCCGCTGATAGCGTCCACTTCGCTCAGCACGAGTTAGCCGCATTCTTGAGATAACTGTCGGATAAACTTTGGTAAGGCGATATCTCTCAAGAACCCCCCTCCCCTCCTCCGCCCCTCCCCTCTGCATACTTTCTATGTTAATGAAGGGAACGCTGTTACTCAGTGTTTGGAGCATTGCACTTTAACAGAAAGATTGACAGTTTGATCCTGGGTGGAGGTCACTGTTCTGTGTCCTTGAGCAAGACATTTAATCCTGATTGCCCTGGTGGGTACACGTTGGCTCTGCGTACCAAGACGTATTGCATTTCGGAGGTACACTTGCCCTCAACTACTGCTAACTCTGCCTGTAACTCTGGGTGTTGAAAGTGTCGTTAAACCATAATAAACAACACAAACTATAATGTAAGTTTTTGTATTATTTTAGCATTCGAAATGACATAAAGTTGATTGTATCAATTACAGTTAAGGCATTGTCATTCAATCCCCATTTCGTCGAAATATATTGACTTACCAGTTACTTGCTATATCTGCCATACTAGTCCAAGAATAATAGTATATTTGATCCACTGATCTCTGTGCCACTGGATTACTGGAACTGCAGCGAAAAACGTCGCACCTGACTCTGCTCCCCAAAGACGGCGTTAAGGCATTCAATGCGATTACTCCTCTCATCAATAACGTTTGATAGCGTCGAAGCTGTTACGCCGTGACTGTAGTCACAGCGTAACACGCTTTCACTTCATCAAGCATCATGTTGTTTATCTAGCACGAAGATTAGTCACATGGTATGAACTCTCCAATCTCGGCGCTTGTTTTTGTCGGTAATAAGTAACAAACATTGTAAATATTCAATTTGTATTGCCACGAAGAATGTGCACACATCAACATATTAGTTTTTCACAAGCATCAAAGTATATTATTTAACCCTTTGAACACTCGTGGTATCTTCTATGTCAGTTCAATGACAGCAATTGGAAGAGTTCATGTGCACTATCCTGGGGGTAGACCAATCAATATTTTCAACGTTCAGCCTTAAGAGCTACACGTTGAAAATATTACTTGGTCTACCCCACACATGCACTTAACACCCATCCCACTTAATGAAATTATAACGTATCATGTTCCTGGACAGGAAAAGTGGCCTCTCGGGTTCAAAGATTGAAAAGCTATCAGCGATTGCGAGACGTTGAACACTGGAAATTTTGTTTTGGTTCTTATTGACATTGTTTCTTAATAGCAACATCAGCTCCTCTATGGCGAATGTTCACACATTTTCCACATGTAACCAATGGACGTTCTTGCAATCCAGTTGTACAGAGATTGGTGATAGGATTTTCTAAGACATATCTACATTGGGAGTGGGCAAAAATCGTGATCTTTTCGGCATATTGACAGGAACATATTCAACATATGCAGCGAATCCACAACGTCAAAATTAGAAACCGTGCAGAAACAATCATTTATATCCAGTGAGAACGCTCGTTCTGTATCTTTTGTGTAATGACCTCCAGGCGGAAGCCATCTGGATGGTTCGTATCGTGGGCTTTTTGGATCTATTTAAGAAACACACTTAGAGTGCAGTTTATTAATTACTTATCCTCTCCTGTCGTTAAGGTTAACCCTTTACCTAACCTGAAAAGCAGACGACACTTGCAAACAAAATTTTTGAATAACTAATTTTTTTCATTTTTTTTAGCCCCAAAACATAGGTTATGACCCCTCATTGGAACGAGCACGTCGAGCTCATTCCAATGAGGGTCATAATCTATGCTTTTGAGACAAAGAATGAAACAATAATGAAATTAATTGGCGATTTTTGTGAATTGCGCAGACCGGTTTTGGTCGTTAAGTTGGGTAAAGGGTTAATAGTGTTATAATGTTCCCAACGCTCCTCTACACATTGGTTCGCTTGTTTCATGTCTCTGTTTTCCTTTATTTCTTTCTCTAATCGTATTATTATTCTGTGGATGGCGCAGTCCGGTTTTGGCCGTGACGTCGGGTAGAGGGTTAATAGTGTTATAATGTTTTCAATGCGCCTCTACACATTGATTCGCTTGTTTTATGTCTCTGTGTTTCTTTATTTCTTTCTCTAATCGTATTATTATTTTGTCTTGTCTACGGAAGAAATGGAAGGCAGACAGACAGGCAGTCAATGCGTCTTTGTCTCTTCCTCTTAGTGCAATTTATTTTACGTTTTGTTTGTTTTGTTTGTAAATGAATGTTTGGGTACACATCAAATAAAGCATTCATTCATTCACGCATGTGTTACTTTATCACTTCATCTTCGAGACACAACATGGGCTGCGCTGTGGTGCTAAGTACTTTTTTCCACACTCTGTTTCCTGTACACAATAGCACTTGGCCTCAAGGAAACATCGTTTTGAGAATTTGATTCATTTCTGTACCTACCTTCACAAGTAGAACAGACTCGCTCATTTATTAATAGCGGTATTATATACAATGTTCTTATCCATGAACACAGTTTGGAATTGGTTAACAACACTTCACCTAACGAATCGGTCGTATCAACCCGTGTAATTGAAAAATTGAGGAGTTGACAAAAAAAATAAAAATGTCAACAAAACTATGTCGTGCGAACCCTCGTTACAACGAGCTCGTTCCAGTGAGGGTCCACGTGATATGGTTTTGTTGAAATGTATTGAAATAATTGACCAAAAATCAATGACAAATTTTGATACCGTGTGCGTTGGGTAAAGGCTAAAAGAATTCATCTCTAGCAACATCATAGGTGGGTGAGAGAAATTTCTGGCCCCATGGTGAATTCTGTTACGGAGCCTCTCATAGTTTCTACCTCGTTCTGTCAAACATATGCTTCGAGTCTCGATGCGACAAGTGGAAGAGTGTGAGAGCAGGGACAATACTATAAAACGTTTACAATTATATTTTCCCGAATCGTATTTTCTTAAAGAGAATATAAATGACGGAAATGAATCATTAGCGTTTTAAAAGATATGGCAATTTGCCAAGTGGTTCATTTCCATTAGTTATTTCAAGAAATTGAAAATACAATTTTGAAAAATACAACTGTAAATGTTTTGTTGTTTTAGCTCGGGACACGACGTACATCGGCTACTTTTATAGGCCAAATTCAGCAATTTTCCAATTTCGGCAGCAAAAGTTGCCGTTTTTTCGAATCCTTGCGCGAAATGAAATACATTATATAGACAACAGGCAGGAGATCTGCATGTGCCCCTCAAATTTCGTCTGTAAATTTATTGCGTTTTGATGGGCAAGTTGTACTGGTAATGCACGACCAGATCAGGCCAGGCCAGGCCACACGAATCACCATCGCCATCTTGGTTACTGTCACATCCCGGACCAGACGCAATAAATTAAATATACTCTCCCAAAAAAGAAAGTGTGCATGCTAAAAAATAACACTAAAAAAAGATATATATCATTTTCATTCATGGAAATTTTATTCAATCACAGATGAATCAATTTGTGATCAACACGAGAAATTTCATTACGCTACGACGAATACTCTTGGTGCCATGGAGAGTCAAAGACACTAAGGGTCAAACACAAAAGTCACACACTCAATATCTGGCATGACCTCCGTCTGCAGCATCGACTACTGCTGTGCATCTACGCCCCATGGAAGCGAACAAGTTAGCATGGAAGTGTTGTGGGATGTTGTTCCATATTCTGATAAGCTGTCTTTGGAGTTCCACAAGCGTTGACGGTGCATGGGGAAGCCGGCGTAGCTGACGTTTCATTTCGTCCCATACTTGCTCAGTGGGTGAGATATCGGCGAATTTGCGGGCCACGGAAGAACATCCACTTGTTGTTGCTGCAGATACTGTTGAAAAACACGAGCTGCGTGGGGTCGGGCGTTGTCCTGCTGTGGAATGACGCCGGGGCCGTGACGTTGCAGAAATGGGACAACAAAAGGTGTAAGCACTTCATCACGACCTATGGCTGCATTGAGATTGCCATCAATATTGACCAGCTCAGTTCTGTTACGGGCAGTGATACCACCCCACATCATGAGAGACCCCCCACCCCCCATAACGGTTTCGCTCCACGACACATGGATCTGCGTAGCGTTCGTTTCGACGCCTGTACACTCTCTGGCGGCCGTCTGATGATGAAAGATGGAATCGACATTCATCTGTGAATAAAACACGTCGCCACCAGTGTAAGGGATGCCTGAGATGTTGTCTACACTACTGCAGTCGAACACGACGATGACGTAACGTCAAAATCGGATCGGACGAATTGCAGGTCTTCGAGGATGTAAGCCGTATTCTCTCAGCCGGTTGATTACTGTTTGAGGATGTATCCGTCTCAGGTTAAGGATGTTCCTGGCTGTCGTTGTTTCCGTTTGTTGCCGGTTCCGGAGATGGACGACACGGATATACCGATCTTGTGCAGGGGTGGTAACTCGGGGTCTCCCGGAGCGGGGTCAGTCTCGAACGTCATCATGTTGTGTATGTCGATGGACTAGCCTGTCTACAGTGTTACGGTGGCAGTTCAAATGCTGGGCAACCTCTCTGTGTGTTCTGCCAGCTCTAATCATACCCAGGCCAAGGAGACGTTGATTCATTGTCAATCTTGGCATGCTAATATGGAGTCGTTTTAAAAAACAGCAGCGCAAGTTTGAATGTGAACGATAGGAAGGCCTTACTTTAGTATTAAATACCCAAGGATTCACACTGCTGCATGAATTTTCAGACTCTCCACGTGCAAAACATGCCTTTTCACAAACGTGCAGCACGTCATTTAACGTTAATGCAATTTTAACGGGGAAAGCTGTTTTTGTGTTCAATGAACAGATTAACACTCTTTACACCTATGAAATTATTTTTTTGGAGTTTGATCAATTTCTGCAATGCACACTTTCTTTTTTGGGCGAGTATATAGGTAAAAGCAGTTGAGTATCCAAAGTCACCTTTCAAAATCTTAAATATTCTATGAAGTAAAAGGCTTCGATCGATTCTCAGTAAAGCCGGTAATTTTCGATAAAGAGGAAAAGTGGCAATTGATGAATAAATCTGTACTCCAATACAAACTATTAACCCTTTGAACTCTAGTGGCATCTTCCATGCCAGTTTATTGGCAGCATTTAGAAGAGTCCATATTCATTATTTGGGGGAGATCAATAAATATTTTCAACGTGCAGCCTCGGATTGATCTACTCCAAACATTTACTGAACAGCCATCCTATTTAATGACGTTATGACGTATCATTTTCGTGGCCAGAAGAGCCGCCGCTCGGGTTCAAAGGGTTAAGATGAAAAAAATTCTTCTTACATCGCTTCATGGACTTTGGCCTATGATGCAGATATCGGTCTAGAAAAGAGGGCACGCCTCAAAAGCATATCGGGTGCAGTAAAATTATGGCATGTGAATTCACAGCTCTGTTGCACGATATGTACTAGAAGCAAAACAAGCATTACCGGTTTGATTGCCCCAGCACACTTACTCGGAAATCGAGCATGTATACATCAAACGTTTCACTCCTTTTACCATCAACCTAAAACTGGCAAAACAAATTCTTGATAAACTGAAAACTGTAACTTATATTTTTGCCCCAAAACAAAGCTTATAACAACTCAAGAAGGACACCCCTTCGAGTGGCCATAAGCTGTGCGTTTCAGTAAGATAATTAAAAGATTTATGTGAATAGAGCTGGTAGGATATATAAATACAGTAAAGTACCCTTAACTTGCTGCTGGTATACTATCGCAAAATGTTCGTAAAAAGAGGTATCTTTGCAATGGAGACACTTTCTTCGATCAAGAAACAGACCCAAAGAACCGATATGTATAATTATATAGATTTTTAGCACCAGTCGTTTGTTCAGTCGTCATCAAAAGTAGACCAATTAACTGCTTGAGTGCTAAATTATTTTTCAAAGGTGATTTGAAACATTGGTATTTTTTTCAAAGATACCACACTACCGGCAAAGGTAGCCTTAGTTAACAATATAAATTGCAACCAAACAATTTTATATAAAATGTTTCCTCCACTACTGAGCAAATGTCAAGCTGTGCCTACATTATAAAGCCACTAAAGTGGCTTCCAGTACCTTCCAATAGAACCATGATAGTGGCTTCTAGCACTCAACACATTAATATGTTTATCCTGCTGCTAATTGGCTGCTGGTTAAAATTATTAATTGGTCTACTCTGAGAACGAGCTCTTCCAAGACAAAGTCGGCCTGGATGAGGCTGCTACGGAAAAGCAGTAATTAAAGAACTAAATGCTCACGCAGCCATAAAAAAACAAGAGCATTTCTCCATTATTGTGACTGGACATTACGCAGTTACCGTTATTACAGTAAAAAGTCATGGCAAGATAACATGTAGCTTGTTGCCTGTATTTTACCATGTATTTAATAGTAGTTAGACGGCAATAATAATGGTAATAAAACGCGAATTCAGGCAAACACTTGATAGACTGTGATATCTGCCATAGTGGGTGTTAACTGACTGACTGTGTAGGAGAGAAAAAAGTCAGTAGTTATGGACAGTGTGGGGTGGAGCTTTGATTTCAATATCATCCATAAAACTTGCCGAGTATCTGACAGAAATATCTGATCCCAACGTCATTTCCCTTTTCATTCTACATGGGCGGTCGTCAATTGAATGTTTATCCAACACAATCATGCCATACATCATTGTCACAAAGAGATATGTCTCATCACTCTCAAAATCTGCTTTCCAAAATACAACTTTTATGAGAAAAAGTATTGGAGCCGGAAGAAACCATTAAGTATGAAACGAAATCCTGATATGTCTGTTTCCTGGACACAGGTCCACGTACCAAAATAGTGTCAGTAAGGAACATAAATATTCAGATCTAAATGCACGGGCGCACGAGATGAAATGGTTCTCCACCTGGAATATTGATCTCAGTTCTTTACACTTCCCCGAACCTGCGAACGAATAGATCATTATTCTTTGTCAGAGGCAGTGTAGGGACTGTACTTTGTGGGTATCCTTACGTCCACAGAATGTGCGGGCAAAAGCCAAATTCGCGCATGCTAGCATCCCGTTTATGGACTCATGTGTAGCATTCCTTGAACAAATTTAATATACGTTAACTGGGGGCTGGACTCATATTTAATAACTCTGGAATAATATTGGTCCTGACTCTTTTCACCCAGTATGCCCAAATTGTTGTGCAAAGAAATGTTTAGCCATCGGCAAAGAGAAGACATAGTAAGTGGCAAATAGATAAGGGGATCGATAATTACAACCCGACAACTCATGGGGCTGTAGGATTGAATTATTACTGAACCTCAGTCAAAACGGATTCGTCCTTTTCCGTTGACAGCAGAGTGTATAACGATACCATTCAGAAACTCGATATTGGGGGGTTTAATAAAGTAAACATTGAAGTTCACTCGATGCAGTGCACCCTTTTCTTGCATTTTACTTAAGAAATGCTTAGCCATCGGAACGGTGTGACAAAGCATGGTTGTTCTCCATATATCAACAGCATCATTTTTCTTCAAAACCTGAGATTCCATTATGTAAGACAACATACAGGCGAGAGAGCAGTGCCTCAGTGGTTACAGGATTGGACTTCAAACCGGAAGGTTCACGGCTGGATCCCCTCCAGGGGTAACTGCGTTGTGTCCTTGAGCAAGGTACTTAATCCCAGTTGCCCACACGAGGGCATGGTGGCGTTGTGTACTAAGGCGTACTGTACGTCGATGGTGCACTTGTCTTCAGCCAATACTATTCCTACTTGTGCGGAGTTAGTAAGTTGTGCAGTCTGACAGTTGCTCACCGCTGTTCGGTGGATCTCCGGACAAACCGGCTTCCTCCACCCGTAAAACTATCTGACACGAGATGGCCTTGGCTGTCGAAACTGTCATTAAACCCCAACAAAAACATATGTGCATTGCATATGGTTCTAACCAAGTCCAGTTTCAGCTTCCATATCACCTTACGGATGCATATTGTCAACAACAAACAAATATCGCAAGTTCATTGCTTTGTTGTTTCGAAACGACTGTTAACAGAGAAAGTGACCGGAGTTGAGAAATTGCCTCCTATTTTCATGCGGTTAATGTTTTTCTTGCTTTTATAATTTTATTTATCTCAAATTGCAAACGACAAAGATGGAAGGGAATATAAGTAGTATGTCATATACCCGGACATGACCCATTGGCAGGACCACGGTGCAGGACCCCGGAAGAGACGTCATGTCACGTGACGTAGTGACGCCATGTTGTGTTGTCATGGTAACCCGCGTGAGCGGCCATCTTGTGACGTCATCCCCATAGTGATACGTGGTGTGAGTGCGCATGCGCAGCGCGTGTTGTTAGGGTGATACGTGTTTCCGTCGTCCATTTTGTGTACTGGAGGCCGCCATCTTGGTTTCTATGGTAGCACGTGATTGCTATGTTACCCAATTTTTCTACAATAAGACGGGGTATATTCGGAGAGTGTGTTCGGTTGTAGAAGAGTAAATCTAATTACCACAAACAACCCGACAATCTCTCCAAATCACCGAAATCCACACAACTTTTACTATTTCGAATTCTTTCAGAATTCTCTGATTCTATCTCTATATGTAATAGTTTATGTCTACCTAGCCATGTTCCTTTGTTCCGGAGTATACTCCAGTAGCGCAGACGAGCCTATTAGTTGGAACACTTTTGCTTATTATTACTATATTTAGCAATTTCTAGTCTATTCTTGTTAGTTCTGACCCTATTCCAAGTACTCTTGTTGTTTCATATATCTAGATCATTTATAACCAATCAGATTGCTTAATTTCTCCTAATCTGTATGCAGAGTTATCTCCCTTCTGCATAATAAAAGCCTATATCCAATGGCAATTTTCCCAGGCACCCCAATTTTATCACCACTTTTTTGAAAACACCTGTGGCTATGGAATCCCTTTTTGTCATATGTGCTTATGTGAAAAAGCACAATGTGACACAATGTGCCCTAGCACAAAGGCACATGCTTTATGTGCCGATATATGCTTATGTGAAAAGGCACAATGTGACACAATGTGCCCTATCACATAGGCACATACGGGTATTTGAGGATACCTTTGGCCTGGTATTGTATTATTTGAGGATACCTATCGAGGATACCTACTGGAGAATCCCTTTTTGTCATATGTGCTTATGTGAAAAGGCACAATGTGACACAATATGCCTTTTCTCATAAGCACATATCGGCACATTAAGCATGTGATAGGGCATATTAAGTCACAATGTGCCTTTTCACATAAGCACATATGACAAAAAGGGATTTTCCAGTAGGTATCCTCGATAGGTATCCTCAAATAATACAATACCAGGCAAAGGTATCCTAAATACCCGTATGTGCCTATGTGATAAGGCACATTGTGTCACATTGTGCCTTTTCACATAAGCACATATCGGCACATAAAGCATGTGCCTTTGTGCTAGGGCACATTGTGTCACATTGTGCTTTTTCACATAAGCACATATGACAAAAAGGGATTTCATAGCCACAGGTGTTTTCAAAAAAGTGGTGCTAAAATTGGGGTGCCTGGGGAAATTGCCATTGGATATAGGCCTTTTATTATGCAGAAGGGAGATAACTCTGCATACAGATTATGAGAAATTAAGCAATCTGATTGGTTATAAATGATCTAGATATATGAAACAACAAGAGTACTTGGAATAGGGTCAGAACAAACAAGAATAGACCAGAAATTGCTAAATATAGTAATAATAAGCAAAACTGTTCCAACTAATAGGCACTTCTACGCTGCTGGGGTATACACCAGAACAAAGGAACATGGCTAGGTAGACATAAACTATTACATATATAGAGAGAAGCAGAGAATTCTGAAAGAATTCGAAATAGTAAAAGTTGGGTGGATTTTGGTGATTTGGAGAGATTGTCGGGTTGTTTGTGGTAATTAAATTTACTTTTCTACAATCGAGCTCACTCTCCGAACATACCCCGTCGTATTGCAGAAAAATTGGGTAACATAGCAATCACGTGCTACCGTAGAAACCAAGATGGCGGCCTCCAGTACACAAAATGGACGACGGAAACACGTATCACCCTAACAACACGCGCTGCGCATGCGCACTCACACCACGTATCACTATGGAGATGACGTCACAAGATGGCCGCTCACGCGGGTTACCATGACAACACAACATGGCTGAAGTTGTGATCGTCACTTCCGGGGTCCTGCACCGGGGTCCTGCACCGGGGTCCTGCCAATGGGTCCTGTCCGGGTACATGACATACTACTAATATACGAATGACCTACTGCCGACCATGCGTCGCCCGCCTAGATTGCCTCAAAAGAGCTATAACTCGAATAAATATATGTTTTCTGTGGATACCGATGATTATCTCATGAGTGAGGTAAGAAGTATATATTTCGTTGAGCAGCTTCGGAAATTTGTTTCGACAGAGCGACAGGAAAAACATTCAAAACAGGAAACACAAATCGTGAAGCAGTTTATCAGCGTCGGCTTGCGAAATGAGGTCTGCTGATAGAATCGTGTTGCTCTTCTCCGCGGATTTTACTTATTCTTTTGAGGAATTTCAAGCGCCAAACATTTCCGTAATGCAACTAGAAAAAAATTCACCAATTCAGTCTTGCTTTACAGGGGAAGTGAGATTTGTCCAACAGTAATTTACTGTCACAGTGAATTAGTTATATTTCTAGTTACATTTTGGTAAAAATGTGCTGCTCGATATTTTGACGTCTGTGTAAAAAGTGTTAATGTTTCCAGGCATGTTGAGTAATTTTGATCCGTTATTATTGAAACTTTATACAAATTCATGTAGATCAGTTGGTGAGATATTTTCCGGGTCGCTTGTTTTCCCCATTTTATATCATATCCGGTCCTTCTGTGTGTGTGATTGGTCACTAATAACAGTGTTTATCATACTCTAATCGATAGATTATCAAAGAAATTGCGGAAAGATAGAAATCGTATCCCCCACTGTGAAGATATAGAAAGTTTCACTTTCACGGTATCAATCGAAATGGCGGCTTTCAAAGCATCAATTCAAGGTGAATATAAGTCAAATTTTCACTGGAAATGATCAGTTTGTTCTAGAAACGTATATTGAAAAGAAAACTAGTGTTTTGAAGTGGAAACCGATCATTTCCAGCAATAATTCAACACGTATTCACCTTGAATTGATGCATGAAACCCGCTAGTCCAAACATGGCCTGAAAGTCCGTAATATACGCTTTTGGTTTGGTATGTCCTTTTAAAAGGACGTAAGTAGTATAGAATGTTGGGATCAATCCTATTTTCGGGATCTCGGGGATCTCGGGGCATCTCGGGTTCTCTCGGGATCTCGGGGATCTCGGGTTCTCTCGGGATCTCGGGTTCTCTCGGGATCTCGGGTTCTCTCGTTGAAAATATTCTTCTGTGATATTA
Organism: Pictodentalium vernedei; assembly: GCA_031216915.1. Classification (NCBI taxonomy): domain Eukaryota; kingdom Metazoa; phylum Mollusca; class Scaphopoda; order Dentaliida; family Dentaliidae; genus Pictodentalium; species Pictodentalium vernedei. The sequence continues at coordinate 245,361,729 of CM062290.1, read as the reverse complement.
GATATCTATGTTTGTTTCAGTAACATTAGGGAAGTAGCGTTATCTAAGTTATTGTTCAATTGTTTTATCGGGGGCATCTGTACTTTGGTTATTACTCGGCAGTAAAGTATAGGGTATTTTTGAGGATGGTCTCATAGGGGAGGAGGGGGATCTTCGTGGGGAGGGACTGGAGGAGATGATCGTCGCCAAGGGGGTCCCGAGAAGGTATTCTTGTGGGGGTTACGGGGGAGGTATTTGTGAACTGGTAATTCGAATTTTCCGATTTTTGTTCTCTACCCGGACATGACTTTTTGCTTTTAACATTTTGATCCCTCATTCAAACGTGTGTTTAACGCAGACGTCTGAGTGAGGAGTCATAACCTGTGTCTTGGAATGGGGAAATCTCGGGGGGATCTCGGGGGTTCTCGGGGGTTCTCGGGGGGTCTCGGGTTCTCGGGTCTCCTAACATTAACCCTTTACCGGCCGGCGCTATATTTCGAATTTAGTATTTTGATTTGCCATTTCGGGGGTTTCTGGGTATTTCGGTGTATCATTCGAGAAATTTGGGAATCTCGATGGAGGGTCTGGAGGAGATGTTTGTGGAGGGTCCCGAGGAGGTATTCTTGTGGGGGTTACGGGGGAGGTATTTGTGAACTGGTAATTCGAATTTAATTTTCCGATTTCCGTTTTTTTTATTTAATGTTAAAGAAATGTTTTTTTCTGTTTATTGTTTTAACTTGAAAATATTCTTCTGTGATATTAGATACCTATGTTTGTTTCAGTAAGTAACATTCGGGCAGTATTGCGAGAACATTTCAGAGATATATTTAAGCCTGGGTTCTTTTATTTCAGAAATTGTTTGTATCTTTAAGGGGATTACCTGGAGGACACTACTGGTAGTTTGGACATTGGATATTACTCAACTGTATTGTGCAATATTTGTGATAACATGACTTCTTGTAGGATTAATGATAACCACTACTATGACGCGGCTGAACTAAAGTCATAAACAACAAAACAAAATATTTCAACGTTAGGATTTCTTATTTCAATTGCAAACATTTTACATGATTTTGTGGAATTTGATTTCTGTGGTATTACAAACATATTATAGAGTACATTTTTCACAATAACTTCTCTTCATCATCAGAATCTGTATCCACAAACGATTCTTCATCATCAGAATCTGTATCCACAAACGTGTACTTTCTTAACAGGGGGTCCAAAATGTATTTTCTCTTCTCCATGGCGTATTTTTCCGCTTCGCTGACCCCATAACCCTCGTCCTCCCGAAGTTTCTGAGCAGTTTCCTTAATTTTTCCATAGACTGGCTCTAATCTGAACTTCCTTAATCGAGTCATTTCCCGTAAGAAGCGCTTACAGAGAGAAGCTCTCACGCTGTCTTTAAGGGATTCCCTGGCCACTTTGACGGCTTTGTTTCTGGGCACACCATTCTCAATATATGATGCTTTCAGGTCCTGAAATTTGGCTTCATTATCTTCATATGCTTTTAAGATTAGGTCTTCTAATGGGCTGTGTTCGCCGGTCCCATCTTCTGAATATTCACTCCCAGTAGTTGATTCACTCTCGAATTCTTCCGAATCTGTACATGCACTCTCCGCTGAATCTGACAGGATATCACTGTGACCTTCCATTATTATTTTAGAACAGTACTATTTGCAGTCTAAATTGACAACTGATGCAAAACCACCACCAACTTTATTTTTATAGGTGGTGCAATGAATTATGGGATAGGTTTTAGACAGAGGATGGATTAACTCCACAGGGGTTCTCCGAGGATTGTTGAAAATCCAGCTACGACGGGACGCAGCAAGTCCCTTACAAATTGGCCTTCCTGTATGATTCGTCTTGTTTCGTATGGGGGCAGTTTTTGGCATAGTTCCCTGAGTTCATACTTGTGTGGAATTAGTCGGGCTTTGTCGGCGCCTGTCGTAGGCACGTTGAAAGCCAAAAAATTCGAGGCACATTCACATATGCAGAGAACCAAGTCATCACTTGCCGTCTCCATCGCAATGTTGGATTCGTGTTGATCTGCTTGGGCAAGAAATCGTAGTGATTCTATATTTCTTTTCAATCTCTCTACTGCTTCATTTTTTGAGACCTCATTTTTCTCCATCTTTTTGTAATTGCCGTGGGAGTAGCCATCTTTCACTTTGTGCGTTAGTGATCTTGAGAACGTCTTTCCACGCGAAGAATATGACAAGAGGTCACCTTCTTCCGACGGAACGCCTTCACCGCCTATTTTTGTGGAGCAAGACACCCTACAGTGTCTTAACAGGCTATCTGATCTAGAAAATAACTTCCCACAAGTCTCACACGTAGGCATTTCTCCACACTGTGCGTGCAAATTATCAACTGACCAAGCACACCAACAACATGACATTTAAAAAAGCCTTATGAAGAATTATGGGATTGCTGTGAGAAGAGACTAGTTCCTCCACCACCACCACCACCACCACCACCACCACCACATGGCACCCACATGGTACCCACATGACTCATCACCCCATCATTAGCTATTCCAAAATAACCACATGAGTGAGAAAAATAAATAGAGGAGATGGAATGAGTGTTTTTCACATATAATATTTATGAAACGAGTCTAAGAATTTTCTGTTTGGGCGAGCCTCTGGCGAGCCCAAACGGAAAATTCGGACGAGTTTCATAAATATTATATGATAAAAACACTCATTTCATATTCTATTTATCATATGACACACACACGCACAAATTAGCCACTTAGTATGACTTTTTATCCCATCACCTAACTTGAGTTGCAGACGGCACTTGGAAAAAACATCCTCGTATAACTAAAAATTTTCATTTTTTGCTTCCAAAACATAGGTTATGACCCCTCATTGGAACGAGCGCGACACGCTAGTTCCAATGAGGGGTCATAACCTATGTTTTGGAAGCAAAAAAGTGAAAATATAAAAAAATGAATGGCGTTTTTCTTGTATTGCGCGAGACGGTTTTTGCCGTTACGTTAGGTAAAAGATTTAATACAATATAACCCAGCCTAAATAGGACAGATAACGTAAATTCTCCCTACTGAAATTATGGAAATGTGACCCAGTTGTATTTTGTTTAACCAATCAAAATGTCCAGTTTTGAAATTGACCAATGAAAGCTCCCAACACTAATTATGCAAATTATGAAAATGTGGCCCAGTTGTATTTTGTTCAGCCAATCAAATTGTCTAGTTTTTAAATTGACCAATGGAATTGACGGAAGGCTTTATTTATCACTGATTAATATGAAAACAAAATATTAAATGTTTTAAAGTGAACAAAACGGACGAGTCATATGATAAACAGTTATATCGGTCACTCATAAGACAAGTTTCGGTATCCACTCAAAAACACTAGATATCCTCTATGAACTTATCAACGTCCTTGGATGAGAAATTCAAGAACCTCAGAAAGGTCTATTGTGTCATTTTAAAGGGAGCAGTGATAAAGTCAGTACACCCACGGAAACTATCAGTATAACCAATTAACCCTTTACCTTTTTTTCATTTTTTATCTCAAAAACTAGGTTATGACCCCTCATTGAAACGAGCGACTTTTGGCGACTTTTGTGAATCTCACTGGCCGGTTTTGGCCGTTATTTTGAGTAAAGGGTTAAAGACACACTTTCACCAGTGAAAGTAATAATCTTTCCAACAAAACTGTCAACAAAAGCGCAAGGAGTTGAAACTGTGAGAGTTGATTAATTATCCCGCCATTCATCAAGGGCATCAAGCAATTGCGAGAGGGAAATTTTTTCCACTTTAAATTGTCCAACACTTACCCTTTATTCGCTTTCTTATTTTCGTTTTTCCCGTAACGATATTAACAACGGTAAGGGCAATGTTTACAAACAAAACAGGCGTGGAAGAACTGATCAAAATGAGATAACTCTAGATCCAAATCCTCAAAGTTCATGTCTAATACAATCCGTTTGCGGACTGATACTTTTAAATTTAATTGGACATCTGAGACGGTTGTATTGGCATGAAACCGAATTATGATATCCCCCTGCCAAGAGATATAGAATTTTACATGTTCGACATTTTCTCGATAATTTGCCTGGAGTGTATATAGTAAGTTGTCTAGATCAAACTCGATATCCAATGCATAAAAGCCTTCTGCAATAGACTGAATCCTTTTTGAATAAAATAGCGTCCATAAACACTGTCAGCACAAACGTGAAACCATTTACATCAAATATCAAGTTCTAATAAATAAAGTTATGCTTAAGAGTTAAATCTCTATCTCAAGTTGAATATCCACTGGATTTGAATGTTTCCTCGATGAGGTTATAACCAATTAAGACGGTCGGATTACCTCGTTAGCACAACGACTCATTCAATCATGGATGCCTTGCACAAACACGAGATCGTCTATTGAGAGCACCGAGGTACCATTTGCAATGTTAAAGCATTGCAGATAGAGCCTTGCTGCACTCGAGGGACGGTATTCAAAACATTTCAACATCTTTGGACAGCTATATCCCTTTTTATGAATGTGTGCACATGAACAATGTAAATGCAATACTTTAATCATGAATAGATTATTCTAAATGTCCAAAAATGTGTTTAGGATATGAATTTCTAGGTTAACATCAACATCCATTGGATTTTAATGACTTGTCCCCCCCCCCCCCCCCCCCACACACACACACACATACTGCCCTTCCGCTCACTTTGGTTAGTCTGTGAGCCCGGTTAACACAGCAACATGTGATTGGACTCTTATGATGTTTGGGAAGTTCATGTACACGTGTATCCAAAGGTAGTTTGTTTTTAAGGGGCTCTCGCATCACATTATTCTTTTGCACTTTCATCCCAGAAGAATGTCGTTTTCCACTGAACATGGCACATACACTGTTTTGTGAAAAGTGTAAATTTCCCTAGCCTGATGTACCAATATAAACATATGATAGATCAAAATGATAACACTTTCTCGCTAGCTTGACATAGAAACGGGACTTAGAATTACGTTTGTGTGAAGATGTGAACAGCACGGACTTTCAACTAAGATTCTAGAATTTGAAATCGAAACGTTTCGTTGAAGTATAAAATAAACAACAACAGTCCCCGCAACCGCAATAACTGTCTTGTTAATTTTTTTTGCAGCTGATGCACTAAGTAGAGGTGGGACGCAGAACGGAATGACGCAATGTAAGGACTTGTTCAATTATATTTTCTGATTACATATTTGTTTCCTTGAATATTACCTAGTTTTTACTCAATGTAAATTCAAACAGTTTCCTTTCTAAGGTCTCTGACCAAACACAACTTGTGTGTTGGCAAACTGCAGAATAGAATTGAGGACATAGAATTTCGACCAGATCAGTACTGAGTTGCGATCTGATCGAATTTCTATATCAGCTTTCCGCTTCACAACACTATACAAATATCACCTGTCGAAAGCGAAAAAATGAAAACATTTCATATTTAGGCTCTTCCCTCTGGAAAAGACTCTTGTTTTTCTACGGATTATTATTATTATTTTATTTTATTTTATTTATTTATTTATTTTTTTTTTGGGGGGGGGGGGGGGGCGGTCCCACACATTTGTCCGTACGATTCAGAAGCCATTGTCGAACCCATTTTCACACAATTTTGCACACGTGTAGAGGGGCCCAAAATCTAAAAATGCAGAAGCAGAATTTTCGATTTTTTTAAACATTTATCATTGTTAGAACTGGCCGTAACACGACCACTGTTATACAAGAGATATTAGGCAATGCATTTGTTTACCCTCCACAGGCTGATAAACATAGTAATGTTGATGAAATGGGCTGTTATCGTGCACCCTTATCACCCAAAGAGTGCACAAGAGATAAACACAACTTCCTTCATTGGAAGTGGAATTCACTGAGGAGGATTTTTGTAAGTAATAAGGGTGTTTAAAAAAACAAGCGTTAACCCATTTTAAACAGCAATACCCCCCTGAAGCTCAAAAACTCATGTTTTTGTGGATTTCTCTAAACGAGTCTTGTAGATTTTCAAGAAAAATGGGCCATTCGCAGATCTTGGTGTGATATTACAAGTTGCATGGACAGAATATTCCGGTCAGCATTTGTCAGTCCCCCACCCCCCCCCCCCCCCCCAGGCGGCTAAACGTCAAAAGTTCGATAAAATGGACTGTTTTCGGACACCAACAGCACCCAATGGGTAGGCCACAGAGAAACGTAACTTCTTTTAGCGGACGCAAAATTTACAGAGAAAAGGGTTTTTCAACGTCTTAACCCATTTTGGACTGGTAAAAGAGAGATACCCCTTAAGAGCTTAAAAGTTCCATTTTCTGTGGATTTCTCAGAAAACATCCAGTTGGTTTTTAGAAAATTTGACCAATCGCAAGCTTTGTAGTGATATTACAAGTTGCCTGGACAAAATATTCCGGTAAGCGTTTGTTAACCCCCCACAGACTGCCAAGCATCCAAATATTAAGAAAATGGGCTGTTCTCGGACAACCACAGCACCCAATATGTACCTGAGAAATAAACATAACCTCCTTTATAGGAAGTATAATTCCCCGAGGGTCATTTTTGTAAGTAATAGAGGTATTCAAAAAACATATCGTTAACCCGTTTTGTTTTGTTTAAAGTTCGATACCCCTCAAAAACTTAAAAAATCATGTTTTCCTTGGATTTCTCTAAAAACATCCTATACATTTTCAAGAAAAATGGTCTTTCGCAGGACTTGGTGTGACATTGCATGGACAAAATATTCCAGTAAGCATTTGTTAACCCTCCGCAGACTCTCAAACATCACAATTTTAATAAAATGGGTTGTGTTCGAGGACCCACAGCACCCAAAGTGTAGAGGAGAGATCACAAATCTTCAGACAGTCTAGAGTCACGAAAAATCACGGAATCTCATCTGGAAAAGCCAGGATTCTTCTCAAGAATCATAAAGTCTAGTTCTCCTTTGTTTTTTATGATGCGGTCGTAATTTCGTAGTTTTTTTATTTACGAAGTCGCGATCCACCGATGGAAGTTTATCGCCATCAGATCACGATTTGATCAAGATAAAAATAACACCTTTGTGGTCAATGTACTCCGCGTTCATTATACGATGATTGAGGAAAGATTTGATGCTTTCCGATATCACGTTGTTGTGAGCACGCCGTTTTTTCGAACAAAGCAGATTTCTTTGTCTAGTTGGCATGTTCGGCAGAAATCTTTTCTTTGACTAACTAATTTTGTCCCCCTCCCACCCCCCACCCTGGCTATCTATATAAATATAACTATCCCGACATATCCTAAACATATCCGAAATCTCGGGTAAATGGTTAAAACAATCATTCGAGGACAAGCAAAGGAAGGTGTGGGCAAATATTCCCTAATCGGACACAAGAGTACTTATGCCTATGGATACTTTACCATGCCACGAAGTTCTCAGAACCTGTAAAGATTGTATGATTGGAATCCAACTCAAGGTCAAGGAACAAGAAAAGGGGTGACTAAGTTACATAATGTGATCAAACGGTCGGCTTTCGAAATCTTGACTCGTTGTACAGTTAGTGGTGTGTCAACGTTCTGGTTATTGTACGTGTCGTATAACTGATGGACACATAGACGACGAAACTACAATACAAGCAGAAGGTGCACCAATATGCGAGACGCACCGGATCTATATTGGTTCGGTTCCATTGAATAACATTTGGAAAATGGATCCACAAAAATGCAACTTTTTGGTTTTAAGGTATTGACAAGCGTGGCTGAAGATTTTAAAAAACTTTTGACAGGGTATGGCACAAAGGATTAATTTTTAAACTAAAGCAGTATGGTGTTTCTGGTCCACTCCTACAATGCTTTCATAGTCATCTTACAAACCGAAGGCAAAGAGTGAAAATTAACGGCTGCAAATCGGATTATAAAGATATAGAAGCTGGAGTCCCACAAGGTTCCGTTCTTGGCCCTTTTTTATTTCTCGTGTACACCAACGACATAGCCGACTATATCGAGTCTGTTGTTCGACTGTTCGTTGACGATACTTGTCTGACAGAGTCATCTTCTGATACTCATAGAATTCAGTCTAAAATGAACACCGAACTCCAAAAATCCAAAAAATTAACAAATGGGCTGACACGTGGTTGGTCACATTTAATGCTAAAATGGGCTGACACGTGGTTGGTCACATTTAATGCTAAAAAAACTAACGTAATACCATTTACACTCAGCAGGGATGTTATATTTCCAAATATTGTTTTCAACAGCGAAACATTAGATTTTGTTGCTGTCCACAAACATTTGGGGTTATCTATTCAATCCAACTTAAGTTGGGAAGCCCATATTGATGATATCTGTAAAAAAGCTTGTGCAAGACTTTCTCAGTTGAGAAAATTGAAGCACATTTTTAACCGACAGATCCGGGGAAAGATGTATAATGCTTTCGTACTTCCAATATTAGAGTACGGTAGTCCTGTTTAGTGCGGTGCTCCGCAACATTTAATAAAGCGCCTTGAGGATATACACTGCGATGCCTCACGAATCGTATCGGGTCTGACACGATCAGTATCACGCGATTGCCTCTTGTTAGAAGTTGGGTGGAATAATCTAGAAACAAGAAGACACGTTCAAAAGATGTGTATCTTTTACAAAATCATACACAACGATGCGCCAGATTTTCTCTATGAACTTCTTCCACCACGGGTTTGTGACACATCGTCTTATAACCTCCGCAATTCGTCAAATTTTATGCCTTACAGCATGCGAACTGAGCTATTTAAACGATCATTCTTTCCGTCTTGCACGGAAACGTGGAACAATTTATCCCAATCAGTGCGAAATTGCTCATCGCTTACTGAATTTAAAAAACTCATATCGCCCCCCCCCCCCTCCCGTATGCAGACCACCTGCATATTTCTCGCATGGTTCTAGAAAACACAATAGCATTCACAGTAGAATTAGAACCGGTTGTAGTGATCTGAAAAGTGATAAATTCCTCAATTAACATCTCTGAATGTCCATACTGTCCACATTGTATAACTGTTGTTGAGGACGCAGAACATTATTTTCTTGTCTGTCCATCTTATTCAAACGCTCGTAACGCTCTTATTGGTAATTTATCAAATATTAATATTACTCTAAATTCAGTGGATAATCTACTGTACGGTGATCCGATGTTAGAAACCAAAATTAACACTTTGATTTTTAAATTTGTGCAACAATTTATTTGTAGCACTGGGAGGTTCGACAACGAGTTTCCCATCTAGCAATATTTGTAAAACAATGCTGACTCACGGTATCCACTTCAATATAGAATAGGCATGGAGGGGTTACGGAATGGACGCGTCATCGGGGTGACGTTGAGCCAGCGTACACAGATTGTGCAGTCACGATGATAGTCACGGTTGCACTGTTTGTGGCCTGAGTCGCTGACGCGGCGTTTTCCCTACCTTTTGTGTGAATCAGCATGGATCTAATGAGACACGTCCCTAAGCTGTAGTACAGAAGGCGAAGAAACGATTATTATTATTATTATTATTATTATTATTATTATTATTATTATTATTATTATTATTATTTTAACACATCCTAATCAGAACAGCGCCCAAGCGTCCTTTGGCTTTGAATATTAATTGATTCAAATTGAGAGAGATACAGAATGCAAAAGGGACATCAACAGCTTTTCTTTCTTTCTTTCTTTCTTTCTTTCTTTCTTTCTTTCTTTCTTTCTTTCTTTCTTCCTTTTTCTGTCTTTGTTTAGTGCTACATACACATATTTATTTATACACATACGCACATATATATAAACCCATTCAAATAGTTTATTTTACATTTAGGAATTTCAAAAAACTTGTTTGTTTCGCCATGGTAACATGTTCTGTATTCATGTTATGGGAGCGGAGGTTTCTACTAAGTGGAAAGCACTTGTCCTCCTACCCCTTTTTGCTCAATAGTTATGGCAAATAGAATATGTTTAAAGTAAAGTAGATTTTAAAATTTTTCGGCGGGGGTGGAAGCGGGGGAGGGGCCCCGATAAACATACCATACTTTTAAACAGCTGACGAAGTACTCCCGTGTCACGCAACGTATTGTAATTATACTGTCGAAAAAAAGTTAAGCCCACTCTACAATACCTGTGGGTATACAGTAAATTCTCATGAGCGAAAACCTGCTATTTGTAGAAAGGAAATAGGCTTTAGTAGTGAAGAAAGAGGTTCTACAGCATCTTTTTATTGAATAAACATTAAGAGCCGCGGACGTCATCACAACGTCAAAAAAAACGTCACGTTGTTCAGTATCTGGGGAGCCTCGAGCAACTCTAACACATCTTAATCGGCGTGGCAGGCTGTTCATGACCTTCCGACATTCCCTCAATGTGATACTGTCCCATTCCTCTATAAGCGCACTACACAGTCTGTCGATGTCAGGAAGTGGTTGGCTGTCTATTAGCCACTCTCCTGCCGAGCAAGTCCCATACATATTCCACACATGTTCTACCTGGTTGCAGTCCGGGTTCTTTGCAGGAAAATCCAGGTCACGTCCCGTTGCATATGTTTTAATCCTCGCACTATTCTCGATCGTGAGGCCTGGTATTATCGTCCAAATAATGAAATCGGTTTCCAAGGAAACGGCGACCGTATGGGATGGCAATCGGGTCCAAAATGTGATCCCTGTACATCTTTGCGTTCATGTTTCCGTCGTCGATGTGAGGTGGAGTTTTTCAGACACCGGCCCAAACATTGATGCTTCCACCACCAAAATGGTCAACAGGCTGAACATTCCTGAGGCGTGCATCAGAGAGTGACCTAAACAGTCTCGTCAAAATCGGATTTAACGCGGTGCAGCAAATGTCAGATGTGCACGGCAGTTAAGTTGTCAATTGCCAGCAAATGGTCACCAGTTTTGAGCATCTATTCTCGCTCCGATAGAGGAATGGGTAACGTCACAATATGAGATATTCGTATACCCACAGGCATTATAGGAGAGGTGGGGGTGGTTGCTTAACTTTTTGGACAGTATATATTCGTGAATATACGAATAGTCTCTACTTTTTGGTGCAGAATTCACCGTTTGGTCAGTGTTCGGTTTATTTATTAACTACAAAATAGTCTGCATCGACAGATGGTGGAATTCATTAACTACATACGTCTAAAGTTGTTAACATTTTAGAAACTATATGGCAGGAAAGCCTATAACATTGAAACATTTTTGTACTTTCAAATTTTGAAGTTTAGTGTGCCGTCATCAAGTGGTCTCTTTTGTTGACAAAAGTAGGGTGGTTAATGTGTCTCCCTCCTTAAACACACAGAACAGAGACAACAGGATCCAAGTGGAAGCGTTTGAATGAATTTAAACGTGGAAAGTCAAGTAGTTTTGAAATTTAGTTCAAATGAAGACATGTGAATCAAATGTTCTTCAATAATTTTGAAATGAAAAAATCCAACTGCTATATTTTGGTAAGTACATGTAGGTAAGGTTTATTGTTGGCTGAAGCTCACAGAGAGAATCCCCATTTTTACAGGTGTCATTTGTTATACTATGTAGAAGCATGTTTTCGGTTGACTTTATCTTCTCTCTCTCTCTTTAAATATAGGGGATTGCATCAGGTGTCGTCATCTTTGTGACTGTGGAGATTACACATGTTTCAAAATGCACTGTGATTAGATGCAAGAGATTGAGGCAAATACCACGCATTAAACTTCTGAAGTCAGTGTAAACTGTATCACAGTGGTAATGGCTCACTGCGTTGATCAAAACATATTGGAGGTGGAAACAGTGAAGTGAACATTTATGCTGATGTGTTTAAAGTTCTATTTGATGTCTTCATTACTTGATATATATATTAAAACAAATATAAGAATGTATTCATCTCCCTTCTTAGTCCCAATGAAGAGATACTTGTAGAACGAAATGCAATATTTTTAATTTATTTAAAGTCGATTTTTCTGTTGTACACGAGGCGCATTGTCTGAAGGACGAGGTTAATTTAAGAACTTTCAAGTCGCATGTGACTATTTCATACTTTATGCATACAGCGTCGAATATGACCTCCGATCGATAAAGCAGATATTAATTAACGCCTAAAATCTTTAAATCGTGTCTGCTGCTCGCGTTCGATGTTGTACAGCAGGGACTATTGCTGGCATAAGAGTGAGCAAGAAAGGTCATATAGCCTGAGCAGTGGTTTATAGTCAAGTGTCGTCTGCCTGCTCAGGCAGACGACACTTGACTAAAAACAACTTCTTGGCCATAAGACATGACATTGGTTATTGTTAAATAAATTCCATCCCATTTACCAGGCTTCTACAAGATAATACTTCGAACCGTCCCAACGAATACAGATCTTTGAAGGCTAATACACAAATTTCAGGTGCTTCCATGGTTTTGAAAAAAGCATTTTTTCAATTCGAGGTTTTCAGGGACCACAATGAACCTTGTAAACAGGTAGGTCGAAACAAGCTAGTGTATTGTTAGCTTTTCTCTTTCAGTTACATCGCCCGATTTTGAGATGAATATCTGTCAATGTATCCCCTCCCATTTTAACTGCTGCCACCACTGCTACCCATGCCACTCAGTAGATTAAGTTTCAGCCAGTATGATAAACAATAGCCTATATTTGATAGACCGACGGTCAAGATTAGCTTCACATCATGACTGATAGATATTTCGGGAAATACCTTGTAATGTAAGTATTATGTAGCTCTTAACCCGCTGAGTATTTTAAGATCTTTTTCATCGAATCTAGTCATGCCTACTCCATAGCAGCCATGACTACATCTGATGAAACATTCATCTAAATTTACCTCAAGAAATCAATGGTGAAAAATCCCATTCAATTTACAAGGTCGAAATTGGCTTAAATCTTCCCAAATTATTAATATTTCAGTAGAAAGAGAAATCCTTCCTGGGCTGGAAAATCCACTAGCAGCAAGCGAGGAGTTAATGTGGTTTACATGTATCGGAAATTAAGTTTTCCATTAATTTCTAAATATGTTTTCGTAACTGATATTCAGGCACTTTTGCACAGCTGCACAAGTATCATGCAACGTAAAATATACTGTGTAAGAGTAATACGCTAAGATTGGCTAAGCATGTTCGCCAAACCCTGTTTGAAATAAATGAAAAAAGAATATTGTGTAAAACAAAGACTAGCTTCAAAGAATAGATATCTGAGAATTTTGTTCAAGGAAATACGATAGTTTTATTTTTCATTCGATCTCCCTCTCCCTCTTGAGCATATATATCCCCATCCCTCTTTCTCGTTCTCTCTTCCTCTCACAGGAGCATCCATTTTTCTAATCAGAATTTCAGTCACTTTAATTGAAAAAGATTTTAATATTTTTCAGCAAAGTTTATTGCAATGATGTACTCGTTTTAAATTGATCATAATGACAACACACCAATATACTGCTTTGCAAACTATATTTTAATAAAATAACACTTGTGTTAAATAAAGGAAAACCGAGCTGGATGTCCCCCTTCCTTCCTGTGCAACACGTAAATGAGCACTTCAGATATAAATGTTTCTATCACATTTTGAGGCTAGATTTGTAGCTTAACACTTATGTGACAAACCAGCTGCAGGCGCACACGTAATTTACAAATTGAGAGGTTTCAAAAATATTATATTTCGAAAACTTTCAACAAAACTATATAATGTCACCCCCCCCCCTCCACATTGGAACGAGCTCCACGTGATCGTGTCAAAGTTGGGTCACATGATATGATTTAATTGAAATGTGATAAATTGAAAAAAAAAAACAAATTTTGATATCGCGTACGTTGGAAAGATGGGCAAAAAAACAAACAACCGAACCGACACCGACAAATCGAACTGAACCAATCATTGAATACCGAAACTGTTTGAATTTTCAAATGTTGCTACATTCATTATTTATAAGGCCCCGTTGAGACTTGATCGCAGCTGAAGGGTTCATTTTCATGAAAGAAGTGGCTGATTTTCTTTTTAGTAACGGCCAAAACCGGCCAGCGCTATTCTCAAAAATCGCCAATTAATTTTCACTATTTTTTTCATTTTTTGTCTCAAAAACATAGGTTATGACCCCTCGTTGGAACGAGCTCGTCGAGCTCGTTCCAACGAGGGGTCATAACCTATGTTTTTGAGACAAAAAATGAAAAAAATTAGTTATTCAAGATTTTTTTTTTGCAAGTGTCGTCTGCTTTTCACGTTGTCCTGAATTCTCACTAGACTACAACCTGTACATGTCCAGCTGCTTCGCAGTGATTTCTAGCGATGTCCTGGCTGTCTTAGCAGGCAGGGCAGCCAGGACGTGTCTAGAAATCATTGCCAGGTGCTGTTGTCAACAGGTTCTCTTGGAGATTGCTTGGTCATGGCACATGCTCTGAGATTGTATAGATCTGAAATAGGGCTTTAAAGGCTAAGGTGTGTTTGGAACAAATCACAAAATTACTGTAGAAACGATTCGTTTTCGTGAATGTCACTGTTGAGCTCATTGGCAAAGTGGCATTTTTGTCACTGTGGTAGAATGACACAAGAACAAATTATTCTGTATTTTCGTGATGTGAATTCCCCTTTGGTACTATAAGTAAATCTCAGTCAAGTCAGATACCGAATACCGAACCGAACCGGTACCGAGGTTTTCCAACTTTAAAATACCTAAACCGATACCTAACTGAAAATTCCAGTACCACCCATCTCTAGTGCATTGGATAAAAGATTGAACTAAATTAGCAATTTCACAGGATTTGAAGTATTGCTCATAATGTAATCCCAATATGTAAAACAGGAAAGAAAAAAGTTGTATCATGGAACAATTTACTTATTTGCCCAGACAGGCTGTGTGTTTCTGTCTTTATACGCTGGAGCATTAATCCACGCAGTTGCTATCCATTTTTCTCCTCTTATGATATCGCATCCGCCGTGAAAAGAAGTCCAGTCAACTGGTCCCATCCATCCCTACAAATGAGTTGAAAACAGCAGTATGGGTATTCATTATCTAGCGAAAAAAATATTATTATCACCTTTTTCAACCCTTTACCCAACGCAGGCAATATGAACATTTTATATTTTAACTATTATTTTGAGCCCTTGTGGTATTTTCCATGTCAGTTCATTGACAGCAATTGGAAGAGTCAAAATTCATTATTTGGGGGTAAACCAAATAATATTTTCAATGTGCAGCGTAAGGGCTGCACATTGAAAATATTGATTGGTCTTCCCCACACATCCACTAAAAGGCCATCCCACTTGATGAAATTATGACGTATCATGTACCCGGGCCGGAAAAGCGGCCTCTGGGTTCAAAAGGTTAAGCAAAACCATATAATGTGACTTAGATTTGGAACGAGGTCGACGAGCTTGTTTGAATGAGAGGTCACATGATATGGTTCTGTTAAAACATTTTCTTTCAACTAATGAATTTGTATATTGTGCATTACGCGGATGGGTGCTGCCGATTCGTTGGGTAAAGAGTTAATCATCAAATTTACGATTCTTTTATAAACTTAACCGACAACAGTAACATCTTTTGACCAGAACAGTCTAAACCTTTCAAACTTGTGATTCAAAATTACACACTTCTGTCAACGTTAATCCAAGAAATTATAAAGGGTTTTAAAAATAACAACAATTGCATACCGATGCCCCATAGGTCTGAAGAATATAACTGGTATTAAACCTTACTGCCGAGTTGTAAATCATCTATTCTCAAGCTCAACTATTTCTATCATTTGGGATAATTTTCGAGGAAGTATTCTCTCCAGTGGCGGAAAACTGGCGACAGTCGGAAGCGGCATTTCTGGGGGCGGCAAAATATGTCAAAACATGCATATAAAGCCTTAAAATCCCGATGTCTATCTGAAATCAGCTGCCAAAAATACTTGGCGATGCGTGTGAATACAGCAACATCTAAGGTTTGCCCCTCCCGGTAATCTATGCTTATCTGCCTCTGATTCTCTGCAGACCTACAATGCGGTCTAGCATTCGTGATAAGTGAAAGAAAAGTGACCCTCGCTAAATGTGTGAGAACAACAGAACGCTTCGATTTTCGTGACAAGCACCTTACACAGTATTAGACAATTCATTTGTATATCATGATTACCTATTCTACTATATATAAAAATTCTATGTCATAAATTTTAGATTTTCACACCAACCGTGGTGAAAACGCCAGCAAAGGGATTTCAATAGTAAAACTGGAGAATTGTAATTTGTTGGACAAATTACGGGCTTTCCCAACTTTCCAATGTGAAAATGCAGACTACATATAGCAAAGCAAAGTGTATGAAATTAACCATTTCCAAAATGATAGACAAAAAGCATCCAAAGTTGGCTAATTTTAGCATTCTCTCACGGTTCTCTTATTCACGCCCTCATTTTGCTTGGGGTTAAATCTTGAGATTAAAAAACTAAACAGTAACTTTCTTCTACAATCATTGTTGCATCTATCCATACCAAAATAATTGCTACAGCATAGAGGAAATGAGTACAGATGTTTGCAAAATTCACTGAAAATCATTTTTTTCTGACAGTACTATTCTTTACATGGCCAAAGCTTATGTTGTGTTAAGCCCCAAATCAAATCTTACAGCAGAGGATTTTTTCATTAGGCATCTCTACCTATAGCAAAACAAAGTGTTTAGAATTAACCCTTTCCAAAATGACAGGAAGATGCAACCACAGTTAGCTAATTTTTGGATGGTACTCTTACCCTCATTTGCTTGAGGGTTAAAGATGAGATTGAAAACTAAACAGTAACATTCTTCTGCAAGCATTGTTGCATCTATGCATACAAAAATAATTGTTACAACAACTTCGCAATTATGAGAAATTTGCCCTTGAAGTTAGTAAATCTTGAAGATAAAATGATATATTCATATCATTTGTGCCCACTAGGGGTTAATTTTGAAATATTTGTGTCGTGATTTTAGTGTATCATATTATGCTCTTAATGTGTGAACATCAATCACAGACTGAGTGTCTGAGAAGAGACATGGACTAATCTTGAATCTTGGTATTTGAATGAACATGTTTAAGTTGAGGGTACTCCAATTCAAGGCCTGAAAACTGGGTGAGGGTTAAAACTTGGAATAAAACATATAACAGCGAAATTGCTCTTGGATAACAGTTAGATAACTGCCAAAAATGAGAAGTGGACAGAAATCGCGCATGGGTTAATGGCGAAAAGGCGGTAATTTGGCTAATTTGATATTAAAATTGAACAGGCAGCAGTGTCGCTCATACGCCCACTGCGTCCAGAGCAGTGAAGGCAGATACGCTAAATCTTCAGAAGTTATTCAACTCTCCCTGCTCGACAGGACAGTATCTTTGTCAAGTGGCGTGACTGCGTGGGAACAAAGTGTATCGCGTGGAAAACGCGGGGACGCTTCGTCCCTACTCTATTCCCAATGCAATGCCGTTTCCATCCACTCTTTACCTATCACCGGCCGCGTTTGGCATTTTTTCTGTCTATTTAATGAACTGTGCAGCTTTAAATATTCGCACATTCATATGGGACAGAACGTTTTGAGTTAATCTGCTTATTTTAGACCGTCCCGGCAGAAACTGACAACTCGACCCGGTGGTGAAAAAGCCGTAATCCGGCTTATTTGACATTCAAATTGAACAGATACAATGTCGGATATACGCCAATTATGTCCCAACCATGCAAGACAGCAACTTGAAATTCTCAGAATGTTTTCTACTGTCCCTGCCCGACAGTTCAGTATATTTGTCAGGTGCACAGACCGCGTGGAAATACCGTAGATCAGGTGGAAACCTAGGGCACGATTCGTCCCTACTTTATTCTCAATTCAACGACTTTTCCATTCATTATTTACCTGTCACCGGATGAGTTAGGCATTATATCGGTCTATTTGATGAACTTTTCGACCATAACTATTTGCGGCTTTATGTAGCACCACCGAAAGGCCACTGCACGTAACCAATATATTCAGGGATTGATTTTACGAAAATAACAATTTCTCCGACTATACCCACATGGGAACTCCTAAATATGCCAAAGGTTAAACTTTTGATAATAACGTATAAAACAGAAGTTGTCATGCTATGCTTGCTGCATGCAGGCATAGAAAACATTCAGTGCTCAATGAATTAGGAATGGAGTAAATTGTCACTTAAACCTACGAAATTCTGAAAAAATTAGAGTTTTTTTCGACGTCACCTATCTTTATTAATCTGAGACAGGGATTGCGTTAAAATTTACAGCAATCTTATAACAGAAAATATTCTTGGAATTGAACTGTGAATCCGAATTTCGAAAGCATTTTCGGATATTCTATTCCAAACTACCACTGCACGCTTATCAATATTCATTGATTTTATGAAAATATCAATTATTCCGACCGTACCCATATGGCCAGTCTTGAATTTGCCAACGGTTAAACGTTTAATAATGACATATAAAACAAAAGTTGTCATACTATGACTGCTGCATACAGCCATAGAAAACGTTCTACGCTCAATCATTTAGGAACGGAGTAAATCGTCACTTTAACTTACCAAATTCTGAAAAACGAGAGTTTTTTGGACTGCACCTATCTTTATGCAAACAGAACGAGCATAGGGTTAAACTTTACAACCAAACTTACAACAGCAAATATGCTCAGTAGGCAATTGTAAATACGAATATGTAAATCATTTTTTGATATTCCTTTCGAAAATGGAAGAAAAGTGAGCTCCAAATTAGCCAATTTTATGATGAATGTTTGTGCACTCAAATTCAAGGCCCGAAGACTGGGTGAAGGTTAAAACTTTGAATAAAATATATAACAGCAATATTGTTCTTGGATGAAGGCCCACTCCTCTCATGGAAAAGGTTTTGAGACAATATGGCTCCAGTGCTGAGAAAGTGATTGTAAACGTTGGCGAAAATAACAATTATTCCGACAGTAGTCTTATGGGAAGTCTCAAATCTGCCAAGGGTTAAACTTTTAATAATAACATATAGAACGGAATTTGTCATACTTTGATTGCTGCAAGCAGCTATAGAAAACAGTCAGACCTCAAGCAGTTAAAAATGGAGTAAATCGTCACCTAAACTTACCAAATTCTGAAAAAAAGTTTTTTTGGACGGTACCTACTTTTATGCAACCAGAATGCGATAGGGTTAAACTTTACAACTAAACTTACAACAGCAAATATGCTCGGTAGTCAATTGTGAATACGTACACGAAACGTGTTTGAAATTAACCCTTTCGAAAATGATGGAAAAAGCAACCAAAGTTGGCTAATAATGGCATTTTCAAACGGTACTCTTATTCTCACCCTCATTTTGCTTGAGGGTTAAATCTGAGATTAAAAAGTAAACAGTAACTTTCTTCCGCAATCATTGTTGCATCTATCCAAACCAAAATAATTGTTACAACAACCTGGTTATTAGAGAAATTTGCCCTTGAAGTTGGTCAATTTTGAAGAAAAATTCTATATTCATGTTATTTTTGGCCATTGGGGGGTTAAAGTTGAAAGATCTGAGTGGTGATTGTGGTGTATCATATTATGCTCTAAATGTGTAGAAAATTTGAGCTAAATAACTGTGAACAATTTTGACACATTCGAAAAATGGCGAAATTTTGAAGGTTTTGGCAGAATATTTTAAAAACACGCGTTTTCACAGATATGACGAAACCGCATTTCACTAGATTTTATGACATTACATAAGTGTGCCAAATTTGGTCAAAATCGTATAGCTTGTTTTCGAGCAGTTCAACAGACAAAATTCAGGGAGGAAAAAAAAAAAAAAATAAAAAAAAAAAAAAATAGAGAAGAAAAATTTTGAAAAAGAAGAATAACAATAGTCTTTCCCAAACTGGGTTTGGGAAAGCCTAAAAATACACCTACAGTGGAGCTACATCAAGCTGACATTTGGTGACCTCGCCTTGAATGCAGACTTGTCTAAATTTATCATTTATCGTCGCCTCGAGAAGAAGAAACTGATACCGGCAATTAGTTACTACGTTTTTAAATCAGTTTACCTCATAAGATACCAAAACTTAACAAACTTATAAAGTTAACAAAGCATCAATAGCTCGAAATAGTATGTTTTTATATTATTAAAATAAGAAAGGCCCCGTAATTTGTGCGTTCCGTTTTCTATTTCGTTTCGGCGATAAAATTGCTAGCGGAAGTACCGTCCACCGATGCTCATGTAAACAAGAACAGATTCGCCTGTGAATATTGATTTATTTAACATTTAAACTCTTATTAATCTGACGGTCATGGAAAAATAAACAATGCAGCTTGTGGTACCAAATGTTTACCACTCGTGGTCAGGGGGTGTTAATCGTGCGCCAAAGGCTCGCGGTTAACACCATTTCACCACTCGTGATAAACATTTGGAACACCAAGCTGCTATGGGTATATGCTATATATTTATATTATGTTACCTCGAGCCTATTCTGCAGCTACTTTTAATTCGTCCAGGGGCACACAAATATGAAATTTGTATGACTGTATTTTCGAAAATTCTATTTCTAACCTGTGTTTTATTATTAATTAGTATTACATTTCGGAAAAAAACACACAAAAACAACAACAACAAAAACAACAAAAATAAAATAAAAATGCCACAAGACAAGTATATAGCACAGAGACAACGACTAAGCCCCTTTTGAAACAAAAGATTTTTAGTTATTTTCAGAACGGAAACGCAATGGCAGTTCAAGAAGGACTGACTTCCGCTGAATGTGCCAACATCACTGGAATCCCCACAACCTCCAGGAAGCGAAATTTCAATATCGCTAGTAGTTAATGAGGTTTTTCGACTTTCCTGATTCCATTGTCCATTTTCCAGACTACATAGGATGTAAGGTCATTGAAAGTAATGAACAAACGATGACGAATCTTTCACGTGATTGAGTAGTTCAGAAGCGATAAGTTTCTGCACTACCACCAACAAATGATCTGAATTCAATTTGGAATACAGAAAGAATGTTCTTTGCTCGCGTTTCAAAGAATAGTGAGAAAGAAAATGTCTTGACGATACGTAAACAAGATGAGTTGTAGGGCTGAAATTTCAGTTACAAATTTCAACAAATGAGGAATGGTTTTCTTTGTCCCGTAAAGGGAGATTATGTAGAAATGTGTAAATGTGTCATTTCTAGACAGGCGCTCACACGTAGCGGATTTGCTCAATTTTTCTTTGTTTGTTTCTTGCCATCATGGCCGATCAGTCGGAAGAAAGAATCAACTCTAAAGTTTCAGAAGACTTGTAGAGATCACAAAATAATATGCTTGGTCAGTTAGATCGTTTGATTACCGGTAGATTCAACGAATTTGAATGCAAATTCACTGAAAAGCAAAAGGAACTTTCTGAAGCACAAGTTTTCAAAAATCAAGTCATCAGTGGTGACCAGTTCAAATTTAAAAGACCTGGCAATGAAGAACAGTTCAAACATAACAGCAAAATCATCAAAAAGATGAAAGAAGCGTCTATTTGGTTGGAAGGCAGTTCATCGGATCCCAGGGAAAAGGCGGCTCAAAAATTAACAGAAGGCATTGATTTATCGCTACATAAACAAAAACTCATTAAGCTCACAGATTCGTCTGATTTGGGGTGGAAAACAGTTCAGGAATACGAGACCCATCAGTTAGCGGAGGACTTAGATGATGAGAGGCGCATTTTAAAAGCAGAAGCCAGAGCTTTCAAGAAACATAAACAAGACAAACAACGGAAGACACCTCGAGGTCGCAGATTTATCCCATATGCTAATACATCTCAAACAAATACAGTTTCACGTCCACCAGCAGTTCCCTCCAAAACGCCTGGTCTATGTTTTGCTTGTGGAAAGCCCGGACATCGGAGAAATGAATGCTTCTTGACTTTAAAGTCTCAAAATGAGAACACTCAAAATATAAGTATATTTTTTGATGATTTATCTTAAGATAACAGTCCCGCGGCGAGAGGGGTTAATGGGGCAGATTTCAATCATGGTGTTTTGCAGAACGAATGTAAATTTCATGCAGCCAAAAAGCGTGTGGTCAATAAAGCAGTATCTTCACTTTCTGGCAATTTATCTCACGATAAAATTCGTTTTTCCTCTGATACGGTTATCGGGAGTCACCAAACAGTCAATCGAGGGGACACAGATATTTCGCAAACCTCCCTTTCATGTTGTTCAGTTAGTACCGTTAGGCAGTCAATTACCGTTGAGACGAACTCCACAATCGGTGGACTGGAACAAAATGTTGATTCATGGGTGGAAGCCGGGGCATGCCAACATGTTATTGACGTCATGAAATTCGGATACAAATTGCCTTTTAAAGACAGGACGTCTCCAGTTACGTTGCGAAATAATAAATCTGCTTTAGACCATAAAATTATTGTACAAAAGAAATAGATAGTTTATTGAATAGAGAGTGTATAACAGAGATGGTCGAGGTACCTAAAGTGGTTAAACCAATTACAGTGGCTTTTAATAGATTGGGTAAACCTAGATTGGTGCTTGACTGTAGGCATATAAATTTACCATTATTTAAATTTAAGTTTAACTTGTAGGATGCATCGGTCGCAAGGTCATTGTTTGAGAAGGGGGATTATGTATTTAAATTTGATCTGAAATCTGCACCATATTCACATTTTCAAAGTCCACAGGAAACATTTGGGTTTCCACTGGGAAAGTGACGGTAAAGTTAGATATTTTGTTTTTAATGTATTTAGATTTGGAGTTTCAACTGCTGCATATATTTTACTGAGGTAACGCGGGTTCTCGTGAGGTACGGGAGAGAAAAGGAAATAAGAGTTGTTATGTATTTAGATGATGGTTTAAGTGGCGGTAAGTGTAAGTTGGAGGCAGACAGAATTAGTTCAGAAATTCGCGATGATCTCGCGAGGTTTGGTTTTTTAACCGCCCATGATAAATGTTGTTGGGAACCTGCTGCTAAGATAATTTGGCTTGGTCATGTTTTTGTTTTGGAAAGATCAATGCTTTTTATCAGTGATGAAAGAATGGAAAGTCTTGAAGACTCTTTGTCGTGGTTCAATGACAGAATAGTCAATCATTTACTGTTAGTCAAAGCTCGTAAAGTTGCTGCATGAGTCGGTAAGTTAATTTCTATGCAAGGAGCTATGGGATCGGTCGTTAGATTGCAAACTCGAGGCTTGTATGCTTGTATTTTGAGTCGGGCTGGCTGAGATTCTCCAATGTTACTGAGTGGTGAGTCTATTGACGAAATAATGTTTTGGAAAGAAAATTGTAGATTTTCCAACGGTTCTGATCTAGTGGGATCAGATGATGTTTCACATGTGTCATATAGTGATGCATCCCACCATGGGTACGGTGGGTATGTGGCGGGACTGGACGGTTCCGTGGTGCTCTTTACCTGGTCTGAAATAAAATCAGGCAGCAGCTCCACATGGAGAGAACTGGAGGCTTTGAACAGAGAATGCAAATCCTTAGCGTGTTGCCTGGAAGGGCATTCTGTACAATGGCGTACAGATAATAAGAATGTAGCAAGTACAATTTAAAACGGCAGCAGAAAACAAACTAGATTTGCAGATAATCGCTCTGGACATTGGGAAAACTTGTAAGCGAAAGAATATAAATTTGGTAAGTAAATGGATTCCACGTGAAATCAATGAAGAAGCTGGTTTTCTTAGTAGATGTAAAGATTCTGATCACTGGGATATATTCCATCATGTGTTTGAATTTTTGGAGGCTCGATGGGGTCCGAAATCAGATTTTCAGATTATCGGCATTTACATTACAGCAGTTATTATTTTCCTGGCATTTCACACAAGTTTCTGAACATGTGAGTCTTTTTTTTTTTAACTACACTTTGACGTCTCACAACCTGTGGCACAGTTACATCTTTTCATCTTTAGCAAGGACTTTGGTCCAGGTGGATGGTCACTGGTTATTTTAATCCAATTATCACAGAAATCACTGCTGTTTGAACTCTTTTAATGAGTATTGAGCAAATTCAAATTTTCACTGATGTTATTGAATTTTTCAATGTTTTCCCTCAAAATAACCATATTCCCGTGTTGGGATTAATGGTGATTTTAATATGTTATTTTGCATACTAATTCCTGACCCAGAACAATGCACATTTGTATAGCAATTTCTTGGGGGTTGGGGTATAAATTAACTTGATTTACTGGACTATTAATTATATTCAGATATACCAGCTCCAGGTGACGTATTTGATTATCCATCTCCTAAATTAAAATGTCTCGTGCTATTTGTTATTCTAGACCTATATTTTTAAAAGTACATCGTGAAATCACAGTACAGAAGATTCGAGTGTGGGTTTCTACCAAATAATATTTCATACCCTACGAAGTGAACATGCAAGGTTTCAACTAACTGACGTGTGTGGGTCGTAACTGATGGCCTTTAGCTGAAAGGTTGATTGTGTGCCACAGAATTATCGCCTGGTAGAAAACCCACTCTGGAAGTGTTCTGTTCTGGTAATAAACCATTCACCACACACTGTATATCACTTTATTATTAATGGTGATTCAATTTCAAAACCAATCCACCCCTACATTAAGCTATGGGAAGAGTTATAAATGACAGCACTGTCAGGACCAGATATACATTTGACAGTTTTTCATAAAACAGATAAACACAGATTATCATGATAATGTGCATACCCTGTGATTTGTATCAGTTCGAGGTGGTGTCCAGAATGGGATCTCAACGAGCTGGCTTTGACGGCGAGTTGTGATCCAATTCTGGCCACCACCGAGAATCTGATGCAAATCACAGGACATGCACATTATCATGATAATTCATTTATCTAACAATTCTGTCGCATAAAAAGATTAAATCTTAATTTATTAATACAGTTTTGGAACATAATGTTGGGCGAGAAAAAGTGAAAAAAAAAACGTATTTTATAGAACAATATTCTTGTGCACATTAACAAACAATGAGGAACGAGTTCACCGCAAATTTTCAAACATGCGTTGTAAAAGTATTCACTCTCAATGTCACTTCCCATGATGATACGCTTAAATTTACAAGTATGCAATATTTAATTGTGCAGTTTCTATTCATTGTGGAGGGAGGGGGGGGGGGGGGGTAATTCTGTCGCTAATTGTAAGGAATTTTGTTTTGTTTTGTGAGCGATCAGCTGAGTCGATCACTGAAACGTACATAGAATGTATTCATGCGCCTGTTATGATAGCCCGATGCGTTCCCAGAAACGAGTCGTGTATATGATACGGAATCAGAATGAGTCGTCTCTATGATACGGAATAGGAACACATTATGTGATACGTACCATTTCTCGTAGTTTTCAAGCCAAAATGTATATGATTGTTAGATAGGACATTCGTAATTTGTATTTGCGGGTCAACAGTGCATCAACAGTTGCCAAAAATTGTGTGTCCATCGCAATCCAAATTAAACATTGTATTTGCAGCAACACCAAATGTCTAAACGGTTTGGACGTTGGCTTGTGAGATGAGTAACCCACCCTAGGACCAAGGCAATCATCACCTGCTATCAGACGTCATTTTGCCTTGCTACCAGAGCTTTGATCATAGATATAAAGATGACTTCATCGGACTTACCTCCTTGTCCACAAAATGTGAATACCACATAATGGCAGTTCCGCGACGAGGCTTCACAACAAGATTTGCTGAATGACAATTGTAACTCAGATTAGCATCTCTTAGGTTGAACGTTGAAGTTAACTACAATAATAAAACAGTCATCGGGGGATTAATTTGAGCGTTCCATTCCATAGGTATACTAAAACTACCACAACATTGTTCTGGAAATAACCCACCTTAGTCTGACGTTTCTTAAGTGGAAAAAACTAAACTCATTGTGGATTTGACCATTTACCTAACGTAATCTACAAACTCGGCAGTAAAAGAATATTTTCAAAAAGTTTCAACAACACCATATCATGTGACTCTACATTGGAATGAGCACTTCTAACTCATTCCAATGGGGTGTCACATGAAATGGCTTTGTTGAAGGTTTTTGACAAAATTGAAAAAATAATATTTCAAATAATAAATTGAAATCGTTTGCGTTGGGTAGAGTTAAAATCAGATGCAGTGTCACTGACTTTCACGTAGACCACGGCGAACGTTCAAGTAAAATTCCATTCGATTTCGAATTCTTTCACTAATTCAATTCGATTCAATTCGAAATCATATAGATTATTTGAAAAAAATCGAATCACAGAGAGTTTGAGATTTCATACATTTCGTTCTAAAGACGACAACTCATCCTGCCGATTTAACCCTTTACCCAACGCAGACGATATCAAAATTTATTAAAATATCGTATTTTAATTTTTTTCGAAAAATTTCAACAAAACAATATCATGTGACCCCTGATTGGAACGAGCTCGACGAGCTCGTTCCAAAGAGGGGTCACGTGATATGGTTTTGTTGAAATTTGTCGAAAAATAGTATTTTTTCAGCTGCTGAATCTGCATATTACGCGGGCGGATGCGGGCGATTCGTTGGATAAAGGGTTTTAAAGGAGATAGATTGACCGTATCAATTCTCACTAGACAAAATTTAGTCAGAAAATTCCCTAAAATTTCATCTGAAATGACCGCGGAAACCGTGTTGCGTCTCGTTGCATAATATAATTATCCGGCTTTTTTACCATCTTGGTGTTAGACGTCTATTTTCGGTTAAATTTAGACTCAATGCTAAGATATCTGTGGGATGAGTTGTCACCACCCGAAGAGAAAATGGCAAATCTAAGTAATTCGTTGAAAACGATAGCATCGAGCAATGTAAATACTAATGGGTCAGAACCCCATTATGTACGGTTCTAATATCAATGAAAGTATATTGAACTTCGGGTCCAAATCGACATTTCTACAAGGAATACCATTGGTTGAGATACGGGCAAATTGCTCAACTTTTCAAAAAACAAGTGTTAGATCCATCAACTTGTTCTGGTGATTTAATGGTACGAGATAAGATAGAATGCATATTGATACTGGGTTCACAACGGAGATGAACAACACTAGTACGACGGCTGTGGTACTGTAACAATTGTTAGGTAGAATCAATTTGAGATTCCATTCAGAATATTTTGCCTGATTCGATTCTATTTATTTATTACGGTTTAACGACACTTTAATAGCCAAGGTCATATCGCGTCGGTGACAGTTTTACGGGTTGAGGAAGCCGGAGTATACCCGGAGAGAACCACCGAGCAACGACGAGCAGCTGCCAGCTCCCCAACAAGGGAACTCCGCACTGCAGCACAGGCAGGGTTAGATTGATTGAAGACATGGGCATCATCGGCGTGCAGTACGCCTTAGTACACGGCGTCACCGTGTCCCATGCCTTGCCCGAATAAATCACTCAGACGGTCGGTCACCCATCCAAGGACTAACCGGGCTCGACATTGCTTAACTTCAGTGATCTGACGAGAACGACACCCCCCCCCCCCCCCCCCCCGCCTCCCGCCTTATTCGATTCAAGTAAAAAGTCGTGATTCGCCGAGCCGTACAGCTATATTCAGTTAATCAATCATGTGCACCCTGTCCACTCTGGAGAACTTAAAACAAATAAATTGGTTACTGGATTGTATTTCCGAGTGAGAAAGAACTTTTTTACCAAGGCCTAAACATTATAGCTTAATGTGACGGAATGCTAGCAGTCGTGATAAATCATATTTTTATCAATATATAATTTAATTTCTTTAAAGATATTCCAGTTACCTGCATGCGATTGACCGCGGTGAGTTTTTTATAACTGGGTCCTACCGTTTGAATGCTTTTCCAGTTGTCGAACAGAAAACTGTGGGCGTCTAACAGAATTATTTATTATTTAATTATTGGTGTTTAAGGTCACATACTTATGCACAATGGCTAATCGTGACAGGTCTAACAGAACAATTAAACTACAATTGAACTAGATGCGCACTGAATTACTTCAATATCATTAACTTGTTACCGCAAAACAAGCATTCGTACTTGTCCACTTAAAACGTGATCAATTCTAAAATTGACCAAGACAATATATTAGTGTAACATGATTTGTTCACACTTGTTTCCCTCTTGTATATTCGAATCTGCGTGTAATATCCGATGTTTAACATTATACAATGTGTGTATATCTAATCCAACATAGCTGATGTGCCTCTGATGTCAGAATATACAAAAACTCGTTATATTCCCAACAAGTGACAAATATCATACCCAATAATGTATAAGACCCCCCCCCCCCCCCCCCCCCCCCCCACACCCCCAATCTCCCCCATAGATGGTGTGCATTAAATGTCAGAATATACAGAAATTTATTTTCACTCACACTACTGTTTGAGTAGGGCTGTATTGGAATCATTTGCATTTGTATTCATGAAGCATGTATATCTAATTCAACATAGCTGATGTGCCTCTGATGTCAGAATATACAAAAAATCATTTTGGGTTACGCTGTTGTTTGAAGACGGCTGTAGTGTGATTACTGCACCTGTATCCATGTACATCCAGTTCACCACAGATGACGTGCCTCTAATGGTAGAATTTATAGAGAATTAGTTTGGCCTACAATATTGTTTGAGTACAGTTGTAATGGAATCATTGCAGACGTATCCCTGTAAAATGTATATCTAATTCGTTTAAGTGGCTGAAAGGACTCTACAAGGAATTAATCAATATCGAACACACCCATATAATCCTAACTGACTACACAGTAGATGTCCGATATCCCACAGAAATGAATCTAGCCAACAGTGAATAAGAGACCCCCCCCCCCCCCGCCGCCACCCCCCCCCCCCCACACACACAAATCTCTGTGTCCATGTAATATGTATATCGAATTCACCATATCTGATGTGCCTTCCAACGTCAGAAAATACAGAAAGTTATTTTGGCTTACACTAATGTTTGAATGCAGCAGCTGTAATGGATTCATTGCATCTGTGACCATGTAATATGCATATCTAACTCATTATGAGTACCTTTGAGTGGCAGAGAAGACCTAATAATGAATTAGCCAATATGGAATACCCCCATATGGTCTTAACTGAGTTGGAATCTGGCATTGAATTCACAAGTAGCAATATCTAATACCAGAGATATAGAGATATATAAGTAGATCTCTAACAACAATTAAGAATATCCAAGAATGAATATTCTCTCAAATTCACTCTACTAGCTGGTGTTCCCCAAATGTCATAAAATAAAGGAAGCAACATTACCTAATCATAGAATCAGAAAAGATAAGGACCCCCACCCAATCCAATTCCTAGCTGGTGCATCTCTTACAACAGAAATTTCAGAAATTGTATTGTATGGATAAAGTTGTAGTGGAATGATTGCAGCTGTATCAGGACAATAGCGCTTTTACTAACTAATTGTATAAGTAGACGATTGAGAATACTAACCAATGAATAAGCCCAATAACGAATAAGTTCCCTCCCTCCCATACCTTAACTACTGTGCCCCCAAGGTTAGAAAATACAGGAAGTTATCTTTGATACATCATTGTTTGGAACTGGCTGTAATGGATTCGGTGTAGCTGTGCTCGGGTAATATGTACATTTAATAAAACTGAGTGCACCCCGAGAACACAGGAAGTCTCTGACCCTGGCATACATCTGTTCATGGCCAACTTATGTCTTTTACTTTTATAGAAGAACTTATAAAAATAATAATCATAAAAATAATATAATAATAATAATAATAATAATAATAATAATAATAATAATAATAATAATAATAATAATAGCACTTCTTTACCGCTCTATCCCCATTGAAAAGGTAGGCTCAAAGCGCTTCATAAAATAAGTAACGAGCTGCAGACTGAAAAATGAAAAGAAACAAATTATGTTTTTAAGTGCCAAATGGGTCTATAAATAGGGATGTTTTCAGGAACTTTTTAAAACCCTGAACGGATGTACTGTGTCGAATTTGGAACGGTAGACTGTTCCAGATTTCAGGTGCCTGAAACAGAAGGCCCGTTGTCCCCGGTGTTTTAAGTTCATTTTTGGACAGGTAAGAATTCTGTTATCAGCTTTAGAACGCAGCGAGCGTGTTGGTGTGTATGCTTCAAGGTGTGAAGAGAGGTAGATTTGGAGGTTACTAAAAGGGCAATTGTGTATTCGATTCTAGCCTTGTCTGGGAGCCAGTGAAGCTTTTTCAGCAAAGGTGTCACATGGTCCCTTTTGGCCTTACGGAATATTAGTTTAGCAGCGTGGTTTTGAATATTTTGAAGTCGGTTGCTTCAATGTCAAACCAGCTAACAAAGAGTTACAATAATCAAGTTTAGATAAGGCAAAACAACAGACAAGTTTTGCAGTTGTCTTTTAGGTTAAAAGATGACGAATGGCACTTATTCTCCTAAGCTCCAGATACAAAGAGCGACAGATGTATCCAACTTGCTTATTCATTGTTAAGCCAGAGTCAATATGAACCCCGAGGTTCTTAACACAGTTTCTGAAAGGGATGACTGAATTACCGACTGTCAAGTGATGGTTAAGGTGTGGGGTGACTTTTGCATGTGTGCCTATCAATGCGGCTTCTTTTTGCATAGATATGTTTTATCATGGCTAATGTAATCACGTTTGATAAGATCCAGAACGATGATGATTATGATTTCGTTTCCAACTTTAATGAGATTATAACAAAAGATAGAGAGGATTACGATAGTCCCCCATTCACCTTAAAAAAATCAAACTTACGAGTATTACATCTCGGAACCAACAGGGAGTATTGTCATTTCAGTTGTCAAAAGTTAGCTTAATTATTCATACTTTTCTTCCAGGTGTTTATGTTGATATATATATATTGTTTTAGTAATGTTTTAGTGTTGTATAGATGTGATTTGTAATAAAAGATAATTATATTAGTGTTTAGTTTAGTTTCTCTGTTGGATATAAGTGGTGTGTTCCCTATCTTCGCGCGGGTCATTTTCGGTGTTTTGTTTTGTTCACGTTTCGACCGATTTTTCAAATTTTAAGTTTCTCATTTTAATTTTGGCTATGGTTGTTATGAACGGTAAGTGTTTCTTGACGCGGGAGGTTCAGACTAGCAGGGTAGAGACGGTTAGTATAGGTGTACAGGTGGGGGCAGTGGTTGAGGCCAGCACAGGGGAGGGGGAGGTGGCGGGGGGCTAGTGAGTTATCAACGGACGGCCAGCGGTCGGATGTGTGTAAGCACTGTGATATGGTGTATGTGGATGGGCGTGAGCTGGGGGGAGTTGGGGATGTGCGCTATCTGCGTAGAGTTAATGCAGCTGTTAGAGGCCTATGTAAAGTTGGAGGAAGAGGTGCAGGAGGTGAGGGGGAAACTGGGGAAGGCAGGAAAGTCTGGTGTTATCCCAGTTAGAGTGGCATTCGATGGGAGATGGAAGGTGGTGGGTTGTAGGAAGCGGACTTTTGACGTGGATAGTGGGTCTTTTGGGAATAGGAAGGTGCTTCGGGTTGAGGGTAGGGGAGAAGTAGAGGCTAGAGTGTCAAATCCCCAGTATAGTGCGGGGGTTAGATAGGGTGGTGTGTTGTCAACTGGACCAATTTGTGCTTTCCGGGAGCTAGGGTGGAGGACCTAAGGGACAGAGTGGATGGATTAGTAAAGGGGTCAGGCCCAGACCCAGTGGTTGTTGTACACGTGGGGACCAACAACATCAGGGAGAGAAATCAGTTCAACTGAATGCCAAGAATGCACAGGTAGTGGTTTCGGGGCTTCTCCCAGTACTAAGTGGTGGGGGCGAGCGTAATTTGCGGATCATTGGGGCCAATGTGGAATTGGGGGAGTATTGTAAGGAACTTGGGATACCCTTTGTAGACAACTAGGGATCATTTTGGGCAGAAAGGACCTATATGGAATGGATGGTCTCCATCTTAGCCCAAGGGGTACAGAAGTTTTAGGAAGAAATATGTTGCAAATGGTGGAGCCTTTTTTGGTATAGGGTGGGGAGGGGGGAACAGAGAAGGGCGGGGGGCATATACACAAGAAATGTGTTACGAACCATAGCTGTAAAAAATGGGATAAGGGGGGATAAGGAAAAGGGACCAAAAATCCACTTCAATAGGAATAGCATCCCAAGGAAAGCACAGGTACACAAAATAGAATATACAAACATACAGGGACTAGATACTAATGGGACCAGTAGGCGGAAGCCAATGAATCTTGATACCTTGAAAGTGGGTTATAGCAACATCCAGGGTCTCCACCGGAAAGTAAGTGAAATTGCTCCATTGATCGAGGTAGAGGAGGTTGAC
Organism: Pictodentalium vernedei; assembly: GCA_031216915.1. NCBI lineage: Eukaryota > Metazoa > Mollusca > Scaphopoda > Dentaliida > Dentaliidae > Pictodentalium > Pictodentalium vernedei. The sequence goes on along the minus strand of CM062290.1, from coordinate 245,329,632 downwards.
GTCATGGGCTTAAGCGAAACGTGGATAAGACACGAGGAACGGGTAGACCAAGTAAGGGGGTGCGTGTGGATAGGTGTAGGGCGAACGGAAGGCCAGAAAAAAGGAGTAAGGGAAGGCATGTACATTAAAGAGGATTTAAAACCATCGCTGATCACATACCTGGAAGAGGTCAGCACCTCGGCTGATGTATCGAAAGAAATTGGATGGGTAAGGATCAATCTGAGAAACAAAAGTATTGTCCGTGGGGTTGTGTATTGTGCAGTGGAGGGAAGCAAACCCGAGTGGAATGACTCGATATACTCAACACTAAGGGCCAACATCACAGAGCTACAAAACAAGGGGCTCGGTATAATTTTGATGGGTGACTTTAATAACCACATAAGTGATAAGGAAGAAGGCATAGGCGGTGGGGGTCAAGAATGGAAGGAAGCTGTTGAACTTCACAAACGAGCTCGGTCTGAAGATTCTGAACAAGGACGCGAGGAGTAAGGGGAAATGGACCTGGGAGAGAAACAACAGAAAATCAATAATTGACTACATTCTCACAGATATTAATTTATGGAGGGAGGTGATAGGGGAAGAAGTGGATGATGAGGGTAAAATGGAGGTGGATAGTGATCACAACTTGATTACAGTGACGATCAGGGCCAAAAATCTAGTAAAAAGCAAAGGAAGCTTTAAGGAGATTTGGGAACTCAAAACGGATGCTGACTGGGCAAAGTTCAATGAAAAACTGAAACCAAAGCTTGCAACCGTACCCAAGGGGGGCAGTATCCAGAAGATGGCGACGACATAGTTGCGAGCCTAGTGGAGGCAGGGAAGGAAAGTGTAGGAAAGATCAGGGTGCCAACACGGGAACTTGGGTACAGAGTGAATGCAGAACTGAAAAGGGCCATAAAGGGAAGAAAAGCTAAATGTACTGCATACAGGAGAAGTAGAAAATTTAAGGGGCGGAAAGCAACGAGGCCACAGTAGCAAAGGATGAATACCAACACGCACGAAATAAAGTAAATAAGATTAAAGACGATAATCTGAAAGTGCGAAATTGCAGTCTTATTAGGACGATAAGAACGAGAGGGGGGTCGAGTTCGCATGTATTTTGGAAATGGGTGAATAAACGTAACAAAGGAAGTAACCCACAGAGTATTAAAGTAGATGGCAGAGTTGCAGACGAGCAAGATCAAGTCGAATCAGAACTAGTCAAGCACTGGGAAAAGGTCAACGATAAGCGGCGGGGCATAGGGAGCCCACCTGAGTGTCCGAATCAGGTCGAGGAAAACCTGTCGAACTTCGTGTGCAGCGAAATTAAAACGGAGGAGGTGCGAAATGTGATCTCAAAATTAAGGGATGAAAAATCGGGAGGAGTGGATGAAATTCCAAACGAGTTTATCAAAAAAGGGGAGAGAAATTCGTGGAAAGCCTAACTGCCCTATTCAATATAGCCATTGAAAATCAAGAGGTCCCAAAGGAGTGGAGAGAAAGCAAAGTGACATTCATTCACAAAAAGGGGGAAAAAGACGTTTTGGATAACTATCGAGGGATCTCTGTCAGTGGCAACATTGGAACAGTTTTCTGTAAAGTCCTGTATGGGAGAATAGAGGAGGTGATTGGAGAGAAGGTTTTTTTTTTTAGAAATCCAGAATGGCTTCAGGAAGGGAGGGCGAGTTACTGACCATCTTTTCACGCTATCCCAAATGACAGAATCCGCGAAAGCAAAAAAGAAAAAACTGTTTATGGCCTTTTCGGATGTCAAAAAGGCACACGATAGAGTATGGAGGAAGGGTATGTGGCTCAAGCTGGAGGCTCTGGGCTTAGGAGGCGAGTTTGTTGGAATCATGAAAGCGTTATATAAAGACGCACAGAGTGAACTTAGCCTGGGAAACATTACAACAAAACGTGTGCCTATGGAGATAGGCCTAAAACAGGGGTGTATCTTTTCGCCAATCCTGTTTGTATTGTACATCAAAGATTTAGGAGATGAACTCCTGCATAGCGAGGAGGGGGTAGCAGTTGGGGATTTGAAGATCCTAGGGCTAATTTTTGCAGACGATATGGTGCTAGTGTCAGATAGCGAAGAGGGGCTAACGAAAATGCTGGGAATTGTTGGAAACATGGGAGCAAATGGAGACTCGAACTTAATGAAAGCAAGATCAAAGTTATACCTGTGGGCCGCAAAGTGGACCCCACTCGAAGGTGGAGAGTGGGTGAGTTCTGCGTTCCGGAAGATAGCAGCAAACTTCGCAGTGTAGGGGAGACAGGTGATTACGAGTATTTTGTGGTAAATATAAACATTAAAGGAAGAGGCATCTACCGAAACCACACAAATAAATTGATTCTGAAGGGGAAGCGAATCCTTAACCAAATGAAACTTACAGGGAGAAACAGTTTCAATAAGGTTTTCGTGGGGAAAACCATTTGGGAAATGGTGGGTCTGCCAAGTATAACATACGGTACGGAAGTGGTACCCCTAAACCAGACGGCCGTAAAGAGCTTGGAAATCCTGCAGAACGATGCAGGCCGATGGATAACGGGGTCGAGTAATGCCGCAGCGCTAGAAGCAATCAGGGGTGAGCTTGGGTGGATGAGGATCAAGGACAGGATAGACCTGCTGAAACTCGGTTATCTTAATTATTTGGTAACTCTCCCCGACAGCCGATGGTGTAAAGTAATGTTCCTGAGAATTTTCAACTCAAATATCAAGACGGCGTGGATGGTCCAAGTGAGGGAGCTAGTAGAGAACTACTCATTGGAGATCTCGGACCTGGACGTTGGGGCAAACCAGGGTAAAAAAATCGTCAGAAAAAGGGCAATGGAGGATTGTAACCGTAATTGGCGCAAGGGGGTCAAATCAAAGAGGTCTTTGGGTGGCCTGCGTGATAAAGAGAAGCCAGGTTTTGAAGAGTACCTTGATGGCACCTTTGGGGGGTCACTGGTGTTCAAGATGAGGTCGCGATCCCTGGAGCTGAGGGGAAAAATTGGGAAAGACAGTGAAAGGGAGCGCCAGATGTGTAATTTGGGCAAGGTGGAGACCCTGGAACACTTTCTTCTAGAATGCCCAAAGTACCAGTCTAAAAGAATAGGATTCACTGGGAGTATAATGGGGATGTGGGATGGGAGAATGAAGGACATGCGGTTAGGGGAGTCTCAAAGGAGAGGCTTAATATGCTATTCGGAGAGATTGGGAAGAATGGGGCAAGGGATGTCATCAAGCAGTTGGTCTCCGAGTGTTGGGAGGAGAGGAGAAGCATGGGAATAGGGAGGCAGTTGGGAGTACAGGGGTAACCAAGGCCTGCACGTACGAGAACCGCGACAAATCAGCGGCTGGCCAAAGTGTTATTATTATTACACGACAGACGATTTTAAATGCTCGATTACAATCCCTTTTAAACACTAACTGTCGCAGTCTTAATACAAATTGGGATCACCTCCATAATTTTCTGTGTGACTTACAATCTAACCGTAACGTTTTTGATATTATTGGTCTAGCTGAAACTTTTGAAATAAGGAAAATATAACTTATGAACTGGAAGGCTACCACCCACTGGTCTCTCGTTCCCGGCCTGTAAACGATGACGGCAGGGGCGGTGTGGGAATATTTGTTAATGAAAATATGCCTTTTAAAATACGGAATGACTTATCTGTTTTTATTCCCCACGTCTTTGAGTCGTTGTTTATAGAAATATCTTCCACTACGAAATATGTTATTGGGATCATTTATCGACCAAACACTGCTCCAAAGGCTGACATTGATCAGTTTTTGACTACATTATCTGAGATTCTCGATAAATGGAATAGTTTATCTCATGGGAGATTTCAATACTAACTTATTAAATTTTGGTGGCCATTCCAAAACTAATATTTATGTGGATTCTATGTTCAGTGCAGGCTTCATGCTCGTCCTACAAGGGTCACAGACTTCTCGGCCACTCTTATAAACCATATATTTTGTAACAAAGTTCGTAAGTACAAAGCTGGAATTATTATCACGGATGTAAGCGATCATTTTGCGACGTTCTGTATTAGAGGAATGACTACAGGGCAGTATGTACCCACTCAGTATCATAGACGGGAATTCAAACGAGAAAGTATTGATTGTTTTAAGAGGCTTCTATCTGACAATGACTTCACTAATGTACTGAATAGTACTTGCCCGAACACTGCGCACAGTGCCTTTCCCTGTTGTTTTCAAAAAGCATTTCATCAAGCCTTTCCTCTAAAACCGGTGACTACCCCCCCCCCCCCCCCCAAAAAAAAAAAAAAAAAAAAAAAATACGTGAGATATGAACCATGGATGACATCAGAACTTCTGCAATCCTCATTAAATAAAAAGCGTTTTTTTCTAAAAAAGTTGAAAAAGTCCTCCGATGCTAATATCCTTGAATATGAAAATTATTGTAAAGAGTTTAACCGAATGAAACATAAATGCAAGGCTGAATATTATGACAACATTTACTTGAAAACAAAAATAATATAAAAAACATGGGGAATTTTGAAGAAAGCTATTAATAAATCAAAGAGTTCGTATGCTTTACCACCTAGCTTCATTAATAACGAAACTGAGATCAGCGACCCAAAGGAAACTGCCGATAAATTTAATTCCTTTTTTATTGGTATTGGCAAAACGATAAAGTCAAGTTCCCCATTCAAACAGATCATTTTCAGAATACCTTGGCAACGATTACAGAACAGAATCTTTCTTCATATCACCCCCTAATGTCCAGGAGGTGGTACTTTGTATAAACAGCTTCTCTCCGAAAACTAGCACGGATTCTAATAATATTTCAACTAAATTATTGAAAGAAGTTGCATTCTAGGTATCGACTCCTTTAACTCATATTATCAATCTATCCTTTAGTACCGCCATTATACCCCAAAAAATGAAAATTGCTAAAAAATAATCCCGTTTTTCAAGTCAGGGAATCCACAACTGTTTAATAACTATAGCCCTATTAGTCTTCTACCGGTCTTCTCTAATGTTTTAGAAAAAGTGATGTACACAAGGCTTTCAAACTATCTTAATACGCACAACATACTATACGATTACCAATTTGGTTTTAAAAAAAGGACCCTCGACGATTCACCCAATACTGCACCTTGTTAACAGCGTGGCTGAAAATGATGACCGGCCAACGAAGGATTGCACTTTGTCTTTGTTTCTAGATTTTCAAAAGCTTTTGACACCATTGATCATCCGATATTGATTAGTAAACTCGATCACTACGGGATTTACTGACTACTTATCGGGTAGAAACCAGTATGTTCAAGTTACTAACAGAACTCCCGAACCCAGAGCGACAACAACTGGCGTTCCCCGGAGTTCCATTTTGGGGCCTATTTTATTTTTAATCTATATAAACGATATTTCAAAATCAACCAACTTGAACGTTTGATTATTTGCTGATGATACTACAGTCTAGATGTCATGTCACAATGTAGAAGACTTATTCAATAAAACAAACACTGAACTTCAACATATCACCGAGTGGTGTGCTGCAAACAAATTAGTGCTTTATGCTAATAAAACAAAGTACATTTTGCTTCATCCTAACAATGACACACATAATATCACCAACAGGCGCGTAGTTCTAAATGGAGCGAATATTGAACCAATTGGTAGGCGACCAGAAGACACTTCAGTGAAATGTTTAGGTATTTGCATGGACGATAATCTAGGTTTCAGACACCATACCTCGACAGTTTGTTCCAAAATGGCAAGGGCCATCTACGCAAAAATAGAGCCAAAACTATTCTCTCACAAAAAACATTAAACACTTTATATTTTTCGTTGGTCCATTCTCACTTACTTTATGGTATCCACGTTTGGGGCCACGCTCCATCTGCCAACAGAATCTTTCCCTTACAAAAAAAGATTATCCGTATTATTAGTAGTAAAAAATATACCTCGCACAAATATCCTCTTTTTCGTAAGAACGGAATTCTAAAATTTAGTGACCTTTATAAACTTCATGTGTAGCTATCCATGCATGACTGGTGGAATAAAAGATTACCAGTATCCTTCGAAAATGTCTTCACAATATACAATAATCCCTCTGGTATGGATACCAAACAATCCGGGAAAATTCGAACATCCAAACCAAGAACTAAATTTTCATCTGGTCTCCCTATTCACACTTTTCCTCGATTTTGGAATGAAATCCCGCAAGTTATACAACGTTATAGCAGACAAGAGTTTAAGAAAACCATAACTGACAATCTTCTGAAATCATACTCTACGCATGTTGATTGTGGGCGCTCTGGTGTACTGACTGCAACCCTCTAATACGTTAGAGCACGCCGGGCATGATGCCTGTGATTGACGTACTCAGTCAAAGATTAGTGGTTTCCAATTACGGCGCATCTCGCCTTTCTATACATATACGTGTCATTTGCATCCGGCTCGATAAGGAGTGCTCTTGACCAAAGATACCTAAATTATAGTGCAGTTGGAATGCAAGTGCGCTCGCTTTGGAACCTGACTCAATTGCATGTTTTGTCTGACAGAGTTCTTTCAGCCCTGATAGACAGAACATGCACTTGATTGAGTCGCGCCAAAAATATTAAGATTTGTGAAATCCCCTCCATTCTGGTATCTTATCACATTTCATCGTCCTGATCTGCATATGTCGCTTTGGAACCTCACCCAAGATCATGTTTTGCCCGACAGAGCTTCTTGAGCCCTGACAGACAGGGCATGCAGTTTACTGAGTCTCGCCAGAAATATTAAGATTTGTCATATCCCTTCCATTCTGGTATCTTATCACTTAAAAATGACAAAGACTCGACAACCCTATGGTTTTTATAGAACAAGCAAGTACTCTAAATTAAATTATATGAAATGAAATGAATTATGTGTATCTTTATTGCAGTACGAATGTGTGACTTTTTACACCTTAACACGCCCATCCCATATTCCATACTCTGAGAAAGCGACAGATAATTTATTTCAATCGAATAGCCACTTTGCCAGAGAACGGTTTGAATTAATAAGACTATACAATTAACAATAATTGGTTCATTTTCCTATTTTCTACTTATAAACTAAGTATTTATTCTATTATATCTTATTTGCCGGAACTCTTTGAGTTCTGTAAAACAAGATATAATAAATTAAATGCATATATTGGATGCACTGAAGACCAAAATGTCTATAAATACAGGGAATTCGGTGGATGTCGGGTAATTCGTCTACATATGACAAGATTTTTTATTGAATGTGCCATTGCAAGTCTCAATTTAACTTCAAAAGTTTAAACTTACAGACCCAAACGCCTCCTTCGTTCAGCAGGTCAAACACTTTTGAAGGAAAAATCGTATACTTTGTCAACATACGGAGGCCGTTGTTACAGCATTAGTGGTCCTAAACTTTTTAACAGCTTACCTGAATCCGTCAAGTCTGCCCCTTCCATTAACTCCTTCAAATCCAAATTGAAAACATTACTTTTTGAAAAATATTTTTAAAGAACACATGGGGGAAGGCCTGTATACTTAAATTTTTATTCTTACTAATATCTTTGTAAAGCGCCTTGGAACTCTTTCAAAATTGTGATACGTGCGCTATATAAGTGTATATATTATTATATTATTAATGCAACGTGCGTCCAATGAAATGTTGCTACCTGATAAAGTGCTGAAAGTTATCCGTTGCCTCTTTCCATTGACGTTATTCAAAGCAGTATTTCATCAACAAACGAATAGTTTTACAAATGCTTTTGTCCCCAATTACAGTATAAATCACAGGTCAAGAATTTGCCTTACGTAGCGGTACTGCCAGCCAGTGCTGTTCCGAAAAATAGTCATTTTAATTTTTTACATTCAACTCAAAGCTTATGATCCCGCATTGGACGCTAATAAAGTGAAGGGCTGTTATAAATTTCTGACGATATGTTAAGAAACCTCAATGCCCGGCAAAGAAATTATATTACTATTATTACCAAAGTTGGTCTTGAGAAACGTCTGAAGCATGGAAAAGTGTGATGAGAAATGAGAAAAATATTTGAAGTTGAAACTATCGATCTCCGGTTATTAAAGTCAGGCGTGTGGAGCTGCTATTGAAAACGTTATTGTAACGTGTCAGATCGCTACACCCGAAAGTCAGTTTGGTTAAAAATCAACCGAAATCAACTAGGTTGAGTGAATATTAACCCAATTGGGTTCAAATTCTTTCAACCCAGTTGATTTTACTTAATTTTTAACCCAGCTGATTTCAGAGTGTAACGACCTGACACGTTACGTTATCTGTTCTGTTGCGGATTACTGAGTTTTACTTCCCCACTAAACTCCATTAACCCTTTACCCAACGTAACGGTCAAAACCGGCCAGCGCTATTCTCAAAAATCGCCAGTTAATTTTCACTATTTTTTTTCATTTTTTGTCTCAAAAACATAGGTTATGACCCCTCGTTGGAACGAGCTCGTCGAGCTCGTTCCAACGAGGGGTCATAACCTATGTTTTTGAGACAAAAAATGAAAAAAATTAGTTATTCAAGAATTATTTTTGCAAGTGTCGTCTGCTTTTCATGTTAGGTAAAGGGTTAATATACTAGAAAACTCTCACTAAAGTGATAATTATACGGAATAACTAAAGACTTAAATACGAACTCACTAACCGTATCATTGTGATTAAAAAGAGCCCACGGAAATGCGGTTTCTCCTCCTTCTTCCACATCATTTAGATAGATTAAAACAGTTGCAAATCTGTAATACAAAATATTGAGGTTTTTAATTTACTCCGTTGAAACCTTCCTCTTGTCTGGAATAATCAAATACATTACTGTAGAAAAGTAATGGGAGAAGTCAGGCTGCATTTTGTGGGTAGGTTCGGTGAGAAAATACTCTCATAGCCTTACAGCATTGAAGATTAAGTTATTGTTGACTGCCAGGTTTCCGTCATTTCAAAATTTAACCCTACCAAATGATATAATCTTTTTATTGAATTACATTTGAATTTACATATTTGTTGGGTTTTTTCTTCAAACGTATAACAGTGGACTCCAATGGAGTAGCACCTGCGAGCTGATCTATTGACAGGTTTGGAGCTATAGTTTAGATGAAACAAATAACTTGCTAATTGGTTAAAGTTAAAATAAACATTATTGTGACTGACGTTTGTAGTCTAAAACCCCATTCACATGGCGAGATTTACATACGTGTGTAACGATACACACGTGTGTAAATTTACTCACGTATGCAAACATGGTCATGTGAACGGGTCTGCACACGTGTGTAAAGATACACACGGTGCAAAAAATACATCTGGGTGGACCAGATGTAAATCCGAAATTGCACATGCGTATTGTTTACACATGTGTAATTATGGCCATGTGAATGCAAAATGTGAATTGCAAATTTTGCATACCCATTCTGAGACAGGGAACATGGAGGGGTTAATACATTGCGTCATGCTTATTTTGAGATTTGTTTCAACTGCGCGCCAAATTTCCAAGAATTTCAATCGTTTCCTGTCATATCTGTTTTCCGCGTTATAGTGTGCGTTTGAAAAAACTATGCCACCGAAAGAAAGTCGCTACAACCGGCCAAAGGGCGTGGTTCCTCGTGGTTGGACGATGAAACACAGATGGGCCGAGATGAATATTAAAGAAGAGATAGAAGATCCTAAAACGAAAAATAGTGACATTTATAAGGACGTTTCAATTGAAATGCAAGAGATTGTGGTCCCGATGGAATAACCGGCCTTTATATTATAAGCGACTTGTAAATACCACGCAAATACTCAGCATTTTTAAAATACATGTGAACGCATTGCAAATTTTACTATTGCATACCCTGGTAAAAATTGCACATGTGTATCTTTGCATACTTTTATAAATGTTGGCCATGTGAATGAGGCTTGAGTTAAAGAACTAAGGGAGCAAGTTGAGACACCACAAGTAAAATTGAAACAACATTTGTTTTACCGAAGATTCATAAGCTATGTTTTTGAGGCAAAATCGAAAATAAAAATTTAAATGGGGCTGGGCGGGTATAGCAGTACATCAGGTAAAACTCTCTTGCCCAAATCAAATTGAAGTCTTGTTAATAATTTGAACAATTTATGTTCAGTACGGAAATGTTTCATACCAATAACCAGAACGACACTGACATAACTCTTCTTGAGCTATCAAATGGAACAAGTATTTAAATAACAACACTGCGAACTTCCGTCATACTCTAACTGTAATTTACAATTTCACACAATTACCTTGTGACTTGTTATTATAATTCCCCGTAAGACACAGACAGGCCTATGCAGGCTTCCATCAGCCAGGATAGGCCTGATGGGGCCAAGTTACACATGAAGAAAGCTATTATCTGCCTTGAGGTGTCTGACATCTTTCAGCGACGACATATATCGCTTTGAAGATATACGATCCCTTTTCAAATCCAAATAAATCGTTAAAGGGGTTGAATTGGATGTACGCACCTGCGGGTCAACCGTCATTCCGAAAAGCACTTGCTGTCACGTGACACACGGTCAAAACGAGATCAGATGTTTTCTTTTATCAACAGTGTCCCTTGATAACATGTCATCGGTAAATGCAATGATGTATCATCTATCTGAATATTAGTTGTCGTTCCTGGACTATCAACAACCGATTATAGACATATACGACTCGATTTGATAGCACATTTTCAAATTTGTCTTATTGAGCACAACCAGGACCCCCCTCACCAACCAACCCAGTTGGAATTTTGAAAATAGTATAAACACTAAGGTTTAATGAAATTGAATCAGCGATTCCTAACATGTGGCACAGGAAAATGTCCCAATTATGTCGAAAAGTGTAGTGTCATTTTCAAATTGCCATATCTCAGATACTACTGAGCCAGTCTTGATGAGCTTCCTGTCCACACGCAAGGAAATATTCCGATGCTTTCAAAATTGTAAATTGAGGTTTGAGTGTTGTAAAAAAGGTATGTATTGACAATACCTAAACTTTGAGAAGAATGAACCATTGATACTGAATAAAAGAGTTGAAAGAAACAGAATGGTCACTTATGTACTCTATCGGTCATGCATTCATTAAAAGTAAATGACATTCTTCGCTGCATAGCTACAAACTAGCTAGAATTATTATACCCACAGTTGTTTAATATTATGTAGAAAGAAGGAGTTTTGTTAAAATTTTAAGATCGCGTGATCCACAAGGTCAAATTTAATACCGACAGGTGGGAGCGCGGTGGCTCAGTGGTAGACTGTTGGCCCTCTATGCTAGAGGTCCCGAGTTCGATCCCCATCCGGGACGACCCGCGTTGTGTCCTTGGGCAAGGAACTTTACACCGGTTGCCTACATGGGGGCACGATGACACCGTGTACTAAAGCGTACTGCACGTCGAAGGTGCACATGTCTTCAACCGCTGTAAACCTGCTTAAGCTGAGCTTGAACATAGTTAGAATGTTGATGAGCTGACAGTTGCTCGTCGATGCTTGGTGGTTCTCTCCGAGTACTCCGGCTTCCTCCATCCGTAAAACGGTTACGATTAGCCATTGTGCATAATTATGTGACCTTAATCACCAATAAATAAATAATATCGACCGGTCGTTATATTTCAACTTAGTCCATTGAAACTGGAAAAGGTGAGGTGAAAAACTCTATTTTTAGAAGTTAAGTTGACATGGATATACCCTTAACAGCGAGTCGTTACACATCATACTCCGTCCGCGTTTGTGTTAGCAGTTCTAAGACAGAACACAACAAGGGTGGAGTACTGGGAATGAACTCAACAACTCGATGTGGAGTGTTTCCAGTATTTCACGTGCACCGCAGCACCTTCGATGCACGTGAAATACTGGAAACCCTCCACCTCGAGTCGTTGATAGAGCAAAAATTCAACCAAAGGTGAGTTGTTCCTGTCCCTCGTACTCTACACGAGTTGTGTTCTGTACTGAGACCATGACCAAACTTGAATTCAGTGAATGTATCTGATATTTTTAAAGAAAAATATTACCATCTGCGATCTGATAACTTTCTTGCTTGTCACTGTTTTGTCATATATAGAACATTTCCCAATATCTGTATTGTATCGTGTGACGTTGAATACGCAGCGTAAATGTGGTACAATGTATGTTTCGAAAACGAAAAACACAAAACGTGAAAACTATGAATCAATGTTGTGCCTTCTGGAAACTTTCCGAAATCGTATGTACTGTAATGAGTAGTAGGCCGAGAGCAAGCTTAAAAAATAATGAATTAAGGAACTATACCCACCAGTTTGCAGGTCAGCCCCGGTTGTATCGTATACGGTAGAGACTCCCTGTGACGTGACACACAGTGAAATATGGGACACCTTGACGAAATACACCCGGGAAGTGATATCTCAGGTTCTTTGTGTTAACTGTTATTTCCTCTTCCCAGGTAGGTATCAGACCCGAGCCTTTTATTTGAAACAGTGGGAAAATGAATAAATATGTGTTGTGTACACTTTGGGCATGTACAAACTTTTTTATCGCGACGTGATTCGTGTTTGGGGGACGAAAAGCTACGAGTTGCGCTTGCGAGACGAGTAGCTATACCTCCCTAGAAACGAGTCGAGTCGTTGTTACTACTATCTACTACTACTATCGATCAGTTTTGAAAACAGAAAATTTAGTGGAAATCAAAGTTTTTGTGATGCTACTAGTTTTTATGCAGCCAAAACAGATATTTGAGATACAGCAGGACACCAACACATTTAACACAGACTTTGCTCTTCAATAATTACAGAATATTTTCATAGAAAGCAAAACAAGCGATGTCCTTTAATATTGCTCAGCCCCCCTCCCCCCTCCCCTTATTTAAGAATCCAGCCTGCATTCAATAAGATTCATTCACATAAGGAGGCCTATATCTGCCATAAACTTAATCAACTATAGGCGAACAGATACCGCCCCCCCCCCTCTTTTTTAATTGTTGTTAAACTTCTTCCCTCAAAGTATGGATTGTGACTCCACACTGGGACGAGTGTCAATGAGTGTTAGCCTATGTTTTAGGGGGGAAAAAAATCCTGTATTTTGTAAATTTGTTCAGGCCACACCTTCAAGTGAGTGTACTTTGTCTTCCATTTTCATGTACGAAAGGCAAGTGTTAAACAATTGTAAACACTAACTAAACAAATAACCCAAAAAACAACAACAAACATTGTGTTGATCAGAGTGTTGGGGGATATGGAACCCGGTCATGTCGTGTCCCCTTCCAGCGCCCCGACCCCTCCATTTCCGCAATTCACCGCCATTGCTGTGATCGAAAAGTTATCAAGCAAGAATTAATGAAGAAAAACATTTTGAGAAAGCCATTTCCACCAGTTGTGTGGTTCTGGTGTTTAACTGTTTGCCTGCACGTACAAAAATACGCTTTTTATACCTAAAGTAAAAATTAGACTGTCACCAATCAGACAATAGTCAATCAGTCAATCTGGTTTTGTACGCCCAATCACCAGAAAGACGGTCCTTTGGGGGTTATTAGACATTCTGGTAATCGCATATACTGTGAGCTAAATGGTTAAAGGAAATGTGTATCTGCAGGACAGAAAACAAGGAAAGAAAATTACAACTTTTTATTCAGCAATAACGTTGAGTAGCCTGTATTTTTTCACGGGTGCAAAGTGTTTCACCCAGTCGTGTCGAACACATACTCGAGAATCCAGACATTTTGCTGTTCAGTGCAAGTACACTCGCCCCTATGCAGACCACCCCATTCTGTTAAATCGAATTAAACGTCATGTTATATGCGTGGACAACTTATGTTTTGACGGTGGCTGCCCAGTTGCCTGGTTCAAACTCTGCAGAGTACAATGCCATACTGGACAGTGTGAAACTGGAAAAAAAATATATTTAAAAAAAGTTAGTAAAGAGACTTCTGAACTAAAATAGGAAACTGCGAAGGGAAACTCCACTCTGAGTGCACGCGTCGTAATTAACCTATGCCGTCCATCATCTAACTCAACGTACTGAAGACAAATTATTAACTTTTTAATAGAGTCATGCAGACCAAGAATGTAACAAAATTGTTCACAAACTCCCAATAAAAATAGACTGTGGACACAGAAGTCACACCTCACAAAGTCTATTGAACTTGCACAGGTGAAGACGATTACAATAATTTGTTCAGTAATTAAAACCTGTGGCAATAATCTTTTAATAAGACAGTCACGACATGGGTATTAGCGACCAGTGACATAATCGAACTACTTCTTGTTACTGTTTAAAGCTTCTTTTGTTCACCGACTCTCAGCAGCTTATTGTTTTGTCCATGTTAACTTCAAATTAATAGTCGAACAGGATCACTTGGCAATGTGAATAATCTAACTCAACATTCATTTAACAGAGAAAATTAAGTTTTCGACCCCCTCTCTTTCTCTCTCTCTCTCTCTCTCTCTCTCTCTCTCGCTCTCTCTCCCTCTCTCTCAGTTTATAAGTTTGGAATAAACTTCAGAAAAAATCAACAATGGAGGTGGAGAGGGGGCGATGAAAGTCACAAGAGTGTGGTAATTTCTTATATTTTATTTATTTATTTTTCTTGGTGGGGAGGGGGATTTCCACGTCACTGGTTGTGGCGACTAATTTTTATAATTTCTGGATAAACTCTTAGGAGCCACCCACAACCATTAGCCCTCTTGCAAATCTATTAAACTTATAATTGTTGCCCCCCCCCCCCGCCCCCCGCCCCCCCCCGCCCCCCCCCCCCCCCCCCACACACACACACATTGATTTAGTGGTAATCAAACTAAAATGCAGGTAATGAGCAACGACTTTAATACGTAAGTTCTACGTATTGATCCTGCAGGCTGTGTTTGTCTTTAAATTACAATGTAAGTTAAAACAATTGTCGTATTCAACAATATTATGGCGAATTAATAATTAAAATTGTTGGTGGTCTTTTTTATTTTTGGCGGTGGAGTGGGTTGGTGTCGGGTTATCGTTGGAAACTGTAATTAATCGATTCCAGTTGATGAAAGCGAACATGATGTCAGTATATCACAAGCACAGATCCGTTCAAATTATAATGAGGGGTCCAAAACCTGGGTGATTAAACTCAACCCTTAATTCGTTGATTCTCCGGCAAGTGATAACTCGCTTTGGGGAAAGAGGTAGGGTTAACGATGGTATTAAAGTATGGTGGGGGAGACCTAATTTTTCGGCGGTGGGGAGGGGAGGTGGATGTTGCCAACAGCCGATGAATAGAGATATACCCAACCTGTTTATCCTTGGACCTTCCCCGGTTTATGTTGGTCATAATGTTTAGCATTAACAGGACTCACCATTTGTTTTTAAAACTTATTTCTATTAAATCGTAGCTTGCCTTTATACACGTAAAGTACCAGTATTCCCTTATTTATTTGCATGAATGTATCATTTACAACGATGTTTATCAAATTTTCACCTGGTGGGCTTAAATTGCAACGAGTGCTGCCGACCCTCGATAAAGTTTTCCGTTCGCACGTACAAATGTTTCCACAGGTTTAATAAAAATAGAAGCGCGAATGAATTTAAATGAACGGCATTGAACACAAGCACAACCAATTAATGTTTTTTAAAGATACACATTTCTGCTGCGATATGCAAACAACCGTGGATCGGCTGTGAGATGTTCTACGAATTTCTTTCTCACAGTGAGCATTGGGAATGAAATGGTTTTCGTTCACCAAAGGCGCGCTGAGATGCAGTGGGGCAAGCCCCTGTCGACCCACTGTGATTGTTCAAGATCTTGTAGAGATATGTCTAGGCGTGTTAACGGAGGCAAAGGATTCGGATACTACGCAGAAATCCCAGGCTTGGATGGTCAAGAAGACCGTTCGTTTGTCTTTGTGTTGTCG
This sequence comes from Pictodentalium vernedei, assembly GCA_031216915.1. Classification (NCBI taxonomy): domain Eukaryota; kingdom Metazoa; phylum Mollusca; class Scaphopoda; order Dentaliida; family Dentaliidae; genus Pictodentalium; species Pictodentalium vernedei. Next base: position 245,313,844 of record CM062290.1, on the reverse strand, counting down.
TTGACTGAACCCTCGGGTGAGGACCAGAGCGAGGGGGGGGGGGGGGTCTCACAAAGGTGCTACCTCTCCCTGTGGGTACTGTTGTGTTATTTACGGGCAAGTAGAGTATGCTGCTTTGAAGGCTGATCATGATGCGGTGGAGGGCCGTCATTGGCAAGTATAGTCTGCCACAGGCGTTTGATCGAAGCTGGAGTTGGTTCATTTTTGGATTACAGTTGGATGTATCTTTTGGATCGTGAAGAGAAAGCAACAACGACCACTTTCGGGGGTGAGTATTGAATGAATGATGAATGGTTTTAGCACGCCGGAGGCGCGCAGGGTCGGTGTGGGACAAGCCCTTTTCGACCCCTTTTACTGTAGATGAGTTTGTACTTGTCTGAGCGTGGTAAAGGAGGAGAGTGTCCGGGTACTTGGCGGCGCTTATGTCGTTTCTGCTTCTTTTTAACCCTTTACCCAACGTAACGGCCAAAACCGACCAGCGCTATTCTCAAAAATCGCCAATTAATTTTCATTATTTTTTTCATTTTTTGTCTCAAAAACATAGGTTATGACCCCTCATTGGAACGAGCTCGTCGAGCTCGTTCCAATGAGGGGTCATAACCTATGTTTTTGAGACAAAAAATGAAAAAAATTAGTTATTCAAGAATTTTTTTTTTGCAAGTGTCGTCTGCTTTTCATGTTAGGTAAAGGGTTAAGAGGAAGTGATTTTGATGGAGAGACTGTGACAGTAGCAGTAGGTGTTGTTTGTGCACTGCTGGCCGACTGACCTGGTTGGAATGGTCTAGTCCGTGCTGCGTTAGGGGTTGTTGCTGGTGATGTCTGTTATATTGCCTGTGCTTCCAGATGTATGTTGATTTGCCGGTTTATGTTTTCGAATGCTTCCCTTAATTCTTCACCCTGTCGTTCTCTTGTGATTCTGCGCTCTTCAGCCTTTTTTCGTATAGTGTCCTCCAGGTCCAGGCTCTTTGGTGCTGAAGGGAGAGGCGATTGGGGATCGGGAAGTGGCGAGAGAGCAACTTCCAATTCCATCTCAGTCTCCACAGGACTGTCCGCATCCAACAATTCCGGCTGAGGAGCCGAAAGTCGGTTGGGTAAGTCTGTGGGAGTGGGAGGGGAACTGGCGGCCGCCTCTGGCCCTTTCCTTTCCTCACTCTTCTCTATCTTCTTTTCCAATAAGGCCTCCAGGCGTCGGGTGCTCCTCCGCTTGGTAGACGGGCTCTTCTTTTTTTTTCTTCCGTTTCTTCTCAGGGCCTCCAGACTCCTTCGAGTGAGGACCAGTGTGAGAGGGGTTCCTCTCACGAAAGGTACTACCTCTACCCAATGGATTAGGTGTGGTGTCTTCTACTATGAAGTCCAAGATCAGGTGGACTCTCTTGCCTGTCTCATGGACAGTCCAGGCGACAGGGCAAGAGACGTCCAGAGTTGATATGGTCTTGATGAGTCTTACTGGTAATTTCAGCGTTTCCACGATTGCTAGTCAAGGTGTTCACACTCTGAAGAGTGGTGAGCATTGCGAAAGGAATGGTTTCGAGCGCCGAAGGCGCGCAGGGACGGTATGGGAAACAAGCCCCTTTCGACCCTCAGTTAGCATTGGTGGGATGTCACACATATTTGTACCGGCGCCTCATTGGTTAGTAATAATTAACGGGCAGGATTACAGTCATGTTACTGTGTCGAAAACAGAAAAGCACTCCGCGGATTAAAATGTCGTATTATTGATACTTTTTCGACACATAGGCCTGCCAAATTAATAATTTTCTTATGGTTATGCATTTTCGACACAATAGTTTTCTTTTGATTGATTCAAATCTTGCCTGTTGCCTGTTCGACATTTAGTTCGCGAGGTATGATTTGTTTTCTGTACTGATAGCGAGGTTAATTGGTTACACATGGTATTTTCCCAGTGCTATAGGTAGTAACGCAAACCGGGTTCGTCACCCCTAGTTTAGCACTAGAAATTTGGGGTGATGGAAACCGGAACTTTAATGGACTGTACACGTAATGACATGTGTTGTTCTAAAAGTGATTTGAAGAGAAACAAACCTGCATAATCTGCAATTAGTCACCAATTTAGCCAGATGACAGCATGGTTGTGTTTTTACGGGGATGTTGTACTCCTTTGGTCCGATACTCTGTGAATCCCAATGAGCATGGTAGTGGCCGCCTGTTTCATAACGCACAACCTGTAAATCAAATAAGATGTTTTCGTTCTCTTTAAATTTGCTCGACTTATGACGATTGTCAATTGTTAGATTGCTGGAAGCCTTTACTAAATACCATAGGCTGTGACATCTGCACTCTATTGAGAAGAAGAATGGTTTCACGCACCGAAGGAGCACAGGGACGCTGTGGGGCAAGCCCCTTTCGACCCTCAGTGACTGTATAGTAATTGGTAGCTGCACGTCAAGGCGTGTTAAAGGAGGAAAAGGATTCGTGAACTCAGCAGGTGTCCCAGGCTGGGTGGCCAGTAGTGTTGGGATGACTTAGTGCAGATCGTTGACTGAACCCCGGGTGAGGACCAGAGCGAGAGGGGGTCCTCTCACAAAGGTACTACCTCTCCCCGAGGGTAGTGTAACGTTTTTCGGACAATTATAGTCTGCCACTTCGACGCTGAGTCGTGGGGCGATGGTGGGCCATCATTAGCAAGTAAAGTCTGCCTCCGACTGTTTAATCAATTTCCGGTTGTTCAGTTTGATGTGTTTTGAAGAGACGACAACAACGGCCCCTTTCGGGGACACACCCCAAAAAAGACTCTAACTTCCCTGTTTCGGGGGCAGGCACTCTATTGGAAGAGATTTCATCATTTTAATCCTAGCAAGATCCAAATTGTAACATATAGCTCAGTTACATTTCATTGGATAGTGCCTATTGGCATAGCAATATATGATGAAAACAATCTATGGATAAGAAAAATGTAGCATTCTACAGTTAAATTACTGCGCATGATAGAACATGAAAAGGTAGATTTCCCCTAAATATCCCAGGGAACGAAAGTCTACTTCGGAAAATAACCCACATCCTATAAACAAACATAACAACTGTGTATTAAATTTCGGATTGAACATAGGAGACCTTTAGCTGAGGTGTTCCAAGAGCTTCTTGCATTTCCAGGTCAGTTTTAATGCTTCATATGGGTTTGGCCGCCTGTATGTCCATAGCTTTTCTACAGTTTTCCATAGTCCAATATGTAGTTACCCGTCACCATATATACCAACCATATTAGGCCACTGAGAGACTGTGTAACAAATATATATCTTACCTACTACGTTTTTGTCAGTAGACTGAACTACCAACGACGAAGAATAATAAATAATGGAATCCTTATATATTTAACGCACATCAGTTATCGTCTGCCGATATTTTGATCGACGAAGGGGTCAAAGTGAGTTCTCTTTGGATGTCAGTCGTATATGTGTGTTCTACTGGCCATATATTTAGTTTATACTGTAACATCCCATGGTGACATTTTGAAACCAATGACTTTTTCGATAATCTGTTGTAGGTAAGATATAGGTATACTTAATGGCGAAGAACCCCCAAAAAAATCTTGTGTTAGAAATATCGATGAAAAATGTTTATAAATTGTAGCGTAGACACTGAATCCAAATGTGTGTGGGTGACTGACGGAGATTTAAACGTAGAATTACCGAAAGTACTCAATTCAAAGGGAGATTTAAGAGGCAGCCTTCGCGAAGAAAATGTCCATCTGAATGAAGGCCATATCCGATGATGAATCAAGGCCTAGAGAGAAGACACCCCATGCTAGTTGTGCCTTCTGGCGTGACGCTCAACGGGCAAAGTTGAATATCCGTAAGATTCTTGCTAGTAGATGTCTGATGTGTGAGAAAACGCAGTATATGTTCAAACCGTTGAAAGTGAATGTGTCGGACAGAATGTTTGCAGAGAAGCTCAGATTGACAAACGGATATACACTCTAGAGCGAAACAACGAGGAAGCTAAAACCGGAGGATATGGACAAATAGAATTACTCGAAGAAAGGGGTCAACAGTATAAAAACGCTGCAAAGAGTACAAAGCTGTATTCGAAACGAAATGATTGAGATGTGTACCCCCTAAAAACCTCCGATACCCCTAGTTGATAATTAACATTATCATAATGGATACTCGAAAATGTCTTGTTAGTGATAAATTGCGTAACATAATTTCAGACGGCACCGCTCAGTGAATTTTTCCAGCGATGTAAGATACGAAACTTACCTGCAATGCTTCGCTATTAAATACTACATTTCGTGGTAGTTTTGTAAGTTGTAAGACTCTGGAAAAGAGAAAATATAGGAACAAATATTTATTACAAGACGAAATTATCAACAAAAACATTTTATAACAGAGTTAAGATTATATATTTTTCTTAAAAAGGCGTTTACAAAGACAAGGTACAGCATTGCATGTAGGAATCAAATTTATTGTGCTGTCTTTGGGTATAATCTGATTCTTTTATTTCTATAAAAAACAACTTTTACAATTGCTGACGCACCGATAAGGTTAACCTTCCTCGCTTTAGGGTGCCATGTGAACAATAATTACGTTGAGTTACAATGGATAGTCTAATCTGTCTCTATGAGGGAATTTGCGAACTGAGTTGCTTTTACCAAGCATAGCCCTTTACCTAAGTTAACGATATATTCACCTAGTAATATTCGAGAACATCGCCATACAGATTAAAGAAACAAAATTATTTTTACTCCAAAATATTGTTATGTCCCCTTATCGAACAGAGCTTGTTTAAATCTTTCCAATGATCAATGATGCGCAGAAAGCACAGATCTCTGTATAACTGAATTGCTGGAACGTCAGTGAAAAACGTCTTATCTGAATCTGCCTCCCATAAGATGGCGTAAAGTAAATCAACGCGACAACTCCTCCCGATCGATGATGTTTGGTGACGTGAAAGCTGTTACGCTGTGACTGTAGTCACAGCGTAACAGCTTTCACTTCAAGAAATATCCTGTTGCTTACTTAGCATGGAAATTAGTCACACTGTATCAATTTTCCAATCTCGGCACTTGCTTTTTAGTCAGTAATAACTAGAGCATATTGTGAATATTCAATTCGTATTAACGTGAAAAATGTGAACTTATTCATATCTCCCAGACATCAAAGCATGTTCTGTAAAAAGCAATTTGGAGATTTCAAAGCGTCGAAAAACTGAAAATCTTCGCAAATTTGGTTGTTTTTGAACATTGCTTATTCATAACAACAATTGCCCCCACCCCTAAGATGGCAGCCGCTGAGACATTTTTCTGTATGTGACCAATGGATGTTCCAAAAATTAGAACTGTGTGTTTTATCGATTCGGTTCCGGTTTTTGTGGCAATCCGGAAAACTGAATCGTGAACCCCAGCAAAAACCGGCCGAACGGTATTACTGTGTTCGAGTATAAACGGGATCAAACTATCTTATTGGGAAGGCATTGGACTAGCAGCCACTATGGACTCTCCCCACGTAGTCTATCCAGAAAAGGGGTGAAAATGTCGTGTTCTCAATCGGACAAGTCAATAAGAGAGAAAATATGTCAATGAGGACTCAATAGACTAAGCAACTGGTCCCCTAAAACCCTAAGAATGACCAAAGGGGAGTTCAACCCAATGGGGATACTAATATACAAGGCTTTTTGTGACCAGTGGCGTCGTACAAACTATTGCAGATTTTTTTCCAAGTTGAGGAACATGAGGTGTTATTTACTATGCGCTCTTAACACAGAAAAACCGAACCGAAACCGAGTTTTTTCCAGCAACCGAACCGAAATCGAAACCGAAGCTGGCAAATCTGAACCGCCCAGTTCTGCCAACAATCCATTTATACCGAAATCAGTGGTCAGAAGCTATATTGTTTTTAATCAAATAACTAAATTCTTAAGTTGTTCTATAGTCATGTTAGGTACATAATTAACCCTTTGATTTCTGATAATATCTTCAACGCTAGATCAGTGTCACCAATTGGAAGAGATAACATTCGTTACATGAGTGAATACGAATCAATATTTTTAACGTGCAGCCCTATTGATTGGGTCTACCACACAAATTCACTGAGCAACTATCCATTTTATGAATTCTGATCGGATCACGATCCTGTTCCGGAAAAGTGTCTCTTCGCATCTGAAGGGTTAGTAGCAAATGAATTCAGATTCGCCGTGGGAGCAATGCGTTGAGCCTTTTTTATAGCAAAATAATGCTGTTCAGTATGTCCTACACTTAACGACTGCGATTAAGGTGATGCTTCATCTCTCGACCTCTGCGCAACATTGACCAAAAGAGGAGAGGTGCAACATTGTCAGAAACATTCTCAGAGAACATTCTCCTTTAACCTTTCGGGTACATTTAATTGCATCCTCAGTGTCAAGAAGCGTTTGCGAAAATTTAAAGGCTAATATCAGGTTGGAAAACTACAATCTCGTTTTTATCAAATCTAATCAGACCCAATAAACGTTTTTGTGAAACACGTTTGTGTTTCCGGTTGTACACATCATCACAAAAGTATTTGAAATATGTTTGTCCCTACATCCCGATAAATTCTGTCTTTTGATTGGTCAGAATGCCTTAGACAAATAGCCATGACAAAGGGTGCACCCAACATCCAAGGTATATGAGAGCGTGCAACATCCAGGGTATAAGCGCACGCGAAACATCGGGGGGGGGGGGGGGGGGGGGGTTGGTTTAAACGAAAGCTTTCCGCGTTTGCGCGCCTCGACATAAAAGTCGAACCAAAAAATACGGAAAATAGTCACAAATATCATCAGATTTCCGACAATTCAATCATACAAATAAAATGAGAGCAAATAATTTGTCCCCTGAGTACCAATGTGTTCTATGTGCCAGTAGGCACATGGAACATACTGGAACTCAGTGGACGATATGTCAACAAAATACTGTTCACTCCGTTCCTTAACGACCCAAGGGATGTAACTCTAGCTGTTGTCTTCTGCGATTAAACATTTGTGATAACATGTATCGTAATAACCAGATAATTATCACCTTGAACATCATAATGTCAGCTGGGGGTTTCGAATGTCATCCAGGAGGACCATCTTAATTATGCCCCCATATAAGTGGCGTAGGCTAGCCAGTTCCACTAGGTCACCCGTTCGTCAGGCTTACCGTCCGTCCGTTCTTCGGGCTTGTCGTTGCTGAGTTGTTACCATTTTTTACTTTGATGTTGTCATCCATCGACACAACTTCGAAGAAGCTTGTATTTCTTCATTTTTAGGTCAAATATTTTAAATCAGATATTAACCGACATGCGGACCTGTGTAGTTATGATTTTGAAATTGATCGGACTCATTTTGTGAGAGTCATTGCCATTCTTGGCTTAGACTTAGTTATTGCCCTTCTTGTAGTCAATGAACCCAACTTTCATTTTCAATTCGCTTCACACTCGGCACAGTGTTTCGTCAGTTTTGGATCTGTGCACTTGCGATTTTGAGATCGTCGGACTTATTTTGGAAGAGCTATTGCCATTTTTGGACTTATAATATTATTGCAAACGCGATCACTTTGCCTGTGGTTATTCGGTCATGGTTTAATAAAACTTAACACTTGCCATCGGCCAGACTCAGAGTTATTGCCCGTTTTCAACTTTTTAAAATTTTTGCCTTCTTCTTTGTGGAATGCGTGGGGGTATTGGGCGTCCAATTGGGAGAGACATCTCCTACTTCTATTATTATATCAGTTATACCCAATTCTCTGGATCATAGGTTACATAATCAGACATAATCACATTTCACGTGTGTTTTTTTACAGATACAAATTTTGTAATGATCTTCTCTTTTCATTTCCTGCTCTTGTCACTTTACGAATTTTACCCGGATTGACCTGTGGTGTGTCGTATGTGGTGTATTGGATCAGTTATATTAACCCTTTACCCAACGTAACGGCCAAAACCGGCCAACGCTATTCTCAAAAATCGCCAATTAATTTTCAAATATTTTCATTTTTTGTCTCAAAAACATAGGTTATGACCCCTCGTTGGAACGAGCTCGACGAGCTCGTTCCAACGAGGTGTCATAACATATGTTTTTGAGACAGAAAATGAAAAAAAGTAGTTATTCAAGATTTTTTTTTCAAGTGTCGTCTGCTTTTCATGTTATGTAAAGGGTTAACAAAAACAACAGATCACAACCATTATATATGAAGTTTGTGGTAGTCTCTTTGATAAAGCTTGTTTCCTTTCTTTTCCTTACTGTAACTTTCCCCCTTCCACAAGTTATTTATCACGTCGGGCGATGTATTATTGCTCTATAGTTCACAGGTTCGAATATCTCTGCATTGGCATAAACCTATCACAGATGGTTACCAGTTTGGTAATCTGTGAGTTGGACCAATCCGAGATGTTAGTTAAGGCAATCGGCAATGTTGTGTTAAAAGTCGTGCTAGTCTACCATATGCTCTCAGGCCACCTGTCAAATTTTCCACGGAATTCAACGCTGTTATGAGTTATTTTCTTGTCCACTTTCCGTGGAGTTCGCGCGCAGACTTCCGTTGTTGCAATAGCATCTTATTTTACTCACAATGATATACATGTATCCTTACAAACTCCTGTTATGGATATTCCAATTAATAAGTATTTAATTCTCCGCGCATGCCCCAAAATATTAACCAAATTAGTGGAACTACATAGCGTAATATCATAAAACTACAGCTGTGACGACTCTTCATTCATAATTATTTAATTCACAAACGTACTTGATGGTATTGGCGAGGTCATTAACGTTTCGGTCCGTTCTTTTTTCAGTTCTGGTTTTTGCTGCGTTTTATATATAAATCATGATTCATGGTGTGTATGTGTCACGATCAAATCTCGATCCGAATGAGAGAAAAAAAAATTGTGTTCAAAATACTGAATTTAGTATCACCCAACCCTTGCTTTTGGAGTATTGTTTTCATTCACTAATTGGTTCTTAAACCTATCAAAAACCTATCAAAAACATAGGTTGTGATCCCCCGTTGCAACGAGCTCACTGAACTCGTTCCAATGAGAGTCATAACGTATGTTTTATAAACAAAAATGAAAAACAATAGTTATTCAAGAATTTTTTTTGCAAGTGTCGTCTGCTTTTCATGTTAGGCAAAGGGTTAATGTGTCTCGCCTATATAGCAATCCTATCCCGATCAGACTGAAAAAGCTATCGTTTTCGGGTTCACAGTTCTATGTAGTATAGAAAATAAGAGAATGTAAATTGGTTTGAAGTCTTATACACAAACAGGTTGAGTCAAAGTTCTCAAACTTGTCCAATGCACTCCCGTATATTCTTCAATAAATATTAGCATTGGTTGCTACTATTTAAATTATCTGCTGCTACCTTACCGTCAGTGTTCTTTTAGATCTTGTATAACCGTATCATATTCATCCATACTTTACCAATTAATAGACAATACTTGTGCCTAGTTGTTCATACCTAGTGGATGTGTTACCAAAATGTCTCATGTCCCTTTCAATACCATGAGTCCGTAAATCATAAATGATGATACAACAAACGCTTTTAACCCTTACGTAACTTGAAAAGCAGACGACACTTGCAAAAATAATTCTTGAATAACTAATTTTTTTCATTTTTTGTCTCAAAAACATAGGTTATGACCCCTCGTTGGAACGAGCTCGACGAGCTCGTTCCAACGAGGGGTCATAACCTATGTTTTTGAGACAAAAAATGAAAAAAATAATGAAAATTAATTGGCGATTTTTGAGAATAGCGCTGGCCGGTTTTGGCCGTTACGTTAGGTAAAGGGTTAAAAATCTACTAACTAGAACAAACTATTTTGTAAGTAATACCCCGGTAAATATATGGTCAAGACCCAAGGTTAGAGACTGAAAAATTTCTGACATAGTGGAACGGGAGTCAAAATTTTTGGCAGTGTTTCCGAGTCATTGATCGTCAGTACGAACATGAAACTTTACTCAATATTCGTTTTTAAAACAATAACGAACGAAAGAGGTCGTAAACGTTTGTTTAGTATTAGTATTTTAAAGAATTACCGTCGTTTAATGAAAGTAAGTCGTTGAAATAATAATAAGACACGCTCTTCATGACCACTGGATTATCATATGCTCATAGCGAGCGCTTTTGGCAAAAGATATTGGAAAAATGAGTGTATATTTGTATAATGAAAATTATTTCGCCAAATGGTCCAATTTATTTTCAAATTAGCGCCTTCCCGAGAAAATGTTGGCATGGTCGTGGGGACAGCCACCCCCCCCCCCTCCTCCGGCACCCCAACTAGCTTCGGGCCTGGACGTATCTGGTCGTCGCTGTCGCATACGATGTTAGTGAAATTCCACGTAAACTTGTACATGTAAAAGATAAATAAACAGGGTGTCAAAATAACGAGTGGGATAAATTATTTAATTCATGATCGTTTAACATAACATCTTCTTTTCGAATTTTGCAAAAACGTCATACTACCGAAATTAACAATATGATAAATGACAGTGGTTTTAAAAATGTCATTCCCCTGATTCTCAGGTCTTAACGAGAACAATGAAAAAGGTGTGTTTATAAAGGGAGGGTATCGACAAATTGACGATCCTCACCAAAGTGTCCTTTTGAGACTGGCCGCAAATCGGTTTTTTTTCAGTTCAAAATGTCGAGAAGCAGACTGAATTGTAAATGCGCCAAAAATATCGGATGTAATAAATCAATAATTTTCTTGGCGATCAATGAGATGTTGAATTACTCCCCTTGCATCCATCACTACTCAACTGCCTTTGTAAACAAATGAATGCCGATAGGAAAATTTAAGGAAAACTTAAAGTGGTTTGCAAACACTTTGTTGGTCGACATGATAAATGCGTTACTGGACGATTAGTTGCCAGATATGGTGCCACATGGGGCTCAGCGAGAACCATATTAGGCCCAGCTAAAGCCTTGCCTCACATTATTCACTCTTCCCATCGTGTCCGCTAATTAACGAAAAATGTGTGGATGCCCGCTTGTCCCCCCCCCCCCCCCCTTCTGGAATGTATACAACAGCCTGGTCATGGCTGAGTCTATTTCGTCTACTTCAGCTATCTTCCAGTCCGTTTGGTTGTGGAAAGAAAAATAGTAGACGCTACTACATACCTTTTGTGTTTTTCAGGAAACATACCACAGAGCTATGTGCCCTACTGGACCAAGTATTCCAAAAGTCAATACTGATCTTTTCATTTGAATGCGTTTCAAGTAATGCACATTGATCTTTACCAACGCAGGCTGCCAATTATGAACACTTACTTTTCCCGTACATTGGTTAGTGTATCTCCTTTGTAGTCTATGAAGCTGGTATTGCTAAGACGCACAATATCTCGCAAATCTTTCTCAGACAGTTCTTTCTTACTGTCGAAGTTGGACCGCAATAGGGTACTGTCATGGAAACCTTTTCGTGTAGCAGCTTCAATGATTATGTCGCATTCATTTTCCGTCAAAAAACCAGGTATTTCTACAAAATTTATTATTATATAGTTGAATTGATATGCAACGAAATAGTCCGTAATATGAGAGTGGATTACCATGGAAAACCCATATTTGTGATTTCCAAAATACTTATAAACCCCTCGGCTACTCAAGTCACAAATCACTTCTGTTCGGAATTGGACGCTGTTATCGTCTGTGTGTTTTGTTGAGTTTGCGTGAAGACGATTGATACAATGTGATGTCCCTTTACTCAAAAACATTACATATATTCTCTTCTTCTCCAATTAAAGATATGTCAATCATAAGTGTTTAATTCACCTTGGAAACATAAAGATATGGACATTACGTGGGTACTACGCAGTGTAATCAAAAAACTACAGCTGTGGTGAGTTTTCGTTCATAACGGTAAATGTCATTAAAACATTAAAAATTCTGTCAAATTAACTCTGGACTGAGAAACTCTTTTTGCGTTGATTCAAAGAAAATGAATGGTTATCGAATTTTGATTCAGTTGAATGAAACATTTCAGTTGGTCGGAAAAGCAAACCCTACGTTCACTTTTTCGACCAACTGGAATATTCCTGTTGATTGAATCTAAACATATGCGATTGGTTAACCTGGGGCCAATAGTATAACACTTTTACAATTGTACTTTCTAGAATTGTATTTTTACCTATTATTATAACTGACTAAAATGAATCAATAGAACTTTAAAAGATATGGCAATTTGTCAGTTGGCAAACTGCCACAACTTTGAAAATACTAATGTAATGGTTCATTTCATCACTTTTAAAGTCTTAACTATAAAATACAATTCTTGAAAATACAACAGTAAAATGTTTATAGTACTGCACCCTGGTTCCAGACGATAACCGCGTGGAATTCTTTACAACATTAGGCTGGTGGCTTGAAAGCTTCAAAGTCCAAAAGAAAAACACCTAAAAATGTATTCAATATTCCATCATCGAACCCCGGATCACACTCCTTAGTCCATTATCTAGCGGTTTTCAAGTGCAGCTAATCCAACGGGTGTGTATGAAGTGCAATCAACACTCTGGAGACAAAACAAGAAAGGTGAGCTATATATATACATTATCATGACCATGTGCATGACCTGTAAGTTGTATTAGATTCTCGGTCGTGTTTACAATCGGATCGAAACTTGCCCCGACGGTCTCGTTGCGATCCGATTGTAAACACGTCCGAGAGTCCGATACAAATTACAGGACATGCACATTATCTAACAATCTTGATACATAAAGCCCGTTTCCCCCATTCTTCAGGTTAAATTGGGTTGGAATTGGCAAAAATTTTGAATTTCTGAAACTATGCTTTAATGCGTAATAGCAATGCATTAGAGCATGGAGTTTTTTTCGGTTTTTCAGTTCGGTTTTTGCCGCAAACTGAAAAACCGAACCCAGCCATAAGGTTTTTTCATACATTGACGTTAAACTTCGAAATTTACAACGACCCCTCGTAATCTCATTTTGAAAATGGCAACGAACGTCAGTTGAACGGGGAAATCCCAAAGCGATTATTTCCGTATAATTATGTCCGTGTATAAGTCGCTCCCACGTATACGCCGCACCCATTATTTTCAGCTATTTGAAGTTTAGTTTTGGAGGGCCCGCGAGAAAAGTGTGGGAGAGGGGGCATTGATGTATAGCGTTTACCAAATAGAACATATACAACAAGTACAATCTACCTCAAATTCTTATTAACTCTTTGTCAACTGAGTGCTAGTGAAGTGTGCTTTGTCCCAGTACTGTCAGTTGGACACAGCACACTTTAAATAGCTCTCATGTGACATTTCTATGATCTTTTTTAGTAAGATAATAGTGATTTGGATTAATTGAAGGACTTGTAAATAATACCGAACAATCGATCCGAAACCGAAGTTTAAAAAAAAAATAAAACCGAAACCGAACCTGGAAAAGAAAAACTCCACGCACAAGAACCTTTTTTTCGAACGTCGAGGCGTTCTGCGTTTATTACACGCCTCTATGACATAGAATCCATGAATTTATAAAAAGGTTTTATTTGTAGAATTTGACAGTTCTGACGTTTGCTTGAAATAAAATCAAAAACGAAACTCAGATGTGATTGGCAAACACGTGTGACCGATCGAAACTTAAATAAAAAAAATATAAAGGAAAACTGAGTCTAAATAGGTTATTTATTCGCATTATTAAGAAATTAGCTATCGTTATCTGAGAGATATACGCTGCAAAGTTAGGACTTGGGTGTTATAATGTCGCTCCTCATTTATAGAATAAGTTTAATTTCGTTAAATTTGATGGGTTTGAACAAAATATATTTTCCAGTTGACATTCGATTAAATCGGTTGTCACCGCAGCTTCCGAATTGATGTACGTCAGAATGCGACGTTTCGATCGGCTGATTACGAATAAGTTCAGAGTATTGTTCATTTGATGGATTCATGACGTCAGGTGGAAAAGGGTGTGTCAACGGAAATTTGTGTGGAACACGTGTTCCGTTCGGATTTGTAAATGTGGAACTGGAAGAAAAGTAATAAATATAGAATATACCCATAGTAGCTTGGTGTACCAAATGTTCACCACAAGTGGTGAAGTGGGGTCAACCGCGAGCCTTTGGCGCGGTTAACACCACTTCACCACGAGTGGTGAACATTTGGTTTACCAAGCCACTTTGGGTATATATTTTATTTATACCATGATCGTAAGATTAATGAGTTTAAATGTTAAATAAATCAACATTCACACGTGCGGATCTGTTTTTGTTTACATGAGCACCGGTGTGCGGTACTTCCGCTGGCAATGTTATCGCCGAAACAAGATAGAAAACGAAACCGCAAATTACGGGGCCTTTTTCATGTTAATAACATAATAACATACTTTTTCGAGTTGTGGATGCTTTATTAACATGAGACAACGTGTGTTTGCTAAGTTTTGGTACCTTATGAGTGGATAGACCGAGAGGCCGCATCAAACGCGCGTGTCGTTCTGTGTTTATTACATGCCTTCACGCCTATGAAACAATTATTAGAAGGACACTCAGCAATTCATTTGGCAACTATCAGCAAGTTATTTTGCAATCGGTTTAGTTTCGGGTGATCAATCGCTGATAAAGTTTACAAATACATGTGCGACTTAGGGTGAATTCCCGTGGGCAGATGTATAAATAAACTAAACATGTGGTGTACGTATGTTTGTACAATCGTACTAGCTTGCTCTATTCAATTTGTTATCATTATACAGTTAATAATGATTGGGTTGAACTCTCCCTTCTAAACTTTAGCAGTAATTCTATGCACAAAGTTATTGTTATTTATTGTCTTTGCGACAGCTTATTAGAACTTAATCACTTTGTTCAAACTGCACAGCTTCCGTGATTGTAGGTCTACCGGAAATTCCTAGTAGGCTATGTGTAGTTTTGACAGATGACGTGATCGTCCAAAAATAGTCCGTCAACGATTTCCATTCGGTACATGTGTGCGGAACGGATTTTCATTTTCCGCATGGTTTAGTGTTGATGTAGATGGGGATTTAATAGAACAGGCGTCTAGTAAATAATGTATCCAAAAATAAATTTCCAGTCTTAACCTTTTGAACCCGAGAGGCCGCTTTTTCCGGTGCAGGAACATGATACGTCCTAATATTTCATTAAGTAGGATAGCTGATATGTGAAAGTGTGTGGTCAACAATCAGTATTTTCATCGTGCAGCCCGATGGCTGCACGTTGAAAATATTTATTGGTCTATCCGCAAATGATGAAAAGTGGCTCTTCCAACTGATGTCACTAAGCAGGCATGGGAGATATCACCAGTGTCCATAGGGTTAAGTCTTTTTACTATAACCCCGAGTGACTAATATTCCAACTACAACATCAAGGCATGCTTTCAACGAAGACATGCCTTGATGACGAAGTTGGAAGTTGGAATATTTGATCTGTCGGAACTTGAACTATCACAGTCGGGTCAAATCAAACATAAACCACCTCGATCGGTCGGCTTCGCGACGCGCTTGCCAAGTCCACTTAGGCCATGTTTATACAGAACGCGAAGCGACACGGGGCGCAGCGACTTCGCAGCGCTTCGATAGACCCGTTTATACCCCGCGCACAGGCACTCTTTTTCATGTTTCACACTGCATAGTTTGGCAGGCGCGCATAAGCGACGCAACATTTCTGGCTTGACTAGCGAAACTGAAAAATCGCGTCGCATCGTTTCGCTTTGTGGCACGACCTTTATAAAAGGCCAAATGGAAATACATTGAAAGCAAAAACTTTTCTCGGCCGCATCGCGTGGCTTCGCGTTCTGTTTCGGTAGGGCGTTGCAATAAAGTAACAAATAATAAAAAATAAATAAACATCTCCTGCCCCCCCCCCCCCCCAATAAAAAAAATCTTACCATATATAGGTGGTTTGATTGCTCTTGTATATCTTTTCAGTTTTCTGCCGTCTATATCTATTTCAACAACATGGTCAACCTAAAACAGTGTTGCAATAAAACTTTACCTAACTTACATGTAACAAGATTAACAAATCAATACTGTTAACAAGAACTTGGCGTTCAAATGTTATTATTAGTCACTTTTTTACTGAAAACGATAACTTATGATTCCTAACTGGAACGAGCTCGTTTCATAGAGGGTCATAAGCTAGATTTTGAGGTAGAAAGGAAAATGTTTTTTCTTCGATATTTTGGGGTTTCTTTTGCAAGTGTCGTCTCCTGTTCGTGTTATGTACAGCACTGTGGCCACAAAAGCAGTCTATTACGCATTCCGATTGAGACCCGATCAAGACGCACGCTAGTGGGTGGAGATTTCGTAAATAAATACTGTGAAATCAAGATCGTAAAAAAAGCAACAAACGAAAATGGCATCTCAGATTCAATGTTCTCTTATTTATTTTTCAACAAGTTACATTTTGTTATGTTGCGGTGTTGATAGCATCGCGACTGGGTCGAAATCCGATTGAAATTCTCTGTCCGCTCTTGTGGTAACAGTTCCGCATGCGTCAATTGTGTGCAGATGTAGGCACACTACACGGAGGGTGGCTATCTCTAAACACCCGAAGTGAAGATTTTCAACAGAAACAAAAATTCTTCAGTTCCGGGGCGAAAAACATAAGCATGCGAACATCTACCTGCACATAATTTTAACAACATACGACCAATGCATGATCAAGACAGAAAGTATACAAACATGAGGAGGGTATGTGAGTGGAGGGATGGGATGCAGTGATTGTGTTTTCTTTATACCTATAAAGGATTTTTTACCCAATTTTTTAACCATGTATATCTATCTAATTGCTTATTGCACGTCGTCTCGTATAACTGGGGTGATTCTGATAGTCTTTTAACCTTTGTCTAGCGGACGATACTTGCGAATTCTTTTCTTGAATAATTGGTCATTTTCGCCCTCCATAATAAAACTTATAACCCTCAGTAGAACGAGCTTGATGTGCGCATTCCTATAAAGAATTACAAGCTTTGTTTTAGAGGCACAATTTTAATCAAAGTCGGATGGTGAGTTTTGTGAAAAGAGTTGACCGGATTCCTCCGGTACGTTAGATAAAAGGTGAGTGGGGCTGAGTGTTTCACCTGGGAACCATCGCTCTCGTACTATAAAATATCAGCACCCAGATGGTTCGAGAATGTGGCAACATGAAGTTTTACCATTAATGAAATCTGCCCAGTGGGCCTTGTAATTTTATTTAGTACTGCTAACAAGGTAGTCTCTGTGAAACGACTAACTGCCCCCCCCCCCCACACCCCCGGGCCTCGACAAGAGACGTCTCATCGAGACCACTAACATAGTAGAGATCTGCAAAGATGTGGGTTTTAGGAATAGGCTGTTATGGTAATCATTATGGATTTCGCCATTCTTATTTTTTTAAGGCGAGGAGTAGGCGAGCGAATAAATCGCTCTCCTGAAAATGCCAGGCCTCCTTCCGAGGGCCAGGGTCTCCTCGCGATTCTAATCACATAAGACATTCATTTGACGCTGTTATGGGCGGTGTATTTACCAGGTTTTCATGGAGTTTGTGTGTAGATTATTATTTATTTTATGTGCTATTCCTTCACTCACAGATATATACACAAATTCATTCCTACCCTAGTTGTAGATATTCCAATTAATAAGTATTTATTCACCATTGGAATCACTACGATATAAGCACAATTAGTGAAACTATGGGTGTAATGATAAAACTACGTCTGTGGCGAGTCTTCATTCCTTATGGCAATGTCATCTGAAATTCGGTCAAATCAAGTCTCAATTGAGCCACATTTCTTTCGTTGTTTCAAAGAAAATGAACGTTTCTGGTATTTTATAGATTCAGTCGTCTGGAATATATCCATTACTCTGAAAAGCTATCCAAAGGGCTAGACAGGGCCCAAGACATATCAACGTCGAAGTTCTTGCAAAAATTAAATTTTTGGCCCGAAAACTTGACAGACAGGCAACACGTTGAATGCAATGATCATATTTTCGTGCGCGAGCATATGGGGTCCTCCCAAAGGTTACGCCATGAGCTCGAGTTAATCCTTTCCTCTATTGTTTGGAGAACTTAGTAGCTGGACAACACATCCGATGCGATGATGATGTCTTCGTGCGCACATGAGGTCCTCCCAAAGTTGAGGGCAGCAGCTCGAGTTAATCCTGTCCTCTACATTTCTGTTTGTTACTGGAGTAGTCATTTCTAGTCGAGTTTCTCCTGCCTAAATAAAAAGACGCCTGGAAAGAAACAACTAGTAGGCCATATGGGTTGACAATTTTGATGTTCAGAGGATGTACATTTTATGTACTTGTCTTGTCAAAACTGCGTATTTGACGTGAGAATAAAATATATTTATACCATGATTACCTATTCTACAAAATATGAAAAGCTTATGACATAAATTTTAGCTTCACACTCCAACCGTAGTGAACACGTCAGAAATGAGATTTCAATAGTTAAAATTTACACCTACAGTGCATCCAAGTTGACCTTTGGTGACGTTGAGCTAAATGCGAACTTGTCTAATTTGATCACGAAGTGTGAAATGAAAGTGGCAATTATTTATTACGTTTTTAAATGGGTTTACCTCATAAGGCATCAAAAATAACAGACATGCACTGTCTCATGTTAATAAAGCAACCATAACTGGAAATAGTAAGTTATTATGTTATTAAAATGAAAAAGGCCCCTTTTCTTTTTCCATTTCGTTTCGGCGATAAAATTGACAGTGGAAGTACCACCCACCGATGCTCATATGTAAACAAAAACAGATTCGAACGCATGTACGTCTGCTGCTCAGTAAAATCGAGAAAAAGTAAAAGCGACTCTTAATAATCTGACGATCATGGTATAAATAAAATATCCCCATAGTAGCTTGGTGTACCAAATGTTCACAACTCGCCGTGAAATGGTGTTAACCGCGCGCAAAGGCTCGCTGTTAACACCACTTCTCCACTCGTGGTGAACATTTGGTACAACAAGCTACTATGGGTATATTCTATATAAATACAACATTTTTCGACATGCGCAGAATAAGTCAATGCTGTAGAAACTCGTAAGGTGCAAGGCGATGTTTGTTATCTTAACTCGAATGGCCTCTTGAATTAAACGTTTGAACCAGAAAGACTTATTTCGGGCCAGAACAGATTGCTTCATAGCCTTTTTAGTTAAGGTTTTTACCCTCTATTGCTTCAGTTTGGCCTATATAAAATTATTTTATTCCAATTTGGAGACATTCTCAGTTGTTCAGTCTCCTCCTCCCTCGTTTGTGAGCTGTTTTCAGTAAATTTGGTAATTCGACACATTTCCTATTCACTTCCCGAAGATGGATGTTGCAGTATGCTAGTCTGAAAAGGTGTGGAAGGTAGTGGGGGTGAGGGGTATAATTGATGTGCTTATCATGAGGTAATTTTGTAACATATGATTTTGTCTTTGATACTTAACTAAGTTAGCTCACATCTGTTTCGCAGCGAGCGCAAAAGCCAATATGGGTGAAAAAATGTTTGTGCGGAAATGCAGTTGCCTCATTTAATTCAGCAAAATCCATTTCTCTGTCCTCACGGTTTGAGAAAAGGACAAGTGTGGACAAGTTCGACCACTATTATTGGAGAAATGGAAAGAACACGATCGGGTAGAACAAATCCGTACTTTTTCTGCAATAACAAATGGCACGCCCCTTTATAACGTAAGACAAATGCGTCTTTGCGTATCATGGTGGGTATCTGCATGCGTGCTCGGAAAACCTGTTTGGTATGCACATGCGTTCTATAATAACCATACAACTTAGTGGTATTTTCAAAGGAAGCGTCGAGGAATGCCCACACGAATGTCAACCAGCGAAATTAACTAAGGTATATTGTGACGTATTTGATTGCAAAGTGTAAACACCAATCAACGTAATGTGTCGTACTTCATGAACAAGAAGGGCAGTCATTTCTCTCCGAATCTTGATATACTGTGGTTACAGAGACGATTTCTTTAAATCACCTGTGGTATTAGCATCTAGAATTACTCATATTCAGCTAAAAAGCACGAGGTGAAAACTCCGACTTGCAGCCTTGGACGCGGCAGTGGTTATAAACATAGTTTTACAAGCTGATACAATTTGAATGATGATGTTTTGCTTTGCTGAAAATTGTTGGGAGGTTGGTTGCTGGCATCCTCGAATAATTTGTATTTGGTCAAATTTATGCCTTCCGGCACTCCCCAATTATATATAATGAAGTGGTTAACCCTTTACCCAACGTAACGGCCAAAACCGGCCAGCGCTATTCTCAAACATCGTCAATGAAGTTTCCTTATTTTTTCATTTTTTGTCTCAAAAACATAGGTTATGACCCCTCATTGGAACGAGCTCGTCGAGCTCGTTCCAATGAGGGATCATAACCTATGTTTTCGAGACAAAAAATGAAAAAAATTAGTTGTTCAAGATTTTTTTTTGCAAGTGTCGTCTGCTTTTCACGTTAGGTAAAGGGTTAACAAGTTAAGGAAAAGCGAGTATGCCAACTGTAGTTGGACATGTATATTCTTGGTCCATTTGCCTGCTGGCACTCTCCAATAGATTATAATAGGACAAACTCTGGAAACAAATGTTAACTATCTAAAAAAATCTTGCACTCAACTAGTTATAGATAATTCTACATGAAAATTGAATTTTGCAGACTCCACCCCACCGACATCAACCCACCTAAGAATACTGGGAACTCGCAATAATGTAGATAAATATATCTTTGTCTTTGTTTCGATATTGTAGTTTAGTTGACCCTATTTTCCTTTTCCCCGCTCATCCCATCCACTTGATCAGACCACCCCAACACACATACATCCAAGATTAAGTTAAAAATAAATATATCTCTGACGTTCTTCTTTTCTTTTTTGTCAAATCATTTCCATCTATGTATTTGGGAACCACTATTATATTGACCAACCTTTATCTCTGTCATTTGTAAACCATTTTAATATCAGATAAACACGAATAATGCATCACAATCATTGTATTTTTTTAAAGCCTTTAGAATGATATAATCATTGTATTTTTTAAATCCTTTGTAAAGATACTCCAGAACAAATAAACTGACCAGACATCAAACTCCCCAATCAATACAAAGGAGAAATTTTCAAATGTCTGTGTGCACGGAATTTCACTTTTTATCTCTCTCATCTTTCAACTCATCATCGTATTGACAACTTCATGCAATCGTTCTGGTGAACTGTGTATTATGTTATCCGACTGACCCACTGACCGTACATTTAATAGTTTAGTTTGACTGTCCATTATCATCACATCATTATCGGGGAGTGTAGTGAATTGTGTATTATATTATCCAAATGACCCGCCGACTGTATATTTTGATTGATCGGTTTGACCGTGTGTTATAATCACATCATGTTTGCGCTGTGCTGACGAATTGTGTATAGTATTACCTAACTGATCCACAAACTGTTCACTAGGACAGATTAGTTTGACTGCCCATTATAACCATAACACGTTTATTAAGTATATCTTGTGTGTATGTGTACATGGGCAGGAAACCGAGGAAAGGGGTTTCGGATGAACCTCTTCAAAGTTATTCAGTTTTATGCTATGTTGTCATGTAGTAACCACCATTAGTACAAATGTCTTGTTTGTTTATAAATTAGCTAGGGACCAAATAACGATGTTTCACATTAAAACGGAATGATGGATCCCGTTTTCTATGGAATATGTTCATTTACTTATCTCTCCACCACCCTCTTTTTGATCACATTAAACCAATGCAATGAAAAAGACTATCTTCATTTACACACTTTATATTACTCTGTTATAACTCCTGTTGATGTTTCTTTTCAGTCACAAAATGAATTGTCTACATTATTTATAATTCTGCAGGTCTCCCTCATGCATCTGTGATTTGGTGTTGCTGATGGAATGTTTGTAAATCATGGCGGGTAGTATTATTTAGAAGGGATCCAGACTGATTCTAACTACGACTTTAATTGTCTCGTGAACGAAATGACCAACATGTCCAATACAGCTGTTGATACCCCATCTATATACAACATTACCGATTGTAAATATCTCATTCCTAGTGAGTTGCACTCAGAGCTCAGGGACATGAACGGATCTTTTTCTGCATTTCATATCAATTGTCAAAGCCTTAATGCCCATCGGGATCCTCTAAATCACCTGCTATCTGAACTAAACGGCAATGAAAATACATTCGATGTCATTGGTCTCACAGAGATCTTTCAGATCCCCTCTAATATATCTTATATACTAGAAGCATATCACCCTTTATTAAAACCTACGAGACCCATTGCTGACGATGGTCGAGGTGGAGTAGGACTATTTATAAAAAATGACACTAACTCCATTGTCCGACAAGATCTCTCTATTTTCATACCACATGTGATTGAGTCAATTTTCATAGAACTAAAGGATAAGAATCTGTCGAGAATTATTGGTGTAATACATCGACCAAACGCGGCCCTCAATGCGGATCTAGATCTTTTTCAATCAAAGGTCAACAACATAACTGACTTACTTAAGAAGGAAAAGAAAACAACCCTAATCATGGGCGATTTTAATATTGACCTTCTGAAAGTAGCTTGCCACTCGAAAACAAATACGTTTACAGATTTAATGTTTAGTGAGGGATTTATGCCTGTCATCACCAAGCCAACCAGCGTGACTGATCATTCTGCGACGCTCATAGACAATATTTTTTCAAATAATCTAATTAACTCTTTCAAATCTGGTATAATTCTCACTGATGTTTCCGACCATTTTAGAATCTTTTACGCTGAATCAGCAAATATGTCACTAGATAACGCAATGCCACTTTTATCTAGGAAAATAAACTCTATCAGTATCGAATATTTTAAGGTATTGCTGTCCCAGTGTGATTTTGCTCCAGTTATGGAATCCAATTGTCCCAATGCTGCCTATGGACACTTCTTAAACATTTTCCGGAATGCATTTGACTCGGCATTTCCTTTGCAAAGTCAAAAACGGAAAAAGAAATACATAAAGCGAGAGCCTTGGATGACGAAAGGTCTTCTAATCTCAGCTAATAACAAGAATAAATTTTTCATGAAAAATTTAAGAAGTCCTACAGAATTTAATGTTAGAATTTACAAAAATTACTGTCGGCTGTTCAACAGAATTAAAAAAACAAAGTAAAGCAATGTATTACGAAAACGTCCTCTTGGAAAATAAAAGTAATATGGGAAAAACATGGCAAATTCTAAATAATGCTCTAAATAGAAACAAAAACAAAAGCAATTTACCTTCCTTTTTTAACTTGGGTGAAAAAAAGATAAATACCCCGAACGAAATTGCTCACGAATTCAATAATTTCTTTGCAAATATAGGAAAAGAGACCTCAAAACAAATAAGGAATTCCTGCAAATCTTTCTCCGAATTCATAAAATATCCACTCTCAGATAATATGTTTATTTTACCAACGTCGTCTTTGGAAATCATCAATATAGTAAGTAAAATGAAGTCTAAAACAAGTCAGGACTGCGAGAATATTTCATCCAGTATCCTTAAACATCAGATAGATTCGGTTGCCAACCCCCTAGCCCATGTCATGGACATTTCATTCAGTCAGGGAATAGTTCCTGAAAGAATGAAAATTGCAAAGGTAATCCCAATCTTTAAATCAGGTGATGAACATAACTTCACAAATTACAGACCAATAAGTATTCTCCCTGTCTTTTCAAAGATTTTAGAAAAACTGATGTTTGTTAGACTGATAAAATTTTTGAACAAATTCGATATTCTCTCTCAACACCTATATGGTTTTAGGAACCAGTATAGCACACTACATCCAGTTATGCAACTGGTAAAACAGAAAAAATAACAAAGTCAGTAAGGACACCACTTTAGCTATTTTTCTTGACCTTTCCAAAGCCTTTGATACAATAAGCCACGACATCCTTCTGCAAAAACTCGAACATTATGGAATAAGAGGTAACGTTGTTTCAAAAGCTATCTGAAGAACAGGAAACAGTATGTATCATTTGATGATAGTAAATCTAATCTAACTGAACTGACATGTGGAGTTCCACAAGGTTCTATATTGGACCCTATTTTATTTCTAATCCACATCAATTACATTGGTAATTCAACTACATTAAATGTCTTGTCGTTTGCCGATGACACAGAAGCATACAATCTGGAGCGGAGATAAATGCCCTAGCCTCAGATTTCAATGAGGAATTAACAAATATATTCGACTGGTGCGCCGCCAACGACCTAGTCCTGAACGAAAAGAAAACGAAACACATCTTACTTAATCCAGGTCACAGAGAAAGGAATGTTACTCATCAGAATGTCTGTATAAACAACCGGATAATCTGCAAGGTGGGCAGTGGCGAAAGTGAGAAGTCTTTAAACATTCTTGGTATAAACATTGATGACAACTTATCGTACAACGCCCACATATCTCAACTCTGCACGAAAGTTGGACTTGCCAACTTCGTTCTAAATAAAGTTAAAAAGTTTCTCCCTCATAGTGTTATGAAAACTTTATATTTCACTCTGATACAGAGCCACTTCATCTATGGAATTTCCTTATGGGGTGCGTCAAAAGCCTGTGATCGTCTGCAAAAACTGCAGAAACGGGCATTACGAATAATAATTAATAAGAAAAACAATGCCCAGACTGACCCCCTATTTATCAAAGATAGTATATTGAGGTTAAAAGGTTTACAAATTACACGCTTTATTATTTACGCTTGATTGGCATAATGGAAACCTCCCGGTTTTATTTGCAAACTTCTTCTCAATTGTAAATAACCAATCCAACATGGTTTCTTGCCAGGCAGGTCTCTTACACACACACACAAAAAGAACCAGCTTTGCGCTACCAAAGCTATGGAATGAGTTAGAAATAAATATCAGAACTACAGAGAATAGGAAAGAATTCAAGAACAAGTTAACAACAATATTTTTCTCCTCTTACTCCGAAAACATTTTCTGTTCGAACCCTTATTGTCCGGATTGAATAAACTAAAATTTATCCTTGTCCAATAGCAGAGACATTTGCCATAAAAAATTCTTGAATAACTAACCATTCTTATTTTTTTGTTTCGGGTACATTGCTTGTGAGCCTTCATTGGGGCGAGCTGAATGAGATCGTCCCAATGAAAGATCGTGGGCTGTGGTTTTGAGACAAAGTGTTAAAACAAAATAAAATGTGAATAGCGACTTGTATGAATAGCCCTGGGTGGTTTCGGCGGTTACGTTGGAAAGGGTTAACGATAAAATCACGTGTTGTCTTTGATAGTAATTATTGTCTGGTATTCTCGCCCATGTCGTCGCCTGCCATTCTGCTCCCACCTATCATTTCGTAGATCTACGCATACTATTACTACCTCCAAGCTAATGGGAGGAATGGTGTCAGTAGAATCAAGACAGCGACATTTCGAAGTTGATCATCAGCGACACTTTGCACGCATGCTGGAATGAGACCAAACCAAGACATTATAACCGGAATCCACAATGTTGCAGTGTAATACCCATTTCTTTCTTTTTCTTTTGTTTTTGTTGATCTTTCTTTCTCTTTTTCTTCTATATTTCTCAGGGAAACGCAGGAAGACAGCCAATCTGGCTATGCCTTCCCCTGCCGGTATACAATGCATTCATTATTGGGATTATTGTATTTATATGTACTATATGCAATATTTCTTTTTGTTGAAATGTCAACATGTTAACTACGTGTACTATATGTATACATTGTTATATTTTTAGTATATTGGCAAATAAAAAATATCAATATCAATATCAAAAAGAGGTTTGTTCAAAATTTCAGAGACATAATGAATAATACGATCTTGTCCAAGCCAAGTATCGTCATCTATAATGACGACCTTATGTAAATATGTGAGAAAATATGATGGCAGCACCGGGCAAGTAGAACATTTACACGAAACGAAAGACACTAACGTAATGTAGTTGTTTCCGCAGCAGGGGCGTGGCCAGGGCAAATGAAGTGGGGTGCGTAAAATATTCACCCCTCACATCGTTTCACCACCTACTGAGGTACGATTGTGTACTCCCAAATGTGAGGGTCCAGTGTCCTCCCCCGGGGAAAACGTTTGAGTTGTCATGCCAAATGAAGCCCCTGGGTACTGTTTGAAGGATTAAGCACCCAGAACGTGGAGGAATAGTCATAGCAAAATAACTCAAGAAATATGATGGCGAGAGTACAGTTTTTCGGATTTCAAGTAAAAATGTATTGAATAAACGAAGCTCTTATCTTGTTACACATTCTGACAACGATAAAATGGTATGAGTGATAGACTTCATACCGGTACCTAGCAAACTCTTCCCAAGATAATAGGTGAACTGTTCAAATAATGAATAAACGAAGCTCTTATCTTGTTACACATTCTGACAACGATAAAATGGTATGAATGATAGACTTCATACCGGTACCTAGCAAACTGTACCAAATATGATAGGTGAACTGTTCAAATAATGAATAAGCGAAGCTCTTATCTTGTTACACATTCTGACAACGATAAAATGGTATGAATGATAGACTTCATACCGGTACCTAGCAAACTGTACCAAATATGATAGGTGAACTGTTCAAATAATGAATAAGCGAAGCTCTTATCTTGTTACACATCCTGACAACGATAAAATGGTATGGATGATAGACTCCCCCGTTAACCCTTTACCTAACCTGAAAAGCAGACGACACTTGCAAAAATAATTTTTAAATAACTAATTTTTTTCATTTTTTGTCTCAAAAACATAGGTTATGAGACAAAAAAATGAAAAAAATAATGAAAATTAATTGGCGATTTTTGAGAATAGCGCTGGCCGGTTTTGGCCGTTACGTTGGGTAAAGGGTTAAAATGTCGCTGACCCGCGGTGCGTAATATACAGATGGTTCCTACTTCTGTTTTACATACGTTTCACATGTTCGTCAGTGAGGAATGGAAGTTTATAAGCTACCACATCATATTCAAAGGACTTACAGAATAGCTTGCCAATGGCACCTAAGTGAAAGTGGGTATGAATGTACTTGTACCTTCCGTGATTGTCACACGGATTAGTCGGACCCCAATTGAAATTGTCACACGGATTAGTCGGACCCCAATTGAAAGACTATTCGCGCTGAAGGAGAAACACACAAGACGGACATTGATGGAAGCACGAAGTGAATACGGTTCTAAGAATCAGTTAATAAATCACATCAGCGAGGGGAGATCGCACCATCACCCCAATTTAAATACACTGCCGTCTTCTGTTTTAACATAGCTTATTTAATGCTTAAAGTCGAACTCTGGTACCCATTATAATTACTCATAAGCCTCTCTAGTTTTCTAGTTTTACATGGCTGTGCGTCACACGTATACTTTTCGAGTGAAGTATGGATTTTTGGTGATTTAAAATAGAACGCTCTGGTCGCCATGAAGTATGAAGTTCTGTAAAATTTTCATCAGACAACGTTGGTTACTAACCTTATGTGGTTCAAGTCTAATTAAGTTACCCATTGATGATGGTTCGTAGCATACGGAATGGAAATCCCATCTGTATCTCAGAGCAGTGCACACTGAATTTTCCACTTTTCCAATATCTACCTCATTTGTTTTCAGTGCGAATAAGTGGTCACCTGATGGTTCTCGGTAGCAAGTTGCCTGGTCGCCAGGTTTGTTGTTCAGTGCTGTGCTGACTGGGGTTTCTACTCCTTTAATATGTCCAGTTGTTTTCGCGGTTTGAGAAATCCTTCAAAAGAAAATGAATGAAACAATACTATGTATTTTTTATAGACTTGAGATTGTCGTTCCCTGTTTCCGACACGAAATAAAAAAAATCTATTATCTGGTTCAAGTACCCCTGCATGTTCTTAATACTGTTTGGAATTCGACGCTGTCATGTACCATTTTTGTTTAACCATTTTTCGCGGAATTTGCGCGTAAACTTCCGTTTATGTTTTCTGATGTGCTTTTACTCACAAAGATATACACATATTCTTTCGGGCTTCGGTTGTAGAACTTCTAACCAATAAGTAGTTAATTCACCGTGAAAATATCAACATAACTTATTGTACTTAGCGGCGTAATTATAAAAAATAAAATTATAAAACTAAATTCATAACTGTTTAATAAATAAAAACAAAATTCCTGATGGTATTGGTGTAGACATTACAGATTCGATCAAAGCCAAACTCGGTTGAGAAACATTTGTTGTGTTGATTCAATGCAATGAATGTTATGATAGTATTTAGATTGGGATAGATTTTTGGTTGATAGTAAAAGCGAACCGTAGAGTCGCTTTTTCGACCAACTGAGATATTCCAGACAATTGCATCTAAACACAGACGATCGACTATTTGAGGGCTAGACTAGTTCCAGACATCGTCGAAGTTGTTGTTTCAAATCTGTTTGATAGTTACAATTAGTAGTTTTATACTTTAGAGCAAACAACACAAAAATTCACAAAGGCAGCTTGTTAATGCAAACTGCAGATTCAATTAATGAAGTATTTCCGGCCTAATAGGTGAATTATTTTGATTGAGTTAAACAACATGCTAAACGTTTGGGTCGAGCATTGCATCAACATTGTAATACGTTGATTTTTTTTGACGATGCATGATAACTATGGAGGCCTGTACACATCGATTTCTCCCCTATTGCAGGATAATACATTTTGTATAGTAGTGATGGAATTAAAATAAAAGTATGTAAGGGAGGGGGGTGGGGGTGGGGGGGGGGGGTGGGGGTTGTGGAGGGGGTCTTAGGAGAGTTGAATTAATCCAACCAGTTTTTAATTTTATTTTTGTTTTCAATATTTCAAGAAAGAACACAACTCTGAAATAAAACACAGCCTCATGTTTTTATATTCCAGAGTAAGACAACAAGATATGTTAATATTTTCAGCGTGTGGTGTCCGGGATTTGAATTGCCCGCAGTATGCCTGCTGCTGATACACATCCGTATAAAAGGGGCGCTTTGTTATCCAGTGAGATGAGATCTGAAGGCCTTGCAGGAAGGTATGATCTCGGGTGGATGCGGACGACTGTGTCACGGTTAGGCATTCCTCTTTTATTGAGAATAAATATGTCCAATATATCGATTTCGACCTTCACTCAATGGCAGGGGGGGGGGGGGGGGCTCATTCTGATTAATAGGCCACCCCATGCCCGTAATGTACTAAACTTGCCAATATTATTCTAACAGCTCTTCTGCATCATTGTATTTTGGATGCTGATTTTTGTTTCAAATTCTATCCTGTCCTGTCTATAAGATGCCAACATCATTTTAACGTGATATTCTCTGTGAGATCGGCATATTTGAGTGACCACTTCATGGTGACTTGGTAAAAGCGGTCAATCGGTCAATAGTATGCAATATCATCCACGGTGGCCAGGTGTGTTTCCATGTAAGAAGAGGCGGCGGAAGCTCTGCAAAAGTGGGGGGGGGGGGGGGGGCACAAATTTTTAAAGACTAACGTGGTTTGTTCCTGTAGGATATTTTTTTTATTTTATAACACACACTCGAATAATTCCCTATAATGTCTCAACAAAATCAACCTTTGCTAATGAAGTTTAAATTGTTTTTATTCTTTTAACCCTTTATACCCGAGAGGCCGGCTTTCCGGCCAGGAACAATGTACGTCACAATTTCCTAAAGTAGGATGGCTGCTTAGTGAATGTGTTGGGTAGAGCAATCGATGTTTTCAACTTGCAGCCTCGAGGCTGCGCGTTGAAAATATTAGTTGGTCTACCCCCCCCCCCCCCCCCCCCAGACATTGAATAAGGACTCTCTCGACTGCTTCCATTGAACTGACTTGAAAGATACCACTAGGGTTCGAAGGGTTAAACTGGGTGTTCTCTTCATGCCAGTTCAACATGTTGATTTACAAAGCATTCCATAAACCATTGGTATCATTTTATCCTTACAGTTCTCAGTTCTTATTTATTCCCAATTTGTATCCCGATTTTAATGAACTATTTAATTTTCTCAGAGATAATAACCTCGTTTCCAGTAAACACTTTTTTATCGCGACGATATAGGCTTAGATGCTGACATGTTGTTAAGGTCCAATAAATCAATAAATATATCTTTAACAACTTACCTAATGTGACACTAACCCTCCCCAGCACTAATCACAAACATCGATAAATCTAAATTTCTGCCTAAAAATACATGGCCTACGACCCCCGCCTCCCGGTTCGGGTGTGTTGAACTCGTACTAACAGAGATTCACAACAACCTATGTTTTTGAGGCGAAAAATGAAAATGGTAAACACAACAAAAGTCTACTTTCGATGTTACGTTAAACCTTACGGCAAACATATATTTGCTATTGAAAATGTTAAAGTATTGATAAAAATACAGATTTAACCGTTACCCAACAATATATAGAAGATGACACATGAAAAAAACATTTCTGGAACAAATGAATATTTCTTTTTAATCTAAAGTGAAAATGTATGACTCGTCATTGGAACGCGCGTACCAAGCTCATTCCAATTAGATGGCATAAGCTGATTTGTTGAGGGAATAAATAAAAAACTATCAAATCTGGCTCACGATTCTAGAGACCAGCGCTGGTCTAGATTGGGATTTGCTTTTTGAAAATTTATATTTCACCTGCTCGTCACGAATGAAATATTTATGGTAACCACTGAAAAAACCATAGGTATTCATTTTATTATATACGTTGTCTAGACAAAAGTAAGATCTACCATTTAGTCGCAAATGAACGCCAAGTAATTGCTTCAAAAGCGACAAACAATTTATTTTAAAGGCCAACCTACCAGTGGGTGGCTAACGACCCGCTTCAAAGACGGACGAAAATAGTCGTCGCCGAAACAAGATAGTTCCATCAGCTTTTCACCGAAAGCTACATAGAAACGTTAATGGATATTAATTTACAACTCCTCTCCTGAGTTCCAATGTGTTTTATGTGCCTAATGGCATATAGAACACATTGGAACCCAGGGGACGAACCTTTCACTGTTAAAGAGTAAACATCTCTCATTTTCATAACATTTTAGCGAGTTTATTTTGTGTTCGTTGATGCTGTTTTCGCTGTGATTAGCCGATTGTACATTCAGTAAAAAATACGAGTTTTAACTTATGTAAAATATGTCTTGAATCGGTCAAGGCGACCCCCCCCCCCTCCCCCCCCCCCCCACAAAAAAACCCAAAAGAAACCCCAAACAAGGTCTACCTTTTCACCATTTCCATAGCCTAAAAGATTTTATGAACTACAAACGGACATACCAGCTCAATCCCCCAACCCCTCCCCCCCCCCCTCCCCGTTAACACAATGCAGAAGGTGAATGAGATTGCTCCCAGCAAATTCTGTCGAGATGAACAAATCAAGATCCTTGCGCAGCAAATGTAATCTTCTCAACCTGGCATTCATCTGCATTGGCCATTGCACAAGAAACACCGTCCTCTTTAATTTTTAGCTTCGTAAATTGTTTTAACCAAGTCTTCAGATTCTTCCCAATACAACACGCGACACTAATGATAACTGAGACAACACCAATGCTGCTCAAGCAGCTTGACTGTGTTGACGACCTCTTTAGGTCTGATATTTAAAATCTTTACATTTGGCCTTAGACTTGAAGGTTGTACCGAAAAGAAACAATTCGTCAAACATCATGCAGGAGTTATACTTTTTTTTATCAATTTCTGTTTGTCGATTATGATCTGCTATGTGGACTGTATGGAGTGTGGATGGTGATGATCAGATTCTATATAATGTTTTATTCCGTTCTTTCCACAACTGATTGTGTTGTGTGTGTGTGTGGGGGGGGGGGGGGGGGGGGGGAGGGGGGATGGAGGGTCCAACACATTTTACGTTCTACACCAAGTTTTTGACACACATGCCAGTGCACCACCGAAGCAAATGTATCATACCTCCGTTCCATGTGAAAGTTGTGCAAATTTTGAATATTCATTACCGTTATGTCAAAGGTTCGCCAATCTATTAAGAAGCGAATGGAACTGTCTGCTCATAGGGAATTCTGACTAGACGAACGAACAACACCCTGCCAATAGTATGTGGAATCGGGTGTTTCGGCATCTATGAAGGTGTTATTTCCTTTTATTTCCCTAGAGTGTGATGCTCATTCAGTTTAGTATCTGCTAAGTATCCGTTAACGTATTCTGTTTTTTCTCTGCGATGTTTTAACTCTATAGTTTCTACGTTGACTATGTCACGTAGGTGGCTGACTTGTGATGCGCCTCAGTGTCCTCATCGAACAAAGGAATGTTATTGAAGGATGAGCGTTTTCGTTTCGTTTTTGGCGTAGTATGTAAACGTCTTGTAAACGTCGTTCTGCAATACTGGCGGAAGGGCTCGAAATCTAGAGGCACTTATCGCAAATAATAACGTGGCTTTCTCCCTCTCTTTCGATGTCGATGATGTATGTTTATAATAAATAAAAACGGACTGAAGACCAGATCAGGGAGGGTAGCGGCCTATAATTTAATAAGTTTAAAGTCGTCGGATATTCCACGATTTCGTCTGACTTAATTTTTTGGTCCATTTAGATTGGGGACATTGGTCTGATGATTCTAAGTATTTCAATAAATAGTCATAATGCTTTGGCTAGTTTTAAGCGGAAGCCGTTCTTCATAATCAAGTCAAAACCTTTATCCCTACATCTTGGAATATTAAGTTGTCAACCTCTTTCTAGGAGATAGCAGCTTTCTTGCACTAGACAAGGCAATATACGTAATCGACACCTGTTCACGAGTATTATAGACTAAGCACATTATTCCAAGCCCAAACGCAACTGCTTTGAAAAAGTACTGGTTTATATGTCAATTTATCTAGCCGACATATGATCTGAAAGAGAACTGGACAAAACAAATTTTTCAATATCGGCCGAGAACGACGTCATATCTGCCGATCTAGATAATGGGTCATTTTCGGAAAATAAATTCTAACTAATAAATAAGCAATATTACTACATATTCTTCATGCGTGAGATTCTACAATGCTTTGGAGAAACGCAGGAAGATTATTTTGACCGAATTGCGACTCAGTTGCCATTCCCGATACAGTTTCTCTTCGATTTCGTAGTACAGTAAATATGCATTACATTTATTGCAAAACAAACTGATAAAAATGGTGTTGGCGACCAGACAACCACAGAGCACTAGAAATACACTCATATTGGTACGAATTTGCCAATCACGTTCCGTGTGTGTGTGTGAGTTGATATGTTTGTGTTTTCCAGTCGAGAGTAAAAAGAACAGAGTAACAGTTAAGTGAAAAACTCAGGACAAAAAAGACGGCGATGCACACTATAACAATTACCGATTCTTGACCGAATGCTTTTTCAGTTGGAGTTCATGTTTCTTTTTCTTCAGTTGTGCCTTTTCTAGAAGTCTGTATATCTCATATTCCATGGTACCTCTTCGCGGTATTTTCAGTGGTGCTGCTTTACACGACATTCCGCGTTTCCGTCTCTGTAAAAAATCAAGCTAAGGCTAGTAGGTAATAATTGCTGGTGCAAGCGTACATGTACGTGTACGGTACATGTACGTGTACGTGTACACGTACATTCGTGTACACCTCCATAGGATTTAGTGTTAAAATCGTGTACAGGTACACGTACATGTACTTTTTTAGAAACGAAAAAAACGTTTTTTGCTCGCAATTTAACACTGAATTGTATCCTAGACGCCTGTAGTTTTACGCACGCGTACATGTACCGTTTTGATTGAAATAGGCAAATGAGTTTCCCCCATAGGATTCAGTGTTAAATTGCGAGCAAAAAACGTTTTGTCGTTTCTAAAATCATCGTCTTACCGATTCTAAATAATCCGCGTCCGTACACGATTTTAACACTGAAACCCCATGGAGGCGTACACGGAAATCCACTTGTGGATTTTAGGTCGGAAATCGACTCGTGTAAAGAGGTTGTGTTAGAATTCGCAAACCACTTTTTGATGCCCAAAAGCTTGAAGAGCTTGAAAATAAGTAATCAGCCAATCATTTCACGTTCCTAACGCTAATTAACCAATCAGATTGCTTGATTCTCATAAACTTAATCATGCAAAATTATCTCCCCTCGTCGTGGGGGGTGGGGGTCACGCCCGTCATAAAAAGGTGAATCGCGTTTAATAACGTGGATATAATGGCTAGAGCAATGTATACCAAAAACCAAAAGCTCGAAGAGCTTGAAATAAGTAATCACCCAATCACTTCACATTCCTAACGCTAATTAACCAATCAGATTGCTTGATTCTCATAAAGTTAATCATACAAAGTTATCTCCCCTCGTCGTGGGGGTGGGGGTCACGCCCATCAGAAAAATCGAAGTTTCGAGAAGGTGGTCACGTGACCTATCAAATTGAAGGTCTCGACGAGTGGATTAAGAAGATCGTAATTTTAACCCTCGTCGTGGGGTGGGGTCACGACCAGAGCCGAAAAAACGTCTTCCTTTTTACAAATCCAGGCATGTGAGGTATTGATATGAAGGCCTCGATGAATACATTACAAAAATGACGTTTTTTTATTTTATGTGGGGGTGGGGGTCACGCCCATCATAAAAATCGAAGTTTCGAGAAGGTGACCTATCAAATTGAAGGTCTCGGCGAGTGGATTAAGAAGATCGTAATTTTAACCCTCATCGTGGGGTGGGGTCACGACCAGAGCCGAAAAACGACTTCCTTTTTACAAAGCCAGGCATGTGATGTATTGATATGAAGGGTTCGATGAATACATTACGAAAATGACGTTTTACATTTTATGTGGGGGTGGGGGTCACGCCCATCAGGAAAATCGAAGTTTCGAGAAGGTGGTCACGTGACCTATCAAATTGAAGGTCTCGACGAGTGGATTAAGCAGATCGTAATTTTAACCCTCGTCGTGGGGTGGGGTCACGACCAGAGCCGATAAACCTCGTTCTTTATACAAATCCAGGCATGTGAGGTACTGATATGAAGGCTCGATGAATACATTACGAAAATGACATTTTTCATTTTATGTGGGGGTGGGGTCACGACCAGAGACGAAAAACGTCTTCCTTTTTACAAATCCAAGCATGTGAGGTACTGATATGAAGGGCTTGATGAATACATTACAAAAATGACATTTTCCACCATCTCCGTGGGGATGGGGTTAACACCGATCAGAAAATCAAAAGTTTCGAGACGATAGTCGTGTGACCTATCAAATTAAAGCTATGGACCAGGATATTATGAAAATCATAATCTTTCCCTTCTTATAACTGTGGAGTTGGGACCATCTTGAAATCGAAAGTATTAAGAAAAGGTAGTTATGGAACATATTAAATTGAAAAAAACAAGTTGAATCTAATGCATCATTCATTTTTGATATCGGTGTTTAAAAACTTGAAGAATGTTTTCAAAAAAAAAATATATATGATTGTTATGCGAATTAGAGATGCACTCGCTTATTAACAAGTCACGCCTTAAGATGTTTCCTTCAATAATAACTCTGTTTACTGAACCATAGATTTGTCAATAAAAAAAAAAATATAAGTTGATCTTCTAAGGTTTCTACATATTGAGGATAGCCTATTTCACCATTTTCCGAAAAAAGTGTCAATCCAAACTATTTTTTCTTTTTTTAGGAAACAATGCCCACGTCGAGAAGACATTACAAACTGAACCGGTATAATCTAGACTAAATTCAAATAAAAAAAACATCTGTCACGTGTTAGAAAGAAAGACCTTAAATCGAATATGTGTTTGGTAAACGGATCGAACGAATTTTTCATCTTTTTTTTTTTTTTTTTTTTTTTACCTTCCAGAGGAACTTCGAATTCTCCTCTTTCGCTCACGAAAACCCATTGATCATTTCCAGGTCCGATCCAGGTGAGCAATATACTGTAACACATCGCGCTATCGTAAGGACAATTCTGCTTTTTGTAAGGATTTTATAACCTACATTAGGTAGGGATACGGACCCTCTAGAATTTCAAATTCCCAACATTATCCCTATCTTTTTTTTTACACAGTAGAGTAATAAGACCTAATCTCTGAGACTCTGACAGATTTTACCAGAGATAAAACGCTCGGATTGAGATACTTCCACTTCATGTTCTTATAATACTGAAACGGGAGTTCTCTCTCCGAATACTACTATGGAAAACTGTGATTATAACGCTCAACTAAATTTCCAACACAAAAAAAAATATATATTTCCTGTACATCTCTATAACCACCGGCCCCCTCCCCTCCCTTCCCTTCCCTAATCCCTTCCCCTTCCCTTCCCTAATTCCCCCTCCCTACCCTTCCCTACCCCGCCCCCTTCCCTCCCCTTCCCCCTTCCTTCCCTTCCCTAATCCCCTCCCATCTGCCCTACTCCCTCCCCTTCCCTAATCCACTCCCCCATCCCCTCCCCTTCCCTATCCCCTCCCATTCCCTAATCCCCTTCACCACCACTCCCTACCCCCTCCCCGTCCTTAACCCCCCTTCCCTAATCTCCTCCCTCCCATAACCCCTCCCCCTAACCCCTCTCTTCCCTTCCCCTCCCCCTCCTCCAATCCCCTTCACTACCACTCCCTAACCCCTCCCCTCCCTTAATCCCCCATTCCCTAATCCCCCTCCCTCCCCTAACCCCTCCCTACCCCCCTCCTCAGGCCGGCGGTTAGAGAGATGTACAGGAAATATATATATTTTTTTGTGTTGGACAATTTAGTTGAGCGTTATAATCACAGTTTTCCATAGTAGTATTCAGAGAGAGAACTCCCGTTTCAGTATCATTAGAACATGAAGTGGAAGTATCTCAATCCGAGCGTTTTATCTCTGGTAAAATCTGTCAGAGCCTCAGAGATTAGGTCTTATTACTCTACTGTGTAAAAAAAAAAGATAGGGATAATGTTGAGAATTTGAAATTCTAGAGGGTCCGTATCCCTACCTAATGTAGGTTATAAAATCCTTACAAAAAATAGAATTGTCCTTACGATAGCGCGATGTGTTACAGTATATTGCTCACCTGGATCGGACCTGGAAATGATCAATAGGTTTTCGTGAGCGAAAGAGGAGAATTCGAAGTTCCTCTGGAAGGTAAAAAAAAAACCCCAAAAAAACAAAAAAAAAAGATGAAAAAATCGTTCGATCCGTTTACCAAACACATATTCGATTTTCAAGACAGACTGGCCAAAAGCAAACGATTCTTACAACTCGAAAACGTGAGAAGCAAGAAAGATAAACTGGTTATTTTTGCTGCGCATGCAACCTTTTTATGTCATCAAAAAATCTTTTAAAAAAAACCCATGAGATATTGTGCTCATTTCGGTAAATCGATGACGTTTAGGATACGGCGACAATCGTAGTTAAAAAATGAGTCGTTTTCGTTCGATATATTTGATCAATTGTTTTGAACGACCCTCCAGTCAACTTTCCGCCAACAACTGTGTCTGATCAAGAAAAAAAGGGAGTCGTTACCGAGATGTATTTCAGCCGTTTTAGCGTTAAAGGAGAATTGTTTTGGACAAGTGGTATGTCGACGTAAAAAGCTTAATGTCTTGGCTGCTGTTAGGTGACATCAAATATCGCGACAACTGATGTAATGCTTCTCTATCAAGTGGTTAGAAAAAAGAGCTTTTTCTCATTTTCATTCAGTCATACGCTGACACATTGTAAACACTGTTTTTTGTTGTTGCTGTATTTATATAACGCCACCTATCTTAAAATATTTTAACTCCTGTTGTAAAAAACAAAACAAAACAACTTTTTCACACGTGCGTTTGTTTACAAATCTTTCTAACACGTGACAAATGTTTTTTTTATTTGAATTTAGTCAAGATTATACTGGTTCAGTTTGTTATGTCTTCTCGACGTGGGCATTGTTTCCTAAAAAAAAAAAAATAGTTTGGATTGACACTTTTTTCGGAAAATGGTGAAATAGGCTATCCTCAATATGTAGAAACGTTAGAAGATCAACTTATATTTTTTTTTTTATTGACAAATCTATGGTTCAGTAAACAGAGTTATTATTGAAGGAAACATCTTAAGGCGTGACTTGTTAATAAGCGAGTGCATCTCTAATTCGCATAACAATCATATATATTTTTTTTTTGAAAACATTCTTCAAGTTTTTAAACACAGATATCAAAAATGAATGATGCATCAGATTCAACTTGTTTTTT
This sequence comes from Pictodentalium vernedei, assembly GCA_031216915.1. Classification (NCBI taxonomy): domain Eukaryota; kingdom Metazoa; phylum Mollusca; class Scaphopoda; order Dentaliida; family Dentaliidae; genus Pictodentalium; species Pictodentalium vernedei. The sequence continues at coordinate 245,275,865 of CM062290.1, read as the reverse complement.
TCAATTTAATATGTTCCATAACTACCTTTTCTTAATACTTTCGATTTCAAGATGGTCCCAACTCCACAGTTATAAGAAGGGAAAGATTATGATTTTCATAATATCCTGGTCCATAGCTTTAATTTGATAGGTCACACGACTATCTTCTCGAAACTTTTGATTTTCTGATCGGTGTTAACCCCATCCCCACGGCGATTGTGGAAAATGTCATTTTTGTAATGTATTCATCAAGCCCTTCATATCAGTACCTCACATGCTTGGATTTGTAAAAAGGAAGACGTTTTTCGTCTCTGGTCGTGACCCCACCCCCACATAAAATGAAAAATGTCATTTTCGTAATGTATTCATCGAGCCTTCATATCAGTACCTCACATGCCTGGATTTGTATAAAGAACGACGTTTTTCGGCTCTGGTCGTAACCCCACCCCACGACGAGGGTTAAAATTACGATCTTCTTAATCCACTCGTCGAGACCTTCAATTTGATAGGTCACGTGACCACCTTCTCGAAACTTCGATTTTTCTGATGGGCGTGACCAACACCCCCACATAAAATGTAAAACGTCATTTTCGTAATAAGTTCATCGAGCCCTTCATATCAATACCTCACATGCCTGGCTTTGTAAAAAGGAAGTCGTTTTTCGGCTCTGGTCGTGACCCCACCCCACGATGAGGGTTAAAATTACGATCTTCTTAATCAACTCGCCGAGACCTTCAATTTGATAGGTCACGTGACCACCTTCTCGAAACTTCGATTTTTCTGATGGGCGTGACCCCCACCCCCACATAAAATGAAAAAACGTCATTTTCGTAATGTATTCATCGAGCCCTTCATATCAATACCTCACATGCCTGGCTTTGTAAAAGGGAAGTCGTTTTTCGGCTCTGGTCGTGACCCCACCCCACGACGAGGGTTAAAATTACGATCTTCTTAATCCACTCGTCGAGACCTTCAATATGATAGGTCACGTGACCACCTTCTCGAAACTTCGATTTTATGATGGGCGTGACCCCCACCCCCACGACGAGGGGAGATAACTTTGTATGATAAAGTTTATGAGAATCAAGCAATCTGATTGGTTAATTAGCGTTAGGAACGTGAAGTGATTGGGTGATTACTTATTTCAAGCTCTTCGAGCTTTTGGTTTTTGGTATACATTGCTCTAGCCATTATATCCACGTTATTAAACGCGATTCACCTTTTTATGACGGGCGTGACCCCCACCCCCCCACGACGAGGGGAGATAACTTTGTATGATTAATACTATGAGAATCAAGCAATCTGATTGGTTAATTAGCGTTAGGAACGTGAAATGATTGGCTGATTACTTATTTTCAAGCTCTTCAAGCTTTTGGGCATCAAAAAGTGGTTTGCGAATTCTAACACAACCTCTTTACACGAGTCGATTTCCGACCTAAAATCCACAAGTGGATCTCCGTGTACGCCTCCATAGGGTTTCAGTGTTAAAATCGTGTACGGACGCGGATTATTTAGAATAGGTAAGACGATGATTTTAGAAACGACAAAACGTTTTTTGCTCGCAATTTAACACTGAATCCTATGGGGGAAACTCATTTGCCTATTTCAATCAAAACGGTACATGTACGCGTGCGTAAAACTACAGGCGTCTCGGATACAATTCAGTGTTAAATTCCGAGCAAAAAACGTTTTTTCGTTTCTAAAAACGTACATGTACGTGTACCTGTACACGATTTTAACACTAAATCCTATGGAGGTGTACACGAATGTACATGTAAACGTACACGTACACGTACATGTACCGTACACGTACATGTACGCTTGCACCAGCAATTATTACCTACTGTTATTATTTGGTTAATTTCTGATAATTTTATTTTTTTCTCATTCTTTGTCATTAAGTCCGAAGTTTCCTCTACTCTGAGTTCAGCTATCCGAACGTCGCGATTTTTCCATTGGGGAAGCCGCGAGGTTTGGATAGCTGATCTATCTCAACTCCCACATCGAGGAATCTCAGATTACGATTCTGAATCTTAGTTTGCGTTGAATTTTGTGTACACGTGTCTTCTTTCTTCTCTTCATCCACACAATCCTTACTTTCTGTCATCATTTATTCTCAATTCCACAACATCCAAAACTAATCCCTATGCCTGGTAATGCCAGTTGTCCTGCTTGCGTTCGACTAAGAACGATGAACGCTTTAGTGAACAAATTGGTTGCTCCTGGTAACGCATCAAGGGGAACAACTGTAACTTGGTTCATATTGGCCGAGATCGGCGATATATCAGTAAGTTTGAAGTCATATCTGCCGAACTTGATAATGGGCAATTATGGGCAAGAAACTCAAATCTATTAAATAATACCATTTACGCATGTTGGAAGTGTTGGTCATATTGTTGCAGTGGTTGGACATTTTTTCAAAATATGCGGAGCCCCCTACCGAGAAAATAACGTTATACATTTCGAGAAAGGAAATGATAATCTCACACACTATCATTATATCAATACATTCAAGACTTCCAAAATATATATGTACGGTGGTAATTATTTGAGGCATCTCGATCATCAATCTCGTCTAAATAATAATGCGATCGACGAGGGGTGGTGTTAGGGTACCGAAGGCGCTCTGGGACGGTGTGGGGGCAGTTCAACCACTTTGCCCTGATGCCGATGTTCTGAATTGTCCGATGCAGCGTGGTGAAGAGTAGAATGGTCTCAAGCAAACGTAGTCTGCCATTTATGCCATTTATGCTTAGCTACTTTTTCTTGCAGACATATCCTGCTTCAGATACTGAGTTTGTAGCGTCAGAGAGGGAAAGCAGCTTAGCCAAGTTCCAGTCCAAGAGGAGGTGTATTGGATTGTAGACGCAGCGTGGTGTGTGGGAAGAGGTGAACCTCAGGAAAGTATGGCCTGTCGCTTACAGTAGGCTGTTTGCATGGTAGATAGATAAGGCCCTCATCAGCAAGTATATTCTGCCTTTGGTTGTCTTTTTCCGATGTAACAGCATTGCCTGTTGCCAATATTCAGGTAAGTAGCAGTTAGGCCTTCACTGGCAAGTATAGTATATATACAAGCCTCGTGGATGAATGTGTGATTTCCATGAACCTTAGATGATGCACCTGTTTTGCACATAATTTACAATGTTTAATTTTAAGATTTGGGAAGCAAAAGTTGAGCTTGCTTGATATTAAGCTTTTGTGTAAACGAGTTTCAGTTACCAGGTAGATTAGTATGTAGTTGTAGTCTTCCATCCCTTAACCAAAAAGGGGAGGAGAAGAAAGGAAAAATACTACTACGACTACTACTACTACTAGTACTACTACTACTTACTACTACTACTACTACTACTACTACTACTACAACGAATAATAATGTAATAATGTATGCTTCCGGTAACCAAACATGGAATTATTGTCTGTTCGGTCCAAATAGCAAAAGTACAGGCCAAAGCTGGGCAGATACTTAACAACGCTAGATGTGAGATACAACTTTTCTATTTTGAAAAAAATTAGTACAGAAAATTGCAAAACTCACTTGAAATAATCGAACTTTCAACAAGCATCCATAGCAGATATTGGGTTAAACCCTATTTCAGAACTTACAACAGTAAAATTGTTCAATTCTGAAGAAACTCTGGTTCTGAGAGTTTATGGACTACCAGATGCCACTGGCCTCTAACACCAACTGTACTAAGCTCAGATAGAGCAATATTGTGCAAAACAATCAACAACACCTGGAGTCACTTCGCGGCCTTCATAGCAGGCCATCATTTGGAACATCCCTTAGACTCTGATATTTCTTTCCTTTTTGTGTTTCGACAAGTCAGTACAGACATTAACAAAATTCACTAAAAATCTTTTTTTTTGCGGACTGTGCTATTTTAAGTGGCCAAAGCACATGTTGGGTTAAGCCCCAGGGCATAACTTAAAACAGTGGATCTGATGATTAAGCATATCTGCATATAGCAAAGCAAAGTGTTTCAAATTAACCCTTTCCGAAATGTTAGTACAGAACAACCAAAGTTGGCGAATTTGGGTATTTCAAAATGGTACTCTTATTCTCGACCTCATTGTGCTTGGTGGTTAAATCTGTGATTAAAAATGTATGCTAATCCTACCTCGGGAAACTGAGTACAGAAAAGTTCGAAATTAATCGGCCAATGAATTCTGTCGAACGGTACTCATGTATGTACAGCCAACTGGTACTGGATAGAGCGGGACACCAAAACATTTTACATAAAATTTGTTCCTCCAATGATTTTAATGCGGTTATGGAAAGCACAATGAGCTCCTTCATTTTTATTTTTGGACAAATGAGTACAGAAATTTGCAAAATGTACTAAAAATCAATTTTTTTCAGATGGAAGTATTTTTTAAGTGGCGAAAGCACATGTTGGGTTAAGCCCCAGAGTATAACTTACAAAAGCGGATGTGTTCATTAAGCATCTCTCCGTATAGCGAAACAAAGTGTTTGAAATTAACCCTTTCCGAAATGACAAAAAAGAGCAACCAAAATTGACTAATTTTGGTGTTTTTAAATGGTGCTCTTATTCCCGCCCCTATTGTACTTGAGTGTAAAATCTGAGGTTAAAATGTAAACCGTAACTTGCTTCTGCAATCATTGTTGCATCTATCGATACCAAAATAATTGTTACAACAGCCTTGCAATTAGACAAATTTGCCCATGAAGTTAGTCAATTTTGAAACTCATATCAGTTTTGGCCATCAGGGGTTAATTTTGAAATATTTGTGTCGTAATTTTCCTGTATCATATTATGCTCTAAATGTGTGGACATCAATCACAGATTGAGTGTCTGATAAGAGACATGGAAGTATCTTGAATCTCAAGGCCTCACAGCTGGGTGAGGGTCAACACTTTAAATAAAACATATAACAGCAAAATTGTTCTTGGTCGGATGCCCTATTCTTCTCATGAGAAACGTTTTGAGAAAATAGGGCTACAGTGCTGAGAAATCGCATGTAAAAATTGGCGAAAATAACAATTATTCCGACGGTACCCTTGTGGGAAGTCTCAAATCTGTTAAGGGTTAAACTTTTAGTAAAAACATATAAAACAAAATTTGTTAAATTTTGACTGCTGCATGCAGCCATAGAAAACATTCAGAGCTCAATCAATTAGAAATGGAGTACGTTGTCACTTGAACTTACCAAATTTTGTAAAATGTGAGTTTACTGTTTAATCTCAGATTTAACCCTCAGGCATAATGAGGGTGAGAATAAGAGTTCTGTTTATTTGTGTTTTTCTCCTCCCTTAGTTTTGTCTTTTGCACAGCTCAGAAACAAGCTGTAAGATTTCAACCAAATCTGGCATACTTATATAATGTAATAAAATCTAGTGGAATGAGATATCGTCATGTCCATGAAAACGCTTATTTGAAAAATTTTCTGTCTGAACCAACAAAATTTCACCATTTTTCAACATATTTCAAAAACAAGCTGTACGATTTCAAGCAAATTTGGTTGGAATCGTACAGCTTGTTTTTGAGATGTGCAACAGACAAAACTGAGAATAAATCTTTTTGAAAAAGAAGAATAACAAGAGTCTGTCTAAACGGGGGTTTGGGAAAGCCTAATGAAAAAAAATTAAAATAATGAAGAAAAATTTTGAAAAAAGAATAACAAGAATCTTTCCCAATAGAGAAGAAAATGTTTTGAAAATTAAAAATAGCAAGAGTCTTTCCCAAACAATAATCGGGGGAAGGTGGGGGGGGGGGGGGGGGGTAGAACAGGTTAATTTATGTGTACTTACATGCTTGGCGTTTTCTGCTACGGCGAGCAAAACGACGAGACAAACCAAACAGAAAATCAGAGCGATTCTCATTCTCAACTCGAACTAGAAAGAAATGTAAAAGGCGAGTGTGATCTTTCATTTTATGGTGTCACGTGATATATATCCTATTTTTCCTATTTTAATTATGATAAAGACAAGCAGTTGGAACATTACACAGATAATTCTCGGCTGTCAGGGTATGATTGATTTAAGTAATATTGAAATTTATTTCTCTATTAAGAAATCGATGCTCATACCTTGGAAAGTGAATCACACCTTTTTAACCTGTTGTGGAAAAGTTAACCCATTCTGGTATAAAAGGACACCATTAGAATCTGGCGGATTGGCCATCGGGCAGGGGGGGGGGGGGGGGTTGTGGGAGGGGGCTCGTTATTCGCTGCACCTACCTTTCCTGAAAAATGTCACTCTGATATATCTTTAGTTCTGAAATCCATAAACTATCCTCTCATTGGATGACTGGCAAGAAGGTTTCCGAGAAACTTTGATTTATCGAACCGAAAGAATGGTGTTTCCTCGTATCTGATCGATCAATGGCTGCCCACATAGAGTCAATTTTCCATGGCATTTATGTATTGTCTCTCTCGCTCATTTGGCAAAAATGCTTTCACCAACCGGCCCCAGACTTATCAGGCCGACCATAGTTCGGCCCAATGGGAAAAACATTCGATTTTTCGAACCGACAGTACACTGTTTCCATGAATCTAACAGATCAATGGTAGACTAGACTGCTGGTATATCGAAATGCCCTCTATGTGGACTGCCAAAGGCAATCCACATGGAGGACATTTCGACAAACCAACAGTCTATATAATCAGATCCATTTCGCCTTTAGGTCATCTTCACGAAATTTCATGCACCAACAGGTGTTGGGCTGCGTAAATTTGGGCGCCTCTGGGTAGCTCTCAAAAGGGGTGCCACAGGGAAATTTCCCGATGGACCATACGCCTAGTGCGCCGCTGTGAGTAGTATGTAATGTGGTTTTCACCCTTAGGTTGTCGGATCTCATTGCCGGATCTCACGTGACGTCATAGTCACGTGACCTAGCGGCGCCATGTTGTGTTGTTATGGTAACCTGCGTGAGCGGCCATGTTGTGACGTCATCTCCATGGTGATACGTGGTGAGTGCGCATGCGCAGCGCGTGTTGTTAGGGTAATACATGTTTCCGTCGTCCATTTTGTATACTGGAGGCCGCCATCTTGGTTTCTATGGTAGCACGTGATTGCTATGTTACCCCATTTTTCTGCAATGGGACGGAGTATGTTTGGAGGGTGTGTTCGATTGAATCGGAGTAAATCCGATTACCACAAACAACCCGACAATCCTTCCAAATCACCGAAATCTATCCAAACTTTTACTATTTCGAATTCTTTCAGAATTATCTGCTTCTATCTATATATGTAATAGTTATGGTTTATCTGGCCATGTTCCTTTATTCTAGAGTACACTTCAGTAGCGTAGAAGTAGCGTGGGGTCAATGCCGGGTAATACAGTTCGGCAGCAGAGTATGGTTGGTATATTCCCCTGTAGGTCCCATCCTAACCGTTGATAATATTAACCTACCAAATGCTTTGTATCATCCTGTTACTGGTAAGATGGTACGTGATAGCAGTAGTTCTGACCCTATTCCAAGTACTCTTGTTGTTTCATTTATCTAGATCATTTATATAAATTATAACCAACCATTGATTTCCCATAACCTGTATGCAGAGTTATCTCACTTGTGTATAATAAAAGCCTATATCCAATGGTCATATTCCCAGGCACACCAATTTCGGCACCCCTTTGTTAGGAATCCCTTTTGTGGAATCCCTTGTCCCTGAAATAGGGAAAAGAGTCGTATTAAATTAGACCTCATTGGGGGATTTTTAATATGACTCTTATCCTCATTTCAGGAAAAAAGGGATTCACAAATGGGATTCCTAAAAAAGCGGTGCCGAAATTGGGGGTGCCTTCTGGAGAATCCCTTTTTTCTGAAATGAGGATAAGAGTCGTATTAAAAATCCCTCAATGAGGTCTAATTTACTACGACTCTTATCCTCATTTCAGAAAAAAGGAATTCTACAGAAGGCACCCCAATTTCGGCACCCCCTTTTTTAGGAATCCCATTTGCGGAATCCCTTTTTTGTCAAATGAGGATAAGAGTCGTAGTAAATTAGACCTCATTGAGGGATTTTTACTACGACTCTTATCCTCATTTGACAAAAAGGGATTCCACAAATGGGATTCCTAAAAAGGGGGTGCCGAAATTGGGGTGCCTTCTGGATAATCCCCTTTTTTCTAAAATGAGGATAAGAGTCGTATTAAAAATCCCTAAATGAGGTCTAATTTACTACGACTCTTATCCTCATTTCAGAAAAATGAGATTCCTAAAAAAGGGGTGCCGAAATTGGGGTGCCTGGGAATATGGCCATTGGGTATAGGCTTTTATTATACACAAGGGAGATAACTCTGCATACAGGTTATGGGAAATCAATGGTTAGTTATAATTTATATAAATGATCTAGATAAATGAAACAACAAGAGTACTTGGAATAGGGTCAGAACTACTGCTATTACGTACCATCTTACCAGTAAGAGGATGATACAAAGCATTTGGTAGGTTAATATTATCAACGGTTAGGATGGGACCTACAGTGGAATATACCAACCATACTCTGCTGCCGTTCTGTATTACCCGGCATTGACCCCACCCCAGAATACCGCTCAATAATATGAAGCACCTGGTTGATCAGTAGTACCAAGGGCCAGCAAGAGACCTACAGGGATGTGTACAGCCTATGCTATACTACCATTCTAAACTACCAAGCATTACCCCCACCCCCACAAAATCACTAGGTCTACCATAACGTACTACATATACCAGCCATATAATAAAACAAAGCAATCGGTTGGTTAATAGAACCAAACACTAACAGGGGCCTATAGGTGTATATACCGCCCATACTATAGTACCGTTCTAAACTACCAGGCAGTACCCCTACCCACAAGACCCCTATGCCTAGCATTGCATACTACCTATACCAGTCATAGGATAACATGAAGCATCAGGTGGATTAATAGTACTAAGGGCCAGCAAGACACCTACAGGGATATGTACAGCCTATATAGTATCCTCAGATAAGTATCCTATAAAAGGTATCCTCGATAGGTATCCTCGAATAATACAATACCAGGCCATAGGTATCCTCAAATACTGAAATGAGGCTAAGAGTCATAGTAAATTATACCTCATTGAGGGATTTTTAATGGTCCTCATAACCTCAAAATTCAATGAGGCTATGAGGCATAATAAATGAGGACTCAATGAGGGCTTTTACATAGCCCTCATGGCATCATACGACAAAAAAGGATTCCATAGCCACTTGTGTTTCCCCCAAAAATGGGATTCCATGGGATATGACCATTGGATATAGATGTGATGAGAGTCGGATACAACTTCGTTGTAATAAGGGGAAATAACTCTATACGATTAAGTACAGGTTATGGGAAATCAATGGCTAGTTATAATTTATATAAATGTTCTAGATAAATGAAACAACAATAGTACTTAGAATAGGATCAAAACTAACAAGAATAGACCAGAAATGGCTAAATTTAGTAACAATAAGCGAAGCTGTTCCAACTGATAGGATCTTCTATGCTACTGGAGTATACTCTAGAATAAAGAAACATGGCCAGATAAACGATAACTATTAAATATATAGATAGAAGCAGAGAATTCTGAATGAATTTAAAACAGTAAAAGTTGGGATAGATTTCGGTGATTTGGAAGGATTGTCGGGTTGTTTGTGGTAATTAGATTTACTCCGATTCAATAGAACACACCCTCCGAACATACCCCGTCCCATTGCAGAAAAATGGGGTATATACCGCCCATACTATAGTACCGTTCTAAACTACCAGGCAATACCCTTACCCACAAGACCCCTATGCCTAGCATTGCATACTACCTATACCAGTCATAGGATAACATGAAGCATCAGGTGGATTAATAGTACTAAGGGCCAGCAAGACACCTACAGGGATATGTACAGCCTATATAGTATCCTCAGATAAATATTCTATAAAAGGTATCCTCGATAGGTATCCTCGAATAATACAATACCAGGCCATAGGTATCCTCAAATACTGAAATGAGGCTAAGAGTCGTAGTAAATTATACCTCATTGAGGGATTTTTAATGGTCCTCATAACCTCAAAATTCAATGAGGCTATGAGGCATAATAAATGAGGACTCATTGAGGGCTTTTACATAGCCCTCATGGCCTCATACGGCAAAAATTCCATAGCCACGGGTGTTTCCCCCAAAAATGGGATTCCATGGGATATGACCATTGGATACAGATGTGATGAGAGTCGGATACAACTTCGTTGTAATAAGGGGAGATAACTCTATACGATTAAGTACAGGTTATGGGAAATCAATGGCTAGTTATGATTTATATAAATGTTCTAGATAAATGAAACAACAAGAGTACTTAGAATAGGGTCAGAACTAACAAGAATAGATCAGAAATAGCTAAATATAGTAACAATCAGCAAAGCTGTTCCAACTGATAGGCTCTTCTATGCTACTGCAGTATACAAAATGGACGACGGAAACACGTATCACCTTAACAACGCGCGCTGCGCATGCGCACTCACACCACGTATCACTATGGAGATGACGCCATAACATGGTCGCTCACGCGGGTTACCATAACAACACAACATGGCGCCACTAGGTCACGTGACTATGACGTCACATTAGATCCGGCAATGAGATCCGGCAGCCTAGGGGTGAAAACCACATTACATTCTGCTGCTGTGTACTACTGTATAATGAGCTGATATTTCTTGGACCATTTTGCTGTGAGTATTCCTTCACTTGCTAGGTACTTAAACCTTCAAAGATTACAGAAGGTGCTCCGTTGGCATGAACAATACTTTACACCGTAAGCCCCTGAACCGCCAGTCAAAGAGGATAAGGACGCATATTTTTAACCCAGCACGAGGTGAAATGAATGCCAATCCACAGCAACAACAATATTTGGCTTCCCCCCACTCCCCCACCTCACTGGTTATGTCATACACTCACCTTCACTCAGTAACAAAGTATTGACCTGTTCTCAGTTTGTGTATTTCGGAATAAAGAAGATATGATATCATTAGCATGGCTACGCCTCTGTAACCATCGCCTGAAATGCAAATCCTGTAAAGTGGTTAGATTAATTATAATAAACGACTAAATGTGGCTTTATAACCGTCTTGTGATCGCAATATCTGAATGTGTAAATAAAACAATTATAAAGAAAACCCATCCAACGTCACATGCAGTTTATTTCCCGGACAGGGTCATAGTCTTGTGAAATTCTTATGGGTGTCAAGATTATATCTACATCGTACCATATCTCCAAAGTGATAAAAGTAACATACATAAATCCAATTGCCGTCTCTTCATTTCACGGAAGATGGCAGAATGGGGCGTGGCTGGGTAAGTGATTAGTGGGAATGGATTTGTAAAATGTTTGTGAAACAGGATTTCAGCCGACAACTTCTCCAGTAAGGGCTTAACATATATGGCTCACACTGGTCATCTGATGGTCTGCCCGTGAATTGGAATTTCTCTCAAATTCATCACCATAGTCCAAAGTGAAGTCAAGCAACTCCGTTTTATTCTGTTCAGCAGATGCTCTGACACTTATAGTTTGAGCAGGAAATGTTACATACCCTCAGAGCTTCTCGAGGATGACTTATTTTTTTAGGGGGGGGGGGGGGATGAGAATGTAAACCTGACCTAACTCGACTATGATGCTCAAGTGCCGACAGATAAGACATTTCAACTGTATCATTAAGGCGTGCCTTCGTTGAAGGTTTGCCTTGATGATGTAGTTGGAATACTGGTGAATCAGGATTCTAGATAAAATCTAGTTAAAATCGCAAGACTTCTTACACATTTATTTGTGGATGAATAAAACATACATAATGGTTGCAATGGTTGGAGCGAGAGGCCAGACCAATCTAGTTCCGTCGTTTTCAGGATCTCGACTCGCACAACTCTTTCTTGATTCAGTTTTGCCGACTTTTTGCGTATTTTGTAAGTTTTCTCTTATGAAATATTGTACGATAATTTTATGTTTTTTTATGGGGATGTCAGGAAGACAGCCAAATTGGCTATGACATCTCTCAGTGGCAGACAAAATGTTTCCGCAAAAAATTAAGCCCACAACTCCCGTCCGTCCGTCCGGGCCAACATTTCGGGTTTAGGGGATATTATTATTAGGGGCTACCTCCAAATTAAGGTAGTGTTAGGGTTAGGAGTGGGGTGGGGTTAGGCTTAGGGGTAGCCCCAGAGTAGGGCTTAAGGTTGAGGAGAGTTAGGTCCCGGGGGGAGGTTAGGGTTGGGGTCAGGGGTGGGGCTTTAGTTTCAGTAACCCCTAAACCGAAAAATAGCTCCTAATCCTATTGATTTGGCTAGGATGGGGTTGGGTCAGGGGTGGGGTGGGGGTTAGGGTTAGGGGTAGCCCCAGAGTAGGGCTTAAGGTTGGAGGTTAGGTCCCGGGGGTGGGTGGGGGTTAGGGTCTGGGGTGGGCTTTGAGGGTTTGGGGCCAGGGTGGGGTGGGGTTAGGGTTAGGATTTAGGGTGTGGTTTTGGGGTGGAGGGGTGGGGTTAGGGTTAAATATAAGTTCTAGGGTGGAGGGGTGGGGTTCTGGGTAAACGTCCGTCCGTCCATCCGTTCGGGCCACCGCAGATGGCCTTGCGAGGTGACCGTCCGTGTACAACCGTTACTTGTGAGGCTGGGGGATAAAACCGTTAGTACACCAACCACTTGTGAGGTTTTTTTCAACTTGTGAGGTGCGAAAAACCCACTTGTGTGTTGCGCAATTTTTCCCCATACCTGACACTAAAATCACCTCACAAGTACATCTGCGGTAGACGGACGTCCGTCCGTTCGTCCGGGCCACCGCAGATGGCATTGCGAGGTGACCGTCCGTGTACCGTCGTTACTTGTGTGGTTGGGGGTTAAAATCGTTAGTACACCAACCACTTGTGAGGTTTTGTCCGCCCGAAAGCCCACCCGCCCGCCCACCCGCACGCCCGCCCGCCCGCCAGCCCGCCTGCCCGGAAGCCCACCTGCCCGCCCGCCCGCCCGAAGCCCGCCCGCCCGCCCGCCCGCCCGCCCGCCCGCCCGCCCGCCCGCCCGCCAGCCAGCCAGCCAGCCAGCCAGCCAGACCGCCCGCCCGCCCGCCCTCCCGCCCGCCCGCCCGCCCGCCCGCCCGCCCGCCCGCCCGCATAAACGCCCGTCCGAACGCCCGCCCGCCCGCCCGCCCGCTACTCCAGCCCGCCCGCCCTCCCGCCAACTCAGTCGCCCGCCCGCCCGCCGGCCGGAACGCCGGCCCGCCGGCCCGCCCGCCCGCCCGCCACATGTGAGATTTTGTCCGTCAACCACTTGTGAGGTTTTGTCCGTCCGCTCACCACTTGTGAGCTGTTGTCCGCCCGACCGCCCGCCCGCCCGCCCGCCCGACCGCCCGCCCGCCCGCCCGCCCGCCCGCCCGCCCAAACCGAAGCCCGCGCGCGCGCGCACCCGCCCACCAACCCGCCTAACCGCCCGCCCAAAAAGGCCCGCCCGCCGACCACCCACCAGCCCTCCCGCCCGCCCGCCCGCCCCGTCCGTCCGCCCGCCCGCCCGCCCGCCAGACCAACCGCACCACCCACCCAACAGCCAAAACCAACTTAGACACTACCCATCCATCCACCCAACCAACCACCCACAAGCCGAAAGAACCAAAGAAAACCAACCTACCCAATAACCCACCTACCCACCCAACCACCCATACCAACCCACCCACCCACCCACCACCCACCCACCAAACCACCCACCCACCAAACCACCCACCCACCAAACCACCCACCCACCCACCCATCCACATCCCATTCAACCATCCGTCCATCGATCCATCCGTCCATCCATCTATCTAATGGTCTTATTTTATTAACATGTACCATACCAAATTGATAATACTGGGTCATCAACAACCCAAACTGGGTGTTACAAACCTTCATTTGTTTGAGCGACTGTGTGTGTCCAATTTACTCTTTTAAAATGCAAGAGAGAACTGATATCTAAGACTCCAATTCAGATGAAAATGTACCGACTGGAAATATTGTTTGGTTGCGGGGTGGTCATCCCATCCCCCGGAGTGGGGAAGGGGGTCACGACCCACAAACCATCCTTATCGACGCCCTTGCGTAACCTGGACACATATTTCTTTTAAAGTCTCGCACGCTTGCATATTGATCTGGGGCCAATACTATAAAACGTATACAATTGTATTTTCTAGAATTGTATTTTCTACCTGTTAATATAGCGTACTAGAATGAATTATTAGTATTTTAAAAGATATAGCAAATTGCCAACTGGCAAATTGCCACATATTTGAAAAGTCTAATGGCTCATTTCAACCATTTAAAGTCATAACTAGAAAATACAATTATAGAAAATACAATTGTAAAAGTTTTATAGTAGTGGTCCCTGGTCACAATACACTTACATAAAAGTGGGTTGCGATTTTAAAAAAAAATATTGCGAAATCAAGACCAAGTCAAAAAAGAGAAACAAACTTTGCAAATGAGATCGGATTCTATTGCACTTCCTTGTCGACAGACGAAGTTGCAGTGTTGTCTGGCTGCAGACTGCAGACTGCAGTTATTATTTTATCATCAATTCCACGTGTATAGACCTCTTATAATGAGACAAAAACGGGACGAAATCATACCTTGGACCGAAAAATCGGTCTTGCGTATTCTAAGGGTTAATCAATCATGTGGTGGTGTATGTTGTTTAGGACTTGGAAGGGTTGAGATTTTTCAGGAATTCAAATTTGTTGCAATAAACTGTAGTGTCTCCCAGACCAGATTGTGGGAAGTACAGAGATTTATTTATACAAATAGTTGATCACGCGAATATAGTTTTAACCCTTTGAACTCTAGTGTTATCTTCCATGCCAGTTCAATGGCAGCAATTAGAAGAGTCCATATTCATTATTTGTGGGAGAGCAATCAGTATTTCAACGTGCAGCCTCGGGCTGTGCGTTGAAAATACTGATTGGTCTACCCCATAATATTTACTGAACAGCCATCCTGTATAATGACGTTATGACGTATCATGTTCCTGGTCGGAAAAAAAACGTCCGCTTGTTTTCAAAGGGTTAAAGCTACATTGGACAAAAAGAAAGGGGTGTACACGCCAACAAGGTGGTTGGCACAATGGTAACAAAGCACGTGGTATATTTCAGTCACTAACTTTTTTGAAGAGGCATTTCAGATATTACATGGTGTCGAGCTTCAGCAGTAACCACAAGATCAGGCTATCTCCATGGGTGTCACCTTTTCCGTTTTGAAATGATTGCTACAAGGTATAAAACACATTCTTTAACGTGCAGGAATGTGAGGCCTCCACAAATTTTTCATATACCCACGTATACGTGGTTTGTTGCTAAAACTCTGTATTATCCTTGGGATTATTTATTTATTTATTGGTTTTTAAGGTCACATATTTCTGCACAATGGCTAACCATGACCGTGACAGTTTTACGGGTGGAGGAAGCCGGAGTACCCGGAGAGAACCACCGAGCAACGGCGAGCAACTGTCAGCTCCCCAACATACTAACTCCACACAAGCAGGGTTAGCATTGGTTGAAGACAGGTGCACCATCGACGTGCAGTACGCCTTAGTACACAGCGTCACCGTACCCCCACGTGGGCAATGGGGGTGAAGTGTCTTGCCCAAGGACACAACGCGGTTGCCGCAGGTGGGATTCGAACCGAGGACCTCTCGGCTTGCAGCCTGCACCTCTACCAACTGAGCCATCGCGCCCCCCCCCCCCCCCCGTATTATCCTTGGGATTGAGAATTCGATTTTATTTTCTTAAGGTTGAGCGCACCTTCGTTTATTTATATTACGCTATAATGACATCCCGGAAAATGTTTTAATTTCTGTTCATTCCTATCCTCTCTGTATTAAATAATGTAACCATCACCCGGTTCTCTTTCATGAACCGGGGGGGGGGGGGGGGGCATTTTTGTCCTTGTATGACAGGGTCAATGTCAGAAACTTATTTAAGTCACCAGAAGTGATATTTTTGAGTTTATTGAATATTCTGTGAATGTGATGCTGGGTTCTAAAGAGACAAACGCTATTTACTCAAGAATTACCATCAGTATGCCCATTTTAAATAAAACCTGCTGTGCACATTTTCCAGCTTTCCAATCAGCACCCACCTCTGCCCCAACACTACTCCCAGTAACACTCAATTAGATTTTACATCAACAATGTGGAAAAAGCTATTCATAGTGCTTCGTACTATGCAATGTATGGTGATCTGTATCAATCTGAGTTCATTTGGTACTCAAAGTTAGCCATACATATGAATAGAAAAACAAATTACTTGATCTGAGAAAACATATTTTCTACATTCTATCCCCCCCCCCCCCCCCCCCGCATTATGTCTGCAACTGTCCAACCTACTTCAAACTGGAAGCTCATATCATGACCATACAGTACTGATAACAGAGGGGTCAAACGAGGCAATATGAAGTATTCACAGTTAGCAATGCTTCGTTTGTGTGTAGTTTGTACACCAGGCAATGATTGGACACTTAACGTGACTAATATGCTAATCCATGCCCAAACCACAGACTTGAAATCGCAATATCGCAATATTGTGTTGATGAAATGTAGACGTACTTATGTAATCGTGTCGCGACTGGATCGGTGTCTGATCGAGGAAAAGAACAATTTTGCGATCACAGCAGTGTAAACAGGTAATATTTGTTCATCCTGAAAAATAAGTCTCATGCTGTACCAAGTCAACAATAACCCGTGTGGTGTACCAAGTCAAAAAATAAATCTCACGGTGTACCAAGTCAAAAATAAATCTCATGTTGTACCAGGTCAAACGTAAGGCTGATAGTATACCAGGTCAAAAATGAGTATCTTGGTGTACCAAGTCAATAAAAGATCTCATGGTGTACCAAGTCCAAAATAAGTCTGTTGGTGTACCGTGTCAAAAATAAGTCTGATAGTGTACCATGTCAAAAATAGGTCTGATGGTGCACCGATTCAAAAATGATTTTTATTGTGTTGTAAACGTGGGGAATAACCGTCGGTGTCTGCTGTGTAATTCTGGTGTTGAACCGATGGCTAGGAAATAAATTAAAGATGATACAATCTGATTGCGAATCTGTTATTCCAAATGTATAATAGCAATAAACATTTAATAACGTACTTGTTGGATATCCGAACAACATTATAGCAATAGCCCGTGGGATTTCCCAATAATATGAAGCAGGGTAATATTTGGAAATCCAAACTTTAACTGAATTCTCACTTGAGATCAGTGTTATATATACAAAACAATAAATGAGTCATGCCACTACAAATGTGCTCGGTATAAAGATTAAAGTTAGCTTTCACCGCGTATTGGGCAGGTGCCTCCTTAGCTTACTGGGTAGAGCTTAAAAACAATGGAGGGAAACACTGAATTGTGTCATTGTATTAACTGCTGTAAGGTTATCCTGCTGTTAAAGGGCGAATAAAGAAACATGTTAAGTTTGAGCCAACTGAAATTAAATGAAATTAAATGGGATACAATACTAATAGTATTGATTGTCAACGAAGTTTTACGACAGTAAATTAGTCGTTTGTGTAATATATCTCTGCCGCTCCAAATTATATTCGTCCCGAATCAGCACTTTATTTGAGACAGAGTTTATGGGCATGTGTACGCTATCCGGATAATTTATTGCGGATTCTGAGTGGCAATTTATAAAAGAATATGAATTTCCCATCTCCATTTCGCAAGTGAAAGAGTACAATCAGAGAATTGTCACTCGACCGATATGCAACTTGGTCCATTTCTCGCACGTCGAACACCGGAGTATCCTGAACATCACAGTCCTCAACTCCCCCGCAGGGAAAATATTGATGAACATTCTAAGTCACAGTAGAAATCTCTGGGGAAGGTTTGTTGCTAGAACTTTGCGTTTCATAACTATGCTCCCTGCGAGGAAACGATTTGTCTTTAGTTGGTTGAACGTTTGTTGAGGTATTTGTTTATACGCCTTTGTTTCAAAATGTAACTTTGTATGGTAAAGTCTTGTGTAGATATTGTTTGGGCACTGATAGCCGTTAATGTTGGACTTGCGAAAGTCACAGCATCCTTAGTTGTACCTGTAAATATCTGCGTTCTCACAGAATCCTTATAAATGTGTTTCTCTGTTCCTATAAAAGAAATTGAAGCATATATACTAACTCCTGGCGATTAATAGAAGCACTGTAGACACTTAATGTTCTGATTCCATTAAGTCTATTGCTGCAGCTGTTCTGTGTTTTTCTCTTGTTTTATTCCGTCACACGTCGCTCATCTAGCAATTTATTTGCAGGGGACTTAGCATATAGCTAGGGTCAGCAATACTAAATGGGATAATCGGATCGTCTCAGTCAAAATAAATAATATAACTGAGTTTGCACAAAGTCAAAACTGTTGTTTAGGAGCAGCGGAGACAGCAGCGAACGGACCGGACATGTGGAGATTACTACACATATTTTCAGATCCCGTGCATTGTCTATAGATCACAGGACAACTAGTAGAGGAAAATGATTTTGTTGTTGTCACGAAAGAATTATAATATATGTGCAACTCTCACGAAGTCAATCCATCTGATGAAATGGTACAACCTGAAACTACAGTGAATATATATAAATAAAAAAAATACACTGTCGCTCAAATCAAACTTCTGGAAAATTTAGAGAAAATCACAAGTTACTAAAATCCGTCGCTGCAACCCTATTTCTAGAGTTAGGGGTTTGACAAAGAATGAAATAATATATCTCAATATTTCTCGCAGTCATTTCGTAGTCTGTTCAACCGTCACTATATCATTGACTAATCCTGTGAGATTAATAACGGTGGTACTCGGACGAGTGCTGAAGAGGTTCGAGTATGACACCAAGCCCCGTGACCTCACCAATCCCAATTGGATGTGAAAAGAAAGAATGTTAAAAAATGGCCAAGAAAAACATTCTAAAAACTGAAGCGTTCAACAACCATCCCTTTCAAGACACTTTCCCGAATGGCCGTCCATACCACAGCGACGCTAATATTTATTTATTTACTGGCGTTTAAGGTCACATACTTATGCACACCGGCTAATCGTGACAGTTTTACGGGTGGAGGAAGCCGGGGTACCCGGAGAGAACCGCAGAGTATCGACGCGCAACAGTACGCGACGTCATCGTGCCTCCACGCAGGTAACCGGAATAAAGTGTCTTGCCCTAGGACACAACGCGGGTCGCCCCGGACGTGGATCGAACTCGGGACCTGTAAGCAGTAGGAGATGTAAGCAACGTGCCACATTGGCTGGATCTCATGCCGGATCTCATGTGGCGTCGTAGTCACGTGACCCAGTGGCGCCATGTTGTATTGTCATGGTAACCCGCGTAAGCGGCCATCTTGTGACTTCATCCCCATAGTGATGCATGGTCCTAGCGCGCATGGGCAGCGCGTGTTGTTAGGGTGATACGTGTTTTCGTCGTCCATTTTGTTTACTGGAGGCCGTCATCTTGGTTTTTATGGTTACACGTGGTTGCTATGTTACCCAAAGGCTTATAATACGATAGGGGTACGACAATCCCTCCAAATCACCGAAATTGATTTTATTTACTTCGGATCTCCCATTTTATCGGCTTAGCGCGTAATGCTATAGTACCAAGTGACCCTGGCGGTGAGTTCGAGTGAATGGGTGTAATTTTCTGGCTTGGATGTTCCTCAAACCATCAGTTAATTCGTAGAATTACCACAAACAACCCGACAAGTTGTACTATTTCAGAATCCTTTTGAGGACCACCATACTTTACTTATAATAGTAGTGCTATAGTACCGAGGGGACGTTCCTTTGGACTAGAGTATACGTCAGCAGAACAGAAGAGCCTATCAATTGGAACGGTTTTGCTTATTGTTACTACATTTAGCAATTTCTGGTCAATTTTTGTTAGTTCTGATCCTGTTCCGAGTACTCTTGTTGTTTCATTTATCTAGATCATCCATATAGTTCACTTTACTGGCGCTAACTAACCAATAATATTGCTTGACTTCCCATAATCTGTATGCAGAGTTATCTCCCTTGTGTGTATCAAAGGCATTCCCAAACCCAAAAAGCTATCGAACAGTTACTGGTAAGTCATTGCTCGAACGACTCGAAGCCCGCCGAGCAAATGAGTTTTAGAGTAATTGCTCGATCGAGTGACTCCTCGAACGACTCTTCGACTCATTTCGTCATTTGAGGATACCTATGGCTTGGTATTGTAGTATTTGAGGATACTTATCTGAGGATACTATTACTTGTTTGGTCCAGCCTTCTGGACCACCCCAAGACCTACCTATTCCAAATACTCCCAATAAGCAATCGAATAGTTACTGAAAAGTCATTGCTCGAATGACTCGAAGCCCATCAAGCAAATGAGTTTCAGAGTAATTGCTCGATCGAGTGACTCGACATACTGTTCGAACGATTCGAAGTCCATCGAGCAAATGAGCTAACGACTAATTGCTCGTTAGACTGACTCATCGAACGATTCTTAGCCTCATTTCAGAAGAAAAGGGATTCCGAAGGCCATATGTTGTTGTCTCTCGGTTGTCCGGATTTATTGGCAGTAGCTTTGTGCACATTTTAATGCACGATTTGAACGTTTTATAAGCCTAGTGTCAGAATGTTCACAAGTCGTAGAAAGAATACAAACAAATAGAATTTCCTTTTCAACACAAAATAAATTGGCACATAAAAGTCGGGAAAGTAACATTTTCTCCAGATCTGTATAAAAGATAAATATTTATCCAACAGTTCCAATGGACTTATAAGATTTATGGATCCCGGTAATTTAAACTCACAGTATTGGGCAGATGGATTAAATTTCCACGTTTCTCCTACATCGCTTTTTTGTTTCCTACATCTTTTGCTAGAGCATTTCCATTTTTTGTAAGCCAAAAATTACCCATACTGGGTTTGGTAGGTAAAGTGATCAATCGAATAACAATACTCTCTGAATCCAACATGACAGAACATTGGCGGCAGAAAGTGTCATTAACCTCCAACGAACAAGGAAACATACAATCTAGATTTATTTTATATTTTACTAAAGTTTATTGCATGCCAATGATTTTATTTTCATAAAATAACACCTTTTCTTCAGAAACCGAAGCGAACAATACATTGTTTTGGTATTGTCCTTGAACAATGCAAATCACGTGCGCCGACTATTCAACTATTTATTATTTTACGTTTTTGTTATTTTGGCAATAATTTGTGTTTTTAATAATTTTTGTAAACTGTAGGCCTGCAATAAATACATACACGTTCGAACTGTCATTTTTTACCGACGAGATTAATTCTGGCGGAGGGATAATATTGAGCGAGAAGCCGAAGGCCAAAGGCTTCGAGTTCAATATTATCCCTCCGCCAAAATCGATCGAGTGCGGTGAAAACATGACAGTTCGAACGCGCATGTATTTATTGCAGGCCTACAGTTTACAAAAATTATTAAAAACGCCGTCCTGTCAATATGATATAGGATGTCGCGCCTGCCTTTGCTTGTTAATTAAACGGATTGTATGTTTGTTTATTTAATGAGATGTAACAACACCTCCAGCAACCAGGTCGTATTGCGTCGGACAGGTGTACAGACCCGTTCGACCTGTCATTTTTTACCGACGAGATCGATTTTGGCGGAGGGATAATATTGAACGAGAAGCCGAAGGCCAAAGGCTTCGAGTTAAAATGACAGTAGTAGTAGTGTATGTACGCTTGAGGTAACATTGGGGGAACCCCGGTGGGGGACCCCGGAAGTGACGTCATGTCACGTGACGTAGAGGCGCCATGTTGTGTTGTCATGCTAACCCGCGTGGGCGGCCATGTTGTGACGTCATCGCCATAGTGATGCGTGGTGTTAGTGCGCATGTGCCGCGCGTGTTGTAGGGGTGATAAGTGTTTCCGTCGTCCATTTTGTATACTGGAGGCCGCCATCTTGGATTCTATGGTAGCACGCGATTGCTATGTTACCCAAAGGCCTACAACAAGACAGGCGTATGTTCGGAGGGTATGTTCGATTGAATCGGAGTATCGCGAATTACCATAAACAACTCGACAAGTTGTATTATTTCGAATTCTTTCAGAATTCTCTGCTTCTATCTATATACGTAATAGTTTTCGTCTATCTGGCCATGTTCCTTTGTTCTAGAGAATGCTTCAGAAGAAAAGAAGAGCATATTAGTTGGAACAGTTTGCTTATTATTACTATATTACTATATTTAACTATTCTAGTCAATTCTTGTTAGTTCTGACCCTATTCCAAGTACTCTTGTTATTTATCTAGATCATTTATATAAATTATAACTAACCAATCAGATTGCTTGATTTCCAATAACCTGCATTTAATCGTACAGAGTTACCTCCCTTGCGTATAACAGAAGCATTCCCAAAGCCAATAAGCCAAAGAGCCAAGAGAGTAATAGCTCCATGAGCAATTGCTCGAACGACTCGAAGCCCATCAAGCAAATGAGCTAACGAGCAATTGCTCGTTCGAGTGACTCGAAATACGACTCTTAGCCTCATTACAGGAAAAAGGGTGCCGAAGGCCATATGTTTTCCACAAAGCAGTGCCGAAATAGGAATGCCTTTTGGAGAATCCCTTTTTGACAAATGAGCTATCGAGTAATTGTCGATCGAGTGACTCGACATACTGCTCGAACGACTCGAATCCCATCGAGCAAATGAGCTAACAAGCAATTGCTCGTTCGAGTGACTCAACATACTGCTCGACGACTCATTACAGAAAAAAGGGATTCCATAGGCACAGGCGTTTTCAAAAACGAGATTCCCCAAATGGGATTCCAAAAAAGGGATTCCATAAGTGGGTTTCCGTACATACGCTACTACTACTGTCATGGTCATGATTAGCCATTGTGCAGAAATATGCGACCTTAAACACCAATAAATAAATAAATAGTCCTTGGATGGGTGACTCCCGCGTTGTGTTCTTGGGTAAGGCAGTTCACCCCGATTGTCCACAGGGGGGCACGATGACTCCGTGTACTAAGGCGTACTGCACGTCGATGATGCGCATGTCTTCAACCAATCTAACCCTGCCTGTGCTGCGGTGTGGAGTTGCGATGTTGGGGAGCTGGCAGCTGCTCGTCTTTGCTCTGTGGTTCTCTCCGGGTACTCCGGCTTCTTCCACCCGTAAAACTGTCACCGACACCATATGACCTTGGCTGGTAAAGTGTCGTTAAACCCTAATAAATAAATAAATAAATAAATAAATAAATAAATAAATAAGTAATTAAATAAATAAATAACTTCACCTAATTCAAATGTGTGAAGGCTCATCGTGTCTGCTTAATCAACTCACGTTCATCATCTACCGCGTACATAAAAATAAGTTTGCGAGATTAATATTTATTTGCATGCGAAAATTCATACTGTTCAGATGACATAAAATTATCGATTTTTAAATTCGGATAGAATATTTCATTTTAATATCAAAATTATTCTTACATGTAAAATAGCACAAACGAATACTTATGAGAAGAGACTATTGGCCCTTTCAAATGCTGACTGTCTTTCCATCTCATGTGTTTTACATCGATTGGAAGAGCACATGTTTATTTTTCAGGGTAGCCTAATTAATATTTTTAACTATAGCTTGGTCTACCCCATAAATTCATTGAGCAGATATTTCGCCGAAAAATTCAATAGGCAGATTATTGTTAAACTGGAAAGTATCATGATAATGGCCGGCTAACTGCTCTCAGTAATAAATGGTTAAGGATGGGAAAAATTGTGATTCAGATTTTGTAAAATGCAGTCTTCCGTTCATTTACATGATGGTCTTGCCCGAGTACTTGAGTACGCTGTGGTGTATATTCATTTAAAACACGCTTACCCTCAATCGCTGCTAACCCTTCTTGTGTCGGGTTATAAAGTTGCTGGGTACGACCATTGCTTTACTTTACTAGGCGGTTCGCTTCTGGTACTCTAGCTTCCTCCGTCTGTACACTTGTCCGACGCAATACGACCTGGTTGTTGAAGGTGTTGTTACATCTCATTAAATAAACAAACATACAATCAGTTTAATTAACAAGCAAAGACAGACAAATAGACAGGACGGCGTTTTTAATAATTTTTGTAAACTGTAGGCCTGCAATAAATACATGTGCGTTCGAACAGTGATTTTTCAGCGCACTCGATCGATTTTGGCGGAGGGATAATGTTGAACTCGAACCCTTTGGCCTTCGGCTTCTCGTTCAATATTATCCCTCCTACAAAATCGATCTCGTCGGTAAAAAATGACAGTTCGAACGCGTATGTATTTATTGCAGGCCTACAGTTTACAAAAATTATTAAAAACACAAATTATTGCCAAAATAACAAAAACGTAAGTAGTATGTGATGTGGTTTTGAGGTCTATTCAGGATGATCTCATTTGGATGATGTCATGTGACGTCATAGTCACGTGACCTAGTGGCGCCATGTTGTGTTGTCATGGTAACCCGCGTGAGCGGCCATGTTGTGACGTCATCTCCATAGTGATACGTGGTGAGAGTGCGCATGGGCAGCGCGTGTTGTTAGAGTGATACGTGTTTCCGTCGTCCATTTTGTATACTAGAGGCCGCCATCTTGGTTTCTATGGTAGCACGTGATTGCTATGTTACCCAATTTTTCTGCAATGGGACGCGGTATGTTCGAAGGGTATGTTCCTTTGTAGAAGAGTAAATCTAATTACCACAAACAACCCGACAATCCTTCCAAATCACAAAAATCCACCTCAAGTTTTACTAATTCGAATTCTTTCAGAATTCTCTGCTTCTATCTATATATGCAATAGTTTACGTCTACCTGACCATGTTCCTTTGTCCTGAGTATACTCCAGTAGCGTATAAGAGCCTATTATTTGGAACAGTTTATCTTATTATTACTATATTTAGCAATTTCTGGTCTATTCTTGTTAGTTCTGACCCTATCCCAAGTACTCTTGTTGTTTCATATATCTAAATTATAATTAACCAATGAGATTGCTTGATTTCCCATAATCTGTATACAGAGTTATCTCCCTTCTGTATAATAAAAGACTATATCCAATGGCCATATCCCATGGAATCCCTTTTTTGAAAACACCTGTGGCTATGGAATCCCTTTTTTGTCATATGTGCTTATGTGAAAAAGCACAATGTGACACAATGTGCCCTAGCACAAAGGCACATGCTTTATGTCCGATATGTGCTTATGTGAAAAGGCACAATGTGACACAATGTGCCCTATCACATAGGCACATACGGATATTTGAGGATACCTTTGGCCTGGTATTGTATTATTTGAGGATACCTATCGAGGATACCTACTGGAAAATCCCTTTTTGTCATATGTGCTTATGTGAAAAGGCACAATGTGACACAAAATGCCCTATCACATAGGCACATACGGGTATTTGAGGATACCTATGGCCTATCCTCGATAGGTATCCTCAATAGGTATCCTCAAATAATACAATACCAGGCCATAGGTATCCTCAAATACCCGTATGTGTCTATGTGATAGGGCATATTGTGTCACATTGTGACTTTTCACATAAGCACATATGACAAAAAGGGAATCTCCAGTAGGTATCCTCGATAGGTATCCTCAAATAATACAATACCAGGCCATAGGTATCCTCAAATACCCGTATGTGCCTATGTGATAGGGCATATTGTGTCACATTGTGCCTTTTCACATAAGCACATATGCCAAAAAGGGAATCTCCAGTAGGTATCCTCGATAGGTATCCTCAAATAATACAATACCAGGCCATAGGTATCCTCAAATACCCGTATGTGCCTATGTGATAGGGCATATTGTGTCACATTGTGCTTTTTCACATAAGCACATACGACAAAAAGGGATTCTCCAGTAGGTATCCCCGATAGGTATCCTCAAATAATACAATACCAGGCCAAAGGTATCCTCAAATACCCGTATGTGCCTATGTGATAGGGCACATTGTGTCACATTGTGCCTTTTTACATAAGCACATATCGGCACATAAAGCATGTGCCTTTGTGCTAGGGCACATTGTGCTTTTTCACATAAGCACATATGACAAAAAAGGGATTCCATAGCCACTGGTGTTTTCAAAAAAGGGATTCCATGGGATATTGCCATTGGATATAGTCTTTTATTATACAGAAGGGAGATAACTCTGTATACAGATTATGGGAAATCAAGCAATCTCATTGGTTAATTATAATTTAGATATGTGAAACAACAAGAGTACTTGGAATAGGGTCAGAACTAACAGGAATAGACCAGAAATTGCTAAATATAGTAATAATAAGATAAACTGTTCCAAATAATAGGCTCTTATACGCTACTGGAGTATACTCCAGGACAAAGGAACATGGTCAGGTAGACGTAAACTATTGCATATATAGATAGAAGCAGAGAATTCTGAAATAATTCGAATTAGTAAAAGTTGGGGTGGATTTTGGTGATTTTGAAGGATTGTCGGGTTGTTTGTGGTAATTAGATTTACTCTTCTACAAAAGAACATACCCTTCGAACATACCCCGTCCCATTGCAGAAAAATTGGGTAACATAGCAATCACGTGCTACCATAGAAACCAAGATGGCGGCCTCTAGTATACAAAATGGACGACGGAAACACGTATCACCCTAACAACACGCGCTGCGCATGCGCACTCACACCACGTATCACAATGGAGATGACGTCACAACATGGCCGCTCACGCGGGTTACCATGTCAACACAACATGGCGCCACTAGGTCACGTGACTATGACGTCACATGAGATCATCCAAATGAGATCATCCAGAATAGACCTCAAAACCACATCACATGCTACCAACGTAAAAAAAATAAATAGTTGAATAGTCGGCGCACGTGATTCGCATTGTTCAAGGACAATACCAAAACAATGTATTGTTCGCTTCGGTTTCTGAAGAAAAGGCGTTATTTTATGAAAATAAAATCATTGGCGTGCAATAAACTTTAGTAAAATATAAAATAAATCTAGATTGTATGTTTCTTTGTTCGATGGAGGTTAATGACACTTTCTGCCGCCAATGTTCTATCATGTTGGATTTAGAGAGTATTTTTATTCCTTTGATTACTTTACCAACCAAACCCAGTATGGGTAATTTTTGGCTTACACAAAAATGGAAATGCTCGAGCAAAAGATGGAGGAAACAAGAAAGCGATGTAGGAGAAACGTGGAAATTTAATCCATCTGCCCAATACTGTGAGTTTAAATTACCGGGGTCCATAAATCTTATAAGTCCATTGGAATTGTTGGATAAATATTTATCTTTTATACAGATCTGGAGAAAATGTTACTTTCCCGACTTTTATGTGCCAATTTATTTTGTGTTGAAAAGGAAATTCTATTTGTTTGTATTCTTTCTACGACTTGTGAACATTCTGACACTAGGCTTATAAAACGTTCAAATCGTGCATTAAAATGTGCACAAAGCTACTGCCAATAAATCCGGACAACCGAGAGACAACAACATATGGCCTTCGGAATCCCTTTTCTTCTGAAATGAGGCTAAGAATCGTTCGAGGAGTCTCTCGAACGTGCAATTAGTCGTTAGCTCATTTACCGTGACAAACAAACATGGCGCCACCAGGTCACGTGCCTATGACGTCACTTCCGGGGTCCAGCCCGGGGTCCACCCAATGAGGGACGATCCATACATGTCCTACTACTAATCTCCATGTGAATGTTTTGGTGCGATGACGGGGATGTGACTGGCATCAAGTGATCCTGCGCAATTAGGAAAATCTCATCTGTCCTCATATCGCTTAACCACATCCTTCAAGCCCCCCACTCCTCGGGGAATTTGACACATTCATTCAGTAGGATTCTATGGTTTCCTCGCACATCTGGTGGACACGAACACACATTTGCCTTCCCGACACCAGGGAGTTTACCGCCCGTCCTGTATTCTGCCGATGATGCTAGCCAGTAAATGGTAATTGATTCTTCTTCCAGTGGTTCTTCGACCGTATCGTTGGAAGAAGACAGTGCATCTTTGAGTCTTCCACAGATGAAATTGAATGTTTCTCTCCTCATTCTTACGTTTTCTAGCCACTCTGTCTCTTCAAAGTGCTGCAGAACAACCTTGTCGCACGATTCCTTTGACGTGGGTTTTCTTCGAATATCTCTGGCATTTGAACAACCCAGAGTTAGAGCTACACTGAGGAAATAGGGAAAGTTTCTGCGCCTAAGGAAATTGTCCAATCTGACCCTTTCTATAGCTATGACAGAAATGAATGGTTTTGAGAAGTTTCTACGAATTTACTTCTGGCACAACTTCGTAAATATACTTTTGCACACGTGTGTAAATTTGCATATGTGTGCAAATTTGCATATATGTAATCTTTTTGCCGTATAAACAGGTTATAAGGAAACGTCGAATATCGCTAAGCACCTACAGCACATCATTATTCGTATTTCTAACTTAGACCCAGTATAGTTTTACAGCGAACAACATAAACTCAACTTCAAAAATTTACAGTACTGTGAACAGCGGCGGGCAGCTTGAGACGCACTTGCACCAGTGAGCCGAAATTCTTTAAATGAAATACTGAGACATCATAACCGCACCAATAACCCCCCCTCCCCCCCAAAAAAAAAAAAAAATAAAAAAAAAAATCGCACCTGAGATTCAGGGCAACTCCATTTCCTTTCCGACAGGCGAGATTCTATGATGTAGCTGGAAGAGACGCGGATTGAGAATTTCGACTGTATCGCGAGCCATTCACGATCAGTTCGAAACTACCTGTTTGCTTTATGATCAGAGTACTGTATTTACCATTTTTTTAAGTTTCAGAACAAAGCTCAAGAGAGTGTAAGGCCATTACTAGTTGAACGTTGTCATCGCAGATAGGTTAAATTTAATTTAGATTATCTAACAGAGAGTTTGATAAACAAAGTTTACTACATACAGCGAACACAACATTTGCGTTTTGGAAAAAAGCTAAAAAAAAATTCATTTTTCTATGACCAAATCACAGCCTCGTTTGAAATAAGCTTCAATAACTGTGAGTGATGTTTGTTCGTCATAGATATTTGGGGACGACATTCACCATCTGTGGTAATATCATGGCCACACCACCTGTATGGAGTCCAGCTAAACCAACATTGATCACACTGGACCAAAACTGCCTGGTGTCATATATTTAGCCATTCTGGATATTTTAGCGTCAATGTGTTTTGATACCTTTTCACATAAGCACATATGACAAAAAAGGGATTCTCCAGTAGGTATCCTCGATAGGTATCCTCAAATAATACAATACCAGGCCATAGGTATCCTCAAATACTGAAATGAGTCGACGAGAAATATGTGCGAGTCAATCGAACGAGCAATTGCTCGATAACTTATTTGCTCGGTAGACTTCGAGTCGTTCGAGCAGTATGTGCGAGTCTCTCGAACGAGCAACTAGGACCACATATCACTATGGAGATGACGTCACAAGATGGCCGCTCACGCGGGTTACCATGACAACCAAACATGGCACTACCAGGTCACGTGACTATGACGTCACTTCCGGGGTCCAGCCCGGTGTCCACCCAATGAGGGACGATCCATACATGTCCTGCTACTGAGATTACTCGAACAGAAAATAGGCTTTTATTCTCCGATCCTGCAGGGACTTTGTGATGCCATTGGTAGAACTTGGTGGTGCGGCCTACCCATTGAAGACTTGGCTATTAAAGCCTTTCACCAAAAGAGCGAACCTTACTCCTGCCCAGACTACATTCAACTATCGCATCAGTAGGGCCAGGATGACGATAGAGCATGTAAATTTACTATATGTAAATTTGCTATACGTCCATAATACCAAATGTTCACACGGTAGCAAAAAATACACACCTAGAATGCATTTACTCACAGGTTGTAGCAAATCTGCACCTAGTCCCAACTAGGTGTGAATGTACATTTATGAGTAAAATCTGCGCATGAGTAAATGCGTCAATAACTCAAATTTACTCACAAAAGTAAATTTACACATATGCAAAAGATCAATACACATGCAAATGTCGCCGTATAAAAGGGGCTTTAAGTGGAATTCTCTGGACAGAATTGGATAAGAATGAATATGTCATGTTTGGCGCGATAGCCAAGGGTCAGGCTATAGAGACAATTTAGCTTTAAGATCGGAGGGTCACGAAGATAAGCGATTGTGGGGTGGGGGTTGCGGGGGTGTCAACCTGGTTTCTCCTGAATGTGACGACTCAGGACCTGATTGACTAAAATTACAACTACACCATGGCGTGCCTTCGTCAAAGGCATGCCCTGATGACAATGCCAGAATATTAATCAGACGGGTTTATATTTAAAAACTCACTCAAAACTTTTGGGAACTTTATTGATGAATAAATGAAATATAAATGTAATTGTCGTGACACAGCTTTTTATTTTAATAATACGCTGCGCACAGTATTCAAAATTGGCCACACTGGACCCTAAACATTCCAAATCCGAACATACATACATCCATTTGTATGAATTACTGTGTGTGTCGCCACAAGCCTAAGTATCAGATCTAGACTTTTAATAAAGTACATAAGGAAATACATATGTTTTGATTCTCAGACAATCCCTCACTGAAACTGAACCCCATCATTGGACGTTTTCATTGCCTTGCAGTGTTTTCCAAAATGGGGAGACTCGAAACTTTTACATTTTTTGATGGATGTATATAACTGAAATCTGAAGAAAATAACTAAAGACAATCTCTACCCTTTAACTTTGCAGATACTTCTGGGCTTGGCTTGGCTGCGTATATAGTATGAGCTCACTGCACATGCTCCCCAATATCCAGTGAAGAATTTCATTTCACTGACTAGAAAATTGTTTTTCCAAATCCGTGCGCAGCTGGAAGGGTTACGAAAGCAGAATAATATTGGTGGATTCATCAACCAAGACGTAAACCAGCCATGTATACCTTTAAGAATGTTGCTTTATAAACGAGGAAGGAAGTGGATTTGAGGACTTACATATCGTCTCCTGAGTTCCAATGTCTTCTATGTGCCCACTGGCACATAGAACACATTGGAACTCAAGGGACGATATACTGAGTCAAAAAAAAAAGAAAGTATAATGAACTTTGAGAAGCAATTTCTTTAGTATTATCGACTTTAATCGCAAACAAATTATTGTAGATTCATATTTCGAGCCTAGCTGTATGAGTTTGCATAATTTCACGTTCTTACTGTTGCCAGCGTCACGTCAGGACGTCGCAATTCAACCATGGACTGACAAGAAAAGTTCACACATGCAGTCTTGGGTGGCAAGACATCAACGGCGCATGGACCTGACAAGTCTCTGGATGACACCCTGTGGTATTACATTCCACTCCTGCCTTAGACCATTACGTAAATCGACTAACATCTGAAGATTATGAAGTCGTACACGCCGGTCCAATTGATCCTAAAGATGCTCGATTGGCAACAAATCTGCGAAAGTGGGGGTCAGGGAAGAAGGTCGATGCTCTGCTCTTCAAGAAAGTCACGGCAGATACGTGCCACGTGGCATCGGGCATTGTCGTGCTGGAATAACTGCAATCCGATATTAACGTTGAACAACGAGACAACAACAGAGTTAAGAATTGCATCTCTATATCGCTGTCCATTCAGATTACCATCGATGAGGATCAACTGCGTTCGATGGTGCAAGGAAATTCCTGCCCAAACCATTACACTACCCCCACCGAAACGGTCGCATTCCCGCACGTAAGCATCAGAAAACCGTTCTCCTCGTCAGCGATACACTTTTGCCCTACCATCAGCGCGCCGTAGACAAAATCGTGATTCATCACTAAATAGAACTGTGCCCCAATGGTGCGAAGTCCAGCGAACACGCTGACGTAAACATTCTATTCTGACGGTACGATGACGTTGAGTAAGGATTGGTCCGTGGTATGGAAGCCTACTGCGGTTGCTGTGTTCAGCGAGTCTGTTGCGGACAGTTTGTGCACTGATTCTTTTGTTAGTTCTACCAGGAGTAATTGCTGTTGTCCTCGTCGCCGGAAGGAAGCGATCCCGCAAGTGAAACGTCCTGATGTGTCGGTTTTGTGCAGGGGTCGTAACTCTTGGTCGACCTGAACGCGGTCGGTCGGCAGTAGATCCAGTGGTTCTATTCCTTCCAGTCAGACGGTAAATAGTGGCCGCAATGCCTACGAACTCAGCAGCGAGCTCATTTGGAGGGAGGTGTCCCAGCTTCATGCATACCAATGGCACGCAACCTCTGATATTCGGTTAACCTTGGCTTTTTTAAAATGTCGGGAGACAAAAACTAGCGTGTTTTCTCAATAACCCCGGCTCTCTTGCACAACATAGCACAAAGAAAATCCTCGGTCACCCTTTCAATTTGACATTCTCGGGTAGCACGTGCTATTTTGAAATCCGTAGCAAAATTGTGTACGGTTGGGTGGACAACAACAGCACAAATAGGCAACATTAGAACTATTATATTTCATCCCTTATGCTATTTTTCCACATTTGTTTCTATTATACTTTCTTTTTTGACTCAGTATATATTTTGGCAAATGGCCCCATACCACAGATTTCAAACAGCCTACATGGGAATCTGTATCGTCTCAAGATAGCTTCGGAAGTTTATAGACATTGTGACAGGGGCAGGGGCTAAAATGTTTAATATGTAGAATGTTTAAGCCTCAAACCACGAACAGTTTCATGACTTATATTAACTGACCCTGTAGCATTTTACCTGTAACTGTTAACGTTTATAACAGCTTTTCGTGATTTTTTAATCACATTTCCTGGAATTTTTAATCTGGAATCAATATGTCGTCTCTTAATCCCTTGAACCCTGGTGGCCTATTCCAACCAGTCCCGGGCCACCATCTGATAGAGGAGGCTATATTCTTTGCATAAGGGAAGACCAAGCACGATTTTCTGCGTGCAGCCTTGGGGCTGCACGTTGAAAATCCTGATTGGTCTACCACACAAATTCACTGAGCAATTATTTACAAAGGCATTGCAGATTGTGCCTAGATGCACTTTGGATACGATTTCCGACACTTGAACTCAAAGGTCATAGATTTCGAGCAGAACGGGAAAGGGTGCGTTAAGATTTCTTCGGCAGTTTTTCCAAAACGCAAATGTTCTATTCTCTGCATGCAGTAAACTTTGTCTATCGAACTCTCTGTTGGATAATCTAAATTAAATTTAACCTATCTGCGACGACAACATTCAACTAGTTTAGGCCTCACACCCTCTACCCTCTCAAGATAGCTTCGGAAGTTTACAGACATGGCGACGTGGGTAGGGGTTAAAATTCCGGCTAAAATTTTCAATGTTTAGAATTGTTGAGCCTCAATTCACCAACAGTTTCATGACTTATTGGTAATTGATCCTGTAGCATTTTATCTGTAACTGTTAACATTTGTAACAGATTTTCGCAATTTTGTAATCACATTTCATGGAATTTTTAAACTGGAGTCAATATTTTGTGCATTAATCCTTTTAAACCTGATGGCCTATTCCATACCAGTTCCGAGCCACCATCTGGTAGAGTCTATATTCTTTATTTAGGGGAAAACCAAGCAATATTTTCAATGTGCAGCCTTGGGCGGCTGCACGTTCCAAATCTTGATGGGTCTACCACACAAATTCACTGAGCAACTATCGACTAAGGGATTGCAGATTGTGCCTAGATGCACTTCGGATACGATTTCCAACTTTCGAACACAAAGGTCATATATTTCGAGCACAACGATAGAGGGTGTATTCATATTACTTCGGGAGTTGTGAAAACTCTTGGGTAAAGATTGATAAATTCTTGAGGAAGGTGGATGAAAGAAAGGAAATGATTTTGTCAAACGTTGGACATTTGTCATCGGGGGAGGGGGGGGGGGGGCAGTTGGAAATTTCTCCCGAACCCAAACCCTCTAGTCACCTCCCTGGGTGATTTAAGGCTATTTCCATGCAACAAACAGGAAAATAGCTCTCCAAGTCGAAAATTGTCAAAGCAGGAACCAAAGCACTTTTAGTGCAGGTCACGATATCAGCATTCGAGATAAATGTCCATGAAAAATAAGCGGGAGGCCAATAAGGATATTTTTACACTGCATTTTCATATCTCCTTAGAACGCGAAAAAACACGTTTTTTTCGAATGTCACCCCACATTTCATCCCCAAAGATCGGTCGATTAGGTCGCGGAATATTACCTTCTGTGGCTTATGTGGTTCACGCCTTGGCGAACACGAAACCTGCAAAACACATGTAAACCAATGTATTCAAACTCTTGGCATTTGCTGTTGTTGGCCTTCTCGAATACAATTTTGTCAGTTTGAAAACGCACCATGTGATCGAAGCAAGATGTTGTGGTAAAAGAGGTAAAACCATACATGAACCACTGATTCACTAAAATAACATTGATACGACAAAGTAAAAACCAACATTTCGGACGTCTTGTCACGTTGTTGCCGAATCTCTGAATGACAACGATGTTAGATTGTCCACCAGTAAGCGTGTCAAGGGAGATATTCTGTTACAAATGTACATTTACCCAACAAATGCATGTCTGCATATTTGAAGGAGATTGTCTGTTTAGAGCTCTGTATATTTTCAAGCAAACATGAGCAAATCAAAATTATTTTCTAAACAGGCCGATATACAGATTATTGAGAAAAAGTCAGTGTGGCACTGGTAATATATTTACAAAATTGGTGGGGAAGAACAGCAATAACCACCCCCCCCCCCCCCTTCCCAGCATATCTTAGAATAAATCATAATGTAATAATAGGTAATGCTATTTATTAAAGACAGCACTGTGCAAGTAAAAATACCAACCGAATAGCTATAATTACACAAACTTCTTGTGATGAAGTGGTCTTCATGTCTGCACCCCAATATCTAAACACTAGAAATCGATTATCCCTACCCTCCTTTCCTTCATAGACGAAACATAGACCCGGCCTTTAGATTAGTTATGCAAGTAATTGTTATTGACCAATCAGCTTCAATATCTAGTGACCCTATATGAGACTGTGTATCATCGAGCTGACCGGATGTAGAGCTTATAAACGGTCAGTTCCGACATTTTGTCTTTGACATCCAACGCTAGCTTCGATGATGTTTTTCGCATGTTTAACGAACAACAAATAATTTCTCGTGTGTGTCTGTTGAGCAACGTACAACTATAATACGCTTCTTCCAGTCTTTGAGAAATTTTAATAAACAAATGTAAATAAATACAATAAATAAACCACTAAGACGACATGTATAGAAGCCAACTGGCACTGTCTGAGGCGAATGATGAATGAAACTGTTCCCACTTACCTTCTTGAATGAATTGTTAATCCATTTGCTTCAGTTGTTTTATTTTTCCAGTACTTAACACTGAATTACAGGTGTGAATTGTTAATATAAATTCCTGTTTATTGAGAAGAAAACTTCGTTGTTTCAGCGCCTGCTACTAGCGTGACCTTCACATGACGTAAAAACGGGAAATTTTCTGATAGTGATAACAGAACATTTGCGCTAGGAATCTGGGTACATTTATGGTTGTGTCTCTTTTAAAGGACTGGCATAATAAATACGTTAGCCATTTTGCAGAAATATGGGACCTTAAACACCAATAAATAAATAAATAAATACCGAAAGCCCCATAACTTATATTATTGGGTACTGTTCGAGATTAACCTTGTATCAAACAGAAGTTAGGGAAAACACATACACTACGGCCGCCGTGGACAGGTCACTTTCCATGGGGTAGGTAGTATTTCCACAGACGCAATACTATTACAATGCAAACACTAATTATACGAATAAGCATCAAAAATTAAATTAATGAAACGCCAGGTAGAACCCGGTGCATCATTAATTAAGATTTTGCTGATGATGATTTGTTTATTGCCTGGTAAACGCGCATGCGTGGACATTATTGCACACGCCTGGATTACGACCAGACCTCGGCGACTGTGCTGTAACAATATATTTCATAACTAACTATTTTTCTTTAATTGTTTGCTTACGAAACATAACCTTTGTCCCCCCCCCCCCCCTCAGGAATGAGCCCGACATTGCTTTTTTTTTCTTGTTGGGGGTGGGGAAGAAAACAAT
The DNA here is from genome assembly GCA_031216915.1 of Pictodentalium vernedei. Taxonomy (NCBI): domain Eukaryota; kingdom Metazoa; phylum Mollusca; class Scaphopoda; order Dentaliida; family Dentaliidae; genus Pictodentalium; species Pictodentalium vernedei. The sequence continues at coordinate 245,239,885 of CM062290.1, read as the reverse complement.
GCAAACAGCAAATTTAAAAAAAAAATCATAATGAGTGCGAAAAGTGTTGGGCTGCTTTTTGGCCGATATTTGAGTCAACGTTTTACTGATCTCAAACATGTGACGAAAGGATTATTGCGCAGTCGACGATTTATGCTCGAATGTCTGAAAAACTGATTTAGAGTTGTGTTTGTGACTTATAAAGTCTCGCATTCGTCTTGACTCCCTGTAACCGTATTCCCTATAACCGGAGACTGTGGTTGTCAAACAAATCATTTTGGGATTCACTTCGTATGTACGCGTCTTCATAAACAAGGCTTTATTCATTTTTGTTAGCTGAAGCAGAAACAAAACAGATTCTCCTTCGGCCGGAGAGAGTAAATATTTACGAGATCTGCAGTTAATAGATACTAATGGGAACACTTGGCTGTTAACAGAATCAGTAAATGTAGCAACGATAATATGTGATCTATTGACTGATTCTGACTTGATTGGCAGTGCATGAAAGGCTTGAAAAAGCACGATTATTTCGGTTATTGAGTTCATTTATCTGTAACTTCCGAATAGTTGGGCCTCATTTCGGCAATCCAAATACGCTATTTGTTTTCGTTTGCGATTTCCGACAGACCAATATCATCATGATGAGATAAGTTTTGGGCGGCAACAGCGATAAAATTTGCTCTTGATCCATTTTATACTTAACCTTTTACCTAACATGAAAAGCAGACGACACTTGCAAAAAAAATTCTTGAATAACTTTTTTTTTTTCATTTTTTGTCTCAAAAACATAGGTTATGACCCCTCATTGGAACGAGCTCGACGAGCTCGTTCCAATGAGGGGTCATAACCTATGTTTTTGAGACAAAAAATGAAAAAAATAATGAAAATTAATTGGCGATTTTTGAGAATAGCGCTGGCCGGTTTTGGCCGTTAGGTTGGGTAAAGGGTTAATGTGACTGCATAGTAAAGAAAGTTAAATATACAATGTTATAAAACCACACTGCATATGGACTGGGTTTTTTCAATCTTGAACTTCTTCGGTAGCAGACAAAACATGGAAATGGTAAACTGGAACCTCTGGAATGAAATGATGTTTCGGTACTGACACGGGCGGTGGGGGTCCAACTTTGGGTGACGGACTCCAACTTTACGGAGTCGGCTAGGAATCCCACTTACAGAATCTCTGATATAGCTTGTCTATAGATATTTTACTTTTAACGCTGTATAAAATGGTACATAATGGGAAAAATGAAGAAATCTGATTGAACATCTTGAAGGCCTGGGCGAAGGTGTAGCTAGGAAGTAGTGTTAAAAGTTAATATTAATGGATGAGCCATGGGGAAGAATGACTGTAGCCAATAGTAACGGTACAAGGCTGCAATGGCACACGACTACAAGGATGGTAGATTATAGTATTGGATGACTACAAAAGAGGCGAATCACAAGAAATATAGGAGCCAGGTCATGGGTATCCTTAAATACCGAAGTGAAGCTAAGAGGGATAGTAAATTAGACCTCATTGAGGGATTTTTTCATGGCCCTCGTGGCCTTAATCGAACTGAGGCTAAGAGGGATAATAAATTAGACCTCGCTGGGCGATTTTCTCAAAGCGCTCATAGCCTCATACGATAAGAAAGGTGTGCCGAAGGCCAGACGTTTTCCAAAAAGGGGTGCCTAAATTGGGCTGCCACGAGATATGGCTGTTAAATACGGGATGAGGCTAAGAGGGGCAGTATATTAGACCTCATTGAGGGACTTTTTCATGGCCCTCATGGCTCCAAACGAAATGAGACTACCAGCGATAGTAAATTAAACCTCAATGGGGGCTTTTCTCATAGCCCTCATGGCCTCATACGACAAAAAAAGGGGCAGAAGGTTAGACGTTTGCCAAAAAGGGGTGCTGAAATTGGGGTGCCACGAGGTATGGCTGTTAAATACCGAGATGAGACTAAGAGGGATAGTAAATTAGACTCATTGGGGGATTTTGTCATGGCCCTCATGGCCTCAAACGAAATGAGACTAAGACTGACAGTCGATTAAACCTGATTGAGGGATTTTTTCATGGCCCTCATGGCCTCAAACGAAATGAGGCTAAGAGGGATAGTAAATTAAACCTCACTGAGGGCTTTTCTCATAGCCCTCATGGCCTCATACGACAAAAAAGGGATGCCGAAGGCCAGACGTTTTCCAAAAAGGGGTACTGAAATTGGGGTGCCACGGGGTCTGGCTGTTAAATACCGAGATGAGGCTAAGAGTCGTATGTGCGAGTCACTCGAACGAGCAATTGTCCGATAGCTCATTTGCTCGATGGGACTCGAGTCGTTGGAACAATGACTTATCAGTAACTACTCGATAGATTCTTGGTTTTAGGAATGATATAGGCTTTCATGGAGGTTGTCTATCAGTTGGCTATAATCCAAAGGGGACCCTCAGTCCTATAGCACTACGTGCTACTATTAAAATCCATGATATGATGGTCCTTAGAAGGATTTTGGAGAAAATCCGGGCCAGAAAACTACTCTAGTTCAATCGAACACCCCTGTTATTGGACAAAATAAGCCAAATCTGGGGTTTCATATCAAATAAAAGTTGTTTTGGGTGATTTGGAGAGATTGTCGGGTTTATTTGGGTAATTCTGTGAATCGGGAAATTACTCTTGTACAAAGGAACATAACCTCCGAAAATATCCCTGTCTTGTTGTAAGCCTTTGAGAAACATAGCAACTACGTGCTACAATAGAAACCAAGATTGCGGCCTCCTGTATACAAAATGGCCGATGGAAACAATATCACCCCAACAACACGCGCTGTACATGTGCACTAACACCACGTATCACTATAATAATGACGTCACAAGATTTCCGCTCTCGCGGGTAACCATGAGAGCACAACATGGCGCCACTGGGTCGCGTGACTATGACGTCACAGGAGATCCGGCATGAGATCCGACTGAATAGGGCCGGCTCATCGCTCTCCTACTACTAGTCTGCATTCAAATGTTATTTTCGTACAGACACAGTTGTAACGATTACTATGCTTGTTGATGTGAATATATTTTTGATTTCAAACTTAGTTGTCTAATTTTATACTTTGCATAATTATAACAAAGGAAACCGAAGCGAAAAAAATTCCCAGAGAGAAACGAGGTATCCAAACTGTGCTCCAACAAACAAATGGGCAACAATTATGTGGCGCCACAAAACACCAAATCAACATAAGCAATATTATATGCCAACAGCTTGTCACACCTAACCAGACTGCATGAGGTGAATCATATGTGTTTCAGGGCAAACACGTCCAAATGATGCTTTTGGAATGATACTCGACTGATTCCATATTTACCGATTAAGTCAGTGAATGGTTCGTGGCAACATCTCTTCCATACTCAAATGCGTCACCATTTTCATTTGCAAGAGGACTGCATTATGAGAAGCAGCCTATTGCAGTCATGCTTTCTATTTCGATGGCCTCCGGCTGAACTGCAGCCAATCTTAAATTTTAAATGCAACTAAGGATCCAGTCTTCGTTATTTGTTCCCAACCTGTACCTTGATCCATTTAAGTTTCAGTTCACTGAAGTTCACTCTCAATAACATTGCACATGTCGCTTAATGGAACAATCTCCAATGATATGACCATAAGCTATGTCGGTTAGGCAGAAATATTTTACTTTTGGCGAGTGTCGTCTGCTTTTCTTCCTGGGTAAAGGGTTAAGTGTTAGGTAAAATTGGTTTGCATAACCTTCAGAAAAGCAAACTTTGCCAAGGGTGAGAATTTGATTACAATGACAATAAAAGTTGTTTTGTCTTTGATAATGAGAAACCAAAACAGCTATGGTTAATTATTTGTTAATGTCTTTTTTTAAATAGTAGAGATTTTAATGATGCCGGATGTCACTATTAAAATGTGGTTTCTCTCAGAAATCTACTTTATATTACCACACACGCAATATCATTAATACATTAATAAATGCCAGATTGTTTTCACTTTAAACAGTATTTCAGATTTCTTGTTGTGTTATCTACACGTCAGAGTCCGTAATATTGCCTTCCTTGGTCAAAAACTCTCGGAAAATTTAATTTTCTGTCACTGTTCGATCATTCGTTATATAGCTTCCATTTTGCTAACTTCATCTCCAAACAGAGATAAAGTGATATCACGTAGATTGCGACCGGAAACTTTATCGAGAGAAACCAATAATGACATGTAATTAGAGGACGATATGCTGTATGATCAGTCAGACAATAACGTTTCTCAGTGTGACATATTACATATATTTGGAAGCACCCTGGTAAGTATAGCTAGCTTTTAATCACCCTTAGGCTGACAATACTTAAAGCTAATCCCCAACATAGCCTTTTTGTAACAACTTATCTTTACTCTGGAAGCCCAGGGGCTAATATCATAAAACATTTACAGTTGTATTTGCTCGAATTATATTTTCTAGTTATGACTTTAAATGGTTTAAAATGAACCATTAGCATTTTCAAAGATTTAACAATTTGCCAACTGGCAAGTTGCTAGGTCTTTTAAAACAGTAATGATTCATTTTAGTCAGTTATATTAATAGGCAGAAAATACAATTCCTGAAAATACGATTGTAAGAGTTTTATAGTATTGGCTCCTGGTGAGATTCTATAGTTCTATAGAGTAGAGTGGAGGAAAGAGGACTGAGAATCTCGACCGACTAATGACTTAGTCGCGATCCGGTCAAAATTCTCTTTCCACTGTTGTGATCACAATACTGTATAATGCTCGAGTAACCTCCTCGCCCTTTGGAAGCGGTAGTAAAGAGTGTCAGACATTTCAGTTTAGTTTCTGCCATCTACGAAGACTATATTTACAAATCCACTTTTGCAGACAGTTTTTGTTTCATCAATAATTTTAGTACTTTCAACCTGCATTCCCACATTTCACATCTGCAATAAATAAAACGTATCTTCGAAACACGAATCACCCCGATTGATTCAAAATTATACATTCTGCAACAACGTGTTTTGAAGACGATACCCAACAAATTAAAAATTTGTTTTCATCGCCGTAGAAATGATCGTGGTATAATAGTCTATCGACGTAATGACAGAAAGATTTGCCCCACAACCTTGCTTCAAAGCGTATCGATAGAGAGAAGTTGAGTGTCATGGTCAAGACTAGAAAACAAGTGACTCTGTCAGTCTGTCCTCTCAATGGCATGATTCACTACGAAAGGGAAACCAAAGATTTTATGTCCCTTTATAGAAACTGCAAGGTGGGCGTTGGTAAAATATTGAAGGTGTAAGATTGAAAAAATGCACCACCAAAAGTATTCGCCTTCCCAGTGCACTAGCAGTTGAATCGAACTGCGCTATGGCGTCATTATATGTTTACCCTGAGAAGTTTTCGGTATTGGCGAATAATTCTCTCGCACTATCTCATCAGACATTTGTAGCTTCTTGCTCTAGTTCACCTCAAATTTCAGAGAATAATTTTGTTCAAATGCATGATACTTGTATCAATGGGATCTCCTGGTGGTGTTCGAGGAGAAACAATGGGACGGAAGGCTGCGAGACGTTTACGTGAGTAAAATCTGTTTGTATACCCATGGATGTCGTACACTGTTCATAATGTTTACCCAATGAAGACCACTGTTTTAAAACTATATGTACGATGCCAATGCCTCAAAAGCACTGATTTTTGGAAACGATTTTGGAAACACCAACTGTTTGATGAAGCAAGAGAGAAAAAGATCAACTGCGTGTGTTAATATTAACTCTTGAAAACATGTGCCTCTGAGATTGGAACACGTTTCAAACAGAGCTCATGCTGGCCCATTATTCTTTCGAACCTGGAACAGTTTCTGTTTGGTGGCAAGTGGAATTTTGTTCGGTGCCAAATGAAAGAGTTTTGTGTCGACTGGAATTTGATTGTAAATGAGGACACATTAACTATGCATCGTCCTTCGAATGCAACAAGGCGCCATCTGTAATTCTAAAACATTGCAGATGACACATTGTTGCACCCAAAGTACGATATTTGTATTCAGTATTATCTGTCTCTGTTAAATACTTTGGTTCGCGGAGAAAGTATGACAGTTTCAGAAATAACGGATGGAAGGCTGAGGGATTCTGGGAGACGTTCACGTAAGTGAATTCTGTTTGTATACCCATGGATGTCGAACACAGTTCCTAATGTTTACCCAATGAAGACCACTATGTTTTAAAATAATTTTTTTATTTACTATGTCAGTGCTTCAAAAGCACTGATTCTCGGAATCGATTGTAGAAAAGCCAACTCTTTGATGAAATATGAGAGAGAAAGATCGACTCCGTGCGTTAATAATTAATCTTGAGTACACATGTGCCTCTGAGATTGAAACACATTTTATGCTGGTCCATAATTTTTTGGTACCTGGTGTAATTTCTGTTCGGTGCCAAGTAGATTTTTGTTCGGTGCCAAATGAAAGATTTTGATTGTAAATGAGGACAAATTAACTAAGTATCGTCGTTCGAATGCAACAATGCGATATATGTAATGCTAAAGCATTGCAGATGACACATTGTTGCACTCAAAGTACAATATTTTTATTCAGTAATACATGGCTCTGTTAACTCTTACCCCGCTGAGATTTTTCAAGATATTTTTCAGCAAATCTAGTCATGGCTGCTGTTAAGCAGCCATGACTAGATTTGATGAAAAATTCATCGGAATTTATCCCAGGAAATCATTGGCAAAGAAATCTATTCAGTTTGCAGGGAGGAAATTTGATTATATGTACCTAAATTATACTAATTTTAGTAGCAAGATAAATCCTGTACAAGGCAGGAATATCCGCCAACAGCATGCAAGGGGTTAAAAAATATTTTAGTTACAAAACACACAAATGATGAAATATTGATAATAAAAATCGAAAAGTAATAAATAAATTAGGAAAATACCATTATTAACGTTTAAAAATCATTTCATGATTATTATTATGTCTCCCCTTTCCAGAAGGGAGACATATTGTTTTAGCGCATATTCTTTTTCTTCTTCTTCCACTTCTTCTTCTTCTCATACAAACTTTGTCCGGGGCATAAGTTTTTTGTCTTTTGACATAGACCTTAGATATTTGGCATGTAGATGTATCACCATGAGCTGGTGTGTCGCGTAAAATAGTGACCTTCATGTAACCTAGACCTTTGACCTGAAGGTGCGATTTATGTGCTTTTTAAGGGAAACTTTGTCAGGGGCATAACTTTTTTGTCTTTTTACCTAGACCATAGATATTTGGCATGTGGATGTATCACCATGAGCCGGTGTGTCGCGTTCCATAGTAACCTTCATGTGGCCTTGACCTTTGACCTGAAGGTCAGATTTATGTGCTTTTTAAGGGAAACTTTGTCCGGGTCATACCTTTTTTGTCTTTTGACTTAGACCTTAGATATTTGGCATGTGGATGTATCACCATGAGCCGGTGTGTTGCGTACCATAATGACCTCCATGTGACCTTAACCTTTGACATGAAGGTCAGATTTATGTGCTTTTTAAGGGAAACTTTGTCCGGGGCATAACTTCTTTGTCTTTTGACCTAGACCTTAGATGTTTGACATGTGGATGTATCACGATGAGCCGGTGAGTCGCGTGCCATAGTGACCTTCATGTGACCTTGACCTTTGACCTGAAGGTCAGATTTATGTGTTTTTTTAAGGGAAACTTTGTCCGGGTCATACCTTTTTGTCTTTTGACTTAGACCTTAGATATTTGACATGTGGATGTATCACCATGAGCCGGTGTGTTGCGTGCCATAATGACCTCCATGTGACCTTAACCTTTGACATGAAGGTCAGATTTATGTGCTTTTTAAGGGAAACTTTGTCCGGGGCATAACTTCTTTGTCTTTTGACCTAGACCTTAGATGTTTGACATGTGGATGTATCACCATGAGCCGGTGATTCGCGTGCCATAGTGACCTTCATGTGACCTTGACCTTTGACCTGAAGGTCAGATTTATGTGCTTTTTAAGGAAAACATTGTCCGGGGCATAACTTCTTTGTCTTTTGACCTACACCTTCGATATTTGGGATGTGGATGTATCACCATGAGCCGGTGAGTCGCGTACCATTGTGACCTTCATGTGACCTTGGCCGTTGACCTGAAGGTCAGATTTATGTGCTGTTTAAGGGAAACTTTGGGCATAACTTTTTGTCTTTTGACCTAGATCTTAGATATTTGGTATGATTGTCAATATTATTCATGTATATATAATTTGCAGTGCATTAAATAGACAGGAGGGAGCACGGTGGCTCAGTAGGTAGAGGTGCAGGCTGCAAGCCAAGAGGTCCTCGGTTCGAGTCCCACCTGCGGCAACCGCGTTGTGTCCTTGGGCAAGACACTTCATCTCCATTGCCCGCATGGGGGCACGATGACGCCGTGTACTAAGGCGTACTGCACGTCGATGGTACGCATGTCTTCAACCAATCTAGCCCTGCCTGTGCTGCAGTGCGGAGTTACGATGTTGGGGAGCTGGCAGCTGCTCGTCGTTGCTCGGTGGTTCTCTCCGGGTACTCCGGCTTCCTCCACCCGTAAAACTGTCACGGTCATGATTAGCCTTTGTGCATAAATATGTGACCTTAAACATCAATACATAAATAAATAAATAAATAAATAGACAGGAAGGGGAGACATATGTTCTAGTGTGCTAAAACAGTTTCTAGTTTACTCTGTTTATTCACTCCAAATAAACTGGTAGCAAATAATTATCTTCCAGGAGGCTTATAACAAAATTAAGCATAAAAAATTAAGTAATGAAGAAATGTATTGATACAAATCAGATTTAATAATAAACAGATAAACTGTTAATTCAGTTGACCCTTAACAGAGATTAATGATTACACATGTTACCTATAGATTACGTGAGTGGAGTGAATTCTGTTTCTCTTGTGTCGTCAGAAAACGACGCATCAAAAATAAAGTAAAGCCTTCGAAACCTACCAAAAATATATTTTGGGCGCCAAATTGTGTTGACACATGCTGCATTTTAGTTGCCCAACGAATTTGTGGGTAATTTGTACCACTGGCACACGACAGCTGAACACTGATTTCAAACCTTCCCTGATAGGAGTGAATATACCAAAATGACCAAATGCGGTTGCGTACAACAAAACACTTGACAGAGGTACATACACTAAACACTAAACTCTTCACCTTCTGCGCACAAAAGACAAAACATTAAGTTATTAGGTATTCATCCACTGTTATCCGACTTCTATCAACAATGTATAAGTAAATTAATTCCAGATCCAGTAACGAAGCAACTGCTTTTGTGCAGGCAACTGTCATATATCATCTGAAGTCTAGGACGTTAGGACCAAAGTAATATATCCGAAGTCTCTTGTATTTTGAAACTATTTTTTAACCCTTTACCCAACGTACCTATTCTCAAAAATCGACACTTAATTTTTATTATTTTTTATTTTTTTTTTGTCTCAAAAACATAGGTTATGATCCCTCGTTGGAACGAGCTCGCTGGAAGTAGTCTCCAAGCCAGCATTGGCGTCGGCTGCCTTCTTTTGTACTACACTAGCATTGCCACAACATGTAGGTTTATTTTAGTGTTGAGTAACGCGTGGACCTTTTTCTCTGAACGAATCTTGTTTCGCAGCGGCGAATTTTTATATATTGTTGTGGGTTTTTATATTATATATACAATAGATAAACCGCAACCATTAACCCTTTACCTAACATGAAAAAGAGACGACACTTGCAAAAATTCTTGAATAAATTCTTGTTTCAGAGATTATCTAAAAGGCAAATGTCAATTTTTAACTTTCATGAATAACAAATCTGACGCATTGGGAACCATTTTGGTGCACCTCAGGTTTCATTATAGGCCTAATCATCTTTTTATTATACATCAAAGATATCAGCTACTCAACCCTGTTAAATATGCTGTCTTTTGCAGACGATACTACAGGTTTTGCGTCTAGTAACAATCTAGACAACCTAATAGATGAGACCAGTTCTGAACTAGGTAAGATAAACGAATGGTGTTTTTCAAATGGATTGTGTCTGAATACAAATAAAACGAAATGCATACTATTGCATCCACAAACTGATTCCTATAACGTCGTTGATAGAAATACCACTTTAAACAGTACTGATATTCCATTCATTGATAACCAATATGGAGCAAAATCAAAACAGTTAAATGTTTTTGAGTCTACATGGGGGAAACTCTTAAATTTAAACAACACACCTTTGTGGTCTGCTTAAAATGTGGCAAGAACAATTTTCGCCTTGAATAGGGCGAAACAATTGCATTCCCGTTAGAGCCTTGAAGGCATACTATTTCTCAGTCATACATAGCCATTTGTTATACGGTTTACTTGCTTCAGATCGTGTACCATCAACAAGCGGTGTTATTACCTTGCAAAAAGGCTATTCGCATTATAACGAACAGAAAATATACTTTACACACCGAACCATTCTTAACAAATTGCGGCACAGTGATATTCGACGACAAATATAAGGTATATGTTCTTTTATTTATGTTTGACTGGTGTCGTAATAAGCTGCCCGTGAATTCTGACAGTACTGTTGAAATTTACATACATCCCTCTAGAATGGAAAACAGGCAGCTTGAGAGTGTGCCATTTCTATGCCATTTCTCTGCAGCGTATGTTCACTTTGTTATCTGTTTTGTTAATTGCTCTTGCACTTGTGTCTGCTGCTACTGTAAATATCGTTCAATTAATTTCATCCCTCGGGTGCATCAAATACAGCAATTAATGATGACCTTCAGTGACGCATGTAGTGACGAGTGATGCAATTCAATATAAACTAATAATGGGTAATCCCGTTTGTTCTATGATCGCTAGTACATAGTAGGTTAGTCTTCATCTTTCCAATTGAGGAATGTTGATGGCTTAATGTAAATTTGAACAGATTATATCTTCGAGTTATCTGCAATTAGAAGCTTCTTTTATGTGCTCCATCTGAGGTATGCCAGGGGGATAAACTATCTTTTAACCCTGTGCGCACTGATGACAAACTACCGAAATTTAAAGTGGTATTTTTCCTCGTAAAACAAATAGGGAACTAATCAATCCAATCGTGTTGACAGAGTCAGGTGAGGTTGAATTGGTCAAATTCCTGGTTGTATTAAGGAAAAATACGGGTTGAGATTTTAATATTTACACATCATTGTGCACTTAGTAAAGCAATATTTTGCCGATTAAACAACGATTAAATTGGCGGTTAGGACAAGAGATTAGTGTATAAAAGCAGCCTGAAGGCTAAACGCAGGATGAAACAATGGTGAGACATAGAATATTTAAAATCCACAGCGTTTTTAACATAACATTTAATACTTCGAAACTTAAATCGCGTCTCTTCGTGTTGTTATTCATAGAGGAGCCCTGGCACTGACAGCCCGGAAAATATTGCGCTGGGGGAGACTAATGTTTTAGCAACAGTTTTTAGTCATCTGTCGTCTGGCAAAACAAGCACAAGATACTTGCGAAGCCAAGATCTTAAGCTCTGTGTGATGCTCAACAACTTTCTGTATCAGTTTATCTGAACGTCACTTGTCCCTTTGGCCGGGATAACGGTATACCCGCTCAGTATATGTAGCGCCTCCAATGGAGTGGATCGGTAGCACTAAACGCCTGGAAAAAGAATAATCAAGGAGTGAATTTTGCGTGAGTGGAAACTTTATTCATTCATAAAGATATTGTTGTGATAACCATCTCCTCATGTACCATATAAAACAATAAAATAAAACATAAAGAATATGTTAGGTATGAACATATTTATCCCTTTACCTAACATGAAAGGCTGACGACGCTTTCAAACAAAATTATTGAATAACTGATTTTTTCATTTTTTGCGCCAAAAACATAGCTTAAGACCCCTCATTTGAACGAGCTCAACGAGAGGTGTCAGAAGCTATGTTTCTGAGACAAAAATGAAAAAAATAATGAAAATTGAATGGTGATTTTTGTGAATAGCGCTGGTCGGTTTTCTTGTTTGATTTGAATTTGTTCTCAACTTTCCTTAATATTGGAATGGAGCAACAAATAACAAGCTCAGTCGATTCTGTCCAAATATTACATATAGTTATATATCTAGTAACCTTTGTAGATAAGACCATGTACTTGTGACACAAATTCATGTTAGGTATTTAAGAGCTACACAATTGTTATTATTAGATAGTAATATGAAACCAAACTGTGTTTCTTGTCAGCATATGTGGAACACATCATTCTTTTGCAGTGAACAGATTTAAATTACGCCAGACGACAGTATTTTCATGTAGGATCTCTTAGATTTCTATTTCATCATACTAACTGCATAAGAGTCTTCTGTTTCTCAAAGAAATCAACCTTTTAATGAAATTTTAAACTGTTTTTACTCTTTAAACTGAGTTTCGCCTTCATGTTTATTCCACGTGTTGATTTACATAATATTTATTATTCTGCTTGTTTTTATGAATCATTACTGTTGTCTTCTTATTTCCATATCAACGGAGTGTTTATTTCCTGATTTCGAACTATGTATTTATTACATTTAAGATAGTGAGCTGTTTATATACCATTTTACCTTACAATCAACATGTATTTTGTCTGTATTAACTCCGCAACTGACTGTCGTGGATCCGACCCCCTGATACAGACGTTTGTATCAGGGGGCCGGATACAAGCACGTTCCTTTCGCGTGAGTTCCATTTGTTTCTTTTTGTCCATCCGAACGAATAAATAGTTTGTTATACATTCGTCTACATTCTTGACTTATCCCTAATATATTGTAAGATAAAATGATTATTACCTTATGTGGATGTACAAAATATGTATCAGAGTCTCGCTCCGGGTTCTAAGGGTAGATCACGACTCGTCTTCGACTCGTCGTGATCTGACCTTAGAACCCGGAGCGAGACTCGGATACATATTTTATACATCCACATAATGGTAATAATCTCTATTTATCGCCGGGATACAACAATAGATTCTGATATGGCGTAGTAGTAATTAATAAATAATAAATAGTTTTACTTGGTGCTGACAGTTTGGTGTAATAATGTAACTCTCGTCTTCAAATAATTATCAAGATCAGAGATGATTATGAACCCAAACTGTCATACAAAATAACCAAAGTATACAATCGAAAGCAAGTTTAGTATTTTTATTAATTACTTCTCAAATACTTTCGTTAAATATTTAAAATGATTAAAATGATTCTTAAAACGTTGTGACAAATGAAGCAGTATTTATGGTAGCATATCATCCACAGAGAAACAAATTAACGCCCGAGACGAAGTCGAGGGTTCTGTTGTTTTCTCTCAGGGTAATACAAAGCCATAACTCTTAAAAAATAAGTCTGTATATTTTATATTACACTGAATGTCATTGAAGTTTAAAACAACCGCTCATTTTATTACTACACTTCAAACACTGTAAAATACATTCTCTGGAAATGTTCGGTGGACGAGTGTGTCAATTTTCATGTTTAGGAAAACTGGGTGCTGACGTGTGATAGAGCAACGTACTGACGCCCGTTAAAATGCATTAACACCCACTGCCAAGGAGAGTTTGCGGTAAAGAGCGTCATCCTGACATTTAGTAAATGATAATTGACGAATCATATGTCCACACCATCACACGAACAAAAGTATAAAATTATTTATACACATCCATCAAACTTTAAACCCATGGATTTAACGGAATGGCCGCTATGACATAAATGTTTCTGTATTCAACTGATTATGTACAAGCCGGAACTTTTTTCCCAGCACCGTTATAGTAGTTCCTATGCCATCGAGTCTCCCCGTGGGAACCCCGGGAAGAGAAGCAGTGCTTGTTTATTGTGGTAAACAGGCTATGTTTCACTGGTAAAATAGGACCCAGTCACTAATGCTTGGGTGAGAGTCCTCGAAAATAGTCAACAAGGGGTATAAACGATTGAATGATCTTGACTTTATCTTCATGTTGTGGTCATGATTAGGCATTGTGCAAAAGTATGTGACATTAAACACCAATAAATAAATAAATAAGCCCATCGAGTCATTAGTTACGCTTCGAAAAGTTTCCAAATTTCGTTATACAATTACCGATCGTCTCTTGCGAAGTGTGAAAATGAAAACGTCCAAAGCAAAATAAAGGCGGTTCAAAACTAATTGTTAACCAAAATTGAGACAATATTAAAAAAAATACAATCATTTCCAACCACAACATTAACCCAGTCCCTTGGTCGTCTCGTTTGTGGATCCCATTATATCTAAATTACTCAACTGTATTTCGGTAAATCTTCAGACATCCTGACATGCTTCGAACTTCTTTTAAAAAAGTTTCTCTCAACTGTTTTGCAAATTTGCCCAAATTTGTACTTATATTTTACTAACAGTAATAGCCAGCAAATGGTGAGGCGTGAATGGACGCCAGGCGAAGAGAATCAGCGAAACGAATTTCAACAAACACGCCCAATAGTAAAGATAACGAATGTAATTTAGACTGTTTGCCAAAAGGCAAAAGGTTGTTGTGACGTTATATCGATCAATTTGATTAGTACAGCTTCAAACAGAACAAACTGACTTTCCACCTTTGGGTTTCAACACAGGAATTACATTTTTTTTTATTTAAATGAATTTGAATGCATTGGATATGTAATAAACACAGATCGCGACGTGTGTTTGAATGGATTGGTGTTTTAAATAACACGACGGAATGTCGTAGTCATATTTCGATCGAGCCTTCGGCTATCGCGAAATATGACGACGCCATTCCATCTCGTTATGTAAAACACCCACCGATTCAAACATACATCACGTTCTGTCTATATATTGAAGCAAACGATGGCTACATGTGGAAGCACAGCTGCTGTTAACACTTTGGACCCTAAAGGCCATGGTTCCTTTCCAGGTACGTGATACGTCACTATTTAACTAAGTAGGTGACTGAATGTGTGTGGTGACCACTCAATATTTTCAACGTGCAGTCTGAAGGCTACGAGTTAAAAATAGTGAATGGTCTACTCCAGGTAATGAATATGAACTCTTCCAATTCCTCTCATTGAACCGACCTCGAAGACACTCTCGTTCAAAGGGTAAAATTGGTATGAATGCTCTGCTGTTTTTATTATCAAAGCAGCGCATGCTTCACTTTTACCCAGTGTGCATTTTTTTTACCAATAAACCTTCTTCATATACTACTAAAATTTTGCTAAGCACCAAATATTTGACACATCATTGTGAAATTTGCTTGTGACATATTTGCGATATTTTTGGTGGATATGATTGAGGAATGTATTGAGATGGTCCCCAGTGTTTACATTAGTTCTTTTGACAGGCAGACATGTAACCCTAGATTTTCATGATGTTTTCGTGTACTGTCTACATGTACACGACATGTGTAGGGTATTCAGTCTTCATTTCAACATAAACCCTTGCGATTTAATGATTAAATATGGCAAATGCAAATGTAAGAAGACATTTGTCTGAAGCAGAAATGTGGCGGGCTGTAGGGATAGTGGAGCAAGGGGGTACCCATCGTCAGGTTGGTGAAACCCTTGGTGTGCACCATATGGTGATCAACAGAGCCTGAGATTTCAGCAGAATGCCACACCAGTAAGACGGCATGGTGGTGGCACAGACAGGGCAACATCTGCAGCCAAAAACCGGTTTTTGATCATTCAGGTCCGTAGGAACCATTTGCCACAGCAACCAAGCTTCGCAGTGATCTTTAGAATGCACGCGGAGTAAATATTTCAGCGCTGACTATCCGGGCAAGGTTGCACGAAGGTGGCCTCCGATCGAGAAGACCATGTATTCGCATTCCGCTGTAACAGAACCACCGCCAGACACGATACGAATGGGCCATGGACCACGTTGGATGGACCAGAGAAGATTGGCAACCTGTCCTTGTTACAGATGAGTCAAGGTCCCGCCTAGACCACACAGGTAGGCGCTCAAGGGTATGGAGAAGACCAGGAGAGCGATTCCATGCAGCCAACATTGCTGAGCATGACCGCTATGGTGGAGGGTCAATCATGGTCTGGGCGGCATCAGCTGGGATGGACGTACAGAGCTCTGTGTCCTTGAACGTGGTACATTGACTGCACAGCGGAATATTGATGAGATCCAGGATGTCCACGTCAGATTGTATGCATGTGCAGTGGGTGATAGATTCATTCTGATGGACGATAGTGCCAGTCCTCATGTTGACCAGGCCGTCGGGGAGTGTCGACAGAGGGAGGGGATTGAGCGTATGGACTGGCCAGCAAGATCCCATGACCTCCATCCAATCGAACATGTCTGGTATAAGTTGCAGCTCACAATTTCAGCCCGTCCACTCTAGCCAAGAAGTGTCCAGGCGATTGCTGCCATGCTGGTCCAAGAAAGGACGACTAGGAACCTGATTAGAATGAGAAGGCGTTATCAAGCTGTAAATAACAGTAATGGGTATCGTATTCGATATTGATCCCATACCAGTTCGCTCCGTCAACGTTTTGGCAAATTGAAAAAATTCTTCTTTTACCAATGATATATATTTTCCATGGTTATCGTATTCAAAAGCGAAAAAATAACGTCAAATACAAATAAAATCTTAATTTCTGTACTTAAATCATTAAAGATATAATTAATTAAAAAATATATACACTTTGCATTACAATATTTCAACTAAAACATAAAACAGGTAGTTGGATATACTTGGTGCTTGACAAACTTTGAGCAGTATATTTGTGCTCCAGATTGGAATATTGATGTGTTCCACCCTGCTGAAACGATAGTTTACAGCAAATATTAGTCTTTATGTTTGTTGTAGCTAGTGAAGGATGGATCTGAAGGACAACCACAAGAACGAACATGGAAAACGTGTTTCCTAACAACATTCTTAGAGAACCGAGTTACAGATGCTTGAACCCTAAATCCTGCACTTACGTTTTATGATTATGATATATTCCCCTATTTCATAAAGTAATCGGTTGCTCAGTGAATTTGTGCGGAAGACGAATCAAAATTTTTTCGACGCTCAGTCAAAATGTTGCACATTGAAAATATTAATTGGTCTACCTCCAAATAATGAATACAGGCTCTTCCACAAGATTCCATTGTACTAACATGGAATATACTATCTCTCTTCACATAGTTAAAGTTCACTAAAATTGTAGTTGAAATAACTCGCTTGCCTTCATTTTATTCACATTTTAGGAAAGGCTGCCCAACAGAGCCAATCACGTCTCTTCACCTGAACCCCGAATCAAAATTTACAAACAAGGTCTGTTTCTCTTCCACCATACAGAAGGGGCGCCGTGGACTGGTCACTTTTCACGCGTGAGCAATATGTATTTCCAAGAGCGCAATAATGTTAGATTCCAACACTAATTATAGCAATAATCATCAAACATTTAATAAATAAAACACCGGGTACAACCCGGTGCTTTATTAATTAAAAATTTGCAGCTGATGATTTTATTAACTGTAAACGCATGTGTGGACATCACTGCTCACGCGTGGATTACGACCAGTCCACAGAGGCTGTACTGTATTCTTATCGAGATACGCCTGTCCCTGGTGAGAGACCTGGATGAGGTTATTTTTATCCCTGGTGGGTGAGGGTGTGAGATGGGGAAATTTCACCCGGGAGCAAGATATTTGTGCCAGACACGAGGCTTGCCAAGTACCTGGGCAAAATATCTTGTCTCGAGGGTAAGACTTCCCCCATCTCACACCTGTCGCCATCAAGGATACCCACCCCCCCCCCCCCACCCACCACCACCAAAGATAATTCAGGGTCGCGTGCATCTGTGTAGAACAATTTTGTTGTCCATTTCTGAAACAGACTGATTTGCTTATCGGAAAGAGCGCACAAAAGTTCTGTATATACCACATGTATTTACACAAAATTAAGTCTCAACGCCGGCAAGACAGGTTTATAGCGAAATGAACATTGATACATTCCGATGACTTCACATTTTGAATTTTGCAATGTATTCGCATAATGTTTTGACGGGAATTTCGTGCAATTCGCTCCACTTATAGTGGGGTTCATCCAAAAATTCATCTAACAGTGTCAAGTGTCTTTCGTTTTGCGGTCTGTGTTTTTATTTCTAGTTTCTTCAACAAACGTTTCGTCTGCTAATATTTCCGAAACGTGACACTGTGCTGTTTGTTCACAGAAGAACGTGAGTTGATTGAATAGTTGTGCGCTCGTTAAATATGCTAATAACCCAATATAGCGTGGTCACGTGGGTTGGATGAGATTACTGTCACGTGGGTGGGGTGAGACAGGCATATCTCTGCCAGCTGACTCACACGGCTTAATGGTGGAAGAAATATCTATCTTACCCGCCCTCTTGCCCATCCTCATTTGAATATATAATGAACACCGCTCTATTTTATCGTTGTCTGTATTTTGTAAACAACTGTAGCACCCCACTTAGTTTCCTTCCATACACCTCCCCATCCTTCTTGTATAAATTTTCCCACCACCTTCCACACGACGACATCCAAATTCATAATTTCAAAAGTGACGTCACCGAAATGTTTCAACTCGCTTCAATATGTTTACAAATCGCTGCTATGAGCAAACTCTCGTTTCGGGACTATATACAATGGTTTGTTTATACGGCGTTTCCGGTGCTCTTTCTGAATATACAATTCAATTTTCTCCATAATCAATCGATAGAACAATAAAGTTTCATCGCACAAGAAAAAGTTTGATTTTGAGTGTGGTGAGAAAAAGTCACCCTCGAGTGCTATGAAGGTGGAATTCATGGAATTGATAAGTTTCACCCTCGGGAATAGATATTTCACCCAGATTCGCGAATTGCCTCGTATATGAGTCAAATATCTTCCATCTCGGGTGAGATCCCCCAGCCCACCTTCATACCACTAGAGGATAATAATAGTCTTATTTTGCGGCCAATTCGATATTCAACTTCTTACAAATGGCATCCATATGAACAGACAAATGCGGCATGCTGCAGTGTGATCACCTGATGCAGCATGCTGTGGTCACTTTATGAAGCATGCTGCAGTGCGATCACTTTATGCAGCATGGTGTATTGTGATCACCTTATGCAGTATGCGATAGTGGGACCACTGATGTAGCGTGCCTTAGTGTGGTCATTTTATGCAGCATGCTGGAGTCTGGACCCTTTATGCAGCATGCATTAGTATGATCATTTATACAGCATGCTGTAGTGTGAATACTTTATGCAGCATGCTGTGGTGTGATCACTTTATGCAACATGCTGTAGTGTGATCACTTTATGCAGCATGTTGTATTGTGGTGGTCAGTTCATGCAGCATGATTTAGTGTGATCACCTTATGCAGCATGTTGTAGTTTGATCACATTATACAGCATGATGTAGAGGGATCACTTTAAGTAGCATTCTGTGATTTGATCACTTTATGGAGCATATTTTAGTCTGATAACCTTATGCTGCACGTTGTAGAGTGATCAATTTAGGAAGTATGGTGTAGTGTGATCACGTTATGCAGAATGCTGTAGTTTGGTCACTTTGTGCAGCATACTGTAGTTTAATCACTTTATACAACATGATGTAATGTAATTACTTTATACAGCATGCTGTAGTGTGATCTCTTCATGCAGCATGATCACTTTATGTAGCGTGCTGTCTTTTGCTCGCTTTATGCAGCATGTTGTTGTGTGATCACTTTATGCTGCACGCTGTAGCGTGATCACTTTCTTCATCATGCTATATTGTGATCACTTTATGCAGCATGCTATAGTTTGATCACTCACTTTATACTGCATGCTGTAATGTGATCACTTTATACAGCATGCTGTAGTTTGATTACTTTATGCAGCATACTGTAGTGTGATCACTTTTTGTAACATTGTGTAGTGTGATCATAAAAAAACGGTCACTTTCTCGATCATATCATAAATGATAAATAAAAAATTGCGCAACTCAAGATTGAATCAATAAAATAAACGTAAATAGCCTGTCGATCTCCACAAGTTATATTTTATAGTGTTTTTCTTGGAGAAGTGGCCGGATTATTTCGACTCGATCTCAACCCGTTCGAGGTGCGATCGAAATTCCCTGCACTTTTAAATCATGGCACTACACAAAAGATGGTGCAACTACCTGAATCGTTTTGTTAAATCATAAATCATTAATCCTTTACCTATATCAAAATTTTTTATTTTAAATATTATTTTTTCAAATTTTTCACAAAATGCAAAACAAACATATCATAGCTGGTTTCAGTGAAGGGTTAATTGATAAGGTTTTGTTGAAATATTGTGAAAACATTTTTTTAACTACTCAGTTCGTATGTTACGCGGGCGGACGCGGCAGATTCGTTCTGCAAAAAAGTTAAAAAAGTAGTTTCCATAAAAGTATGAGGTGTCTGGTGAAAATGATCAAAGGCGTGAATGTTTTAAATTGGTTAAAAACATACAAATTCTCTGAGTCAGATGAAGAGTTGTGTTATTTTCGACGAATTACTGTAAACACATTGGAAAAATCTCATTAAAATCAATTTTACCGTCAAAGTCAAAAGAAGTATTGTTGAGGCGTTACATTTGAATGTGCGTAACGCGGTAATAAAGCGTACATCTTTCGCGTGTTTGTTATTTCTGTCATAAGGTTGAAGATAAACAGTACTTACATTTTAAACCTTTTAACAAAAACGCCGTTTTGTTTCATCCTACAAATAGATGCGTGTATCTGTGTTTTGGTTTGCATGAAATTGTTAAAAGTCGACACTTAGATGGGCTTTATGTCCTCTGTTTATCTTCAACCTTCCATTTCAATTGATACTCACATTTACTATTCTGCCATCTCTGTTTCCATCAATGGAATGTGTCAGATATTACCAGCATCTCCATGTAACGTCCTCTGATTTTCAACCAAAGCACACTCACTAACCCTCTAAAGATAATACACGCACCTACACCTTCCCGACTAAAAACTGTCTCCGGCTATTCTTGACCAAACAATACACATTACCTATTTTAAAGGCAAAACGAGTCAAATAAGAAAATATTTAATGTTTCCCAAAACTTCAGTGTTTCAAAATCAAAATTGAAATTATTATTGATTGTTTTTCGATTCGTTTTCCTTTTACTATAGAAATATCAAGAATCGCAGCTTCTCATCCCGTCTGAACTATTCAGTCCGAAGAGAAAGATACTATTTTAATTGCAGTCTGTTGTTTCAAATATGATAGAAATAACAAACACGCGAAAGATGTGCGCTTGAATTCAACAACCTTATATATCTGTGGAAACATTTGCTTTTGAAAAACTGCCTTCTTTGTTCTGGCTTTTTGTAATGTGGTGAATGGAACCTCTTTTTTTCTTTGTTTAAACGTTTTTTTTTTTCAAATTTTTGGGTGAATTTTTAAGGACCAAGACTTATTAGAATCTCGTCACGTCATGCAATTATTCACGTCGGTTTCTCACAACTTATGTATATAGTATGTAGAGAGTGGATTGTAACTAAATCATCCGTGGAGTGGAATTATCACCCAAAGTATCACTTTCATATTTTGTGCATGTAGACAAAACATAAAACAATGTTTCAGCCAATAGACCTGCGGGTTTAACCCGAAGGTCCATTGGCGAGAACTTTGCTTGTGCTTGTTATGCTTTGCAACAAATTTGCAATTATTGCTTGGGTGGAATCTCCACTCTGAGGGTAATTTGGGTGGTACTGGCGAAGCGAGACCGGTTCTTGTTAGATCACCGAACTAAAGCAACGTTAAGCCCGGTTAATCCTTGGATGGGTGACCATTCTGCGATTGATTCGGGTGCTCCCGTAATAGTGGCTGGTGTGCGATCGGCGAAGTTTGAGTGTGTGATTCTGCGACGCTGCTTCACATGCCAGCCGTGGACGTTGGGAATGTTCACCAGTACTACGCAATCCCCACCGTACCTATGTGTAAAATAGGAACCTGTTGAGGTGCTTGCCTTGTGTGCCCGTCTGTGGAACACCGGCAGTATGCTCCGTTGAGATGAGCTGAACATGTTATAGAATGAACAAAGGGTGTGGACACCTTTTATACAGGGTAATAATGTAAGTCAAAGAGCACTACGATGGATTCTAGACGTTAACATTGCATTATTATTTAGTAATAATATACTCTAGACGAACTCTAGGTATTACCTTTCGGGGGTGTCAAAAACCCAGAATAAGTTTTTCTGTCGGGAATGCTCGTCAGAATTGGAGTCCAGAATATCAATTTTCTCTTTCCAGTAACCATGTGCCTTCTCACACACACAGTCGGCTCTGTATGTATAAATATAAGTCTATTGTTCCCAATTCGAGCTGCTGGGCCACCTGAACGACCATTTGGGAGTACAGGTACAGAACGTGTTAATTAAATAAGATGTTGCGTCACTCCTACCACAAATATATTTTATTTATTCACTGATAAATTTCCAAGAAGTCTTGAGCTTTGCCTATGTAGTTAGAATATTAGTCAACTATCACGGTTGGCGTTAATCAGGTTTACCCCTTCCCCATCCCCGAACGTCTTCGCGACGCCCATATTTACTAAACTGTTGGTGCCGCAAGTTAATTTTGAATTGTATTTTAGTTGTTTCTCGTGTGACATTTGTCTTACCTTGAAATATCTGAATGTCTGTCTTCAAATCTGTTTATTATTGAACGTAATATATGTCATAATCAAATAATTATCCCCATGGGTCAGTAAGATGTCTCAGCTCAATACCGGCAGGTGTCTTCACATTTTTCACTCCAACAAGATATCACTACATGTCAGATCGTCGCCTGGGTGCTAGAATGTCCTATGTCCCATAGGGGACATAGGGCATTCTAGCACTCAGGCGACGAGATGAGTTGGCTCTTCACTCTTTTTCCATTGATCGGTTGCGTTCGAATTTTTGGTTGACTTTTGTGTATTATTTGGCCTGATGTCCATTCTCTACCTCAGCAGGAATATATTATTGGATAGTGGATGGTTAAAAGCTGACCTGATAGGATGACAACGGGACATTGTTTCGGGTTATACTAACATTGAGCTTAATATTAGAGTTGGCTGTCTTTTTCTGGGAATGAGATACATAATACTCGAGGGTGGATTAACGGGACAATGGTTGTTTTAAATCTGAAATATTGTCAATTTTTTTATCCACGCCCGGGTAATTCAGTTGCAATCCACCCTTCACGCACTGTAATGTATGCACATGGCCGACCATATTCGCCATACCATGTATTATTGTTTCAATATTTCCTCAAAAACATAGCCTATTACTTATCAATGGAAAGAACTCGTTTCAACGAGGGCCATTAGCTACAGTTGGAGGCCAAAAATAAAAAAAAAAGATAATTATTTTTCCAAGCCACGGCAGTGGTGGGGGTTGTTGGCGTACTCGTGCGGTACCGGTAGTGTATTATCACTAAAATCACCCACAGAGTAGAGATTTCACCCGGTCAATAATTGAAAATTTGTTGCAAAGCATAACAAGCAAAGTTTCAGTCAATGGACCTCCGGGTTAAACCCGGAGGTCCATTGTCTGAAATAGTGCTTGTGTTTTTGTCGTCCATATGTACAAAATTTGAAAGAGATATTTTGGGTGAAAACTCCAATCCACGGGTGATTTAGTTGCAATCCACTCTCCACGTACTGTAATGTATACACACGGCCTACCCTATTCTCCAGACCATGTATTGTTGTTTCAATATTTCCTAAAAGACACTGCCTATTACTTATCAGTGGAAAGAACTCGTTTCAGTGAGGGTCATTAGTCATGGTTGGAGGCCAAAAATAAAAAAAAGATAGTTATTTTCCCAAGCCACAGCGATGGTGGGGGTTATTGGCGTACTCCTGCCCCCATCTTTTATGAAAAATATCAGCCCGATATACATTCGTGCCTTAAATACTTGTAACTTGTATATGTACATCAGCCTAAAATTATACCTCCAATTTATGGGTACTTCGCCCTACGTACTCAGTTTGTTCTACTTGACATGAAACCTTCACCTATGGTTGATGCTCAGTCTTAACCGTGTATGAGATAAAATGGCGTGGAAGGGGAGGAGGAAAATTTTCTGTCGCCAATGGTAACAGAAAAATATTTACCCGCCCATCACCTCAATTAGCATGGTCACACCCCTGCTGTCGTCTTCTAGTCCTGTTAGGTAATTAGTTAATACTGATCGCTGTGTCAGCAGCATTCGTAACATTCACGAGAGAAATCATATAGTGCTCATTCTGTCAACTAAAGAAGCATAAAAAACAAACATGATGCAATCAATCAGTAAGGGGGCTTTGTGATTTCTCTTTATGACCGAACGCAGAACACAGACTGGGAAGCTGATAAAAATGACGCTTCAAAATGGCTTTTTAACATGCTCTGGGATTTACAGGTGCCTGCTTTAAGTATACCACTTAATTGCTCCCGGGCTGATAGCGTCCACTTCGCTCAGCACGAGTTAATTGAGATAATTGTGAACTTTGGTAAAGCGATATCTCTCAAGAACCCCCCCCCCCCCCCCATCCCCTCCCATCAGCATACTTTATACGTTAATGAAGGGAATGCTGTGACTCAGTGGTTGGAGCATTGTACTTTAAACCGAAAGATTGACAGTTTGATCCTGGTTGGCGGTCGCTGTGCTGTGTCCTTGAGCAAGACATTTAATTATGATTGTTTACGTGGGTACACGTTGCCACTGCGTACCACGACGCATTGCACTTCGGAGGTACATTTTCCCTCAACCACTGTTAACTCTGCTTGTGACCGTGGATGTTGAAAGTATCGTTAAACTATAATAAACACCACAAACTATAATGGAAGTTTTTATATTATTTTAGCATTCAAAATGAATGAAACCTAATGTTGATGGTATCAGTTGCGGTTGAGGCATTATCATTCAATCCCCATTTCGTTGAAATATATTGACTCATAAGTTAATCGATATTCAAGTCATACTAGTCCAAGAATAATAGTAGATTTGATTCACTGATCTCTGTACCACTGGATTACTGGAACAGCAGCGAAAAACGTCACACCTGACTCTGCTCCCCAAATATAACATCAAGTTAATCAACGCGATTACTCCTCTCATCAGTGGCGTTTGATGGCGTCAAAGCTGTTACGCTGTGACTATAGTCACAGTCTAACACACTTTCACTTCTTCAAACGTCATGGTGTTTATCTAGCACGAAGACCAGTCACTTGGTATCAACTCTCCAATCTTTGCGCTTGTATTTGTCGGTAATGAGTGAAAAATATTGTAAATATTCAATTTGTATTATCACGAAGAAAGTGCACACATCAACATAGTTTTTAAGAAGCATCAAAGTATATTATTTAACCCTTTGGACATTCGTGGTATCTTCCACGTCAGTTCAATGACAGCAGTTGGAAGAGTCCATATGTACTATCTGGGGGTAGAGCAATCAATATTTTCAACGTGCAGGCTTATGGGCTGCACGTTGAAAATATTGGTTGGTCTAACCCTCTCATGCCCTATCATCCATCCCACTTAATGAAATTATTACGTATCATGTTCCTGGGCCGGAAAAGCGGCCTCTCGGGTTCAAAGGAGTGAAAAGCGATCAGGGATTGCGAGGCGTTGTGTCATTAATAACTTTGGAAAAATTGTTTGGGTTGTTATTGTTGAACATTGTTTGTTAATAGCAACAACCGCCCCTCTATGGCGAACGCCCATACATTTTTCCACATGTAACCAATGGGCGTTCTAGCAATCCAGTTGTACAGAGATTGGTGACAGGATTTTCTAAGAGATATCTAGATTGTCTGTGGGCAAAAATAGTGATCTTATAGGCAAATTGCCAGGAACATATTCAACATATGCATCGAATCCACAACGCCAAAGTTAGAAACCGTACAGAAACAATCATTTATACCCAATGAGAATGCTCGTTCTGTATCTTTTGTGTAAAGACCCCCAGGCGGAAGCCATCTGGGTGGGTCGTATCGTGGGCTTTTCTGGATCTATTTAAAAAACACACTTTAGAGTGCAGTTTATTAATTACTTATCCTCTCGTGTCGTTAAGGTTAATCCTTTTACCTGACCTGAAAAGCAGACGACACCTGCAAACAAAATTCTTGAATAGCTTTTTTTTCATTTTTTTATCTAAAAAACATAGGTTATGACCCCTCATTGGAACGAGCTCGTCACGCTCGTTCCAATGAGGTGTCATAGCCTATGTTTTTGAGACAAAAAATGAAACAATAATGAAAATAAATTGGAGATTTTTGTGAATAGCGCAGGCCGGATTTGGCCGTTACGTTGGGTAAAGGGTTAATAGTGTTATAATGTTTCCAATGCTCCTCTACACATTGGTTCGTTTGTTTCATGTCTCTGTTTTTCTTTATTTCTTGCTCTAATCGTATTATTATTTTGTGAATAGCGCAGTCCGGTTTTGGCCGTTACGTCGGGTAAAGGGTTAATAGTGTTATAATGTTTCCAATGCGCCTCTACACATTGGTTCGCTTGTTTTATGTCTCTGTGTTTCTTTATTTCTTTCTCTAATCGTATTATTATTTTGTCTTGTCTACGGAAGAAATGGAAGGCAGGCAGACAGACAGGCAGCCAATGCGTTTTTGTCTCTTCCTCTTAGTGCAATTTATTTGACGTTTTGTTCGTTTTGTTTGTAAATGAATGTTTGGGTACACATCAAATAAAGCATTCATTCATTCACGCATATATTACTTCATCACTTCATCTTCAAGACACAACATGGGCTGCGCTGTGGTGATAAGTATGTTTTTCCACACTCTGTTTCCAGTGCACAATAGCACTTGGCCCCAAGGAAACATCGTTTTGGAAAATTGATTCGTTTCTGTACCTGCCCTCGCAAGCAGAACAGATTCGCCCATTTATTAATAGAGGTATTATATACAATGTTCCTATCCATGGACAGAGGTTGGAGTTGGTTAACACTTTACCTAACGAATCGGACGTATCAACCCGTGTAATTGAAAAATTGAGGAGTTGACAAAAACTGTAAAAATGTCAACAAAACTATGTCGTGCGAGCCCTCGTCATAACGAGCTCGTTCCAGTGAGGAGCCACGCGATAGGATTTTGTTGAAATGTATTGAAATATTTGAACAAAAATCAATGACAATTTTTAACCGTGTGCGTTGGGTAAAGGGTTAAAATAATTCATCTCTAGGAACATCAGAGGTCGGTGAGAAAAATGTTTGGCCCCGGGGTGAATTCTTTACGGGAGCCTTTCATAGTTTCCACTTCGTGTTGTCGAACATATGCTTCGAGTCTCGATGCGACGGGAGGGGGAGTGTGAGAGCAGGGACAATACTATAAAACTTTTACAATTGTATTTTCCCGAATTGTATTTTCTACAAGTGAATATAAATGACGGAAATGAATCATTAGCATTTTATAAGATATGGCAATTTGCCAAGTGGTTCATTTCCATTAGTTGTTTCAAGAAATAGAAAATACAATTCTGAAAAATACAACTGTAAATGTTTTGTAATATTGGCTCGGTACACGACGTACATCAGCTACTTTTATAGCCCAAATTCAGCAAGTTTACAATTTCGGCATCAAAAGTTGCCGTTTTTTTAGGATCCTTACGCGAAATGAATTAAATTATATACACAGCAGGCATGTGCCCCTCAGATTTCGTCTGTAAATTTATTCTATTTTAATGGGCAACATGTGCTGGTAATGCACGGCCAGATCAGGCCAGACCAGGCTACATGAATCACCATGCTCTTGTTTACTGCCCCACCCTGGACCAGACGCAATAAAATTAATAGAAAAAAGCAGTTGAGTATCCAAAGTCACCTTTCAAAATCTTAAATATTCTATTAAGTAAAAGGCTTCGATCGATTCTCAGTAAAGCCGGTAATTTTCGATAAAGAGGGAAAGTGGCAATTGATGAATAAATTTGGACTCCGATGCAAACTATTAACCCTTTGAACTCTAGTGGCATCTTCCATGCCAGTTTAATGTCAGCATTTGGAAGAGTCCATATTCATTATTTGGGGTAGACCAATCTATATTTTCAACGTGCAGCCATTGGTCTATGATGCAGATATCGGTCTGGAAAAAGGGCATGCCTCAAAAGCATATCGTGTACAGTAAAATGACGGCATGTGAATTCACAGCTCTGTTGCACGATATGTACACTAAGTAAAACAAGCATTACCGGTTTGTTTGCCCCAACACTCTTACTCCGAAATCGAGCATGTATACACCAAGTATTGTTTTCTTTTAACCACCAACCTTAAACTGGCAAAACAAATTCTTGATAAACTGAAGACTGTAACTTATATTTTTTCCCCAAAACAAAGCTTATAACAACTCGAGAAGCACAACCCTTCGAGTGGCCATAAGTTTTGCCTTTCAGTAAAATAATTAAACGAGTTATGTGAATAGAGCTGGTCGGATATATAAATACAGTAATGTACCGGTAACTTGCTGCTAGTATACTATCGCAAAATGTTCGGTAAAAAATGGTATCTTTGCAATGGAGACACTTTCTTCGATCAAGAAACAGACCCAAAGAACCGATATGTATATTTATATAGATTTTTAGCACCAGTCGTTTGTTCAGTCGTCATCAAAAGTAGACCAATTAACTGCTTGAGTGCTAAATTATTTTTCAAAGCTGATTTGAAACATTGGTATTTTTTTCAAAGGTACCACACTACCGTCAAAAGTAGCCTTAGTTAACAATATTTTGTTCACAAATAATTATTTGGTTACAATTTATTGAAGAGTTATTCAACAGGAATTCTCCAACAAATTGCAACCAAACAATTTTATATAAAATGTTTCCTCCACTGCTGAGCAAACGTTAAGCTAATGCGTACATTATAAAGCCACTAAAGTGGCTTCCAGCACTTTTCAAGAGAGCCATGATAGTGGCTTCTAGCACTCAACCAGTTAATATGTTTATCCAGCTGCTAATTGGCTGCTGGTTAAAAATTATTAATTGGTCTACTCTGAGAACGGGCTCTTCCAAGACAAAGTCGACCTGGTTGAGGCTGCTATGGAAAAGCAGTAATTAAAGAACTAAATACTCACGCAACCATAAAAAAGAAGCTTCACTGAACAAGAGCATTTCTCCATTATTGTGGTTGAACATTACACAGTTACCGTTATTACCGTAAAAATTCATGGTAAGATAACATGAAGCTGGTTGCCTGTATTTTACCATGTATTTAATCCTAATTAAACGGCAATAATAATTGTAATAAAACGCGAATTCAGGCAAACACTTGATAGACTGTGATATCTGCCATAGTGGGTGTTACCTGACTGACTGTGCAGGTGAGAAAAAAGTCAGTAGTTATGGAGTGTGGGGTGGAGCTTTGATTTCAATATCATCCATAAAACTTACAGAGTATCTGACAGAAATATCTGATCCCAACATCATTTCTTTTTCTTTCTACATGGATAGTCGTCAGTTGAATGTTTTTCCAACACCATCATGTCATACATCATTGCCCAAAAGAGATATGTCTCATCACTCTCAAAATCTGCCTTCCAAACCACACCTTTTATGAGAAAAAGTGTCGGAGCCGGAAGCAAACATTAGGTATGAAAGTAAATCCTGACATGTCTGTTTCCTGGACACAGGTCCACGTACCAAAATAGTGTCAGTAAGGAACATAAATATTCAGATCTAAATGCACGGGCGTTCGAGATGAAATGGTTCTCCACCTAGAATATTGATCTCAGTTCTTTACATTTCCCCGAACCTGCGAACGAATAGATCATTATTCTTTGTCAGAGGCAGTGTTGGGACTGTACTTTGTGGGTGTTCTTACGTCCACAGAATGTACGGGCAACAGTTAAATTCCAAATTCGAGCGTGTTAGCATCACGTTTCTGGACTCATGTGTAGCATTCCTTGAATAAATTTAATATACGTTAACTGGGGACTGGACTCATATTTAATAACCCTGGAATAATGTTGGTCCTGACTCTTTCAACCCAGTATGCCCAATTGTTGTGCAAAGAAATGTTTAGCCATCGGCAAAGAGAAGACATAGTAAGCGACAAATAGGTAAGGGTACTGACCCCCAATCAAAACGGATTCGTCCTTCTCCGTAGACAACAGGGTGTATAAAGATAACATTCAGGAACTCTGTATTGAAGGGGTTTAATAAAGTAAACATTGAAGTTCACTCATGCAGTACACTGTTCTTGCATTTTACTTAAAAAATGCTTAGCCATCGGAACGGTGTGACAAAGCAATGTTGTTCTCCGTATATCATCAACACCATTTGTCTTCAAAACCCGAGATTTCATTATGTAAGACAACATACAGGCGAGAGGGCAGTGGCTCAGTGGTTGCAGGATTGGACTTCAAACCGGAAGGTTCAAGGTTCGATCCCCTCCAGGGGTAACTGCGTTGTGTCCTTGAGCAAGTTACATAATCCCAGTTGCCCACGTGAGGGGATGATGGCGTTGTGTACTAAAGCGTACTGCATGTCGATAGTGCACTTGTCTTCAACTAATACTATTCCTGCTTGTGCGGAGTTAGTAAGTTGTGAAGTCTGACAGTTGCTCACCGCTGTTCGATGGATCTCCGGGTACATCGGCTTCCTCCGCCCGTAAAACTGTACGACACAAGATGACTTTGGTTGTCGAAACTGTCATTAAACCCCAATAAAAAAAACATACAGGGATTGCATATGGTCCTGGCCATGTCCAGTTTCAGCTTCCATATCACCTTACGGATGCATATTGTCAACAACAAACAAAAGTCGCAAGTTCATTGGTTTGTTGTTTCGAAACGACTGTTAACGGAGAAAGTGACCGGAGGTGAGAAATTACCTTTTTTATTTATGGGTAAATGTTTTTCTTGCTTTTATAATTTTATTTATCCCAAATTGCAAACGACAAAGATGGAAGGGAATATACAAATGACCTACTGCCGACCATGCGTCGCCTGCCTGCCTAGATTGCCTCGAAAGAGCTGTAACTCGAATAAATATATGTTTTCCGTGGATACCGATGATTATCTCATGAGTGAGGTAAGAAATATACATATTTCGCTGAGCAGGTTCGGAAATTTGTTTCGACAGAGCGGCAAGAAAAACATTCAAACAGGAAACACAAATCGTGAAGTTTATCAGCGTCGGCTTGCGAAGTGAGGTCTGCTGCTAGAGTCGTGTTGCCTTTCTTCGCGGATTTTACTTATTCTTTTGAGAAATGTCCCGTATTGCAACTTGAAATTTCACCAATTCAGTCTTGTTTTACAGTAGAAGTGAGATTTGTCCAACAATAATGTATTGTCACAGTGAATTAGTTATATTTCTAGTTACATTATGATAAAAATGTGCTGCTTGATATTTGGACGTCTGTGTGAAAAGTGTTATTGTTTCCAGGCATGCTGAGTGCTTTTGATCCGTTATTATTGAAACTTCATACAAATTCTTGTAGATCAGTTGGTGAGATATTTTCCGGTTCTCTTGTTTTCCCCATTTCATATCATATCCGGTCCTGGTCCTTATATGTGTGTGATTGGTCACTAATAACAGTGTTTATCATACGCTAAACGATAGATTATCGAAGAAATTGCGGAAAGATAGAAATCGTATCCCCGCTATGAAGATATAGAAATTTTCACTTTCATGGTATCAATCGAAATGGAGGCTTTCAAAGTATCACTTCAAGGTGAATATAAGTCAAATTATCACTGAAAATGATCAGTTTGTTCTAAAAACGTATAATGAAAAGAAAACCAATGTTTTGAGTGGATACCGATCATTTCTAGCAATAATTCAACACGTATTCACCTTGAATTGATGCATGAATCCCGCTAGTCCAGACATGGCCTGAAAGTCTGTAATATAAGTTTTTGGTTTGGTACGTGCATTTAAAAGGACGTACCAAACCAAAAACTGATATTAGGGACTTTCAGGCCATGTTTGGACTAGAAACCCGCCAGCTGAATCAGATTGCATGACACTATCTGTTCCGAGTATCGATCAAATCACTTCCGCGTATCAGCGATTCAATGCACTCTTTACTCTCATGCATCAATTCATGGTTGAAACGAGTGGCATTATCAGATGCTTATGAAAAGCGTATAATAAAAAGAAAATCTTGAGTTTACGAGTGGATACCTAAAATTATCTCACTTGTGACCGAGACAAGCGCTCGCGAAAAATAAACAGTTTTATCGGTCACTCGATATCCACTCAAAAACATTAGATATCTTCTATGAACTTATCAACGTCATTGGGTGAGAAATTAAGGAACCTCAGAGTGGTCAGTTGTGCCATTTTAAAGGGAGCAGTGATAAAGTCAGTACACCCACGGAAACTATCAGTATTACCAATTAACCCTTTACCTAACATGAAAAGCAGACGAAACTTGCAAAAAAAATTCTTGAATAACTATTTTGTTTCAATTTTTGTCTCAAAAACTAGGTTTTGACCCCTTATTGGAACGAGCTGTATGAGCTCATTCGAAAGAGGGGTGATAACCTATGTTTTTGAGACAAAAAGTGGAAAAATAATCAAAATTAATTGGAGATTTTTGTGAATCGCGCTGGCCGGTTTCGACCGTTATGTTGAATAAAGGGTTAAAGACACTTTCACCAGTGAAAGTAATAATCTTTCCAACAAAACTGTCAACATAGGCACGAGGAGTTGAAACTGTGGTAATGTATTAATTATCCTGCATCAGGCAATTGCGGGAGGGAAATTTTTCCTGTTTAAATTGTCTTACACTTACCCGTTATTCGCTTTCTTATTTTCGTTTGTCCCGTACCGATATTTACAACGGTACGGGCAATGTTTACAAACAAAACAGGAGTGGAAGAACTGATCAAAGAGAGATAACTCTAGATCCAAATCCCCATCGTCCATGTCTGATACAGTCCGTGTGCGGACTGATACTTTTAAATTTAATTGGACATCTGAGACGGTTGTATTGGCATGAAACCGAATTACGATATCCCTCGGCCGAGAGATATAGAATTTTACATGTTCGACATTTTCTCGATAATTTACCTGGAGTGTATATGATAAGTTGTCTAGATCAAACTCGATATGCAATTCATTAAAGCCTTCTGCAATAGATTCAATCCTTTTTGAATAAAATAGCGGTCACAAACACTGTCAGCAAAAAAGAGCAACCATTTACATCAAATATCAAATTCTAATAAATAAAGCTATGTTTAAGAGTTAAATCTCTACCTCAAGTTGAATATCAACTGGATTTCAAAGTTTCCTAGACTAGGTTATAACCAATTAAGACAATCGGATTACCTCGTTAGCACAACGACTCATTCAATCACGGATGCCTTGCACAAACACGAGATCGTCTGGTGAGAGCACCGAGGGACCATCTGCAATGCTAAAGCATTGCAGATAGCGCCTTGCTGCAGTCGAGGGACGGTATTCAAAACATTTCAACATCTTTGGACAGCTATGCCACTTTTTATGAATGTGTGCACACGGACAGTGTAAATGCAATACTTTAATCATGAACAGATTCTACTAACTGCCCAAAAATGTGTTTAGGATATGAATTTCTAGTTTAACTTCAACATCCATTGGATTTTAATGACGTGTCACACAGCGCACCCCCCCCCCCCCCCCACCCCACACACACCCATACTGCCCTTCCGCTCACTTTGGTTACTCTGTGAGCCCGGTTAACACAGCGACATGTGACTGGACTCTTATGATGTTTGGGAAGTACATGTACACGTGTATCCAAAGGTAATTTGTATTTTTAATGGGCTCTCCCATTACGTTATTCTTTTGCACTTTCATCCAAGAAGAATGTCGTTTACCACTGAACAGGGCACATACACTGGTTTATGAAAATTGTAAATTCCCCTAGTCTGATGTACAAATATAAACATCTGATAGATCAAAATTATGACACTTTCTCACTTGGATGCCATAGAAACAGGACTTGGAATTACGTTTGTGTGAACAGCACGGACTTTCATCATTACACTGATACAATCAACTAAGATTCTAGAATTTGAAATCGAAACGTTTCGTTGAAGCAAAAAATAAATAGCAACAGTCTCCGCAACCGCAATAACTTTCTTGTTAATTATTTTACAGCTGATGCACTAAGTAGAGGGGGGACGCAGAACGGAATGACGCAATGTAAGAGCTTGTTTCATTATATTTTCTAAATATATGTTTGTATCCTTGAATATTACCTAGGTTTTACTTAATGTAAATTCAAACAGTTTCCTTTCTAAGATCTCTGACCAAATATAACTTGTGTGCTGGCAAACTGCAGAACAGAATTGCGGACATAGAATTTCGACCAGTGCTGAGTCGCGATCTGATCGAATTTCTATCGCAGCTTTCCGCTTCACAACACTGTACAAATATCGCTTGCCGAAAGTAAAAAATAAAAACATTTCGTATGTAGGCTTTTCCCTCTGGAAAAGGCTCTTGTTTTTCTACGGATTATTCTTTTTCTTCTGATTTTTTTTTTTTTTTTTTTGGGGGTGGGGGGGGGGGGGGGGGGGGTGTCCACACATTTTGTCCGTACGATTCAGAATCCACTGTCGAACCGATTTTCACACAATTTTCCACACGTATAGAGGGGCTCAAAATCTAAAAATGTACACAAGCGGAATTTTCGATTTAGCCCTTATTCGACAGAATTGGAAAAAAAAACTGTCAAAATTATGGTTTATCGGTACTTTCTCAAAACGCGACTTGTAGATTTTTTTAAACATTTATCATTGTTAGAACTAACCGTAACACGACTACTGTTATACAAGAGATATTAGGCAATGCATTTGTTAACCCTCCACAGGCTGACAAACATCGAAGTTTTGATGAAATGTGCATTTATCGGGCACCCATATCACCCAAAGAGTGCACAACAGATAAACATAACTTCCTTCATTGGAAGTGGAATTCAGTGTGGATGATTTTTGTAAGTAATAAGGGCGTTTAAAAATCAAGCGTTAACCCATTTTAATCAGCAATACCCCCCAGAAGTTCAAAAACTCATGTTTTCGGTGGATTTTTCTAAACGAGTCTTTCAGATTTTCAAGAAAAATTGGTCATTCGCACATCTTGGTGTGACTTTACAAGTTGTATGGACAAAATATTCCGGTCAGCATTTGTTAGAGCCCCCCCCCCCCCCCCCCCCACCCCACTCCCCCCCCCCCCTCTCCACAGGTTGCTAAACGTAAATATTTCGATAAAATGGACTGTTTACGGACACTAACAGCACCCAACGGGTAGGCCGCAGAGAAACGTAAACTTCTTTTAGCGGATGAAAAATTTATAGAGAAAAAGTTTTGTCGACGTCTTAACGCATTTTGGACTGGTTAAAGAGAGATACCCCTTAAAAGCTTAAAGTCTCATTTTCTGTGGTTTGCTCTGAAAACATCCAGAAGGTTTTCAAGAAAAATTGACCAATCGCAAGCTTTGGAGTGACATTACAAGTTGCATAGACAAAATATTCCGATAAGCGTTTGTTAACCATCCACAGACTGCTAAGCATCGAAATGTTGAGAAAATGGGCTGTTCTCCGAGACCCACAGCACCCAATATGTACCTGAGAGATAAACATAACCTCCTTTATAGGAAGTATAATTCACCAAGGATCATTTTTGTAAGTAATAAAGGTATTCAGAAAACAAATCGTTAACCCGTTTTGTTTTGTTTAAAGTTCGATACCCCTCAAAAACCTAAAAAATCATATTTTCCTGGGATTTCTCTAAAAACATCCTGTGCATTTTCAAGAAGAAATGACCATGCGCAGGACTTGGTGTGACATTACAAGTTGCATAGACAAAATATTCCAGTAAGCATTTGTTAACCCTCTGCAGGCTCTCAAACATCAAAATTTTGATAAAATGGGCTATGTTCGCTTACCCACAGCACCCAAAGTGTAGAGGAGAGATCACATAAACGGAAGTGGAATTCACTGAGCATTATTTTTGTAAGTAATAAGGGTATTCAGAAAAAAACAATCCTTAACCCATTTTGAACTGGTTAAACAATGATATCCATCAAAGGCTTAAAATTAATGTTGTCCCTGGATTTCTCTGAAAACATCTTGTAGATTTTCAAAAAATTGGCCATTCGCAGATCTTTGTGTTACATTACAAGCTGCATGGAAAAACTATTCCCGTAAGCATTTGCTAACCCTCTACAAGCTACCAAACATCACAATCTGGGATACAGTTGAGATAAAATGGACTATTTTCAAATAGCCACAGCACTCAGTGGGTATGTTTCAAACAAACATAACTCATTTTGTCGGTCTTTGACTTGTCGGACTACGATATTGATATTAACCCTCTCAATCATTAATGATTGTTTTAACCTAAGCATTTTTTTTATCAAACCGAATCATTTGAGCCTACTATACCCACCTTTCTCATGACATCAATAAAGGCGCTTCAGTGAGACAGTTAAAAACAATTTTTCAGACACTCTGGAGTAACGGAAAAACATAGAATCTCATCTGGAAAAGCCATGACTCTCCAGAATCGTAAAGTCTAATTTTGTACCCCCCCACCCCCCCCCCCCACCCCTCCCCACTCCAACACATCGCTGATGACCCATCACCGAAACGATATAAGGCAAAATTTAAAAAAAAAGATACAAAAGTCCGTGGCTATTTATGTAAATATTACTGTCCGGAAATATCCGAAATATCGGGTAAATGGTTAAAACAATCTTTCGAGGACTAGCAAAGGAAGGGGTGGGCAAATATTCCCTAATCGGACACAAAAGTACTTATGCCTACGGATACTTTACCATACCACGAAGTTCTCAGAACCTGTAACGATTGTACGACTGGAATCCAAGTCAAGGTTAAGGAGCAGGAAATGGGTGACTAAGTTACATAATGTGATCAAACGGTTGGCTTTCGAAGTCCTGTCTCGTAGTACAGTTAGTGGTGTGTCGACGTTCTGGTTATTGTACGTGTCGTATAACTGATGGACACAGAGACGACGGAACTATAATAAAAGCAGAAGGGGCACCAATATGCAAGACGCAACGGATCTATATTGGTTCGGTTACATTGAAGAACATTTTAAAAATGGATCCACAGAAATGCAACTTTTTGGTTCTTAGGTATTGACAGGCGTGACGGAAGGTTTGAAAATATTTCGGCTGTGGTGGAAGAGGGGGAGGGGCACCGATAAACATACCGTACTTTTAAACAGCTGACGAAGTCCTCCCGTGTCACGCAACGTATTGTAATTATGCTGTCGAAAAAAAGTTAAGCGCACCCTATAATACCTGTGGGTATACAGTAAATGGGTAAATTCTCATGAGCGAAAACCTGCTATTTGTCGAAGGAAAATAGGCTTTATTAGTGAAGAAAGAGTTTCTACAGCATCTTTTTATTGACTAAACATTAGGCGCTGCTAACGTCATCGCAACGTCATAAAACGTCACGTTATTCAGTATCTGGTGAGCCTCGAGCAACTCTAACACATCTTAATCGGCTTGGCATGCTGCCCATGACCTTCCGACATTCTCTATAAGCGCACGACCACTGTTCTGCCGAGTATGTCCCACACATGTTCTATCTGGTTGCAGTCTGGGTTCTTTGCAGGAAAATCCAGGTCACGTCCTGTTGCATATGTTTTAATTCTCGCATTATTCTCGACCGTGAGGCCTGGTATTATCGTCCAAATAATGAAATCGGTTTCCAAGGAAACGCGACCGTTGGGGATGGCAATCGGTTCCAAGATGTGATCCCTGTACGTCTGTGTGTTCATGTTTCCGTCGTCAATGTGAAGTGGAGTTTTGCAGACACCGGCCCAAACCTTGATGCTTCCACCACCAAAATGGTCAACAGGCTGAACATTCCCGAGAAGCGCATCAAAGAGTGACCTAAACACTCTCTTCAAAATCGGATTTAACGCGGTGCAGCATATGTCAGATGTGCACGCCAGTTAAGTGACCAATAGCCAGCAAATGGTCACCACTTTTTAGCATCTATACTCGCTCCGATAGAAGAATGGGGAACGTCACAATATGAGATATTCGTATACACACAGGCATTATAGGGGGTTGCTTAACTTTTTGGACAGTATATATTCGTGAATGTACGAATAGTCTCTACTTTTTGGTGCAAAATGCACCGTTTGGTCAGTGTTCGGTTTATTTTTTAACTACAAAATAGTCGGAATCGACAGAAGGTGGAATTCATTAACTAAATACGTCTAAATGTGTTTACATTTTAGAAACTATATTGCAGGAATGCCTACAACATTGAAACATTTGTGTACTACCAAATTTTGAAACTCAGGGTGCCGTCATCAAGTGGTCTCTCTGTTGACAAGAGTAGGGTGATAAATGTGTCTCCCTCCTTAAACACACAGAACAGAGACAAGATCCACGTGGAAGTGTTTGAATGAATTTAAACGTGGAAAGTCAAGTAGTTTTGAAATTTTGTTCAAATGAAAATATGTGAATCAAATGTTCTTCAGTAATTTTGGAATGAAAAATCCAACTTTTATATTTTTGGTAAGTAGGTAAGGTTTATTGCTGCCTAAAGCTCACAGAGAGAATCTCCATTTTACAGGTGTCATTTGTTATGCTATGTAGAAGCATGTTTTCGGTTAAGTCTCTAAATAAGTCACAACCTTCGTGATGCAGTGGATAAAAACTTATATACATGTGGTGTCTTTTGTGATATTTCAAAGGCATTTGATAGAGTATGGCACGGAGGAATCATATACAAATTAAAAGAGTACGGTATGTCGGGTCCCTTGCTCCGCTGATTTCACAGCTATCTAAAAGACAGAAAACATAGGGTAAAAATAAATGGTTGTAATTCCAACTACAAGGAATTCAAGGCTGGAGTTCCACAGGGGGCGGCCCTAGGTCCGTTCCTGTTTCTTATATATATCATTGACATCGTCGACAAAATTGATTCAGTTACTTGCATGTTTGCCAGTGACACGTGTCTGACAGAATCGTCCAATGACACCTGCAACGTCGAAGCAAAAATGAACGAGGAACTCAAAAAAGTAAACGAATGGGCTAACACATCTTCAACACGATTCAGTTGATCCCGAGGAGCACTGCTCCACGCAGAACTACCATATTCCAAAATCGGTAATATGACTGCATGATATATTTTTTCGAGAATTTTTCTGTTAAAAGTATACTTCACTTTTCTTAGTTGGGACAATCTCGAGCAGGCCTTTTTACAAATGTTATCAATGTGATCTGACCTAGACAAGTTTGACTGCAATGTTCAACCCAAATGTTTGTGAAAATTACAATAATCAATTATTTCGCCATTAAACAAATATTTAATGACGAGATATTTTTGTTAAATGTGAATACGATTGCCTTCGTCGTTTTTGCATTAAACGAAACGTGGGCAGGTTGACAAGATCTGTGCCACCGGATCGACTTTTGTTGGAAGTTGGTTGGAGTAGTCTGGAAAACAGGCGCTATGTTCAGAAAATGTAATACTTTTACAAAATTCTCACTGTGAATGCAACGAACTTCCTCCACGATCTGTTACCATCTCGTGTCGCCGACATATCCCAATATAATTTACGGAACGCGTCTAATTTTGTCCCTTATTTCTGTCGAATGGAACTCTTCAAACGATCAGTTTTCCCTTCGTGTCATTGTGCAGAAATATGTGACCTTAAACACCACTAAATAAATAAATAAATTCCCTTCGTGTACTGAAGTGTTGAACACCCTACCGGAGGCTGTTCGAAACAGTCGGTCGCTTGGGGAATTCAAAAAAGTCCATCTCACCACCCTTGTTTAAGCCTCCAACATATTTTTCAACCGGTATAAGGAAATACAGCATCATTCACGCAAAATTGCGAACTGGATGTAGTGACCTTATTGGTGACAAATTTCGCAACTACATCTCAGATTCTCCAATTTGTTTATGTTACGATGGCGTTGAGAATGCAGAACATTATTTCTTCCTGTGTCCTTTAATTTCTGATATTCGCTGTATCCTCATAGATGATTTGTCGAAACTCACGCCCAACTGGAGTTCATTGGATTTAATTTTATATGGAAGCCCGTCATTATCCGAAAGTAGCAATGTATCAGTTTCCTTATCTGTTCAAAAATTTATTGGTGACTCGCATAGATTTGATACGGTTGCAGAATTAGCTGCATCTCTCAGCGAATCTGAGTGTCCCAGGGTTGTACAAATGATCTGACTTCCACCGCGGGTGTTCTCTCACAGCGGGACCTGAAAATCAATCTGCGTGAGGACAACACGGCGGATGTTAGGTTAGTACGGACGTGGAAAGAGCACGCAAAGATTAACTGGTCTCAACATGTTCTGTGAACGTTCTTCAGTGGCACTAAACTAAATTTAGAACTGAATAAAATGTGGGGGGCGGTGGGGCATCATTACTGGAACTTCTGTTGTATATTGTTTTTTTTTTTGGGGGGGGGGGGGGTTGTTTGTTTTTGTCTTCTCTTTTTCATTCCGCTTTTACCCGATTTTCTCCTCTCTCCCTCTCTCTCTCTCTCTCTCTTCACTCTTTCTTTCTCTCTTTCTCTTGAGTTAACGTTTGTGTATAATGTTTACATATTTTTATATTTTGTTCTGTCTTTTGTAATCTGTTAGTCTTTGTACAGGAGCGGAGGGTTTTCTAAGTGGTAAGCACTTGTCCTCCAATCCTGATTTGCATTGTTGAATGGCAAAGAAAAATATGTTTAATCTTAATGTTTTGGGTTGACTTTATCTTCTCTCTCTCTTTAAATATAGGGGATTGCACCAGGTGTCGTCACCATTGTGA
Source organism: Pictodentalium vernedei (assembly GCA_031216915.1). Classification (NCBI taxonomy): domain Eukaryota; kingdom Metazoa; phylum Mollusca; class Scaphopoda; order Dentaliida; family Dentaliidae; genus Pictodentalium; species Pictodentalium vernedei. Next base: position 245,199,246 of record CM062290.1, on the reverse strand, counting down.
CTGTGGAGATTACACGTGTTTCAAGATGCACTGTGATCAGATGCAGGAAATTGTGGAAACTACCACGCATTAAACTTCTGAAGTCAGTGTAAAATGTACCACAGTGGTAATGGCTCACTGCGTTGATCAAAACATATTGGAGGTGGAAACAGTGAAGTGAACATTTATGCTGATGTATTCAAAGTTCTATTTGATTTCTTCATTACTTGATATATATATATATTAAAACAAATGTAAGAATGTATTCATCTCCCTTCTTAATCCCAAGTAAGAGATACTTGTAGAACGAAATGCAATATTTTTAATTTTTCTAAAGTCGATTATTCTGTTATACACAAGGCGCATTGTCTGAAACACGAGGTTAATTTAGGAACTTTCAAGTCCCATGGCACTATTTCATACTTTATGCACACAGCTTCGAATATGACCTCTCATAGATAAAGCAGATATTAATTAACGCCTAAAATCTTTAAGTTGTGTATGGTCGCCTCCGATGTTGTAAAGCAGGGACTAATACTGGCAAATGACTAATATTGAGCAAGAAAACTCATATAGCCTGAGCAGTGGTTTATAGTCAAATGTCGTCTGCCTACTCAGGCAGACGACACTTGACTAAAAACAAGTACTAGGCCATAAGACATGACCTTGGTTATTGTTAAATAAATTCCATCTCATTTACCAGGCTTGTACAAGATAATACTTCGAACCGTCTCAATGAATACAGATCTTTGAAGGCTAATACACAAATTTCAGGTGCTTCCATGGCTTTGAAAAAACATTTTTTTCAATTCGAGATTGTCAGGGACCACAATGAACCCTGCAAACATGTCGGTCGAAACAAGCTAGAGTATTGTTAGCTTTTCTCTTTCAGTTACATCACCCGATTTTAAGATGAATATCTGTCAATGTATCCCCTCCTATTTTAACTGCTGCCACCACTGCTACCCATGCCGCTCAGTAGATTAAGTTTCAGCCAGTAAGATAAACGATAGCCTGTCTTTGATAGACGCGCGGTCAAGACCAGCTTCACATCATGACTGATGATATTTCGAGAAATACATTGTAATGTAACTCTTAACCCGCTGAGTATTTTAAGATCTTTTTCATCGAATCTAGTCATGGCTACTCCATAGCATTCATGACTACATCTGATGAAACATTCATCTAAATTTACCACAAGAAATCAATGGTGAAAAATTCCATTCAATTTACAAGGTCGAAATTGGATTAAATCTGCCCAAATTATTAATATTTCAGTAGCAAGAGAAATCCTTCCTGGGCAGGAAAATCCGCCAGCACCATGCAAGGAGATAATGTGGTTTACATGTATTGGAAATTAAGTTTTCCATTAATTTTTAAATATGTTTTCGCAACTGATATTCAGGCACTTTTGCACAGCTGCACAAGTATCATGCAACGTAAAATATACTGTGTAAGAGTAATACGCTAAGATAGGCTAAGCATGTTCGCCAAACCCTGTTTGAAATAAAAGAAATAAGAATATTATGTAAGACAAAGACTAGCTTCAAAAAACAGATATCTGAGAATTTTGTTCAAGGAAATACGGTAGTTTTATTTTTCATTCGATCTCACTCTCCCTCTTGAACAAATATATCCCCATCCCTGTCTCTTGTTCTCGCTCCCTCTTACAGGATAATCCATTTTCTTAATCAGAATTTCAGTCACTTTAACTGAAAAAAACTTTAATATTTTTCTGCAAAGTTTATTGGAATGTATTCGTTATAAATTGATCATAATGATTACACACCAATATATTGCTTTGCAGACTTTATTTACAAAAATAACACTTGTGTTAAATAAAGGAAAGCCGAGCTGGATGCCCCCCTTCCTTCCTGAGCAATACGTAAATGAGCGCTTCAGTTATAAATGTTTCTATCACATTTTGAGGTTAAATATCTAGCTTAACACTTACCCGACAAACCAGCAGCAGGCGCACATGTAATTTACAAATTGAGAGGTTTCAAAAAGATTGTGTTTCGAAAACTTTCAACAAAACCATATAATGTTACCCCCCCCCCCCCCCCCCCCCCCCACACACACACACGCATTGGAACGAACTCTGCGTGATCGTGCCAATGTTGGGTCACATGATGTGAATTAATTGAAATGCGATAAATTTAAATAAAAAACAAATTTTGATATCGTGTACGTTGAATAGATAGACAATATACAGAAAAACCGAACTGATACCGATGTAGTGGGTATACCGAAAAACCGGACTTAACCAAACAAATCACAAAATTACTGTTGAAATGATTCGTTTTCGTGAATGCCACTGTTGAGCTCATTGGCAAAGCGGCATTTGTGTCGCTGAGGTAGAATGACACAAGAACAACTTATTCTGTATTTTTGTGATGCGAATTCCCCTTTGGTACTCCGAGCAAACCTCTATCAATACAGATATCGAATACCGAACTGGTACCGGGGTATATCCACTTTAAAATACCAAAACCGATACTAAACTGAAAATTCCAGTACCAGCCATCTCTAGTGCATTGGATAAAAGATTGAACTGAATTCGCAATTTACAGGTTTTGAAGTATTGCTCATAATGTAATCCCAATATGTCAAACAGGAAAGCAAAAAAAAATTCATGGAACAATTTACTTATTTGTCCAGACAGACCGAATGTTTCTGTCTTTATACACTGGAGCATTAATCCACGCAGTTGCTATCCACTTTTCTCCTCTTATGATATCGCATCCACCGTGAAAAGAAGTCCAGTCAAGTGGGCCCATCCATCCCTGCAAATGAGTTGAAAACAGCAGCATGGATATTCATTTTTTAGCGAAAAAATGTTATTATCACGTTTTTCAACCCTTTACCCAACGCAGGCAATACGAACATTTTATATTTCAACTATTATTTTTTTTCAAATTTAATTAACCCTTTGAACCCTGGTCGTATCTTCCACGTCAGTTCAATGGCAGCAATTGGAAGAGTCAAAATTCATTATTTGGGTGTAAACCAAATAATATTTTCAACGTGCAGCGAAAGGGCTGCTGCACGTTGAAAATATGATAGGTCTACCCCACACACCCACTTAACAGCCATCCCACTTAATGAAATTATGACGTATAATGTTCCTGCGCCAGAAAGGCGGCCTCTGGGGTTCAACAGGTTAAGAAAATCCATATAATGTGACTTAGATTTGGAACGAGATCGACGAGCTTGTTTCAGTGAGAGGTCACATGATATGGTTCTGTTAAAACATTTTTTTTTCAACTAATGAAAATGTATTTTGTACATCACGCGGACGAGTGCTGCCGAATCCTTGGCTAAAGGGTTAATTATCAAATTTACGACTCTTTTCATAAACTTTGCCGACAACAGTAACATCTTTTGACTAGAACATTCTAAACCTTTCAAACTTGTGATTCAAAATTATTCAGTTCTGTCGACGTTAATCCAATAAATTATAAAGGGTTTTGAAACATATAACAACAATTGCAAACCGATGCCCCCTAGGTCTGAAGAATATAACTGGTATTAATCCTTACAGCCGAGTTATAAATCATGTATTCTCAAGCTCAACTATTTCTATCATTTCAAAAAATTTTCGAGAAAATTTTCTCTCCGGTAGCGGAAAACTGGCGACACTGGGAAGCGGCATTTCTGGGGGGTGGCAAGATATGTCAAAACATGCATATAACGCCTTAAAATCCCAATGTCTATCTGAAATCTGCTGCCAAAAATACTTGGCGATGCGTATGAATACGGAAAAAATTGAGGTTTGCCCAACCGGTAATCTATGCTTGTCTGCCACTGATTCTCTGCAGACCGACAACGTGTGCTAGCATGCATGATAAGTGTAAGCAAGGTGGCCCTCGCTAAATGTGTGAGAACAACAGAAGGCTTTGATTTTCATGACAAGTACTTTTCACAGTATTAGACTATTCATTTTTACACCATGATTACTTGTTCTATTATATATAAAAAGCCTATGACATAAATTTTAGCTTTACACACCAACCGCGGTGAACACGCCAGCGATGGGATTTCAACAGTAAAAAGGTACACCTACAGTGGAACTAAATCCAAATTGAAATTTAGTGACCTCGCCTTGCAAACTTGTCTTAATTTATCGTCGCCTCGTGAAGAATGAAATGAAACCGGCAATTATTTATTACGTTTTTAAATAAATTTACCTCATAAGTTACCAAAAATTACCAAACATACGTTGTCTCAAGTTAACAAAGCATCCATAACTCAAAATAGTGTGTTATCAAAATGAAGAAGGCCCCATAATTTGTGCGTTTCGTTTTCTATTTCGTTTCGGCGATAAAATTGCCAGCGGAAGTACCGTCCACCGATACTCATGTAAACAAAAACAGATTCGCACGTGTGAGTATTGATTTATTTAACATTTAAACTCTTATTAATCTGACGGTCATGGTATAAATAAAATATACCCAAAGTAATTTGTGGTACCAAATGTTCACCACTCGTGGTGAAGTGGTGATAACCGCGTGCCACTGGTGACGAACATTTGGAACACCAAGTTGCTATGGGTATATGCTATATATTTATATTATGTTACCTCGCACATATTCTGCAGCTACTTTTAATTTGTCCAGGGGCACACAAATATGAAATTTGTATGATGGTATTTTCGAAAATTGTATTTCTAACCTGTGTTTTATCATTAAATAGTGTTACATTTCGTAAACAAACAAACAAAAACAACAACCACAACAAAAAAAAAAAAAAAACATAAATAAAAATGCCACAAGACAAGTACATAGGACATAGACAACGACTATGCCCCTTTCAAAACAAAATGTTTTTCAGTTATATTTTGGGAGGAAACGCAATGGCAGTTCAAGAAGGACTAACCTCCCGCTCAATGTGCCAACATCACTGGAATCCCCACAAATCTCGGAAGCGAAATTTAAATATCGCTAGTAGTTGATGAGGTTTTTCGACTTTCCTGATTCCATTGTCCATTTTCCAGACTTCGTAGGATGTAAGGTCATTGGAAGTAATGAACAAAAGATGATGAACCTTTCACGTGACCGAGGAGTTCAGAGGCGATAAATTTCTGGAGTACCACCAACAAACGATCTGAATTCAATTTGGAATACAGAAAGAATGTTCTTTGCTCGCGTTTCAAAAAATAGCGAGAAAAAAATTGTTTTTGCGATACGTAAAGGGTTAAACAAGATGAGTTGTAGGGCTGAAATGTCAGTTAGAAATTTCAACCAATAAGGAAAGGTTTTCTTTGTCCCGTAAAGGGAGATAATGTAGAAATGTGTGAATATGTCATTTCCAGACAGGTACTCACACGTAGCGGATTTGCTCATTTTTTTTTGTTTGTTTGTTTCTTGCCATCATGGCGGACGAGTTGGAAGAAAGATTCAACTCTAAAGTTTCAGAAGACTTGTAGAGATCACAAAATGATATACTTGGTCAGTTAGATCGTTTGATTACCGACAGATTCAACGAATTAGAATGCAAAGTCACTGAAAATCAAAAGGAACTTTCTGATGCACAAGTTTTCAAAATTCAAGGCATCAGTGGTGACCAGTTCAAATTTAAAAGACCTGGCAATGACGAACAGTTCAAACATAACAGTAAAATCATCGCAAAGATGAAAGAAGCATCTATTTGTTTGGAAGGCAGTTCATCGGATCCCAGGGAAAAGGCGGCTCAAAAATTAACAGAAGGCTTTGAATTAGCGCTACATAGACAAAAACTCATTGAGCTCACAGATTCGTCTGATTTGGGGTGGAAAACAATTCAGCAATACGAGACCCATCAGTGAGCAGAGGACTTGGATGACGAGAGACGCATTTTAAGGGCCTATATAAGTAATGGAATTGTGTTTATTTTGAAATTCTCACCTCTCATATTCCTTAAATTCGGATTAAATATACACATATTATACATCAAAATGAAGGTTGGGATGTATAGAACACGAAACACATATGTAATCAACTCGTAGAGTCGACTGTAGGCACCACTGGTTCCTGGAAGTCTGCTATCGTATTCGCACCAGAACTGATAATAAAATAATATTTCATCAGAACAACTTGTGGCCAAATGTGCTTCATATATCCAAGAACAAAGCTAGGCATTCAAAACACTTTCGAATATAGCGATAGGTCTGCATTTTGGAAAATGACAACACTGTCTGCATTGTTTATTGAAGATGATTTCCATGCTCGACAGACATGCGCAAATCACTCGTTACCACGAATTCCCATCAAAAAACAAAATCGTAATTCTAAGAAATTTCAACAGGTATCATGATATCTTGCATTGAATATGGCAACTGTGCAATCTCTATCTAATAACAGTATACTGTATGAAGGAGATCTTTTTCATTATTTGATTTTAGACGGCGTTGTTTTTACATGCTTTTTCTGTCCGATGACGTCGGCCGGAAATCGAAAGTATACCCATACGTAAACAAAAGCAAAGGCGTTGGAATTTTCCCCAAATGCAGCTCTGTCGCCATGTTTTGAAGAATTTTGATCCTCTAGCTTTGTTCTTGGATATGTAAAGCACATTTGGCCACAAGCTGTTTTCGTGAAATATTATTAAATTATCAGTTCTGATGCGAATACGGCAGCAGACTTCCAGGAACCAGTGGTGCCTACAGTCGACTCTATGAGTTGATTACACGTGTGTGTCGTGTTCTATACATCCCAACCTTCATTTTGATGCACATTTTGTGTATATTTAATTTGAATTGAAGGAATATCGGAGGTGATAATTTTCATAATAAACGAAATTTCATTACTTATATAGGCCCTTAAAAGCAGAAGCCAGAGCTTTGAAGAAACATAAACAAAACAAACAACGGAAGCGACCTCGAGGTCGCAGATTTATCCCATATACTCATACATCTCAAAAAGATACAGTTTCACGTCCACCAGCAGTTCCCCGCAAAAAGCCTGGTCTATGTTTTGCTTGTGGGAAGCCCGGACATTGGAGAAATGAATGATTCTTGGCTTTAAAGTCTCCAAATGAGAACACTCAAAAGATAAGTATATTGTTTGATGATTTATCTTCAGATAACAGACCAGCGACGAGTGGGGTTAATGGGGCAGATTTCAATCATGGTGTTTTGCAGAACGAATCTGAATTTCATGCAGCCAAAAAGCGTGTGATCAATAAAGCAGTATCTTCACCTTCTGGCAATTTATCCCACGAGAAAATTCGTTTTTTTCTCTGATACGGTTAACTCGAGTCACCAAACAGTCGATCGAGCGGACACAGATATTTCGCAAACTTCCTTATCATGTTGTTCAGTTATTCCCGTTAGGCAGTCAATTACCGTTGAGACGAATTCCGCAATCGGTGGACTGGAACAAAATATTGATGCATGGGTGGAAACCGGAGCATGCCAACATGTTCTTGACGTTATCAAATTTGGGTACAAATATCCTTTTAAAGACAGGACATTTCCAGTTACGCTGCGAAATAATAAATCTGCTTTGGACCATAAAATTATTGTACAAAAGAAACAGAGAGTTTATTGAATAGAGGGTGTTTAACTGAGATGGGCGAGGTACCTGAAGTGGTTAACCCACTTACAGTGGCTTTTAATAGATTGGGTAAACCTAGATTGGTGCTTGACTGTAGGCATATAAATTTACCATTATTTAAATTTAAGTTTAAATTGGGGGATGCTTTGGTCTCAAGGTCATTGTTTTGAGAAGGGGGGGGGGGGGGGGTTATTTATTTAAATTTGATCTGAAATCTGCACCATATTCACATTTTCAAAGACCACAGGAAATATTTGGGTTTCCACTGGGAAAGTGACGGTAAAGTTAGATATTTTGTTTTTAATGTATTAGCTTTTGAAGTTTCAACTGCTGCACATATTTTTACTAAAGGAAATAAGAGTTGTTATGTATTTAGATGATGGTTTAAGTGGAGATAGAGGTAAGTTGGAGGCAGACAGAATTAGTTCAGAAATTCGCGATGATCTCGCGAGGTTTGGGTTTTTAATCGCCCATGATAAATGTTGTTGGGAACCTGCTGCTAAGATAATTTGGCTGGATCATGTTTTTGATTTGGAATGATGAATGCTTTTTTATCAGTGATGAAAGAATGGAAAGTCTTGAAGACTCTTTGTCGTGGTTCAATGACAGAATAGTCAATCATTTACTGTTAGTCAAAGCTCGTAAAGTTGCAGCATTAGTGGGTAAGTTAATTTCCATGCAAGGAGCTATGGGATCGGCCGTTCTATTGTGAACTCGAGGTTTGTATGCTTGTATTTTGAGTCGGGCTGGCAGAGATTCTCCAGTGTTACTGAGTGGTGAGTCTATTGACGAAATAAGGTTTTGGAAAGAAAATTGTAGATTTTCCAACGGTTCTGGTCCAACGGTTGCGATCAGATGATCTTTTACAGGTGGCATATAGTGATGCATCCCACGGTGGGTATGTGGCGGAACTGGAAGGTTCCGTGGTGTTTGGTACCTGGTCTGAAATAAAATCAGGCAGCAGCTCCACATGGAGAGAGCTGGGGGCTCTGAACAGAGAATGCAAATCCTTAGCATGCTGACTGGAAGGGCATTCTGTACAATGGTGTACAGATAATAAAAATGTAGCAAGTATAGTGCAGAACGGTAGCAGAAAACAAACTAGATTTGCAGACAATCGCGCTAGACATTGGGAAAACTTGCGAGCGAAAAAATATACATTTGGTAAGTAAATGGATTCCACGTGAAATCAATGAAGAAGCTGATTTTCTTAGAAGATGAAAAGATTCTGATGACTGGGAAATATTCCATCATGTTTTTGAATTTTTGGAGGCTCGATGGTCATCATGACGTCGACCGATTTTCAACACATTATAACACTAAATGTAAAACTTTTAATTCGTTATGGTGGTGTCCGGCTACAAGTGGTATTAACGCATTTGAACACAACTGGTCAGGATTTACAAACTGGATGGTTCCTCCCCCACGTTTCATTCTTTAGTGCGTTTAGAAATTGAAAACTGAGCACGGAATTGGTACATTCCTCGTACCTTTGTGGAAATCTGCGCCTTTTTGGCCTCTGTTTTTCAGGGATAGCATTTGCTTACCTTATGTGTTAGAGTGCATTCTGCTGGGTGCATCCCATACAGTTAAACAAGGCGGGGTAATAACGGCATTTTCGCTAAAGAGCCCCTGACGTTTGGCATGATAGCATTCAGGTTAAAATTTTAGGAGAACGCGTTTTCTAGAGTACTGGTTTCAACACTGGATGTTGTATGTAAGTGTATATATATGTTGGTATACATTTTTACAAATAGTCTGTAGTTGGATACATATATATGTGTATATGCACATACCTTCGTATTTAAATGCTAGACGCATAAATAGGCGGGGATATAGATTCCCCTCGGTTTGAATTCTAAAGTTATAGGATTTGTGGATGGCGACGCTACAAATCGGAGAATCCTGAACGATTGTTTTGTCATGCCTTCATTATTCTTTCGGCGAGCTATCCTGCTAAAATCCGAGTTTTGGTATTATGTAGTGAGCTTTCTGTTTTGAGTTTAGTTTTTCAATTGCTTTGAGTTTTTCTTTTTCTCCAGGTCTAGATCTGGAATCTCAAATCAAATCGTTGGTGCAACAGTCAGGATTGGAGGTGGACGACGATATTATGCAACTGGCTTAGAGTATGACACAATACTTATCATCTTCAAGAGCAAATTCAACGATAGATAAGCACTTTTCGTTTTTTCTAAAGAGGAAAAAGTTTATTTCCACCAAAGCAGGATGAGCTCTTCCCGCTCAACCAATTCACTGTGCTCTTTATTTCACTCATTTACTAGACTAAGTTTGTTCCGAAAACGTTGTTTCCTGTGCTCTTTACAGTATTCGGTGGATACATGAGATACACGGCATAGTTGACCCTACTTCAAACTGTTTTGGTAAGATTGTTGAAAGTGCGATACGACACGCCAAGAAGCCTATAACTAAAAAACAATTTCTTCAGACATGTTAATCAAGCTATGTGAACTTGTTCGTGATTCGAATGATTTACTGGCAGTTAGAGACTTGACTATGGCAAATTCGGGTTTTGCTTTTTTTTGAGGTTTGATGAGCTGACTCCTTCAAGCGTTCAGGTATACATAGAGAGTAATCGCTTGACTGGACTGGTTACGTGGAATAATTCATGAGAGGTGAGGGACGTTGTACAAACACGAGTGCGCGAATGCGGACGAGTGTTTTACAATATAGTCCCTCGCCTCGAGACGGCCATCGTTATTCTCAAAAATCGCCAATTAATTTTCATCATTTTGTCATTTTTTGTCTCTAAAACATAGCTCGAGTTCGTTCCAATGAGGGGTCATAACCTATGTTTTTGAGACAAAAAATAAAAATAATAGTTATTCAAGAATTTGTTTTGTTTTTAGCAAGTGTCGTCTGCTTTTCATGTTAGGTAAAGGTTTAAAAAAACAAAAAACAATGAAGTCCCCATTACATCCACGGAAAAGCGTCTTCGTTTGCGCGCACGGATACATGACCAAATTGTTGATTGCATAATTTACTTGTGAAATTATCGTTTATAATCAAACCGGGAAATCCCAGTAAATCACACTTTGGAAAGTAATACAATTTTATAACTCTAATTTCAGTATCTAAATAGAAAAAAGCAAAACTGATCAGTACAGAGCAGGCGACGAAATAGTTATTGCCGAAGGAAATTCTATAACATCTCCTTATTTAATGCTCAAACGTTATTTATCTTTGACTGATTTGAAAGATAACTCTGAATTTTATTTATTCAGGCCGGCTTTCAGGTCTGGTAGTTCATGTAAACGTATTTACAAAAATAAACACCTCAGTTATCCCAGAGCCAGAGAGAGTGTCATTGGCAGACATAGGGCGATGACAGGTGATTTTGATATTGGTTTGCATTCATTGCGGGCCGGGGGCGCTACCAGTGATAGATGTTGGAAGAGGGATGGGCGCTGGAAAAGTGAATCGGCCAAGGATGGATATGTGTTAGACTCTCTTTCTGGCAAGTTAGAGGTCAGCCGTAAACTCAATTTATAAGTTCAATTTGTTTATGATTTACATAAGTTGCTACCTTTTGTCGGAATCAGGTCAGTAGCTGATTCCGTAAAAACACAGCAGATTATGTTCTGTGTCATTACATAATTGCATTTTCTATCAGTAAATGTCATTATTCGGCTATTCGATAACATTGCAATGGGATTCATTTTCCTTTCCCTTTCTTTAAAGTTCTAAGCCGACAGCCTTGTCGCAAATATTATCTGCGTTTTTGTTTATTGTTTCTGCTGAGTTAAGACTGTTATTTTCTCGCGTTTCAAAGAATAGTAAAGGGTTAAACAAGATGAGTTGTAGGGCTGAAATTTCAAAAAACGATTGGTTTTCTTTTTCTCGTAAAGGGAGATAATGTTGAAATGTGTGAATGTGTCATTTCCAGGCAGGCACTCACACGAAGCGGATTTGCTCAATTTTCTTAACTTTTGGCAATATGCTGTGTTTTTGTAATTTTTTGAGTGCAGGCCAAAGCACTCCCACATGACATCTATTCGTTTGATTTCTGATACAGGTTTCCAGGATTTTGTCCCAAACAATCAAAAAGGGTTTTATTCCTGGTTGTTCCTGTTTGTTCCTGGTCGCCATGGCTAAAAGAGAATTTGTTTGGGGAGAGTTTCTGATGAGTATTCACATCTTCAGTTTAGGCGTTGAAACGTAACGCTGTATTTTGTCCTTACTCTAAGTGTTGTTACAATAATTATTGCAAAGCTTCTAAGCCGCCAGCCCAGTCGCAAATATTATTTGCGTTTTTGTTTATTATTTCTGCCGAGTTAAGACTTTATACAGCGCGTAATGTGTGCCGGTCATGTTTTGACCGATACCCAATCACTTGCAGTGCACGTTGGTACAGTATTGTGATCGCAAAAAGGGTCTCTTTCGCGGTAATATTCTGACCCAGTCGCGACTCACTTACACCAGTGAGGGTTAAGATTTCATAAAGAAAATATTTCTAAATTGAGACCGAACCAAGAAAAACAAACGAACATTGCATCTGAGATGCAGTGTTGTTATCACATTTGTCTTTCGACAGGTGAGATTGCACAGACGAAAAGTGTGCAAAGATGAAAAGTGGATGGAGAATTTCGAACGGATCGCGATCCAGTCGCGATCCGTTCGAAATTTTCTTTCTGCTTTTTGTTATTTATTTATTGGGGCTTACCGACACTTTCGATAGCCAGGGCCTCTGATGTAGAGGAAGCCGGAGTACCCGGAGAGATCCACCGAGCTCCTACTTTTTGTAATCAAAGTATTGTATATCAAACATCAATCATTTGGCTAAACGAGGTAATTTAGCCACTCTTTTTCAAGTTTTTAAACTGAAAGTGTGTGAATTGTTTGCAACACCATGAAGTATTTTCTTGACAAATTAATTTATAGATGTTGTGCATATAAGAAATGATCGTTATGAAACCCCCAAAATAAATGCCAAACTGTGTAAATAGCCCATTAATGCTATGTTTGGCCTCTGTTTTTGGGGCTTCATAACTCAAGAAATAGTCAGAAACAAACGATCATTCCATATAAATAAACTTGAGAGGCAATAAATGAAAACACTATCTACATTGTAAAAACCAGGTCGCATTATGCTTCCTTGTTATAACTGAATAAAAAAGACATAGTTTTCTAAAATTCTGTTTGAAATGACGATATATTTCACTGAAACACGTTCTTGTGTCATTAACAGTTTTATTGACCAATGAACTGCGTAAGCTTGAAGGAACGCCATAGGCCACGCCCACACAGAACTGCAATGTCCTTTTTCACTTGACGGGAGGGTGATGCCGCTCAAAGCAGAAACGCTGAGTTAACTTAAATTCTAATTTTGATCATTTCCGGAGAAATTGAAAAAAACAGTTTCTTAGTGTGGAGTTCGATATAAACCCAAATGACATGAAGTCGGCTGAACTTTTTCTCAGAAGGAGTTAATTCGGTCTATTTGGAAATTGGAATGTTTTGTTCGCTTGAGTTTCGTTTGTGGATGCCATCGACGTCAGTGATGTTGCGTTTTGTTCATGTTCACATTGTTGTGTACGAGGCTAAATTGTCACAGAGGGGTGACGACAGTGTTTGACTGATATTTCGTTTCTTTAAAGTGGAACAATCCCTTTTGTAACCGCCGACGGAACCTTCATTTCGATGTCCACCAATATACAGAACGGGTCGTAGTTCAAATCCTGCACCATTCATTGTCTGGATACCAGTTTCACGTTAGCAGTGTGCTGTGTATATTTTGTCACATTTTACATTTCTTGAAATGTCAGACATATGATAAATTTTGAGAACTGATAATCTTTTACACTCTCCTCAGTGAACCACATACATTCAGTTGATGGTGGAGTGAGAAGACAGTGGAATGCAGGAAGGTGGCAATTTTATTTAAATCAGTCCGATCAATTATATCTTTATCAGTTTATGACAGGTTGGTAATGATTATGACCGGCCATTGTTTACGTTTGATATGGGTAAAACGATGAACGCGGACGATCATCTATTAATTTCGTAAAAAAATTAAACACGGAATAAAAAGCGCATGATAAGGATTTCATTGTGTAAAGATTTTATTTTGAAAGTCTTTTTAATATGGTGAGATAATTCTTAATTACTTTTAATTTTGAAACAATATGAGCGTGTAGAGGTTCTTTTCCATTCACACTGTGCGGTGTAATTTTAAAGACTCACATTGGGGCGTGGTATAGGGCGGGCCTAAATGCGTTTCTCCGGTTCATTGTGCTATGAACAGAAAAAAAAGAAATACTTCAGCCGATCAAACTGCCTGAAAATACATGAACAGTAAAAAGGTTTAGAGTCCAAACAATCTGATACTTAACCCACAAGAAATTGCTATACCAAAGGTTTTGTTTTTGAACAAAGCATATATGTCTAAATAACAACATACTAAAAAGCCGCAAATATCCCACAACTGGAAATTATGTTTTTGATGACTTATTTTTTCTCGAGAAAATAAAAATAGTCAAATTATACCCCAACCGTGAAGAAATTGCTATACAAATTGTTTGCATTGTTTTGGGGCAGGAATTAGTATGCAAAATAACATATGAAAAATCCCCATTAATCCCTTCACGGGAAAATGTTTTTTTTTTTTTTTTTGGGGGGGGGGGGGGGGTGAAAACATTGAAAAATGCAAAAAATCAGCGAAACTTGGACTGAACTCAATACTATTTAAAGAAGTGAAATCAACAATAATTTCCGTGGTACTCAGATCAAAATAACCGTGTACTTATATTATATACTATATATATTATTATACTTGAAATCTCAATTACTGAACACAAGAAAATGTGTAATTTTGGGATGAAAATGGTGTAAAAGTAAATAAAATGTACGAAAATTGGAATTTTATCACTACTCGTTCAAATTGTTTCAAGCACAAACAAAAACTGTCATAGTATTACAGGTATACACTAAATCGGTAAATAACCCCTCTTTAACTCCAAATAAACGGGAGCAAGATAAAGGTGTCAATGGCACTGCAGATCCACTTGTCCAAAAAACTCATTGAATCAAGTTTATACCGAAAACGCATCACACCAAAGCTATAGATGAAATCTGAAAAAATTGGGTGAGAGATGCGAACTGTAGGGTGTACTAATGGGATTGTAGACAATATACCTTCCAAATCCAAGATGGCTGCTTGCGGTCATGTTGTTCAAAGAAATTCTGAAAAAGTTCGATAGCTCCCATCTTGACATCACACCAAAGCTACATATAAAGTTTGAGAAAGATCGAGTGTGAGATGTGTCCTGTATGCTGTTCCAATAGAATTGTTGACAATTCATATGTCAAACCTAAGATGACCGCTGGCGGCCATGTTTTTCAACGAAATTCAAAAAATTCAATAGCTCCCATCTAGACATTTCCTGAAAGCCACGTTTGAAATTTGGAACTGATCTGGTGAGATATGTAGGGTGTGCCAATGGAATTTTTGACAATTTATGTGCCAAATCCAATATGCCTGCTGGCAGCCATGTTTTCAAACGAATTTCAGAAATATTTGATAGTTCCCATCTAAACATCACACCAAAGATACATATGGAATTTGAAAAAGATCGGGTGAGAGATGTGGATTGTAGAGTATGTACCAATAGAAGTGTTGACAATTTATATGCCAAATCTAAGATGTCCGCTGTCAGCCACGTTTTTCAACAAAATTCGGAAACAAATTATAGCTCTCATCTAGACATTGCCCTAAGGCCACGTATGGCATTTGAAACTGATCGCATGAGAGTTGCGGCCTGTTGGATGTGCTAAAGGAATTGTAGACGAACGGACGGACGGACGGACGGACGGACGGACGGACGGACGGACGGACGGACGGACGGACGGACGGACGGACGGACGGATCGCAACCCATCCCAATAACTGATACTTGACTTTGTCAAGTTGAGCTAAAAATGTGATTTTTGAGGTAAAAATGTTTTAAAAATTACCGTTATATATCAATATCAGAAATACATAATAAAAATGAAATAATAATTTCCGCAATGTCAGTTCTGATAATCTGGAGATCTTAAAGATGGTCCTAACACAATGCGAAATCAGATTTCCAGATTATCGGCATTTATTACTTTCCAAAGTGTGATTTACCGGGATTTCCGGGTTTGATTATAAACAATAACTTCACAAGTGAATTATGCAATCAACAATTGGGTCATGTATCCTTGCGCGCAAACGAAGACGGTTTGCCGTTGGTGTAATGGGGACTTCATTGTTTTTTTGTTTTTTTTTCAACCCTTTACCTAACATGAAAAGCAGACGACACTTGCAAAAAAAATTCTTGAATAACTATTATTTTCATTTTTTGTCTCAAAAACATAGGTTATGACCCCTCATCGACGAGCTCGTTCCAAGAGGGATCATAACTTTTGTTTTAGAGACAAAAAATGACAAAATAATGAAAATTAATTGGCGATTTTTGAGAATAGCGCTGGCCGGTTTTGGGCGTTACGTTAGGTAAAGGGTTAAATAATATAATTATCGTTAATAATGAAAAGTAATAACCAGAGTAATCGCTTGACTGGACTGGTTAGGTGAAATAATCCATTCGAGGCGAGGGACTATATTGTAATATAATCGTGCTCATTCGCGCACTCGTGTTTGTACAACGTCCCTCACCTCTCATGAATTATGTCACGTGACCAGTCCAGTCAAGCGATTGCTCTATATTTACATTACAGCAGTTATTATTGTCATGGCATTTCACACAAGCTTTTGAATATGTGAGTCTTTTTTTTCAACTGCACCTTGACGTCTTACAACCTGTTGCACAGTTACATATTTTCATCTTCAGCAAGGACTTTGGTACAGGTGGATGGTCACTGGTTATTTTGATCTAATTATCACGGAAATGACTGCTGTTGGAACTCTTTTAATGAGTATTGAGCAAATTTAATTTTCACTGATTTTATTGAATTTTTCAATGTTTTCCCTCAAAATAACCATATTCCCGTGTTGGGATTAATGGTGATTTTTAATATGTTAATTTGTATACTAATTCCTGCCCCAGAACAATGCATGCATTTGTATAGCAATTTCTTGGGGGTTGGGGTATGAATTGACTTGATTGACTGGACTATTAATTATATTCAGATATACCAGCTCCAGGTGACGTATTTGATTATCTATCTCCTAAATTAAAATGTCTCTTGCTATTTGTTATTCTAGACCTATATTTTTAAAGGTACACCGTGAAATCACAGTACAGAAGATTCGAGTGTGGCTTTCTATCGAATAATATTTCATACCCTACGAAGTGAACATGCAATGTTTCAACTAACAGACGTGTGTGGGTAGTAACTGATGACCTTTAGCTGAAAGGTTGATTGAGTGCCACAGAATTATCGCCTGGTGGAAAGCCCACTCTAGACGTTTTCTGTTCTGGTAATAAACCATTACCACACACTGTATATCACTTTATTATTTAAGGTGGTTCAATTGCAAACCCAATCCACCCCAACATTCAGCTATGAGAAGAGTTATAAATTACAGCACCTTCAGGACCAGATATGCGTTTGACAGTTATTCATAAAACAGATAAATACAGATTATCATGATAATGTGCATGTCCTGTGATTTGTATCAGTTCGAGGTGGTGTCCAGAATGGGATCTCAACGAGCTGGATTTCACGGCGATCTGTGATCCAATTCTGGCCACCACCGAGAATCTGACGCAAATCACAGGACATGCACATTATCATGACAATTCATTTATCTAACAATTCTGTCACATACAAAGATTAAATCTTAATTTATTATTACAGTTTTGGAACATAATGATGGGCGAGAAAAAGTAAAAAAAAACACACTATATTTTATGGAACAACATTGTTGTGCACACTAACAAACAATGAGTAACGCAGTCACCACAAATTTTCAAACTTGTGTTGTAAAATTATTCACTCCCAATGTCACTTCCTATGATGATACGCTTGAATTTACAAGTAGGCGACATTTAATTGTGCAGTTTCTATTTATTGTGGAGGAAGGGTGGAAGTTCTGTCACTAATTGTGAGGAATTTTGTTTTGTTTTGTAAGCGATCAGCTGAGTCGATAACTAAAACACACATAGAATGTATTCATGCGCCTGTTATGATAGCCCGTTGCGTTCCCAGAAACGAGCCGTGAAAATGATATAAAATCAAGATGAGTCGTCTATATGATACGGAATCGGAACACATTATGTTATACGTACCGTTTCTCGTGGTTTTCAAGCCAAAATGTATATGATTGTTAGATAAGACATTCGTAATTTATATTTGCGGGTCAACAGTGCATCAACAGTTGCCAGAAATTGTGTGTCCATCGCAATCCAAATTAAAAATTGTATTTGCAGCAGCACCATATGTCTAAACGGTTTGGATGTTGGCTTGTGAGATGAGTAACCCACCCTAGAACCAAGGCAATCATTACCTGGTATCAGACGTTATCGTGCCTTGCGACTAGAGCTTTGATCACAGATAAAAGATGACAATATCGGACTTACCTCCTTGTCCACAAAATGTGAATACCACATAATGGCTGTTCCGCGACGAGGCTTTACAACAAGATTTGCTGAATGACAATTGTAACTCAGATTACCATCACTTTGGTTGATCGTTGAAAGTAACTACAATAATAAAACAATCATCGGGGGGATTAATTTGAGGGTTCCATTCCATAGGTATACTAAAACTACAACAACATTGTTCTGGAAATTACTCACCCTAGTCTGACGTTACTCAAGTGGAAAAAAACTAAACTCACTGTGGATTTGACCATTTACCGAACGTAATCTACAAACTCGGCAGTAAAATAATATTTTCAAAAGTTCCAACAACACCAACAATATCATGTGACCCTACATTGGAATGAGCTATTCGAGCTCATTCCAATGAGGTGTCACATGAAATGGTTTTGTTGAAGGTTTTGACGAAATTGAAAAAAAATAATATTTCAAACAATAAATTGAAATCGTTTGCGTTGGGTAGAGTTAAAATCAGATGCAGTGTCACTGACTTTCATGTAGATCACGTTCGAGATTCCATTCGGTTTCGAATTCTGTCACTAATTCAAATCGATTCGATTCGAAATCACATAGATTACTTTACAGAAATCGAATCACAGAGAGTTTGGGATTTCATACATTTCGTTCTGAAGACGACAACTCATCCTGCCGATTTACAAGGAGCGAGATTGGCCGTATCAGTTCTCACAAGATAAAATTTAGTCAGAAAATTCCATAAAATTTCATCTGAAATGACCTCGGAAACCGTGTTGCGTCTCGTTGCACAATATAATTATCCGGCTTTTTTACCACCTTGGTGTTAGGAGGTCTATTTTCGGTTAAATTTAGTCTCAATGCTAAGATATCTGTGGGGTGAGTTGTCACCACTAGAAGAGAAAATGGCAAATCTTAGTGATCCGTTAAAGACGATAGCATCGAGCAATTTCAATGCCAATGGCTCAGAACCTCATTATGTTCGGTTCTAATATCAATGGAAGTATATTGAACTTCGGGTCCATGCAATGGTCCAAATCGACATTTCCACAAGGAATACCATTGGTTGAGATACGGGTAAATTGCTCAACTTTTCAAAAACAAGTGTTAGATCCATCAACTTGTTCTGGTGATTTAATGGTACGAGATAAGATAGAATGCATATTGATAATGGGTTCACACCGGAGATAAACAACACTAGTACGACGGCTGTGGTGCTGTAACAATTGTTAAATAGAATCGATTCGAGATTCGTTTCAGAACATCTTGCTTGATTCGATTCTATTTATTTACTTATTTATTTATTTATTTATTTATTTATTTATTTATGTATTTATTTATTTGTTACGGTTTAACGACACTTTAAAAGCCAAGGTCATATCGTGTCGGTGACAGTTTTACGGGTGGAGGAAGCCAGAGAGAACTGCCGAGCAACGACGAGCAGCTGCCAGCTCCCCAACATCAGAATTCCACAGTGCAGCACAGGCAGGGTTAGACTGGTTGAAGACATGCGCACCATCGGTCAAACAAGATATAATAAATTAAATGCATATATTGGATGTACGGAAGACCAAACTGTCTATAAATACAGGGAATTCGGTGGATGTCGGGGTAATTCGTCGACATATTACAAGATTTTTATTGAATGTTGCATTGCGAGTCACAATTTAACTTCAAAAATTTAAATGCAACGTGCGTACAATGAAATGTTGCTACCTGGTAAAGTGTTGAAAGTTATCGGTAGACTCTTTCCAATGAAGTTATTCAAAACAGTATTTCAACAACAAACGAATAGTTTTACAAATGCTTTTGTCCCCAATTACAGTGTAAATCACAGATCTAGAAGTTGTCTTACGTAACAGAACTACCAGCCAGTGCTGTTCCGAAAAATAGTCATTTTAATTTTTTACATTCAGTTCATAGCTTATGATCCATCATTGGACGCTAATAAAGCGAAGGGCTGTTATAAATGTCTGACGGTATGTTAACAAACCGCAATGCCCGGAAAAGAAATCTTATTACTATTATTACCAAAGTTGGTCTTGAGAAATGTCTAAAGCATGGAAAAGTGTGATGAGAAATGAGAAAAATATTTGAAGTTGAAACTATCGATCTCCGGTTATTAAAGTCAGGCGTGTGGAGCTGCTATTGAAAACGTTAACGTAACGTGTCGGGTCGATACACTCTAAAGTCAGTTGAGTTAAAAATCAACCCAAATCAACTGGGTTGAGTGAATATGAACCCATTTGGATTCAAAGTCTCTCAACCCAGTTGATTTTGGTTAATTTTTAGCCCAACTCATTTCAGATTGTAACGATCTGACACGTTACGTGATCTGTTCTGTTTCGGATTACTGAGTTCTACTTCCCCACTAAACTCCATTAATATACTAGAAAACTCTCACTAAAGTTATAATTATATGGAATAATTAAGACTTAAATACGAACTCACTAACCGTATCATTGTGATTAAAAAGAGCCCACGGAAATGCAGTTTCTCCTCCTTCTTCCACATCATTTAGATAGAATAAAACAGTTGCAAATCTGTAATACAAAATATTGAGGTTTTTAATTTACTCCGTTGAAACCTTCCTCTTGTCTGGAATAATCAAATACATTACTGTAGAAAAGTAATGGGAGAAGTCAGGCTGCATTTGTGGGTAGGGTCGGTGTGAAAATACTCCCATAGCCTTACAGCATTGACGATTAAGTTATTGTTGACTGCCAGTTTTCCGTCATTTCAAAATTTAACCTTACCAAATGATATAATCTATTTATTGAATTACATTTGAATTTACATATTTGTTGGGTGTTTTTCTTCAAACGTATAACAGTGGACTCCTATGGGGCAGCACCTGCGAGCTGATCTATTGACAGGTTTGCAGCTATAGTTTGGATGAAACAAAAAACTTGCTAATTGGTTAAAGTTAAAATAAACATTATTGTGACTGACGTTTGTGGTCTAAGTTAAAGAACTAGGAGAGCAAGCTGAGACACCACAAGAAAAATTGAAACAACATTTGTTCTAACGAAGATATGTTTTCAAGGCAAAATCGAAAACAAAAATTTAAATGGGGCAGGGCGGGTATGGCAGTACATCAGGCAAAACTCTCGGGCCAAAATCTAATTTAGTTCGGAACTCCGGTCACGATTAGCCATTGTGCAGAAATGTGCGACCTTAAACATAAATAAATAAATAAATAAATAAATAAATAAATAAATAAATAAATAAATTAATTAATTAATTAATTAATTAATTAAATAAATGTTCCGAATTCGACGTTGCTATTTGTTTATCCACATTTTGTGGAGTTCCAGTGCAGAAAAGTATCGTCCATTTAATGTGACATTCCTGATGCAGCTTTAAATATTTCATTCAAGTACTATTCAACTCACATAGAAACAGATATTAACACAATTTGTGGAACTGGGCGGTGCAATCATAAAGCTACAGGTGCAATCATAAAGCTACATAATGATAAAGTCATCAATGATTCTGCCAAATCAAGTCTCGAATGAGAAACATTTCTTGCGTTGATTCAACGGAAATGAATCTTTATGGTAGTTTTTTTATTCAATCGTCTGGAATATATCAGTGGTCGGAAAAGCGAATGGAAGATTCGCTTTTCCGATCAACTGATATATTTCAGACGAGTGAATCTGAACAAAGTCGATGGCCTGCACTGATTGACAACTGACGATTAGGGTGTATGCCTATCTTGCTAGTAAACATTCTGTCAGCAATACTTAATTGTTATAATTTACTGGAGAAACCTCTATGCCATCCCCAGTAAAATACAACAAAACAAAAACAAATTATAATTTGCCCTCAGCAGAAAAAAGTACCAGCGAATAAGTTGAGACGTTAACATTGCATCATCTTAAATTAAAAACTTAAAATGAACTTCTTGCATATGAATATTTAACAGAAAGGCAATTAAAAATTTAATAGGATTTGGGGAATTTCTGCCTATGCTTTAAAACGTGCGACATGTGCATCGACCTAAAAGAATTTGGGCTAGTTAATTATTCAAAAACGTAAAACTGAATTGGTTTACGAAGATTTGTAAATAAAACAAAGTAACTCTAGGAAATTTAGTAAAGGTGGTAAAATACACAAAGTAAAAAAAGTATGTTCTACCTGTGTTGCAATTTCCGAAAACACCCTTCCTCCGTCTTGTTTGCACCTCATCCGCTTACCGCAGGCAATATAAGGCACTTTGCGAATGTTTTTGGTACCAATTTTAATAGCATTGGGGAGTGTGCATATTTCCACTTCGGATATGAGGAGTGTTTTATGGTATGTACTTCCTACGTCCATTTTTTTCCTTGTAGCGATCACGCTTGGCACATGTGGGTTTGCATGTGTGGCGGATAGTTCACATGTTGTGTAGAGTATAGGGAAAGTGTGTTCGTTTGATAAATCATCAAATACAATTTTTGTATTAAATTTAAGCTCTCTTTTCGGAATTATAACACATGCGACGGTGTGGAAAACCTCGTCGCGTGTTTGGAAGCTGCACATCTATTCGGATATTGAACTTCATTCGTACAAATAAAACCACACTATTACCGAATTCATTAACCTAATTGTATTCTTGTATTAATGCTAAACGAAATTGCCAAAATGGAAATGATTTTGCAGGTCTATGAATCGCGTTTCACAGTTTTACCGGTTTAAGGTCAATCAGTCGAGAGTTGGGTTGTCTCTAAAATGGGGATATATCTGTAGACACACCCCTCTTATTCTATCAAAATGCTTTTGTAACCTACGGGGAGCAAAATGGCGAAGTCACACCATATTGACAATAGGGTTCACATGCTCATGAAAGTCAAACTTGAAACTGAAGACTTGTTAATAATTTAGACATTTTCAAATTGAAGTCTTGTTAATAATTTGAACAATTTATGTTCTGTACGGAAATGCTTCATACCAGTAACTAGAACGACACTGACTTTTCTCTTCTTGAGCTATCAATTGGAACAAGTATTTAAATAACAACACTTCGAACTTTTCAAATCCAAAGAAATCGTTAAAGGTGTTGAATTGGGTGCCCGCTCCTTCTTGTCACCCGTCATTCCGCAAAGCACTTGCTGTCACGTGACACACGGTCAAAACGAGAGCAGGCGTTTTCTGCTGTCAACGGTGTCCCTTGTTAACAGTTCATCGGTAAATGCAATTATGTATTGTCTATCAGAAAACTGGTTGTCGTTCTTGAACTATCAACGACCGATTTTTGACATTCCGACTCGATTTGATAGCACATTTTCAAATCTGGTTTAGTGAGCACAACCAGGACCCCCTCCACCAACAACCCAGTTGGGATGGGTTGGTGGAGGGGTTTTTGCGGTGTTGTCCCCTAACAGCCAGTCAAGTGGGTTTGTGGAGGGCGTTCGGGGTCTTCTCCCCTAAGGCAAATGTTATGGCAACCAATATGGCATGACAATCAACGTCGGTCTGTACCCTGCACATCACACAACGCCACGACGTAACCGTTGACAACTCTGTCGGTGTAATTATGATACGCAATTACGCAAGCAGCAGTAAACCTTTCCACTGGCATAAAAAATAGCTTTGAAAACTCTATTTAATAGCATCACAAGGTAAGTGATTTATATTGGCCTCCACAGTGCAAAAGAGATCACAGAATCAGGTGGATATAACATATTTATCGAACAGAGCCTGTAAAATTTGTGGTAAAGAATGGGTAACAGTTACGACACATTTAATTATAGACACAAGCCGTTATAGAAGGCGATTTGAAAAAAGGGTCTGTATCTTGATCCGATCGAGATCTGATCAGATAGATATTTACCAGCGGATCGAGATTTCACAAACAGAAATATGAAACTAGACTTTATGATTCTGGAGAATCATGGCTTTTCCAGATGAGATTTCATGATTTTTCATGACCCCAGAGTGTCTGATGAATTGTTTTTAACTGTCTTACTGAAGTTCCTTTATTGATGTTATGAGAAAGGTGGGTAGAGTAGTCTCCAATAACTCAGTTTGATAAAACACGTTTAGGTAAAAACCATCATTAATGGTGGAGAGGGTTAATATCAATATCGTCGTCCGACAAATTAATGACCGACAAAATGAGTTATGTTTGTTTGACACATACCCATTAAGTGCTGTGGCTATTTGAAAATGGTCCATTTTATCTCAAATGTACCCGAAATATTCATGTCTGACAGCTTGTAGAGGGTTAACAAGTGCTAACAGGAATATTTTTCTATGTAACTTGTAACGTCACACCAAGAACTGGGAATGGCCATTTTTTCTTTAAAATCTTGAAGATGTTTTCAGAGAAATCCAGGGAGAACATGAATTTTAAGCTTTTGATGGGTATGATTGTTTACCCAGCCCAAAACGGGTTATGGGTAGTTTTTTGAATACCCTTATTACTTCCAAAAATAATTCTCAATGAATTCTACTTCCACTTATGTTGATCTCTCCTCTTAACTTTGGATGCTGTGGGTATACAAACACAGCCCATTTTATCAACATTTTGATGTTTGAGGACCCGCAGAGGGTTAACAAATGCTTACTGGAATATTGTGCACAAGCAGCTTGTAATATCACACTACGATTTGCGAATGGCCAATTTTTCTTCAAAATCTACGAGATGTTTTTAGTTTTAGAGAAATCCTCGGATAGCATGGATTTTTAACCCTTTGAGGTTTGTAACTAGCCCTAAACGAGTTAATGCTTGGTTTTGTGAATACCTCCATTACTTAAAAAACTTATTCTCGTTGAATTCCACTTCCAACGAAGGCTGTTATGTTTATCTCGCAGGTACGCTTTGGGTGTTATGGGTGCCCAAGAACAGCCCATTTTCTCAAAATGTCTATGCTTGGCAGCCTCTTGCGGGGTTAACAAATGCTTACCGGAATATTTTGTTCATGTAACTTGTAATATCACTCCAAGACCTGCGAATGGTCAATTTTTCTTGAAAATTCATTTGGTGAAATCCACAGAAAACAGGAATTTAAAGTTTTTATGGGGTATATCTCCTTAACCAGTGAAAAATAGGTGAAAACCTCAATTTTTGAATACCCTTACTACTTACAAAAATGTTTCCCTATCAGTTTTGCGCCCGATAAAAGAAGTTACACTTCTCTGTGGCATCCCTATTTGATGTTGTTGGTGTCCAAAACAGACTATCGTTTAAAAAGTTTGACATTTAGCAGCCCATGGAGGGTTAACAAATGCTCACCGGAATTATTTATCCATGCAACTGGTAATGTAACACCAACACCTATCAATGCCCATTTTCTCTTGAAAACCCAACAAGATGTTTTAAAGAAATCCAAGGAAAACATAACTTTTTAAAGTTTTTGATGTGTATCATTATTAACCACCACAGAAGGGGTTAACGCTTGGTTGTTTGAATACCCTTATTACTTATAGGAATGGCCCTCGGTGAATTCCACTTCGAACAAAGGAGATTATGTTTGTTTCTCGGGTATAGATTGGGTGTTGTGCGTGTCTGATAACAGCCCTTTTCAACAAAATTACGATGTTTGGAAGCATGCAGAGGGTTAATAAACGCTCACCGGAATATTTTGTCCATGCAGCTTGTAATGTCACACAAAGAGTTGCGAGTAGTCAATTTTTCTTGAAAATCTACAAGATGTTTTTAGAGAAATCCACAGAAAATAGGAATTTTAAGCTTTTAATGGGGGTATCTCTTTTTAGCCTTCCAAATGGGTTAAGACTTCGACTTTTGAATACCCTTGCTACTTACAAAAATGTTTACCTATAAATTGTGCGCTCGATAAAGGAAGGCACTTTTCTTTGTGGCGTAGCCATTGGGTGCTTTTGGTGTCCAAAAACAGACCATTTTATCCCAATTTTGACTTTTAGCAGCCTGTGGGCGGTTAACAAATGCTCACTGGAGTATTTTGTGCATGCAACCTCTATTGTTACACCAAGGCCTGCGCGTGGACAATTTTTCTTGAAAATCTACAAGACTCGTTTAGAGAAATCCACAGAAAACATGCATTTTTTTAGCTTTGAGGGGTATTGCAGTTTAACCAGCCCAAAATGAGTTAATGCTTGGTTTGCTGAATAGCTTTATTACTTACAAAATGGTCCACGGTGAATCCCACTTCCAATAACGGAAGTTGCGTTCACCTCTCGTATATCGTTTGGATGCGTTAGGGGTCCGAAAACAGCCCATTTCATCAAAATTTCGATGTTTGACAGACTGTGGAGGGTTAACAGTTTTTTGCCAATTCTGGCGAAACAAGGATTAAATCGAAAATTCTGCTTGGTTACATTTTTAGATTTTGTATCCCTCTATGCGTGTGCAAAATTGTGTGAAAATCGGTTCGAAAATGGCTTCTGAATCATACGGACAAAATGTGTGTACCCCTCGCCCCCACCCCACCCCCCCCCCCCCCCAAAAAAAAAAAAAAGAAAAAGAAAAACTAGACTTTAGGATTCTGGAGAATCATGGCTTTTACCGATGAGATTCCCTGATTTTTCATGACCCCACAGTATCTGATGAATTGTTTTTAACTGTCTCACTGAAGTTCCTTCATTGATGTTATGAGAAAGGTGAGTATAGTAGTCTCAAATGACTCAGTTTGATAAAAAAATGTTTAGGTAAAACCCATCATTAACGGTGGAGTGAGTTAATGTCAATATCGTCGTCCAACAAGTCAATGACCGACAAAAGGAGTTATGTTTGTTTGACACATACTCACTGAGTGCTGTGTCAATTTAAAAATGGTCCATTTTATCTCAAATGTATCCAAAATATTGATGTCTGGCAGCTTGTAGAGGGTTAACAAGTGCCAACAGGAATATTTATTCATGCAACTTGTAATGTCACACCAAGAACTGTGAATGGCCATTTTTTCTTTAAAATCTACAAGATGTTTTCAGAGAAATCCAGGGAGAACAGGAATTTTAAGCTTTTGATGGGTATCATTGTTTTTCCAGCCCAAAACGGGTTAAGTGTTGTTTTTGGAATACTCTTATTACTTCCAAAAATAATTCTCAGTGAATTCTACTTCCACTTATTTTGATCTCTTCTCCCAACTTCAGGTGCTGTGGGTACGCAAACACAGCCTATTTTATCAACATTTTGATGTTTGAGAACCTGCATAGGGTTAACAAATGTTTACAGGAATATTTTGTACATGCAACTTGTAATGTCACACTAAGATATGAGAATGGCCATTTTTTCCTGAAAATCTACGGTATGTTTTTAAAGAAATCCTCAGATAACATGTATTTTTAACCTTTTGAGGGGTATCTGTCTTTAACCAGCTCTAAAGGGTTAATGCTTGGTTTTGTGAATATCTTCATTACTTACAAAAATGATCGACGGTGAATTCCACTTCCAATGAAGGAGGTTATGTTTATCTCGTAGGTACACATTTGGTGTTATGGTTGCCCAAGAACAGCCCATTTTCTCCAAATGTCAATGCTTGGCAGCCTCTGGGGGGTTAACAAATGGTTACCGAAACATTTTGTTCATGCAACTTGTAATGTCACTCGAAGACCTGCGAATGGTTAATTGCTCTTGAATTTTTTTTTTTTTTGAGAAATCCACAGAAAACTGGAATTTTAAGCTTTTAAGGGGTATATCTCCTTAACCAGTTAAAAATGGGTTAAGACCTCGATTTTTGAATACATTTACTACTTACAAAAATGTTTCCCTGTCAGTTTTGCGCCCGGTAAAAGAAGTTACGTTTCTCTGTTGTATTCCCATTTGATGTTGTTCTTGTTCAAAAACAGACTATTTTTTCTAAATTTTGATATTTAGCAGCCCATGGAGGGTTAACAAATGCTTACCGGAATAATTTATCCAATCAACTGGTAATGTGACACCATGACCTATCAATGGCCATTTTCTCTCGAAAACCCTACCAGATGTTTGTAAAGAAATCCAGGGAAAACATAAATTTTTAAGCCTTTGATGGGTATCACTATTAGCAACCACAAAATGGGTTAACGCTTGTTTTTTGAATACCCTTATTACTTACAAAAATGGTCTTTGGTGAATTCCACTTGCAACAAAGGAGATTATGTTTATTTCTAAGGTACACGTTGGGTGATGTGCGTACCTGAAAACAGCCCATTTCAACAAAATTACGATGCTTGGCATCCTCTAGAGAGTTAATAAACGCTCACCGGAATATTTTGTCCATGCAACTTGTAATATCACACAAAGACCTGCGAGTCGTCAATTTTTCTTGAAAACCTACAGAATGTTTTTAGAGAAATCCACAGAAAATGGGAATTTTAAGATTTTAAGGGGTCTCTCTCTTTAGCCTGTCCAAAATGGGTTAAGACTTCGACTTTTGAATACCCTTACTACTTACAAAAATGTTTGCGTATAGATTGTGCGCTCGATAAAAGAAGGCACATTTCTTTGAGGCGTACCCATTGGGTGCTGTTGGCGTCCAAAAACAGCCCATTTTATCACAATTTTGACTTTTAGCAGCCCGTGGAGGGTTAACAAATGCTCACCGCAGTATTTTGTCCATGCAACTTCTATTGTCACACCAAGGCCTGGGAGTGACAAATTTTTCTTGAAAATCTACAAGACTCGCTTAGAGAAATCCACGGAAAATACAAATTTTTGAGCTTTATGGGGGTATTGCTGTTTAACCAGCCCAAAACGGGTTAACGCTTGGTTTTTTGAACACCCTTATTACTGACAAAAATCATCCTCGCTGAATTCCACTTCCAATAAAGGAAGTTATGTTTATCTCTCGTGTATCGTTTGGGTGCTCTGGTGGTCCGAAACCGGCCCATTTCATCAACATTTCGATGTTTGGCAGCCTGTGGAGGGTTACCATATGCATCGCCTAAAATGTCGTGTGTATCAAAGGTCGTGTCAGAGGCAGGTCTAGCAATGATGAATGTTTAAAAAAAATCTACAATTCGTGTTTCGGGAAAGTGCCGATAGACCCCAATTTTGACAGTTTTTCGCCAATTCTGAAGAAATAGGGGTTAAATCGAAAATTCCGCTTAGGTACATTTTTAGATTTTGTACACTTCTATGCATGTGCAAGATTTTGTAAAAATCGGCTAAAAAATGGCTTCTGAATCGTGCGGACAAAATGTGTGGAATCCCGCCCTACCCCCCCCCCCCCCCCCCCCCGCAAAAAAAAAAATAATATAATAATCCATAGAAAAACAATAGTCTTTTCCAAAGGGAAAAGCCTAACTAGAAAATTGTAATTTCTTGACCAAATTACGGGTTTTCCCAACTTATTAATGTGAAAAAGAAGGCAGTTTTGTGTACACCTGAAACTATCAGC
The DNA here is from genome assembly GCA_031216915.1 of Pictodentalium vernedei. Taxonomy (NCBI): domain Eukaryota; kingdom Metazoa; phylum Mollusca; class Scaphopoda; order Dentaliida; family Dentaliidae; genus Pictodentalium; species Pictodentalium vernedei. Next base: position 245,169,931 of record CM062290.1, on the reverse strand, counting down.
CATATTAAATATTTAACCCGGTTTTTCTGTACATTAATGATGAATCGTCAGGGTTTAATTTGTGTGTTCACACTAGTGTTTATAAAATCTAGTCAGTAAAGTGTTTGAAATTAACCCTTTAAAAATAATAGAAAAAGCAACCAAAGATGGCTAATTTTGGCATTTTCAAACGGTACTCTTATTCTCGCCCTCATTGTGCTTGAGGGTTAAATCTGAGATTAAAAAGTAAACAGTAACTTTCTTCCTCAATCATTGTTGCATCTATCCATACCGAAATAATTGTTACAACTACCTTGTAATTAGAGAAATTTGCCCTTGAAGTTGGTTAATTTTGAAGAAAAAAGCTATATTCATGTCATTTTTGGCCAGTGAGGTTTAATATTGGAAGATTTGAGTGTTGATTGTGGTGTATCATATTATGCTCTAAATATGTGGAAAATTTGAGCTAAATAACTGTAAACAGTTTTGAGACTTTCGAAAAATGTTAAAATTTTTTGAAAGTTTTGGCAGAATATTTTGAAAATACGCGTTTTCAAAGACATGGCAAATGGGATTTTGCGAGTTCCCATGGTGCTACATAAGTGTGCCAAATTTGGTTGAAATCGTTCAGTGAGTTTTCGAGCTATGTCACAGGCAAAATTAGGGGTAATTGCTTGAGGGTTTAAGTCGAGACTAAAAACTAAACAGTAACTTTCTTCTGCGAGCATTGTTGCATCTATGCATACAAAAATAATTGTTACAACAACCTCGCAATTAGTGAAATTTGCCCTTGAAGTTAGTCAGTCTCGAAGATAAAATGCTATATTCTTATCATTTGTGGCCAATAGGGGTTAGTTTTGAAATATTTGTGTGGTGATTTTGGTGTATCATATTATACTTTAAATGTGTGAACATCAATCACAGACTGAGTGCCTGAAAAGAGACATGGACTAATCTTGAATCTTGGTATTTGAATGAACATGTACAAATTGAGGGTACTCCAATTCAAGGCCTGACAACTGGGTGAGGATTAAAACTTGGAATAAAACATATAGCAGCAAAATTGTTCTTGGATGAATGCCCTATCTTCTCATGGAAAAGGTTTTGAGAAAATATGGCTTCAGTGCAGAGAAATTGCATGTAAAAGTTGGCGAAAATAACAATTATTCCGACAGTACCCTTATGGCAAGTCTCAAATCTGCCAAGGGTTAAACTTTTAATAATAACATATAGAACAAAATTTGTCATACTTACACTGCTGCATGCAGCTATAGAAAACATTCAGAGCTCAATCAATTAAAAATGGAGTAAATCGTCACCTACTCTTACCAAATTCTGAAAAAATGAGTTTTTTTTGGACTGTACCTACTTTTATGCAACCAGAATGGGATAGCGTTAAACTTTACAACCAAACTTACAACATCAAATATGCTCGGTAGTCAATTGTGAATACGTACATGAAAAGTGTTTGAAATTAAGCCTTTCCAAAATGATAGTAAAAGCAACCAAAGTTGGCTAATTTTGGCATTTTCAAACGGTACTCTTATTCTCGTTCTCATTGTGCTTGAGGGTTAAATCCGAGATTAAAATGTAAACCGTAACTTTTTTCCACAATCATTGTTTCATCTATCGATATCAAAATAATTGTTACAACAACCTTGCAATTAGAGAAATTTGCCCTTGACGTTGGTGAATTTTGAAGAAAAAAAGCTATATTCATGTCATTTTTGGCCAATGGGGGTTAATGTTGAAGATTTGAGTGGTGATTGTGGTGTATCATATTATGCTCTAAATGTGTGGAAAATTTGACCTAAATAACTGTAAACAATTTTGAGACATTCGAAAAATGGTGAAATTTTGAAGGTTTCGGCGGAATATTTTGAAAATACGCGTTTTCACAGACATGGCAAATGGGATTTTGCGAGTTCCCATGGTGCTACATAAGTTTTCCAAATTTGGTTGAAATCGCTCAGCTGGTGTTCGAGCTATGCCACAGGCAAAATAAGGGTGGAAGAAAAAAAAACAACAAGGACATTTTTTTGGAAATTTAAGAATAACAATTGTCTTTCCGAAACGAAGAGGGAAAGGCCTAATAAACACACTCTTACAATTTCAATGAAACTTGGCTTGGTATATGTGTTTGGAATTTTGAAAATAGTATAAGCACTGAGGTATAACCCTTTACCTAACATGAAAAGCAGAAGACACTTGCAAAAGAAATTCATGAATAACTAATTTTTTTTTCATTTTTTGTCTCAAAACATAGGTTATGACCCCTCATTGGAACGAGCCCGACGAGCTCGTTCCAACGAGGGTCATAACCTATGTTTTTGAGACAAAAATGAAAAAAATAATGAAAATTAATTGGCGATTTTTGAGAATCGGGCTGGCCGGTTTTGGTCGTTACTTTGGGTAAAGGATTAAGAAATTGAATCAGTGGTTCCTAACATGTGGCAGAAAATTTTTTCGCAAATCTGCCGAAAAATGTAGTGTCATTTACAAATTGCCATATCTCAGATACCACTGAGTCAGATTTGTTGAGCTTGCTGTCCACTGGCAAGGAATATTCCGATGCTTTCTAAATTGTAAATTGAGGTTTGAGTGTTGTGAAAAAGATATGTATTGACAATATCTAAACGTTGCGAAGAATGAACCATTGACACTGAATAATAGAGTTGTAAGAAACAGAATGTTCACTTATACTCTCTATCGGTCATGCATTCATTAAAAGTAAATGACATTCTTTGCTGCATAACTACAAACCAACTAGAAATATTATACTCACAGTTTTTTAATATTGTGTTGAAAAGAGAAGGGGTTTTGTTAAAATTTTAAGATCGCATGATCCACAGTGTTAAATTCAAGGTCAAATTTCATATCGATAGGTCATTATATTTCAACTTAGTCCATTGAAACTGGAAAAGGTGAGGTGAAACACTTTTTATTAATTAAGCTAACATAGATATACCCTCAACAGTGACTCGTCACACATACTCCCTTAGCAGTTCTAAGACAGAACACACCAAGGGTGGAGTACTGGGGAATGGAATCAACGACTCCATTCCTCAGTGAGGCGAGAACTCTATTTTTATTAGTTAAGCTGACATAGATATGCCCTTAATAGCGACTCGTTACACATACTCCATTAGCAGTTCTAAGACAGAACACACCAAGGTTGGAGTACTGGGGAATGGAATCAACGACTCCATTCCCCAGTGAGTCGAAAACTCTATTTTTATTAGTTAAGCTGACACGGATATATACTTAATAGCGATTCGTTACACATACTCCGTTAGCAGTTCTAAGACAGAACACACCAAGGGCGGAGCACTGGGGAATGGAATCAACGACTCGAGGTGGAGTGTTTCCAATATTTTACGTGCGCCGAAGATGCACATGAAATAGAGCAACAATTCAACCAAAAGCGATTTGTTCCTGTCCCTCGTACTCTACACAAGTTGTGTTCTGTATTAAGGCCATGACCAAACTTGAATTCAGTGAATGTATCTCATATTTTTAAAGAAAAAATATTACCATCTGCGATCTGATAACTTTCTTGCTTGACACTGTTTTTTCATATATAGAACATTTCCCAATATCTGTATTGTATCGTGTGACGTTGAATACGCACCGTAAATGTGGTACAATGTATGTTTCGAAAACACAAAAAGTGAAAACCATGAATCATGGTTGTGCCTTCCAAATACATTCCGAAATGGTATGTACTGAGGCCGAGAGCAAGCTTAAAAAAATATTGAATTAAGGAACTATACCCACCAGTTTGCAGGTCAGCCCCGATTGTGCCGTGTAGGGTATAGACTTTCTGTAACACACAGAGAAATATGGGACACCTTGACGAAATACACCCGGGAAGAGACATCTCATCTTCTTTGTGTTAACTGTTGTTATTTCCTCTTCCCAGGTAGATATCAGACCTGAACCTTTTATTTCCAACAGCGGGAAAATGAATAAATATGTGTTATGAACACTTTGGGCATGTACACATTCTTTTATCGCGGCGTGATGCGTTTTTTGGGGGGACGTATAGCTACGAGTTGCGCTTGTGAGACGAGTAGCTATACCTCCCCAGAAACGTGACAAGTCGCGATGAAAGGTTATATACAAGGATAATGAGCACATACATTTTTTTTATCAGCCCTTCAGTGAACAAAACCCATAACCATGCCATCTCGTATATAATCGCTAATAAAGAAAAGACACGCTCAACGGATGAAAATAACTGGACTCATTTTCAATTCTCTCAACCAAACGGCAAGTTTGGAAATTCCTTCACGTGAATTAAATTGTACTCGGTGATAAAAAGTTATCAAACTCAGCCCAAGTATGCTCATTCCGTTGCGCAATGATATTTCTCAGCAAATTCAATCCAATTCATGGGGTTACGTAAAACATAGGCGGGTGGATTACGAAAAGAGATGGGGAAGTAATTTTTTTGTGTAAGGATCTCTTTAAATACATGACGTCACTTCATTCAAAATGTTTTGAAGCTTGCAAACCACGATGAGATTGGCTTTACGTTTCAAAATTTTCTCGCTGTACATGTAACTTTCACTTTTTGCGATTCACTCTCATTTGTTTTTGTATTTTGATGGTTTGCATGGAGGATTGTTTATCTAGTGGATTGCGCAATTCCCTGCAACATAGAATGTATGTTGAAGCAAATCAGATGCATCGTTCATTGTGGTATTACACTTTTTTTAAGAAAACGACTTGTGACTGCCAATTCAACTACAATAGTCGTTCAGATGTGAGTGCGTGCGTTTCTCGCGACGCCATGCGATAGTGACAAAAAACCTTTTATCACCGATTTTGTTTTTTATCGAAACAGATACTGCGGTTTGTGGTTGCGTTTTCGAGTAAATGGTAGATAAAGATAATTTATCGTACAAAATTAAAATAAACAATTTGAAAATATTAAATAAAAAAAAAACTTAAATTGATATTTTTCCTGAAAAGTTAAAATGGAAACTGCCAAAAAACAGTTTTCTCCTGTTGATCACAGCGGGTAAGTGCATTACGAAAATACACATTTCAGAAAACACATGTGCTGTTCAAAAAGTGATTTGAAGAGATACAAACCTGCAGACTCTACAACAAGTCGATAATTTAGCAGTCTCATTACAACTCTTACTCAGATGACAGCATGGTTTTGTTTTTATAGAGAAGTTGTACTCGTTTGGTCTGAAATGCTGTGAATCCCAGTGAGCATGGTAGTGGCCGCCTGGTCCATAACGAGCAACCTGTAATTCAAATAAGATGTTTTCGTTCTCGTTAAATTTGCTCGACTTATATATAGGCACTATCCAATCAAATACAACGTAGCAATATATGGTGAAAACAATCTGTGGTTAAGAAAGATGTAGCATTCTACAGTTAATTTACTGAACCGGTGTTATTTCACATGACAGAACATGAAAAGATAGATTTCCCCTAAATATGCCAGGGAACGAAAGTCTACTTCGGAAAATACCCCACATCCTATAAACAAACATAACAACTGTGTAACTGTGTATTAAATTTCGGATGGAACATAGGAATTATTTGTCTGAGGTGTTCAAAGAGCTTCGCCTGTTTCCATGGTAGTTATAATGCTTCATATGGGTTTGACCCCTGTATGTCCATAGCTTTTCCACAGTTTTCCATAGTCCAATATGTAGTTACCCGTCACCATATATACCAACCATATTATGCCACTAACAGACTGTGTAACAAATATATATCTTACCTACTACGTTCTTTAAGTAAACTGAACTACCAACGACGAAGAACAATAAATAACGGAATCCGTTTATATTTAACGCATATCAATTATCGTCTGCCGATATGTTGATTGACAAAGATATAAAAGGAAGTTCTCTTTGGATGTCAGTCGTATATGTGTTTTGACTGGCCATATGTTCAGTTAAAACGGTAACATTCCATGATGACATTTTGAAACCAATGAAATTTTCGATATTTTGTAGTAGGTAAGATATAGGTATATGCCCACCTACTTAATGGCGAAGAACCAAGTCAACATTGTGTAAGAAATATCGACGAAAAATGTTCTTAAATTCTAACGTAGACACTAAATCGAAATGCGTGTGAGTGACTGACGGAGATCTAAAAGTACAATTACTGAAAGTACTCAATTCAAAGTGAAATACAAGAGGCTGCCTTCACGAAGAAAATGTCTATCTGAATGAAGGCTATATCCGATGATGAATCAAGGCCTGGAGAGAAGACAACACATACTAATTGTACCTTCTGGTGTGACGCTTAACGGGCAAAGTTACATATCCGTAAGATTCTTGCCAGTAGATGTCTGACGTGTGAGAAAACACAGTATATGTTCAAACCGTTAAAAGTGAATATGCCGGACAGAATGTTTCCACAGGAGATCAGATTGGCAAACGAATGTACACTCTAGAGCGAAGCAACGAGGAAGCTAAAACCGGAGGATATGGACAAATAGAATTACTCGAAGAAAGGGGTCAACAGTATAAAAACGCTGCAAAGAGTGCAAAGCTGTATTCGAAACGGAAGGATCGAGATGTGCACCCCCTAAAAACATCCGATACCCCTAGTTGACAATTAACAATATCATAATGGATACTCGAAAATGCCTTGTCAGTGATAAATTGAGTAACAATAATTCCATAGGGCACCGTTCAGTGATTTTCTTCAGCAATGTAATATACGAAATTTACCTGCATTGGTTCGCTAGTAAAAACTATATCTCTTGGTAGTTTTGTTAGTTGTAAGACTCTGGAAAAGAGAAAAGGTAGGAACAAAATATTTATTACAAGACGAAATTATCAACAAAAACATTTGATAACAAAGTTGGGATTATATATTTTTCTTAAAAAGGAGTTTATAAAGACAAGTTACAGCTTTGCATGTAGGATTCAAACTTATTGTGTTGTCTATGGGTAGAATCTGATTCTTTTATTTCTCCAAAAAACTTTTACAATCGCTGACGCACTGATAATGTTAACCATCCTCGTTTTAGGCTGCCATGTGAACAATAATTACTTGGAGTTTCAATGGATAGACTAACCTTGCTCTATAAGGGAATTTGCGAACTGAGTTGCTTTTACCAAGCATATCCCTTTACCTAAGTTAACGACATTTTCACCCTGTAATATTTGAGAAAATCGCCATACATATTATAGAAGCAAAATCTTTTTTTTTCCAAAATATTGTTATGTCCCCTCATCGGACAGAGCTTGTTTAAATCTTTCCAGTGAAGCGTAAAAACCACAGTTCTCTATATATCTGAATTGCTGGAACGTCAGAGAAAAACGTCTTATCTGAATCTGCCTCCCCTAAGATGGCGTAAAGTAAATCAACGCGTCAACTCCTCCAGATCGATGATGTTTGGTGACTCGAAAGCTGTTACGCTGTGACTGTAGTCACAGCGTAACAGTTTTCACTTCAAGAAATGTCCTGTTGCTAACTTCGCATGAAAACTAGTAACACAGTATCCATTTTCCAATCTCGGCACTAGCTTTTTTTCCCAGCAATAACTAGAATATGTTGTGAATATTCAATTTGTATTAACATGAAAAATGCGAACTTGTTCATATCTACCCAGCAATCAAAGCATGTTCTGTGAAAGGCGATTTAGCGATTTCAAAACTCGGAAAACTGAAAATCTTCGAGAATTTGGTGTTGTTGAACATTGTTTATTTTTTACAACAATCGATCCCACCTCATGACAGCCGCTGAGGCACTTTTCTGTATGTGACCAATGAACGTTCGAGCTTTTAGAACTGTGCGGGTTTTCGGTTTTCCGGGTCGGTTCCAGTTTTTGTGGCAATCAGGAAAACCGAATCGTGAGACAGGGCAAAAACCGGCCGAACAGTATTACTGTGTTCGAGCATAAAGAGAATCAAACTATCTTATTGGGAAGGAACTGGACTTGCGACCACTATGGACTCTCCCCACTTAGTCCATCCAGCAAAGGGGGGAAAATGTCATGTTCGCAATCGAACGAGTCAATAAGGCAGAAATGTGTTATCGAGGATTCAATAGACTAAGCAACTGGTCCCCTAAATCCCCCAAGAATGACCAAAGGGAAGTTGAACCAATGGGGATACTAATAGACAGGGCGTTTTCTGGCGAGTGGTGTCGTACAAACCGTTGCAGATTTTTTTTCAAGTTAAGGAACCTGAAGTGTTATTAACTATATGCTCTTAACAACCGAACCGAAACCGAAGTTTCTTCCTGCAACCGAACCAAAATCGAAAGCGAATCTGACAAATCTGAACCGCCCAGTTCTACCAACAATCCATTTATACAGAAATCAGTGGTCAGAAGCTATACTGTTTTAATCAAATAACTAAATTCTTAAGTTGTTGTATAGTCATGATAGGTAAATAATTAACCCTTTGAATCCTGATGATATCTTCAATACGAGATCAATGTCGTCAATTTGAAGAGATAATATTCGTTACATGAGTGAAGACGAATCAATATTTTCAACGTGCAGCCCTATTGATTGGGTCTACCACACAAACTGACTGAGCAACTATCCATTTTATGAATTCTGGTCGTATCACGATCCTCGTCCGAAAAAGTGACTCTTCGCATCTGACGAGTTAATAACAAATGAATTCAGATTCGTAGTGGGGGCAATGTGTTGAGCCTATTTTAATGGTAAAAAAATGCCGCTCAGGATCACCGATCCAATGTCGAGTTGTGACCACTATCAAGTTCTCATCCGGAAACCAATTGTTGAGATATACTATGTTCAAGGTCACTGTGACCTTGACCTTTGACCTTTGACCTGGTGAGTCCAACATCAATAGGGTTCTTCCTCGCACCAAGGCCAACACGCCTGTAAAGTTTCATGACTCTAGGTTGAACCACTATCAAGTTATCATCCGGAAACCAATTGTTGCGATATACTATGTTCAAGGTCACTGTGACCTTGACCTTTGACCTGGTGAGTCCAAGATTAATAGGGTTCTTCCTCGCACCAAGGCCAACACACCTATGAAGTTTCATGACTCTAGGTTGAACCACTATCAAGTTATCATCCGGAAACCAATTGTTGCGATATACTATGTTAAAGGTCACTGTGACCTTGACCTTTGATCTGGTGAGTCCAAGATCAATAGAGTTCTTCCTCGCACCAAGGCCAACCCACCTATGAAGTTTCATGAATGTAGGTTGAACCACTATCAAGTTATCATCCGGAAAGGAATTGTTGCGATTTACTATGTTCAAGGTCACGTTGACCTTGACCTTTGACGTAGCGAGTCCAAAATCAATAGGGTTCTTCCCCTCACCAAGGCCAATCTACCTATGAAGTTTCATGAATGTGAGTTGAACCATTATCAAGTTATCATCCGGAAACCAATTGTTTAAGATTTACTATGTTCAAGGTCACTGTGACCCTGACCTTCGACGTAGCATGTCCAAAATCAATAGGGTTCTTCCTCCCACCAAGACCAACCTACGTATGAAGTTTAATGAATGTGAGTTGAACCACTATCAAGTTATCATCCGGAAACCAATTGTTTACGCCCGCCCGCCCGCCCGCCCGCCCGCCCGCCCGCCCGCCCGCCCGCCTTTCACCAAACTATAAGTCGAGTTTGACTTCGTCACAACTCGACTAATAATGTTGCTCAGTATTTCCTACATTTAACGATTGCGATTAGAGTGACGTTTTTTTTTTATCTCTCAACCTCTGCGCAACATTGACCAAAAGAGGAGAGGTGCAACGTTGTCAGAAACATTCGCAAAGAACATTCACCTTTAACCTTTCTGGTAATTTTAATTGCATCCTCAGTGTCTAGAAACGTTTGAGAAAATATTAAAACTAATATCATGTTAGAAAACTACAATCTCGTTTTTTTCAAACCTAATCAGACCTAATAAACGTTTTTTTTAAAAACACGTTTGTGTTTCCGGTTGTACACATCATCACAAAAGTGTTTGAAACACGTCCCTACACCCCGATACATTCTGACGTTTGATTGGTCAGAATGCCTTGGACAAATAGCCTTGACAAAAGGTGCACCCAAGTGACCCAACATCCAAGATATATGAGAGCGTGTAGCATCCAGGGTATAAGCGCACGCGAAACATCGGGAGTATATGGTTTAAACGAAAGCTTTCCGCGTTTGCTCGCCTCGACATAAAAATCGAACTCAAAACCCTGAAAATAGTCACAAATATCATCAGATTTCCGATAATTCAATCATAAATATAAAATAAGAGCAAATAATTCGTCCCCTGAATACAAATGTGTTCTATTGCCAGAAGGCACATAGAACACATTGGAACTCAGGGGACGATATGTCAACAAAATACTGTTTACTCGTTTCCTTAACGACCCAAGGGATGTAACTCTAGCTGTTGTCTACTGCGATTATAAAAACAAAATAATTATCACGAATTGGGTCCAAGTGATTTTGGAGCTGAGAAATGTGTCCACAAATTTATTTCCACTATGTTTGTATTGTGTTTCAAACTGGACAAAAACATTATCTCCACCTACATGTATGGTATGTGGAGATTTAATATCTGGATGTCTCCTTTAAACCTCTCGCCAGCGGCTTGGTGTTTAAAAACCGACATCCAGGTATTAAATCTCCATATACCATACATGCGGACGGAGATAACTTATATTGTGATAACGTGTACGGTAATAACCAGACAATTATCACCTTGGACATCATAATGTCAGCTGGGGGGTTCGAATGTCATCCAAAGGAAACATCTTAATTATACCTCTCATATAAATGTAAATGGCATAGACTGGACAGTTCCGATAGGCCGTCCGTTCGTCAGGCTTACCGTCCGTCCATTCTACGGGCTTGTCACTGCGGATTGGTTACCATTTTTTATCTTGATTTCGTAATACATGGACACAACTTCGAAGGAACTTGTATTTCTTCAGTTTTAGGTCAAATATTTTAAATTAGTGATTAACCGACATGCGGACCTGTGTAGCTATGATTTTGAGATTGATCGGACTCATTTTGTGAGAGTTATTGCCCATCTTGGCTTAGACTCAGTTATTACCCTTCCTGTAGTCAATGAACCCACCTTTCACTTTCAATTTGCTTCACAATCGACACAGTGTTTCTCCAGTTGTGATCTGTGCACGTGCGATTTTGAGATCGTCGGGCATATTTTGGAAGAGCTATTGCCATTTTTCGACTTATAATACTATTGCAAACGCCATCATTTTGTCTGTGGTTATTCGGTCATGGTGTAAATAAACTTAACACTTGCCATCGGCCAGACTCATTTTAGCAGAGTTATTGCCCTTTTTCAACTTTTTTATTTTTGCCTTCTTCTTTGTCGTGCGGGTATTCCGAGTCCTATTGAGACAGACACCTCCTGTTATTATATCAGTTATACTCAATTCTCTGGATCATAGGTTACATAATCGGACAAAATCACTAGAATTTCACGTGTGTTATTTTTACAAGTACAAATTTTGTAATGATCTTCCTTTTTTTCATTTCCTGCTCTTGTCACTTTTGCGAATTTTACCCGGATTGTCCTGTGGTGTGTCATGTTTGGTGTATTGGATCAGTTATATTCAGAAAACAACAGATCATAACCATTATAGATGAAGTTTCTTCTAGTCTCTTTGATAAAGCCTGTTTCCTTACTTTTCATTACTGTAAATTTCCACCTCCCGCAAAGTTATTTATCACGTCAGACAGTGTATTATTGTCCAATAGTTCACAGGTTCGAATATCTCTGCATTGGCATAAACCTATCACAGATGGTTAACGGTTTGGTAATCTGTGAGTTGGACCAAACTGAGATGTTAGATTTTTTTTTAAACAATATTCAATTCTCTTGAAATGGTTCGGTAAACAGGCTATAGGCCTATATAAATACCTTACCGTTACATTTAAATACTTTTTACTACAAACGATGGTGCATGAAAAAGTGTGGAAATCTGAGTAGAGTCATAGTTTACGCTGGCGTCTCATAAGGTTTGGCATTGAATCTGAACGTCTATGACATTACTTCAATAATTCCATGTGCAAGTGGCTATTTAAAGAGCTATGTTTGGGATCAAAAACAATATCAATATGAAAAATAATAATTATTGCCATAACAATAATAATAATTATAATAATAATAATTGTATTGAGCAATTGAAATCAACAGTCTTGGAAGATCGGTTAAATATTAAGTTTTCAGCAAAATCTTCCTGTTTTTATAATAAAGTTCTGTGTAGCTATGAAGATATTCCCATTTTCTGTATCTGACAACATGGAGCTGCCAGATAAAAGTACTTCTGTGTCACATATTGTATAATCAATGCTTTCGAATAATATTTGTCGCTGTGTGATATATTTTGGACACGTTAGAAGAAAATGCTCGGAATCTTCATAATTGAATCCACATGAGCATCTTGGATCGCTAATTAAAAATCGTTCAAACATATGACCTTTTAGGTCTCTACACCTTTGTCAAAGTTTGCAGTGCAGAATCTGGCCACCGGCATAGTAATGCTTCGGAACCGCTATGTCGTTCTTTTTTAAATATCGCTTTAGGAGTTCTGTTGATTCACAGGATCTAACATTTGGGTCCAATGCATTCCAAAGCTTTACCGCAGATGGCAAGAATGAGTCTGCAAAAAGCGAAGTGCGACATTGTATTTCCCGAAGATTACACGAAGAACGTAGCGGGTAAGTCGTTATTTCAGACACTTGGCGGGGAACCATAGACGTTAGGTACAAGGGCGCATTTCCTGTTATAATTTTGTGCATTGTGGTGATTTTGTGTCTTCTTTTGCGTTCTTTTAGAGTTATGAATCCAGTTTCTGAATATATACGATCATGGCTTGTGCCTCTTGGAATACCACATATTGTACGCAGTGCATCAAGTTGTATATTTTCTAATACAATTAACTTGTTCTCTGGACAGTTATCCCAGATGATATCAGCATAGTCAAAGAGTGGAAGAATAAAGCTGATATACATTGTTTCCAAAGCTGATCTGGAAAGTCTGTATTTCACGCTACGAAAACAGTTTATCATGGGACTGACTTTACCGATTATTGAATCTACATGAGTATTCCATGATCCTGAATAATGAAAATTCAGACCAAGATGTTTATGAGTTTCAGCATCGCTCACAGGAGTGTCTATAAAATAGAGAGTTGGCTTTGGAAGGGGATTACACTTCCTTGTGAAGCTAAGCGCCACTGTTTTCTGTGGGTTAAAATTAACCTTCCACGTTTTCGCCCAGAATACAATACGCTCAAGATCTGTATTTAAAAGATTTGAGGCCTGGGTTGCATCTTCAACAATTAAAAATATGGATGTGTCGTCTGCATATAGCCTAATATTGGACTGAATATTGTCCACTATATCATTTATGTAAATGTTGAATGAAAGGGGTCCAAGAACAGATCCATGCGGGAGACTAGCAAATATGTGGTTTGGTTGTGAGCTACTACCATCAATTACAACTAGCTGTGAGCGATCGGTTAAGTAGTTTTTGAACCAGGTCAACAAACTGCCCCTGATACCAATCGCATCAAGTTTATGTATTAGTCCACCATGCCAGACTCTGTCAAATGCTTTACTTATGTCGCAGAATACAAACCTAACTTCTTTAGGTAGGATTTTATGAAATTGTCAATGTATATTAGTTGATTAACTGTACTATCCCCCGGCCTGAAGCCTGGCTGCAGGTCAGATAGGCGATTATCTTCTATGAGAAATTCATAAACATGGTTGAAAACTATTTTTCAAGAACTTTACTTATGTAACATGTCAATGAGACAGGCCGATAGTTTTCTTTATTTTGGGTGATAATTTCTTATGAATTGGTATGACATTTGCTATTTTCCGTTTTGTGGGAATATTCCTGTCGATAAAAATATGTCAAACAGCCGAGAAAGTGAGTGTAATAACTCCATTGAGAAACGTTTTAAGATCTTGTTACTAATTTTGTCCGGGCCACAAGCCATGGACGTGTCCAACTTAGACACTAATGATTCAACCTCTGAAGGACTAGTTTCAACACTGTCGACAGACCCATCCATACGAATAATGCTTGGTAATTCCCCATCACTAGGTACGGTGCACTGTCTAGCGAAATAATCACTAAATATAGTCGCAATGTCAGTCGGGTCACTTATAACTTCCCCGCTTTCTAGCAGTGGATGGAAAATATCACTTGTATTTGATTGCTGTCGCGAAAAAAATGCTTCAAACGTTTCCACCACTGCTTAGATGAAGGGTTGTTGGTGGATACAAAGGTCTCTAACTTGAGGTCGTAGTTTCTTTTTGCTTCCCTCACACATGTTATAGTATTGTTTCTTATTTGTCTAAACTCCTGCCAGTGTTCTGGGTCATTTGTTCGCTTGGCTTTGCCGTGAGCCCTATTACGATATCGTATTTGCCTTCGTACAGCAACAGTCATCCATGGCTTGTCATTCGGGCGCAATAATACAGACTTTGATGGAGTAAAGTTTTTGGCTGATTCTATGATATAAGTAGTAATGTTTTCGGTGATTGCATCAACACTCCCCGCTATAAAAAACTCGTCCCAGTTTCTAGCAGAAAATGTCTGCGATAATCCATCTGCATCCATATTTTTGAAGTCCCAGAAGACCCCACTATAAGGAGTGAAAAGTGACCTCATGCATGTCACATGAGCGGATATAGCATGGTGATCACTACAAAATGGGGGGATAACTTCTACATTCGAGACAGAGTCTGGGCAAGTGGTCAGCATCAGGTCAATGAGACTACTTGAGCTTTCAGTAACCCCTGTTGGTTCTTTGATAACCTGTACCATGGTGTGTATTGTTTGCAAATGTAAAATTTTGGGATGGGTGGTTGGTATACAATTAACATTGAAATCCCCGACTATGATGCACTTGATTGTCAAATCTTTTCGTGCTTCAGATATTGATTCGTCAATAAGATCCCAATAAAAGTTACGGGATGACGGTGGTCGATAGAACACCCCCAATAAAATCTTTTGATTTGTACTTCTAACTTCAATCCACGTTGCCTCTAATCCAAGACCTTCTAGATCGCATTTGTGTTCACGTATTAAACCAAATTTAAGATAGACTATAATTCCACCGCCAATGCCATCTTCTCTATCTTTTCGAACTGGCGGATGCTGATAACCAGGAAGTCTAAAATTATCTGAATTCACGTTTTCTCTTAACACAAATTATGTAGTGGCAATAATATCAAAGTCGCCAAGTTCTGCTTAAATTAAGTCAATCTTATTTCGAATGCCTGTGACATTTATATGTACTATCGACATATTGCTGTTTGGGTCACCTGGGTTTAGCTCCACATCTCCACTGATTAACAGCAGTAAATAGATCATTATCGCTAATCCAGATTGTTGAAACACCAAATATAGCATTTTAGAGTAATAGGTATGTGTGTTCATATGTGGTACAGACTCAATACCCCTAACAACACCGAATGCCCCAATAATTGCACGATAAGTACTGATATCAACCGCCATGATAACTGTCTATGTAAAATAATTTTGACATCAGTATTTGTGTGCAAAGCCGGACAGTACGGTAATCATTTCTCTCTGCTGTGTGTGATTTTTCAAAATCCTGTTCACAGCGAACAGGTTGTGACTCTACTCGTATTTTAACAATTGTGCAGATTCTATATACATAAAATAACAATAAATAAAATGTGTCATAAAGACTATAGTGTGTGGTTACTTCTGAGGTTCGGATTGGCTGTGCGATCATCAGGCTTTTTCTATGTTTTTTTCCTCTGTGCATCGCACAGTGGTATAGAGAGACTTCTCGTAATTTCGTCACGGCTTTCCACTGATTCGGATTATCAATTTTTGTCTCAAAACACCGCCCAGGACCCCTCATTGGCACGAGCCCAGCGAGCTCGCTCCAATGAGGGGCCACAATCTATATTTTTGAGACAACAAGCTATACCTTTGATGCAACAGTAGTGGCTATTTCAGCAATCGATTTTGAATCCATGCTCTATTTTTTAACAAGTCGCTATATATGGGTAGAATTACGTTAATTCTACATGTAAAGTGGAAGTATACATTTTTTAGAGAACACTTTCTTTCCAATAACTACTAATTAAACTATTATTTGTGTAGAGGTTAACATGAGCGATAACAGTGTTGTTGATTATTTTGGAAATTGTTTATTTGGATTGAGTCGAACATGTACTGCTTTGCTATGCACTGCCGTAAGTGGCTCGAAGAGCCCTTTCCAACAGGGTATTGCATCTCAGATCTCAGTCTCCATCCCTTGCGCGGAAAATTCAGTTTGAAGTACATTTACGACAAATACAGGATTTACGGGTAGAATTTAAGTTAAGTCTGAGTACAAAGTGGAGGTAAACGTTTTCAGAGAATCCATTTTCTCCGGTAACGGCTAATTAGATCATTTCTTGTGTAAAGGATAATATAAAAGAATCGGGGTGTTGTGGGTTATTTTGTTGAATATTTAATGGGATTGACCCAAACAGATGTACTACGCTGCAATGCACAGTCGGGTGTGACATGGCGAGATCTTTCCAGTGTGGTATTACATCACATCGTTTCGTCTCCACATTTACATGCCCCCGCCCCCCCCCCCCCCCACCACCAAAAAAAAAAATAAAAAAAAAAAATAAAAAACGCTCACTAAGATTCATTTACATGAAATATATGAATCTCAAGAGCAATTTGGGTAGACTGCCTCACTATTTGTGTTAGCCTACTAATCTCGGTGAAAGTAGCATCTGTCGCCATTTTATACCAAGGCGATCCGTGGGAGCACAAAACGAGATGTTAGTTAAGGCAATCGGCAATGTCATGTTAAAAGCTGTGTTAGTCTACCATAAGCTCTCAGGCCACCCGTCAAATTTTCCACGGAATTCAACGATGTTATGAGTTATTTTCTTGTCCACATTCCGTGGAGTACGCGCACAGACTTCCGTTATTGCAAAGGGATCTTATGTTACTCACAATGATATATAGACATCCTTACAAACTCCTGTTATGGACGTTTCAATCAATATGTATTTAATTCTCCTCGCAAGCACCAAGATGTGTTCCAAATTAGTGGAACGATACGGCGTAATATCACAAAACTACAGCTGTGGCGACTCTTCATTCATGGTACTTGATGGTATTGGCGAAGTCATTAACGTTTCGGTCGGTTCTTTTTTCGGTTCTCATTTTGCTGGGTTGTGTATATAAATCATGCTTCATGGTGTATGCGTGCCACGATCAAATCTCGATCCGACTGAGACAAAAACAACACTTTTGTGTTCAAAATACTGAATGCAGTATCAACCAACCCTTGCTATTGGAGTTTTGTTTTCATTCACTAATAGGTTCTTAAACCTGTTTTCGTATTATTTTCAATAATTTATTTTTGAAATCTTTATCCATCGGTTTAACCCTTTAATCAGAGTAACAGCCAAAACCGGCTAGCGTTATTCTCAAAACTCGCCAATTAATTTTCATTATTTATTTCATTTTTTTGGTCTCAAAAACATGCGTTATGACCCCTCATAACCTATGTTTTTGAGACAAAAAATGAAAAAAAATAGTTATTCAAGAATTGTTTTTGCAAGTGTCGTCTGCTTTTATGTTAGGTGAAGGGTGATTGTGTCTCGCCTATATAGCAATCCTATCCCGATCCGACTGAAAAAGCGATCGCTTTTGGGATCACAGTTCTGTGTAGAACAGAATATACAAGAATGGACACTGATTTGAAGTCTGATACACAAACAGGTTGTGTCAATGTTCTCAAATATGTACAATGTCCAATGTGCTCCCGTATGTTCTTTAATAATTATTAGCATTAGTTGCTACTATTTAAATTATCTGCTGCTACCTTACCGCCAATTAATAGACAATACTTGTGCCTAATTGTTCAGACCCATTGGATGTATAACGAAAATGTCTCGTGTCCCTTTCAATACCACGAGTCCGTAAATGATAAATGATGAAACAACACACGCTTTTAAAAATCTACTAACTAGAACAAACTAGTTTGTAAGTAATACCCCTGAGAATGTATGATCAAGACCCAAGGTCAGGATCTGAAAATTTTCTGACATGGTGGGACGAGAGTTAAAATTTTCGTACTGTGTTCCCGGGTCAATGATCGTTAGTACGAACATGAAACGTTACTCAATGTTTGTTTTTAAAACAATAACAAACGAAACAGGTCGTGAACGTTTGTTTAGTATTATTATTTTAAAGAATTACGTTCGTTTAAAGAAAGTAATTCTTTGAAATAATAATAAGATAAGCTTTACATGACTACTGGATTATCATATACTTATAGCGAGCGCTTTCGACAAAAGATATATATTTGAAACATGACAGTATATTTGCATAATGAAAATTGTTTCGCCAAATAGTCAAATTTATTTTCAAATTAGCGCCTTCCCGAGAAAATGTTGGAATGGGGGTAGGGACGCCCCACCCCCTCCACCGGCTCCCTTACTAGCTTCGGGCCTAGACGTATCTTGTCGTGGCTGTCACATATGATGTTAGTGAAATACCATGTAAGGGAAAAATAGACAGTGTGTCAAAATAACGAGTGCGATAAATTATTCAATTCATGATCGTTTCAACACAATGTCTTCTGTTCGAATTTTTCAGAAAACGTCATATTTCCAAAATTAACAACATGATAAATGGCAGTGGTTTGAAAAATCGATTCATGGGTATGTCATTTCCCAAATTCTCAGGTCTCAACGAGTGCAATGAAAACTGTTAAAAAGGTGTGTTTATAAAGGGAAGGGTGTCGACAAATTTACGATACTCCCCGAAGAGTCCTTTTGTGACTTGCCGCATATCGTTTTTTCAGTTCAAAACGTCGGGAAGCAGGCTGAATTGTAAATGCGCCCATAAATATTGGATGCAGTAAATGAATACTTTTCTTGGCGATCAATGAGATGTTGAATTACTCCCATTGCACCATCACTGCTCATCTGCCTTTGTAAACAAATGAATGCCTGCTCCTTTGATTTTCCTCGAACTGACCTTTATGTAAAAATGTGTAAATATCTGAACCTCTTATACCATTATTGGTTTTTCAGAGTGAATTGAATTGATAGGAAAAGTTAACGGAAATATAAAGTTGTTTGCAAACACTTTGTTGGTCGACATAATAAATGCGTTTCGGGACGTTTAGTTTAGTTTCCAGATATGGTGCCACATGGGGCTCAGCGAGAACCAGAATAGGCTCGGCTGAAGCCTTGCCTCATATTTTTCTCATTTCGCATCGTGTCCGCTAATTAACACTTTTACACAGCGCAGACGATATCAAAATTTATTATTTTAAATATCATTTTTGCAAATTTTTAAAAACATTTTAACAAAACCATATCATGTGACTCCTCATTGGAACGAGCTCAGTGAGCTCGTTACAACGAGGGGTCACATGATATGGTTTGTTGAAATTGTTTGTTGAAAAATAATATTTTTTCAACTTCTGAATTTGCATATTACGCGGGCGGATGCAGCCGATTCATTGTGTAAAGGGTTAATTTATAACGTGTGGATGCCCGCTTGTCTCCCCCGTCTGGTATACATACAACAGCCTGGTCATTGCTGAGTCTATTTCGTCTACTTCAGCTATCCTCCAGTCCGTTTGGTTGAAGAAAGAATAATAGTAGACGCTACTACATACCTTTTGTGTTTTTCAGGAAACATACTACAGAACTATGAGCCCTACTGGATCAAGTGTTCCAAAATTCAATACCGATCCTTGCATTTGAATGTGCTTCAAGTAATGCAGATTGTTCTTTACCAACCCAGGCGGCCAATCATGAACACTTACTTTTCCCGTACATTCGTTAGTGTATCTCCTTTGTATTTTAGTACGCTGGTATTGCTAACACGCGAAATATCTCGCAAATCCTTCTCAGATAATTCTTTCTTAAAGTCGAAGTTAGGCTTCATTGTGGTACTCTCAAGGAAACCTTTTCGTTCAGCAGCTTCAATGATTGTGTCACATTCATTGTCCGTCAAAAAACCAGGTATTTCTACAAAATTTATTATTTTATAGTGAAATTGATTTGCAACGAAATAGAAGTAATATGAGAGTGGAAAACCCATATTAGTGATTTCCAAAATACTTATAATTCCCTTGGCTACTCGGGTCACCAGTCACTTCTGTTCCGAATTTGACACTGTTATCGTCTCTTTGTTTATTCCCTTTTGTAGAGTTTGCGGGAAGAGGATTGATCAATGTGATGCCCCTTTACTCAAAAACATTACATATATTCTCTTCGTCTCCAATGGAAGATATTCCAATCATAAGTATTTAATTCACATTTGAAACATAAAGGTATGAACATAACATGGGTACTGCGCAGTGTAACCATAAAACTACTGCTGGGGTGAGTTTTCGTTCATAACGGTAAATGTCATTAAAAATTCCGTCAAATTAACTCTGGACTGAGAAACTCTTTTTGCGTTGATTCAAAGAAATAAAATGAATGGTTATCGAATTTTGATTCAGTTATATGAAACATTTCAGTTGGTTGGAAAAGCAAACTTTTTCGACCAACTGGAATATTCCTGTTGATTGAATCTAAACATATGCGATTGGTTAACCTGGGGCCAATAGTATAACACTTTTACAATTGTACTTTCTAGAATTGTATTTTTACCTATTATTATAACTGACTAAAATGAATCAATAGAACTTTAAAAGATATGGCAATTTCTCAGTTGGTAAATTGCCACATTTTTGAAAATGCTAATGTAATGGTTCATTTCATCACTTTTAAAGTCCTAACTAGAAAACACAATTCTAGAAAATACAACAGTAAAGGGTTTATAGTATTGCACCCTGGTTCCAGACGATAACCGCGTGGAATTCTTTACAGCATTAGGCTGCTGGCTTGAAAGCTTGATAGACCAAAAAAAAGCACCCAAAAATGTATTCAGTATTCCATCATCGAACCTCTGATCAGACTCCTTAGTCCATTATCTTGCGGTTTTCAAGTGACGGTCTCGTTGCGATCCGATTTTAAACACGACCAAGAATCTGATACAAATTACAGGACACGGACATTATCTGACAATCCTGTTACACAAAGCCCACTCCCCCCATTTTTCAGTTTAAATTGGGTTAGAATTGGTCAAAATTTTGAATTTCAGAAACTATGTTTTAATAGCATCGCATATATGTGAATGTTTACCGGAAACTGCATCCGTCTGATATGGAATCGGAGCGGGAGGTTGATATAAACCTTTTCTCCGAACGTCGTGGCGGTCTGCGTTTATTACACGCCTCTATGACATAGAATTCATGAATTTAAATTGGTCTTATTTGCAGAATTTGACAGTTCCGACTTTTGCTTGAAATGAAAACAAAAACGCAACTAAGATGTTATTGGCAAACACGTGTGACAGATCGTCATTTAAACAGAAAAATGTAAATGAAACTTAAGTCCAAATAGGTTATTTATTTTCATTTTTAAGAAATTAGCTGTCGTTATCTGACCGATACTCGCTTCAAAGTTAGGACTTGGGTGTAATAATGCCGCTCATCATTCATAGATTAAGTTTAATTTCGTTAATTTTGATGGGTCTGAACAAAATATATTTTCCAGTTGACATTCGATTAAATCGGTTGTCACCGCAGCTTCCGAATTGATGTACGTCAGAATGCGACTTTTCGATCGACTGATTACGAAAATGTTCAGAGTATTGTTCATTTGATGAATTCATGACGTCAGGTGGAAACAGGATCTGTCAACGGAAATTTGTGTGGAACACATGTTCCGTTCGGATTTGTAAATGTGGAACTGGTAGAAAAGTAATAGGCGTGTAATAAATATAGAATATACCCATAGTTGCTTGGTGTACCAAATGTTCACCACGAGTGGTGATCATTTGGTGCACCAAGCTGTTTTGGGTATATTTTATTTATACCATGATCGTCAGATTAATAAGAGTTGAAATTTAAATAAATCAACATTCACAAGTGCGAATCTGTTTTTGTTTACATGAGCACAGGTGGACGGTACTTCCGCTAGCGATTTTATCGCCGAAACGAAATAGAAAACGAAACCGCAATTTACGGGGCATTTCCCATGTAAATAACATAATAACATACTATTTCGAGTTATGGTTGCTTTATTAACATGAGACAAAGTGTGTTTGTTAATTTTTGGTACCTTATGAGGTAAACGTATTTATAAACGTAATAAATAATTGTGGGTTTCATTTCACATCTTCACTATGCGGCGAGTGATAAATTGAGACAAGTTTGCATTCAAGGCGAGGTCACCAAAGGTCAACTTGGGTGTAGTTCAACTGTAAGTGTTAATTTTTACTATTGGAATCTGACTGCACACGTGTTCACGACGGTTGGTGTGTAAAGCTAAAATTTATGTCATTGATTTTTTATATATAGTAGAATAGGTAATCGTGGTATAAGTTCTTGTATGTCGTCTTTCTCAACTTTCCAAAATAATTCAACAGAGAACCAAATGGCACAAAGGGGGTAGATGAGGCGCGACCACGAGTATATTGATTACGGGTCCTTGGTTCGAAGGCACCTTTACCTTCGAAGTTCAAATCTGCGCTGTAGGGAGGCACTGTGAAGATGATAACGACTGAGAAAATGATTTTCCTTGTTCGAAATGTTATAGACCATTCTGTTTCTTTTAAATGTTCGAACTGACACTGGATAGAAGTGGACGTTCGTCATAATATTGTGATAGTTGGCCAAAAAGCCCAGTCTCATGTAATGGCTGATGAAGTGTATGCCAACGCTTACCACGACACATGGGAGTCGCTAAGGGTGTTTAGAAAGAGTGACACCCCCAATAATGTTTGCTGTCGAGACATTTTCTTCAGAACTTGAGTCTTAAGAAAACAATTCTCTCTAGCTAGTAATTCTTTCTTAAAAGATTAGATTTGACCCACAGGTATGTTTTAACCACACGGTCTGTCATACTAATGGAGGTATGTAATAACCGATTCGGCCTGCCGGGTGACCGGCTTGACAAATTTGGAGTACCGTTACAGCACGAGTTAATTAAAATGATGTTGAATCAAGGCTACTACATGTTTTTATTATATATACACAGAACGACACGCCCATGTAAATGGGTTAATCGATATGGCACGAGTGGATAGACCGAGAGACACCATCACACGCGCGTGTCGTTCTGTGTTTTTTTACACGCATTCACGTCTGTGAAGCAATTATTAGAAGGACATTCGGCAATTCATTTGACAACTATCAGCAAGTTATTTTGCAATCGGTTCAGTTTCGGGTGATCAATCGTCTGATAAATACATGTGCGACTTTGGGGGAATTCCCGTGGGCAGATGTTTAAATAAACCAAACAAGTGGTGTACGAATGTTTGTACTATCGTAGTAGCTAGTTCTTTTCAATTTGTTATCATTATACAGCTAACAATGATTGGCTTGAACTCTCCCTTCTAAACTTTAGAATTAATTCTATGCACAAAGATATTGTTATTTACTTTATTGTCTTTGCGACAGCTTATCAGAACTTAATCGCTTTTTTTAAACTGCACAGCTTCCGTAATTGAAGGTCAACCGGAAATTCCAAGTAGGCGGGGGTATGTTAAGTTTTGACAGATGACGTGATCGTCCAAAAATAGTCCGTCAACGATTTCCATTCGGAACATGTGTGCGAACGGATTTTCATTTTCCGTATGGCTTAGTGTCTATGTAGATGGGATTTCATTGAACATGCGTGTAATAAATAATGTATCCAAAAATAAATTTCCAGTCTTAAGCTTTTGAACCCAAGAGGCCGCTTTTCCGATACAGGTACATGATACGTCATAATATTTCATTAAGTAGGGTAGCTGATAAGTGAATGTATGGGGTCAACAATCAATATATTCATCGTGCAGCCCGATGGTTGCACGTTGAAAATATTCATTGGTCCACCCCCAAATGATGAAAATGGGCTCTTCCAATTGATGTCATTGAGCTGGTATGGAAGATACTACCAGGGCCCATAGGGTTAAGTCCTTTAACTATAACCCCGAGTGACTAATATTACAACTACACCATCAAGGCATGCTTTCAACGAAGCCATTCCTGAATGACGAAGTTGGCATATGTGATCTGTCGAAACTTGAACTATCACAGTCGGGTCAAATCAAGCTTAAACCTCCTCGATCGGTCGGCTTCGTGACGCGCTTTCCAAGTCCAATTAGGCCATGTTTATACAGAACGCGAAGCGACGCGACAAGGGGCACAGTGACTTCGCAGCGCTTCGATGAACCCGTTTACACTCCGCGCGCTGGCACTCTTTAATCATGTTTCACACTGAACATAAGCGACGCAACATTTTTGGCTTGACGAGCGAAACTGAAATAGCGCGTCGCATCGCTTCGCTTTGTGGCGCGTCTTATATAAATGGTTAAATGGAAATACATCGAAAGCGAAAAATTTTCGCGGCCGCGTCGCGTGGCTTCGAATTCTGCATAGAGAGGGCCTAAGGGCTACACACACTAAATGCACGGTAGGGCGTTGCAATAAAATAACAAATATTAAAAAAAAAAAATAAACAACCCCCACCCCTCAACCCCCCCCCCCCCCACTTAAAAAAAAAAAAAAAAAAAAAAATTCTTACCGTATATAGGTGGTTTGATTGCTCTTGTATACCTTTTCAGTTTTCTGAGGTCTATATCTATTTCAATAACATGGTCAACCTAAAACAGTGTTGCAATAAAACTTTACGTAACTTACATGTAACAAGATTAACCATTCAATAATGTCAACAAGAACTTGGCATTCAAATGTTCTTATTAGTCACTTTTTCACTCAAAACGATAACTTATGATTCCTAGTTGGAACGAACTCGTTTCACTGAGGCTCATAAGCTAGATTTTGAGGCAGAAAGGAAAATGTTTATTTCTTCGATATTTTAGGGTTTTTTGCAAGTGTCGTCTCCTGTTCGTATTATATACAGCACTGTGGTCACAAAAGCAGTCTATTACGCGATTTGATTGAGATCCGATCACGACACACTTACGCCAGCGGGTCGAGATTTCGTAAATAAATACTGTGAAGTCAAGATCGTATAAAAAAGAACACACGGAGATAGCATCTCAGATTCAATGTTCTCTTGTTTATTTTTCAACAAGTTACACTTTGTAATGTTGCGATTAGGTTAGCATATAGAGAATGTTGATAGCATCGCGACTGGGTCGAGATCCGATCTAAATTCTCTGTCCGCTTTTGTGATAACAGTTTCGCATGTGTCAATTTTGTGCAGATGTAGGCACACTACACGGAGGGTGGCTATCATTAAAACACCCGAAGTGAAGATTTTCAACAGAGACAAAAATTCCTCAGTTCCGGTGCGAAAAACATAAGCACGCGAACATCCACCTGCACATCATTTTAACTACATACGACCAATGGATGATCAAGACAGAACGTATACAAACATGAGGCGGGTGAATGTGTGTGTGTGGGGGGGGGGGGGGGGAGGGGGGGGAAGTGATTGTGTTTTCTTTATACCTATATAGGATTTTTTTTTATCCATTTAACCATGTATATCTAATGGATCTTTGCACGTCTCGTATACCTGAAGAAGAGTATTTTAACCTTTATCTAGCGGACGATACTTGCAAATTCTTTTCTTGAATAATTGGTCATTTTTGCTCTCCATAAAATAACTTATAACCCTCAATAGAACGAACTTGATGTGCGCATTCCAATAAAGAGTTACAAGCTTTGTTTTAGAGGCACAATTTTAACCAAAAATAAAAGTCGGATGGTGAGTTTTGTGAATAGAGTTGACCGGATATCGCCAGTATGTTAGATAAAAGGTAAGTGGGGCTGAGTGTTTCACCTGGGAACCATCACTCTCGTACTATAAAATATCAGCACAACAACTTAGCCTTGGATGCCATCTCCAGATCGTACCTTCATCGCTTCGAGAATGTCGTGGAGACTAACGAGCAGAGTGGAATACGACTACACTATTTTCCCGCTTCTCTTTTCATATAGATGGGTTAGTTCTCAGGCCACCAGTCTCAACGTATTTATTTACTGGGGCTTAACGACACTTTCGCGGCCTGGCATTTTTTTAAAAATGAAGGAAGGCTAAAAATCGATCCCCTTACGTGGCCTAGGAGAGCGATTAGCTCTTCTCAAGCTTACAAGAACTAAAAGTGACAAAATGAAGTTTTACTATTGATGAAATCTGCCTAGTGTACCTTGTGCATTTTATTTAGTATTGCTAACGAGGTAGTCTCTGCGAGACAACTAAACTGCCCATCCCACACCTCCGGGCCTCGACAAGGCCCGAAGGTGTGGGAGAGGCAGAGTAGCCGTCTTACAGAGACCACTAACATAGCAGAGGTCTGCAGAGATGTGGGTTTTAGGAATAGGTTGTTATGGTAATCATTATAAATTTCGCCCTTCTTAATTTTTTTAGGCGAGCAGTAGGCGAGCGAACAAATCGCTCTCCTGACAATGACAGGCCTGATTCCGAGAACCAGGGTCACCTCGTGATTCCAATCATATAAGACATTCATTTGTCGCTGTTATGGGCGGTGTGTTTATCAACTTTTCTAGGAGTTTATGCGCAGATTATCATTTATGTCATGTGCTATTCCTTCACTCACAGATATACACACAAATACATTCTTACCCTAGTTATAGACATTCCAATCAATATGTATTTATTCACCTTAGAGCCACAACGATATAAGCACAATTAGTGAAACTATGGGTGTAATGATAAAACAACGTCTGTGGCGAGTCTTCTTTCCTAATGGCAATGTCATCAGAAATTCGGTCAAACCAAGTCTCAATTGAGCCACATTTCTTTCGTTGTTTCAAAGAAAATGAACGTTTCTGAGATAAACGTCGGGGAGAATTTAACCCCATTGGTGGCGACTGCTTGAGTGAAAAGCGTCTAATAAATTGACAATAAGCTAATGGCCGTGCAACGGCAGCATGAGTGGTATTCCGCCACTTGTTAGAGGGGAAGCGATATTGTGAAGTGACAATACGTTAGTGGCCGTGCGACAGCAATGGTAGAGTGACATTCCGCCTCTTGTTAGAGCAAAGGCGTCCGGATAAAGTGATAATTCGTTAGTGGCCGTGCGACGGCCGTGAAAGGGTTAAGTGAAGAGGCGACCGAAGAACAAACATCAGCGAGAAGGGGGAAAACCAGCGAAAACAGAGAATGCGTGACCGCAAGTGATTCAAAAACTGCGTGGGTAGGGGATGATTGACGTATTGATTTCATATTCATTGGATTCCATGTAAGTCACAAATTACCATATTTATTAAAATGTATATGTATTAAATTATTGTTTTCATTGAACTCCTGTTGATTTATGCTTTTGGAGGAAAAGTTATTAACCCCTCCAGAATAAGAACCACCCGAACAAAAGTGAAACGGGCGGGTTCGTTACAGCGAGACATACGTCCACGCACTGGTTCAGACAACACTCCTTGAGTTTGGGCTGAATACGAGGCGTAAATCTATTTCCCCAAGCAACGACAAAGCCCAGTTTCCGACACGAACGTATGTACGTCTTATATCCAGTAAACTAGAGAAAAAGTAATAGCGACTCTTAACAATCTGACGATCATGGTATAAATAAACTATACCCATAGTAGCTTGGTGTACCAAATGTTTACCATTCCTGGTGAAGTGGTGTTACCGCGTGCCAAAGGCTCGCGGTTAACACCACCTTTCCACTCGTGGTGAACATTTGTTACAACAATCTACTATGGGTATATTCTATATAAATACAACATCTATCGACATGCGCAGATTGAGTCAATACTGTAGAAAATGGTAAGGTGCAAGGCAATGTTGGTTATCTTAACTCGAATGACCGCTTGAATAAAACGTTTGAACCCGAAAGACTTATTTCGGGCCAGAATAGGTTGCTTCAGAACCTTTTTAGTTAAGGTTTTCTGCAATCGTGTTCGCATAAGAACTGTGCGTGCATTTAAGGTGTATGTTGGGATGGGAATACTAATAATATATTATAACCTCCATTGCTACAGTTTGTCCAAAATATAATTATTGTATTTCCATTTAGAGACAATTCTCAGTTGTCCAGTCTGAGTTCCCCTCGTTTGTGAAATATTTTCAGTACTTTTTGTCATTCGGCACGTTTCCCTTTCACTTCCTGAAAATGAATGTTGCAGTGTGCTGGTCTGTAAAGGTGTGGAAGGTAGTGGGGTGATGAGGGGGTGTAATTGATGTGCTCATCATTAGGTAATTTTGTCAAATATTATTTTGTCTTTGATACTCAACTAAATTAGCTCACAGCTATTAAGAAGCGAGTACAAAGGTAAATGTGGGTGAAAAAATGTTTGTGTGGAAATGCAGTTGCCTCATTTGATTCAGCACAATCGCTTTCTCTGTCCTCACGGTTTGAGAAAAGGACAGGTGTGGACAAGTTCGGCCACTATTATTGGAGAAATGGAAAGAACACGATCGGGTAGAACAAATCCGTACTTTTTCTGCAATAACAAATGACACGGCCTTTTATATCATAAGACAAATGCGTCTTTGCGTATCATGGTGGGTATCTGCGTGAGTGCTCGGAAAACTTGTTTGGTATGCACATACGTTCTATAATAACCATATAACTAAGTGGTATTTTCAAAGGAGTGTGAACCAGCGAAATCAAATAAGGTATATTGTGACGTATTTGATAGCAAAGTGTAAACACCAATCAACGTAATGTGTCGTACTTGATAAACTGGAAGGACAGTCTTCATTTCTCTCCGAATTTTGATATACTGTGGTTACAGGGAAGATTTCCTTTAAATCACCTGCGGTATTAGCATCTAGAATTACTCCTATTCAATTAAAAAGCACGAGGTGAAAACTCTGACTTGCAGCGTTGGACGCGGCAGTGGTTATAAACATAGTTTTACAAAGAGAGGTTTGTTCAAAATTTCAGAGACATAATGAATAATACGATCATGTCCAAGCCAAGTATTGTCATCAAGAATGACGACCTTGTGCAGCTATGGCAGCACCGGGCAAGTGGAACATTTACACGAAACGAAAAGCACAAAAGTAATGTAGTTGTATTTGCAGCAGGGGCGTGGCCAGGGCAAATGAAGTTGGGTGCGTAAAATATTCACCCCTCA
Organism: Pictodentalium vernedei; assembly: GCA_031216915.1. Classification (NCBI taxonomy): domain Eukaryota; kingdom Metazoa; phylum Mollusca; class Scaphopoda; order Dentaliida; family Dentaliidae; genus Pictodentalium; species Pictodentalium vernedei. The sequence goes on along the minus strand of CM062290.1, from coordinate 245,140,848 downwards.
CAACGTTTCACCACCTACTGAGGTGCGATTGTGTATTCCCGAATGTGAAGGTCCAGTGTCTTCCTCCGGAGAAAACAATTGAATTGTCATGCCAAATGAAGCGCCCGAGTCCATTTTGAAGGATTAAGCACCCAGAACGTGGAGGAATAGCCATAGCAAAATAACCCAAGAAATAATTATGATGGCGAGAGTACAGTTTTTCGGATTTCAAGTAAAAATGTATATAAGGTTGACTTTTTTCTGGAAAGTGTGTTTTTTGTGTGGCGCGGGCGGGGGGGGGGGGGGCGTTTCTATGTTGCTGATCCGCGGTGCGAATGCACAGATGTTTCCTAATTCTGTTTTACATACGGTTCACATGTTCGACAGTGAGGAACGGAATTTTATAAGCTATCACATTATATTCAAAGCGCTTACAGAATAGCTTGCCGATGGCACCTGCAGGAAAGTGGGTATTAATGCATTTGTACCTCCCGTGATTGTCACTCGGATTAGTCGGACCCCGATTGAAAGATTATTCGCGCTGAAGAAGTACACGAGACGGACAAGTGAATACGGTTCTAAGAATCAGTTAATAAATCACACCAGCGTGCGGAGATCGCACCATCGCCCGGTTTATATACACTGCCGTCGTCTGTTTGGTACCGATTATAATTACTCATAAGCCTCTCTAGTTTTTTTATGGTTAAAGGAGCTGTGCGTCACAGGTATACTTTTCAAGTGGATTGTGGACTTTAAGCGTTTTAAAATAGAACGCGCTGGTCGCTATGAAGTATGAAGTTTTGTAAACATTTCATCAGACAAGGTTGGTTACTAACCTTATTTGGTTCAAGTCTGATTAAGTTACCCATTGATGATGGTTCGTAGCATACGGAATGGAAATCCCATCTGTATCTCGGAGCAGTGCACACTGGATTTTCCACTTTTTCAATATGTACCTTATTTTTTTCCAATGCGATTAAGTGGTCGCCTGATGTTTCTCGGAAGCAAGTTGTCTGGTCGCCAGGTTTGTTGTTCGGTGCTGTGCAGACTGAGGTGTCTACTCCTTCAATATGTCCAGTTGTTTTCGCGGTTTGAGAAATCCTTCAAAAGAAAATGAATGAAACAATACTATGTATTTTTTATAGACAATGAGATTGTCTGTCGTTCTATGTTTCCGACACGGAATAAAACAAAATTAGTTATGTGATTCAAGTACCTCTGCATGTTCTTGGACCATCAGTCTAATACTGCTTGGAATTCGACGCTGTTGTGTACTATTTTTTTTTGTTTAACCATTTTTCGCAGAATTTGCACCTAAACTTTCGTTTATGTAATGTGATGTGTTTTTACTCACAAAGATATACACATATTCTTCCGTGCTTCAGTTATAGAACTTTCAACCAATAAGTAGTTAATTCACCGTGAAAACATCAACATAACTTATTGTACTACGCGGCCTAATTATAAAAAACAAAATTATAAAATTGAACTCATAACTGTTTAATAAATACAAAAAAAAACAAAATGCCTGAAAGTATTGATGTGGTCATTACAGATTCGACCAAAGCCGGTCTTGATTGAGAAATATTTGTTGTGTTGATTCAAAGAAAATGACTGTTATGGTAGTATTTAGATTCGGATGGAATTTCGGTTGGTAGTAAAAGCGAACCGTAAGTTCGCTTTTCCGACCATCTGAAATATTCCAGACGATTGCATCTAAACACAGACGATCAACTATTTAAAGGCTAGACTTGTTCCAGAAATCGTCGAAATCCTTACGACTTTAAATGGTGCCTTGAGAGCTCGATGCTTTTTTTACTTCAAATAGGTTGCTAAAATAAGCATATTATGCTGTGCAGACGATTGAATCTAAACACAGACGGTGGACCATGTAAGGGTTAGACGAGTTCCAGGCAGAGTCGAATTCCTTACACAGTTTGCTGTCAAACTAGTTGTTCAAATGAGCCTATTTTGTTCTAAGAGCTTAAAACGTGTGGAAAGTTGTCAATTCGTTATCAACAAACAGTCAGTTACTAATCTCAGCGGTGATGTCTATGGAAGTGGTGAAATCTTCGTTTTGTATTTTTTAAAGTTGTTTCAAATCTGTTTGATAGTTACAATTAGTAGTTTTATAGTTTAGAGCAAACAACGCATACATTCACAAAGGCAGCTTGTTAACGCAAACTGCAGATTCATTTAATGAAGTATTTCCGGCCTGATAGCTGAAATATTTTGATTGAGTGGAACAACATGCTAAAACCTTTGGGTCGTGCATTGCATCAACATTGTAATACGTTGATTTTTTTTTCCGATGCGTAGTAACTACGGAGTCCGCTACACATTGATTTTATCCCTATTGCAGGATAATACATTCCATATACTAGTGATGGAACTAAAATAAAAGTATTTAAGGGGGAGGTGAGGTAGGAGGGTTATATTAATGCAACCAGTTTTTATTTTTTTATTATTTCGATGCACATTTCAAGAAAGAACACAATACTGAAATAAAACAGAGCCTCGTATTTCAATATTCCAGAGTAAGAAACGAGCTCTTTTAATATTTTCAGCGTGCGGCGTCCGGGATATAAATTGCCCGCAGTATGCCTGCTGCTGATAGACATCCGAATAAAAAAGGCGCCTTGTTATCCAGTGAGATGGGATCTGAAGACCTTGCAGGAAGGTATGATCCCAGGTGGTTGCGGACGACAGTGTCCCAGTTAGGCATTCCTCTCTTATAGAGAAAAAATATGTCCAATATATCGACTTCGACCCTTACTGAATAGTTGGGAGAGGGGCTCGGTTTGATCAATGGGCCGACCATGCCCGTAATGTTGGGAATTGCGTAGTTACTAAACATGTCACTGTTTTATTCTAACAGCTCTTGTACATCATTGTATTTTGGATGCTGATTTTTGTTTCAAATTCTATCCTGGCCAGTCTGTAAGATGCCTACATCATTTTGAGATCGGCATATTTGAGTGACCACTTTATGGTGACTTGGTAAAAGCGGTCAATCGGCCAATTGTAAGCAATACCATTCACGGTGACCGGATGTGTTTCCATGTTGGAAGAGGCGACAGAAGCTCTATGAAAGTAGAGGGGCACAAATTTGAAAGACTACCGCGATTTGTTCCTGTGGGATATTTTCTTTTTACACAAACTCGAATAATTCCCTATCATGTCTCAAGGAAATCAACCTTGCTAATAAAATTCAAATTCTTTTTATTCTTTTAATTTTTTGTACTCAAGAGGCCGCTTTTCCGGCCAGGAACAATGTACGTCATAATTTCAGAAAGTAGGATGGCTGCTTAGTGAATGTGTTGGGTAGAGCAATCAATGTTTTCAACGTGCCAGCGGGAGGCTGCAAGTTGAAAATATTGGTTGGTCTACCCCAGATAATGAATATGGAATCTTCCAATTGTTTCCATTGAACTGACTTGGAAAATGACACTAGATTTCGAAGGGTTAAACTGGGTGTTCTCGTCATGTCAATTCAACATATTGATTTACAAAGCATTCCATAAACCATTGGTACCGTTTTCTCCTTGCAGTTCTCAGGTCTTATTTATTCCTAATTTGTATCTCGATTTCAATGAACTGTTTTATTTTCTCGGAGATAATAACCTTGCTTCCAGTAAACACTGTATTATCGCCACGATAATGGCTTAGCTGCTGACATGGCGTTAATGGACAATAAATCAATAAATAAATCTTTAACAACTTACCTAATGTAACAATAATCCTCCCCCAACACTAATCACAAACATCAATAAATCTGAAGTTTTGCCTCAAAATACATGGCCTACGATCCCTGCCTCCCGGTTCGGGTTTGTTGAACTCGTACTAACAGAGAGATTCACAAAACACATATGTTTTTGAAGCGAAAAATTAAATTCAAATGTTTGATAATAATAATAATAAAACTAATAATAATAATAATAGGGTAAAAGATATGATCTGAAAAAGTGAGTATAGGATACCATCATCCCCAACCCCTAACGTCCAGCGTCCGATCTCTCCGTCACAGATTCTATATCTGACGCCTGGTACATATAATGACCATAGTATCAGATTCGACTGGCTGTGTCATAAAGGAAATTGAAAAAGGATAGATTGTTGAGAACTTGTATTGAAGCTGATAATTCGTTAAAAAGAATTTTTGTTCATAACGACAAGCTGCAGTCTGGAGGATAAAAATAAAGTCACAAACCTCAAGATCGGGTACACCCACCGTGAAGCTATTGAAATAAGCAAACGTTTTATTATCAGTATAAAATCCTAATCTTCTTTTCGGTTAGACAAAAAGCCGACAGAGTAAATGTGCAATAACAGAATGTATACTTCTTTGTTTCTAAATTAAGGCTAAATTAGATTGCCGGACAAACGGTCGGTTATCCGATAACATTTTCTCCAACTCTACACTGAAGATGCAACAGTTTTCAGATTTTTCAAGTGGTAAGCACAACAAAAATTCTACTTTCGATGTTACGTTAAAGCTTACTGCAAACATATATTTGCTATTGAAAATGTTAAAATATTGATAAAGATACAGATTTAACCATTACCCAACCATAAATAGAAGACGACACATGAAAAAAACATTTCTGGAAAATTTCTTTTTAATCCAAAGGAAAAATGTACCGTATGACTCCTCATTGGAACGCGCGCAACAAGCTCATTCCAAATAGGTGGCATAAGCTGATTTGTTGTGGCAATAAATGAAAAACTATAAAATTTGGCTCACGATTCTAGAGACCAGCGCTGGTCGGGATTTGGGGCGCTTGTTGGAAATTTATATTTCACCTGCTCACGAATGAAATAATTATGGTAACAACTCAAAACACCACAGGTATTCTTTTTATTATATACCGGTACGTTGCCTAGACAAAAGTAACATCTACCATTTGGTCGCAAATTAACGCCAAGTAATTACTTCAAAAGCAACAAACAATTCACTTTGAAAGCTAACCTACCAGTGGGTAGCTAACGAGCCGCTTCAGAGACGAAAATAGAAACGTTAATGGGCATTAATTTACAACTCGTCCCCTGAGTTCCAATGTGTTCTATGTGCCTAGCGGCACATAGAACACATTGGAACTCAGGGGACGAATCTTTCACCGTGAAAGAGAAAACATCTCTCATTTTCATAACATTTTAGCGAGTTTATTTCGTGTTCGTTGATACTGTTTTCACGGTGAAAATCCGATTGTACCTTCAGTAAACAATGTGATTTTTAACTAACGTAAAATATGACTTGAATCGGCCAAGACAAAAAAAAAACAACGCCTACTTTCTCGCCATTTCCATAGCCTAAATGATTTTATCAACTACAAACGGACATACCAGCTCAGTCCCCCAACCCTCCCGTAAACACGATGCAGGAAATGAATGGGATTGCTCCCAGCAAATTCTGTTGAGGTGAACAAATCAAGATCCTTGCGCAGCAAATGTAATTTTCTTTACCTGGCATCCATCTGCATTGGCCATTACATAAGAAACACCGTCCTCTTTGATTTGAAGCTAATTTTTTTTTACATTTGGCTTAAATTTGATGGTTGTACCGAAAAGGAACAATTCGTCAAACATCATGCAGGAGTTATACTTTTTTATCTATTTCTGTTTGTCATTTATAATCTGCTCTGCGGCCTGTATGGAGTGTGGTGATGATCAGATTCTATATGAAGTTTTATTCCATTCTTTCCACAACTGATTGTGTGTGTGTGTGTGTGTGTGTGTGTGTGTGTGTGTGTGTGTGTGTGTGTGTGTGTGGAGGGGGTCCAACAACGTTTTAAACCACGTTTTTGACACACATGCCAATGTACCATCTAAGCCTCTCTATCCCACGCATTTGACACGTGTAGTTCAGCCATCAGTAATCCTTATGACCCTTCCTCAATGCGTATCATTCTCCAACCACTTCTAACTGCCCGTCTTTGTCTTACCTCCACTTTAAAGTATAACATTAAGAAGCGAATGGAACTGTCTGCTCATAGGGAATTCTGACTAGACAAACGAACAACACCCTGCCAATACTACGTGTAATCGTGCGTTTCCGCATCTATGAAGGTGTTATTTCCTTTTATGTCCCTAGAGTGTGATGCCTATTCAGTAGTATCTGCTAAGTATCCGTTAACGCATTCTGTTTTTCTCTGCGATATTTAAGTTTGACTCTATAGTTTCTACGTTAACTATGTCACGAAGGTGGCCGACGTGGTATGCCCCCGCGTCCTCATCGAACAAAGGGATGTTATTGAAGGATGAGCGTTTTCGTTTCGTTTTTGGCGTAGTATGTAAACGTCTTGTAAACGTCGTTCTGCAATGCTGGCGGAAGGGTTCGAAGTCTAGAGGCAATTATCGCAAATAATAACGTGGCTTCCTCCCTCTCTTTCGATGTCGATGATGTATATTTATAATGAATAAAAACGGACTGATGACCAGGTCAGGGAGGGTAGCGGCCTCTAATTTAGTTTATCGTCGTCAGATATTCCACGATTTTGTCTGACTGAATTCTTTCATCCATTTAGATTAAGGACATTGGTCTGATTATTCTAAGTATTTCAATAAATAGTCATAATACTTTGGCTAGTTTGAAACGGAAGCCGTTTTTCATAACCAAGTCAAAACGGTTTCCTGTACATCTTGGAATATTAAAGTGTCAACCTCTTTCTAGGAGATTACAGCCTGCATACATTAGACAAGGCAAATATACGTAATCGACTACCTTTTCGCGAGTATGATAGACTAAGTACGTGATTCCTAGCCCAAACGCAACTGTTTTGAAAAAGTACTGGTTTATATGACAATTTATCTAACCGACATGTGATCTGCAAGAGAACTGGTCAAAACAAAATTCATCAAAGAGTGTCTTAAAGCAGCGAATTCTGGGCAAAGACATTTTACAATGAAATATGAAATAATGCGCACGCACGCGCGCGCGCACGCACGCACGCACGCACGCACGCACGCACGCACGCACGCACGCACGCACGCACGCACGCACGCATATCGGCCGAGAACGGAGTCATATCTGCCGATCTAGATAATGGGTCATTTTCGGAAAGGAAATTCTAATAAATGAGGAATATTACCTCATTTTCTCCATGCGTGAGATTCTACAATGCTGTTTGGAAAAACGCAGGAAGATTATTTCGACCGAATCGCGACCCATTTACCATTCCCGTTACAATTTCTCTTCCATTTCGTACTTGTAGTACAGTAAATATGCATTACATTTATTGCAAAATAAACTGATAAAAAATGGTGCTGGCGACCAGACAACCACAGAGCAATAAAAATACACTCATATTGGTACGAATTTGCCAATCACGTTCCGTGTGTGTGTGTGAGTTGATGTGTTTGTGTTTTCCAGTCGAGAGTAAAAAGAACAGAGTAACAGTTAAGTGAAAAAATCAGGACAAAAAAGATGGCGATGCACACTATAACAATTACCGATTCTTGACCGAATGCTTTTTCAGTTGGAGTTCATGTTTCATTTTCTTCAGTTGTGCCTTTTCTCGAAGTATGTATATCTCATATTCCATGGTACCTCTTCGCGGTATTTTCAATGGTGCTGCTTTACAAGACATTCCGCGTTTTCGTCTCTGTAAAAAATCAAGTGAAGGCAAATTAGTTCACACAATGATATCAGGATATAATGTTGTGTATTTATTAGATATGATTTTTTTTCTCAGAACTACCCATTGTCAAGCTCGGCTGATATGACTTCAATCTTGGCTGACATGAGGTCCATCTTGGTCGATATGAACCAAACCAGCGTTGTTCCTCTTGATGAGTCATTAGTAGGCGCAACCAGATTGTTTACAACGAAATGTTTACAGTTATTCGTCGAACTAAATCTTGCGCAATCAGGCAAATTGACCTTACTAGGCATGGTGAGTGGTTTGAGGAAGATGAGGAATTAATGGTGGCAATAATTAATGATTAGGAGATGAAGGGAAGAAATTAGAGAGCTCAATAGAAAGTTCGGCGCAAACTAAGACTCAGAGACATAAGCGGAGGTTTATCGAAGTGATAGAAGAGGTAGTTCAGCTATCCGAACGTCGTGCCTTCTCAGTGGAGAAGCCGAGACGCTCGCTTATCTGAAATTGGAGAAAAATAAACGGCAGACTTTGTGAAAAGAACGAGAAGCAATAGCACTGTCAGACAACTACAGGAGGTATGAGAACATTTGATAATTATTTGTTTCGGTTTAATAATAAAGAGGTTATTACTTGGTTAGTTTCATATCGGTCGATATATCAGTGCGCTGCAACTTCATATCAGACCGCGACCTTCAGTTTGGTACCTCGGGGTGATATCATGGTGATATTTCTGCCAATATGAAACTAACCAACTAATAAAGTCTAAATATTGACGAGTAAGCGTACCCAATGATCAGAGGCTACTGTACAGGGCAGAGGGTATTAAAGTCACTTCGACTCTGACGCCCAGGAGAGGTTTTGTCTCGGAACATAATGCAAATGGAAAGAATCGATGTATATTGTAGTGCGGTTCAGAAATAATTTAACCATTTATCATACCAAAATTTGCAATTTTAATTTTTTTTCTTAAAATTTTAAAACTCCATATGATGTGACCAATCACCGGAACGAGCTCCATGCGGCCGATTCGTTATGACAAAGGTTAATCCTAAATTTTTCAGGGGGTAGAGCCCGTAGAAGTATGGTTGGTCAACTCAGTTGCATCACAGATATCGTCAGATAAAATTCGGTGATAGCTGGGGAATATTTAGAGGTTATTATTTGGTTAATTTCTGATAATGTTATTTTTTTTCTCATTCTTTTTCATTAAGTCTGAAGTTTCCTCTTCTCTGGGTTCAGCTATCCGAACGTCGCGATTTTCCCACTTGGGAAGCCGCGAGGTTCGGATAGCTGATCTATCTCTCCTCCCACATCGAGGAATCTCAGATTACGATTCTGAATCATAGTTTGTGTTGAATTTTGTGTACACGTCTCTTCTTTCGTCTCTTCATCCACACAATCCTTACTTCCTGTCATCATTTATTCTCAATTCCACAACATCCAAAACTAATCCCTATGCCTGGTAATGCCAATTTTCCTGATTGCGTTCGACTTAGAACGATGAACACTTTAGTGAACAAATTGGTTACTCCTGGTAACGCATCAAGGGGAACAGCTGTAACTGGACTCATATTGGCGGAGATCGGCGATATATCAGTAAGTTTGAAGTCATATCTGCCGAACTTGATAGTGGGCAATTATTGGCAAGAAACTCAAATCTATTAAATATTACCCATTACGCATGTTGGAAGTGTTGGTCATATTGTCTCAATTGTTGGACCTTTTTCCACAATATACGAAGCCCATACCGCGAAAATAATGTTATAAATTTTGAGCAAGGAAATCATAATCTCACACATTATCATTATATGAACACATTCAAGACCTCCAAAATATACATCTACGGTGGTAATTATTTGATGCATCTCGATCATCAATCTCCTCAAAAATAATAATGCGATCGACGAAGGATGGTGTTAGCGGGCCGAATTGTCTGATGCAGCATGGTGAAGAGTAGAATGGTCTCAAAGCAAATATAGTTTGCCATTTATGCTTAACTTTTTTTTTCTTGCCATCATGGGCAGATATACCATGCTTCAGACACTGGATTTGCAACGTCAGAGAGAGAAAGCAGCGTATCCCAGTCCCAGTCCAAGAGAAGATTATTGGATTGTAGACGCGGAGTGGTGTGTGAGAAGAATTGATCTTTAGGCAAGTATGGTCTGTCACTCACAGTAGGATGTTTGCATGATAGATAGATAAGGCCCTCATCAGCAAGTATATTCTGCCTCTGGTTGTCTTTTTTCCGATGAAACAGCGTGGCGTGTTGCCGATATTCAGATAAGTAGCAGTTGGGCCTTCACTAACAAGTATAGTCTAGAGCAAGTACTTATATACAAGCCTCTGGGGTGAATGTGTGATTTCCATGACCCTCGGATAATGCACCCGTTTTGCACATAATTTACAATGTTTAATTTTAAAATTTGGGAAGAAAAAGATGAGCTTGCTTGATATTAAGCTTTTGGATAAACGAGTTTCAATTACCAGGTTGGTTAGTATGTAGCTGTAGTCTTCCATCCCTTAACCAAAAAAAGGGAGGAGAAGAAAGGAAAACTTCTACTACTACTACTACTACTACTACTACTATTACTACTACTACTACAACGAATAATAGTGTAATAATGTATGCTTCTGGTAACCAAACATGGAATTATTCTAACGGCAGAGAGTCAGAACTGAAATGTTGTATAAGAATAGCCAGTGTTCTAGAAGGACCATATAGTCGATACTTCATGTACTTTTGTAGTCGATGGGGTGGGGGTGTCTCGATTTTTTTCATTTCTCAGGGTGTTACTTCAGCATCTACTCACTGATGTTGAAATATAAAAGTTTCAGTTCTCCACTCCACAGCTCCCCGCCCCCACACAACACAATGTAGCTATGAGCCCAACTATAATTATATATAAATTTGCCGTCATATTTTTATCATTTCTTTTTGTGCTTCCAAGGTGGAGGCTGGGATGGGGAGACAGTCTTAGTTGGTGTAGTTAGAGAAGGATCCGAGGACGGAGCTTGTTGGTAAGGTTTGGTCCTATCAGCTGTTGTAGGTGTGGTGTCTACCCATGGTGATGTTGTATGTAGATAGGCATAGCTGAGCGTGCTTCTGACTTGAGCTCTTCGAAATCCTTCTCGTAGCTTGCCATGTTTTGTACTTGGCTCATCAGAAACTTTCGGTGTGCTTCATCGATAAACTGTTGTCCCACGAGAGCTTCCACGGACTCGTTAGGCTTAACCCCTATTTTTGAAACTAGCATGAGAAATCGTCAGGTTAACCCCTCCTTTGTCTCACACACATTGTCTGTTCGGTCCAAGTAGCAAAAGTGCAGGCTTAAGCTGGGCAGATATTGTCTGTACTTAAGGGGACGTCCAACCTAACTTTGGTCAAATTTCATGTAATTTTCTTTCAAGTCTAAAAAAGGCCCAAAATGAATAACCCCAATAAATTATATACCAAAATGCTTGGAATGAAACATAGAACATGTGGAAACTGAAATTTGCCATGGAACTGCTGCCATGAGTAAATAGCACCACCTGAAAGTCTGCTATGGCATAAGTAAGAGAACAAAATTTTTACAATAAAATACCTCAAAATAAAATAACAGCTGTATTCTATAAACATTTAAGTACATACTCGAAGAAATCTTTTCCTAATTCATGAAAGTAATGAAGATTGAGACCAAATGTTATAAGTGGAGTGCTCACTGATTGAAGGCAGACATTTTCTTTTGTTTATGTTTTGATTTGGGGAGTTCAACAAAGGTCAACTTGAAGGAGTCCAGCAGAAGAAGTATGGAAGGACAAAAGAGTGTCTCCCAATATCAAGATGTATGTGTTACTGTAATGGTTTGGAAAGAAAATATGATATTCTCCTATGAAGAATGCACTGCAAAGTCATACATTGTAGTTGAATAAATATATTTACAAACCCCTTGCACTGTAACCCCTTTTATCGCATGCATCAATTTGATAGTGATTAAATTGTTAAATTTGTCTGGTTTATCAATAAGTATATTAGCTTTGTTTAACTCTTGGACACCAATACACTCATGATATCTGTTGGAGAAGAAATAAGGGTAACTGTAACCTGTCACTGCAATAAACCATCTAATGTACTTAAAAGTACATTGTTATTCAAAACACATCAAATCAACCTTACATAACCATTATTGCATGTACTTTCCCCAAGGAGGCTTATTGACATATTGAGATCAGAAGGGCACAACCAGAGGGTCTCACATATTGTTTTCAAGAACGCAGTACACAAAGCAATCCCCAAAAGATGACAAGTGAGCTCCATTTGACACAAAAAATTTCGGGGGGGGGGGGGTGGCGGGGGGGGGGGTCTCTTTCTTGTATGACTCTACCTCCGGCACTCAAGGCATATGCCTTTTTTTCAAAGTTTAACTCTTTTTTCTTTTTGAAGATCCTGGCCACACATGTTCCAAACACTATCAGACAGGTAAACCTCCAAATAAGTGTATCTGCAAAAATCATGTTACATTGCAAAACATTTTTTTTAGAGTTTTAGTTCTGGACCTTTCATGCCTCTTACTTCCAACTATAACACTTAATTTATTGATTAATGGGTGAATAGAAAAGTCCTGCCATAATCAACATTTTGAGTTCCATAAGCCTTCAAAACAGTTCCGATAAAAGTGTCAAACATCAGATTGGTGGCTTTATACAGACTATTCATTAGGTTGATGCTTGATAAGTAATAGGAACAAAATCTTCAGCAGAAAATTCTGTAACAATACAATTGAGGGTATTAGCAGGCACTTTGCAACAAATTGTAACAAATCAACTAGTTATAAACAAAATTTTCTAGCTCAAAAGAGTGAAAAAGTACCACAACTCTGAAAAAATGTGGGAAGAAACACATGCTACAGCAGCTACACAGGCATTGTTTCCCCATGATGCTCGATCACAAAACCAAATATCCTTCAAATTGGAGTAGCAATGGTTGAGATACAAGGGGGAATGTTGGTACATGTAAAGATGAATGGGTAAGACTAAGATTAAGAGGACAGGGGTCACCACTGCACAGCCCTAGATGCACCTTTGATTTTCCAACTTCCAGGTCTGGGGCATAATAATCGCAACACACCCACCTTATCAGTTCAGAATTTCAGTAAAATAAAAGATATTATCAATTTGAATTAAATAATACATGATGGAAAATATTTGGCTTCCTTCGCCTTCTCGTACTATTTAATTACCACAAACAATATCAGTTTGATGCCGACAAACGAAACTGAACGCATGTGGTTTGGTTAAAAAGTAACTCGGCATGAATAATGAAGAAATTGCGAATATTTCATTTATTTAAAAGCCAATTGCAGCTAATATTGACCGTGCATTCGATAATTCGTTTCGGTTTTGACCACACGGCCACGCTGACACTCCGTGACAGCGGTTATGTTTATTGTGATATGCAAATTGGGGGATGGTTTCCGGTGAAGGAGATTTGTCACATTTGTCAGTATAAAACGATCATAAAAGACACTGATCGACGCTTGTATTACTATGGTTGGTTGCAAGAAAAAACTAAATTCTCAGCATCGTCCAAGCGCACCTTATTTAAAAGCACGAATGCATCATTTTCAACTCATCTTCAATCGGTCCTTTGCAGACATCAAACATACCCGCCTTCAAATTCCATGGTTACTAGGAAGTAAATAACTTCGCAGCGACAGGGGGAAATTAACAGGCTCAATATAGTTTCAGGTCACTTGGAATATACTTCGTGAAAAAGTGATTTCTGAAGCATTCTGCTTACTTAGTTATGAATATTGCCTTATTTTATGTGTATCGTCCCGATTTTATACACTCGGTTATTTTTTTTACAAGTGGTTCATGTTGTCTTTCTAGTGCGCAATAATTCAGATTTTTTGTCAACAAAAAAGTTCAGACGGCCTGTAAACACGAGAGGGAATTTCGAACCATATTTTTGCAGTTATGACATTAACAGCTCAAGTACTTGCTGTCACCTGTTTGCAAATCCGCTCATACATTGTCTCGAACAAATAAAGGGCGTGATCACGTCCTTGCATTCTTACGATTGCCCAAATTGAGTATTTCTGCAAGAACCACATCGTAATCACATGACCGGAAAAACATCGTTGAAACATGGCCACATCCGGAACATCCAAAATTTGTGTTGATGTTATTACATTCAAACGTCAAAACCCACCAGAGTGTGTGTCAAAAAAATGCTTTCTCCGAGTCTGTAGTATGTTATCATTATATTGAGGACAAGGCTTTCGAATTACCGATTATTTTGTGGTTTTACCGGTTCGTTACTTATGCCATTTGCAAATTAATCTTCTTCAAAATCCTAAAATTCACCTTTTTTCCTGATATATAATTTGCCTTTCCTTACTTCTCTTATCTGTTTCTGAGGCATTGGGAAAAATGTCAAAAAATTGACCAAAGTTAGGTTGGACGACCCCTTAACAACACTAGATGTGAGGTACAACTTTTCCATTTTGAAAAAAATTAGTACAGAAAATTGCAAAACTCACTTGAAATGATCGAATTTGTTGGACGTACTATTCAACAAGCATCCATGGCAGATATTGGGTTAAGCCCTACTTCAGAACTTACAAAAGTAAAATTGTTTAATTCTGAAGAAACTCTGGTTCTGAGAGTTTATGGACTACCAGATGCCACTGGCCACTAACACCAGCTGTACGAAGCTCAGGTAGATTAACTTTGGGCAAAACAATCAACAACACCTGTAGTCACTTCACAGTCATCATAGCAGCCCATCATTTGGAACATCCCCTAGACTCTGATATTTCTTCAAAATAATAATAACAAAGTATAAAGTCAAGTTTTGCCAATCATTTATGCTTACTTTGGCTACCTATCGAGGGATTGCGCGCCAGTGGCGTTAGTTACCACATCCTACTTTACAAGTGGGGGAAACAAATCTGCTTCAGTTGACATGCAGGTTTTCACTTCTCAGGCACTCATGGGGATTCTTAAGGCTAAAATCAGACATCAAAACATATAAGACAAAATTTGTTCCCCATTGATTTTTGAATGCAGTTATGGAAAGCACAATGAGCTCATTTCTTTTTGCTTTTGGACAAGTGAGTACAGAAATTTGGAAAATTCACTAAAAATCATTTTTTTGCGGACAGTGCTATTTTTAAGTGGCCAGAGCACATGTTGGATTAAGCCCCAGAGCATAACTTAAAACAGCGGATCTGATGATTAAGCATCTCTGCATATAGCAAAGCAAAGTGTTTCAAATTAACCCCTTCCGAAATGACAGTAAAGAGCAACCAAAGTTGGCTAATTTTGGTATTTCAAAATGGTACTCTTATTCTCGACCTCTTTGAGCTTGATGGTTAAATCTGATATCAAAAACAATACCGACCCTTCCTCGGGAACAGAAAAGTTCGAAATTAATCGGACAATGAATTTTGTCTAACAGTACTCATATATGTACAGCCAAACTGGTACTGGATAAAGCGGGACACCAAAACATTTTACATAAAATTTGTTCCCCCAATGATTTTTAATGCAGTTATGGAAAACACAATGAGCTTCTTCATTTTTATTTTTTTTTTATTTTTGGACAAATGAGTACAGACATTTGCAAACTTCACTAAAAATCCATTTATTTCTGATGGTAGTATTCTTTAACTGGCGAAAGCACATGTTGGGATAAGTCCCAGAGCATAACTTACAAAAAGCGGATGTGTCCATTAAGCATCTCTGTGTATAGAAAAGCAAGGTGTTTGAAATTAACCCTTTCCAAAATGACTGAAAAGAGGAAAACGTTGACTAATTTTGGTATTTTTAAATGGAACTCTTATTCCCGCCCTCATTGTGCTTGAGGGTTAAATCTGAGGTTAAAATGTAAACCGTAACTTTCTTCTGCAATCATTGTTGCATCTATCCATACCAAAATAATTGTTAAACAGCATTGCACTTAGACAAATTTGTCCATGATGTCAGTTTTGGCCGATATGGGGTTAATTTTGAAATATTTGTGTGTAATGTTGGTGAATCATATTACGCTCTGAATGTGTGGACATCAGTCACTCACTGAGTGTCTGATAAACGACATGGAGGAATCTTAAATCGCAGTATTTGAATGAACATGCGCAAGTTGAGGGTGCTCCAATGCTTGGCCTGACAACTGGGTGAGGGTTACAACTTTCAATAAAACATATACAGCAAAATTGTTCTTGGATGAATACCCTATCATCTTATGGGAAACGTTTTGAGAACATATGGCTGCAGTGCTGAGAAATCGCATGTGAAATTTGGCGAAAATAACAATTATTCCGAAGCTACGCTCATGGGAAGTCAAAAAATCTGCTAAGGGTTAAACTTTTAATGATAACATATAAAGCAAAATTTGTAATACTTTTACTGCTGCATGCAGCCATTGAAATCTTCCAGAGCTCAATCAATTCGAAATGGAGTGCGTTGCCACTTAAACTTACCAAATTCTGAAAAATTCGTGTTTACTGTTTAATCTCAGATTTAACCCTCAGGCATAGTGAGGGTGAGAATAAGAGTACTGTTTATTGATGTTTTTCTCCTCCCTCAGTTTTGTCTGTTGCACAGCTCAGAAACAAGCTGTACGATTTCAACCAAATTTGGCATACTTGAAGTGATGAACGTTTTTGAAAAAGAAGAATAACAACAGTCTTTCTAAACTGGGTTTGGGAAAGCCTAAAAACATAGAGAAGAACATTTTTTGAAAATGAAGAATAACAAGAGTCCTTGCTAAACAATAATGGGGGGGGGGGGGGGGGTAGAACAGGTTAATTTATGTAAACTTACATGCTTGGCGCTTTCTGCTACGGCGAGCAAAACGACGAGACAAACCAAACAGAAAAACAGAGCGATTCTCATTCTCAGCTCGAACTAGAAAGAAATGTAAAAGGCGAGTGTGATCTTTTCGTTTTATGGTGTCACGTGATATATCTCTTATTTTTCCTATTTTAATTATGACAAAGATAAGCAGTTTGAACAATACACAGACAATCCTCGGCTGTCAGAATATGATTGATTTAAGTAATATTGAAATGTTTTTCTCAATTATGAAATAGATGCTCAAACTCTGGAAAGTGAATTAGACCTTTTTAACTGCTGTTGAAAAATTAACCCTATCTGGTATAAATGGACATCGTTAGCAACTAGCGTCTTAACCATCGGGCAGGGGAGTTTATGGGAGGGGGCTTGTTCTTCCCTACACCTGCCTCTCCAGAAAAAAATCACTGATATACATTTAGTCCTGAAATCCACAAACTAGCCCTTATCCTCTCACTTGAGGACTGGGAAGAACAGTTTCCGAGAAACGTACTAAGGGGGCTTCGGACTGGGACAAAATTTCGATTTATCGAACCGAGAGAACGGTGTTTCCCTGTATCTGAGCGACCACTGGCTGCCCACATAGAGGCGATTTTTCATGACAATTATGTATTGTCTCTCTCGCTCATTTGACAAAAATGGTTGCACCAAACAGGCCCCAGACTCATTAGGCCGATCATAGTTTGGTCCAATGGGTAAAACATTCGATTTTTCGAACCACCAGTACACTATAAATCTAACAGGTCAATGGCAGATTAGACTGCTGGTAAATCGAATTGTTCTCTATGTGGACTTCCAAAGGCAGTCCACATAGAGGGCATTTCGATAAACCAACAGTCTTTACAATCAGATCCATTTCACATTTAGGTCATTTTCACGAAATTTCATAACAGGTGTTGGGCTTCGTAAATTTAGGCGCCCATGGGTAGCTCCCAATAGGAGTGGGGGGGGGGGGGGGGGGGGCGCACCGGGAACTTTCCCGGTGGACCATACGCCTAGTGCGCCGCTGTGTAATACTCTGTATAATACCCTGATATTTCTTGGACAATTTTGCTGTGAGTACTCCTTCACTTGCTAAGTACCTAAACCTTCAAAGATTACAGAGGGCGCTCCGTTGGCATGAACAATACTTTACCTAGTAAGCCCCTGAACCTCCACTCAAAGAGGATAAGGATGCATATTTTTAACTCAGCACGAGGTGAAATGAATGCCAATCCACAGCAACAACAATATTTGGCTTCCCGTACTCTCCAACCTCACTTTGCGGATGGCAGGAAGACATCCAATGGTTATGTCATTTCCAAGCGATACGCTCACCTTCACTCAGCAACAAAGTATCGACCTATTCTCATGTTGTGTATTTCGGAATAAAGATGATATGGTATCATTAGCATGGCTACGCCTCTGTAACCATCGCCTGAAATGCAAATCCTGTAAAGTGGTTAGATTAATTATAATAAACGACTAAATGTTGCTTTATACTCGTGTTATGATCGATATCTGAATGAATAAATAAAACAATTATAAAGGAAACCCCCAACGTCATATGCAGTTTATTTCCCGGACAGAGTCATAGTCTTGTGAAATTGTTATGGGTGTCAAGATTATATCTACATCGTACCACATCTCCAAAGTGATAAAAGTAACATACATAAATCCAATTGCCGTCTCTTCATTTCACGGAAGATGGTAGAATGTGGTGGGGCTGGGTAAGTGATTGGTGGGAATGGATTTGTAAAATGTTTGCGAAACAGGATTACGGACGACAACTTCTCCAGTAACGACAGAACATATATATGGCTAACACTGGTCATCTGATGGTCTGCCCGTGAATTGGAATTGCTCTCAAATTCATCGCCAAGCTCTTTCAGTTTTAAAACAATTAATACCATAGTCCAAAGTCAAGTCAACGCACCTCCGTTTTATTCTGTTCAGCAGGTGCTCTGACACGTATAGTATGAGCAGGAAATGTTACATACCCTCAGAGCATCTCGAGGATGACCTATGTTTGGGGGGGGGGGGTGGGAGGGGTGGGGATGCGGGTGTAAACCTGACCTGACTCGTCTATGATGCTCAAGGTTCGACAGATAACACATTTCAACTGTATCATCAAGGCGTACCTTCGTGTAGTTGGAATACTGGTGAATCAGGATTCTAGGTGAAATCTGGTTAAAATCGCAAGACTTCTTAAACATTTATTTTTTGGATAAATAAAATATTTATAATGGTTGCAATAGGTGAAGCGAGAGGCCAGTCCAATCTAGTTCAGGATCCCCGTTCCACCAACTCTTTCATAATTCAGTTTCGCAGACTGTTTGCGTATTTTATCAGTTTTCTCTTATGAAATATTGTACGATAATTTTATTTTGTTCATATACTACTCAAAGTTTGCTAAGCACCAAGTATATCCAACTACCTGTTTTACGTTTTAGTTAAAATATTGTTATGAAAAGTGTATATATTTTTTATTTATTTATATCTTTAATGATTTAAGCACAGAAATTAAGATTTTGTTTGGGTTTGACATCAGTTTTTAGCTTTTGAATACGATAACCATGGAAAATGGATATTATTGGTAAAAGAGGAAATTTTTCAAATTTGCCAAAAAGTTGACGGAGCGAACTGATATGAGTTCAATATCGAGTATGAGACCCATTATTGTTAATTACAGCTTGACAACGCCTTCTCGTGCTCCCAAATCAGGTTCCAGATGGTACTTTGTGGGATGTTGTTCCATTCTTGGACCAGAATTGCACCAAGCTCCTAGAGACTTTATGGATGGACTGGACGGACTGAAACTGCAAGCTGCAATTCATTCCAGACATGTTCGAATTGGATTGAGGTCAGGGGATCTTGCTGGCCAGTCCATACGCTCAGTTCTCTCCCTCTGTCGGTACTCCCGGACAGCATGGGCAACATGAGGACGGGCATTATCCATCAGAAGGAATCTATCACCCACTGCACCTGCATACAATCTGACGTGGGTATCCAGGATCTCATCAATATACCGCTGTGCAGTCAATGTGCCACGGTCGATGACACAGAGCTCTTTACGTCCATCTCAGCTGATGACGCCCCAGACCAGTATTGACCCTCCACCATAGCGGTCATGCCCAGCAATGCTGGCTGCTTGGAATCGTTCTCCTGGTCTTCTCCATACCCTAGTGCGCCTATCTGTGTTGTCTAGGCAGTACCTTGACTCATCTGTAAAAAGGACAGGTGGCCAATCTTCTCTGGTCCATCCATTCTCTTGCCAAGGCTCTGGTGATCACCGTATGGCGCACAATAAGGGCTTCACCAACCTGACCATGGGTAACCCTTTGCTCCCTCATCCCTACAGCCCGCCACATTTCTGCTTCAGACAAATGTCTTCTTACATTTGCATGCGCCATATTCAATAATTAAGTCACAATGGTTTGTGTTGAAATGAAGACTGAACACCCTACACATCTCATGTACATGTAGACAGTGCAATAAACATCATGAAGATCAAGGGGTACATGCTTTCCATGACTGCCATGAGGACCATCTCAATACATTCCTCAATCATATCCACCAAACATATCGCAAATGTGTCACAAGTAAATTTCACAATGATGTGTCAAATACGTGGTGCTTAGCAAACCTTGAGTAGTATATCTATAAAAAAAATAATTCATTGCAATGTGTTTGTAATGTTTATCGCAAAATAAAGTATCTGTCCGTCCGTCCGTCCCGTTCCGTCCATCCGTCCGTCCGTCCGTCCTCCAAAAAAGTATCTGTCCGTCCGTTCGTTCGTCCGTCCGTCCGCGCTATAATACGGGAGTTTTTCGTGTCCGGACTGGCATTATGAGCTTACCGACATATTATGAGCTTATTTGATACATTATGAGCTTAATTACTAAGATATGAGACTTATGAGGCAAACTGCGAATTTTCGGGGTTTATATTAAGGGTTAGGGTCAGTTCAGGGTTGCGGTTAGGGTTAGTTTCTCTTCAGCATTAGGGTTGGGGATGTAACCCTCCATCCATCCATCCATCCATCCATCCATCCATCCATCCATCCATCCATCCATCCATCCATCCATCTAATGGTCATGACTCAACATCTTATTTTATTAACACGTACCATACCTGTACTCCAAATTGATAATACTGGGTCATCAACAACCCAAACTGGGTGTTACAAACCTCCATTTGTTTGAGCGACTGTGTGTGTCCAATTTACTCTTTTAAAATGCAAGAGAGAATTGATATCTAAGACTCCAATTCAGATGAAAATGTCACGACTGGAAATATTATTTGGTGAGGAGGGTCATTACACTCCCCCCCCCCTCCGGAATGGCGAAGGGGTCACGATCCCCGAATCATCATGATTGACGCCTTGCGTAACCTGAACACTTATTTCTATTCAAGTCTCGCACGCCTGCATACTGTACTGCGATCGCGAAAGTGGCCTCTTTCTCATTCAGATCGCGAATTAATTCACGATCTGGTGCCAATATTATAAAACGTTTACAATTGTATTGTTTTTAATTGTATTTCTACTTGTTAATATAACCGACTAAAATGAATTATTAGTATTTTAAAAGATATGGTAAATTTCCAACTGGCAAATTGCCGCTTATGTTAAAATGCTAATTGTTCATTTCAACCCATTTAAAGTCATAACTAGAAAATACAATTGTAACAGTGGGTTGCGATTTAAAAAAAAACAAACAAGTCAAGAAAGAGAAACGAACTTTGCAAATGAGATTGGATTCTATTGCACTTCCTTGTAGACAGACGAAGTTGCAGTGCTCTCTGGCTGCAGACTGCAGTTATTATTTTATCATCAATTCTCCGTGTATTGACCTTTTTATAATGAGACCAAAAATGGGACGAAATTATTCCTTGGACCAAAAAATCGGTTTTGCAAATTCAAAGGGTTAATCAGTTATATGAGGGTGTGTGTTGTTTAGAAGTTGGAAGGGTTGTGATTTTTCAGGAATTCAAATTTGTTGTAATAAAAATCTAGATGTGCCAGAGTTCGACGTCGTAATTATCCATGCCTATGTTCTGTAGTGTCTCCCAGACCAGATTGTGAGAGTATAGAGATTTATTTATGCAAATAGTTGATCACGGGAATATAGTTTAATGCTACACTGGACAAAAAGAAGAGGGTGTACACGCCAACAAGGTGGTTGGCACAATGGTAACAATGCGCGTAGTATATTTCAATCACTAACTTTTTTGAAGAGGCATTTCAGATATTACATGGTGCCGAGCTACAGCAGCAAGCACAAGATCAGGCTATCTCCATGGATGTCACCTTTTCCGTTTTGAAATGATTGTTACAAGATATAGAAACACATTCTTTAACGTGCAGGAAGGTGAGGCCTGCACACATTGTTACATATACCCACATATACATGGTTTGTTGCTAAAACTCTGTATTATCCTTGGGATTAAGGATTCGATTTTTGTTTTCTTTAGGTTGCGCGCACCTTCGTTTATTAATAGTATGCTATAATGACATCCCGGAAAATGTTTTAATTCCTGTTCATTCCTTTCCCCTCTGTATTAAATAATGTAACTATCACCCGGTTCTCTTTCATGAAGCTCGGGGAGGGGAAATGTTTGTTCTTGTATGATAGGATCAAAGTCAGAAGCTTATTTAAGTCACCACAAGTAGTACTTTTGAGTTTATTGGAAATTCTGTGAATGGGATGCTGGGTTCTAAGGAGACAAACGCCAAATACTCAAGAATCACCATCAGTAAGCCCATTTAAAAAAAAAAACAGCTGTGTACATTTTCCAGCTTTCCAACCAGCATCCACCACTGCCCCAACACTGGTCCCAGTAACACTCAATTAGATATTACAACAACATGATGGTTAAAGCTATTCATAGTGCTTCGTACAATGTACGATGTATGGAATGTATGGTGATCTGTATCATTCTGAGCTCATTTGGTACTCAAATGTAGTCATACATATGAAGAGAAAAACAAATTGCCTGATCTGGGAAAACATATTCTCTACACTCTAAACACACCCACCCCAACATTAAGTCTGCAACTGTCCCACCTGCTTCAAACTTTAAGCTCATATCATGACCATACAGTACTGATAACAGAGGGGTCAAATGAGGCAATATGAATCATTCACAGCTAGCAATGCTTTGTTTGTGTGTAGTTTGTACACCAGGCAATGGTTGGACACTTAACGTGACTAATATGCTAATCCATACCCAAACCAGAGACTTGAAATCGAAATATCGCAATATTGTATTGATGAAATGTAGACGTCCTGATGTAATCGTGTCGCGACTGGGTCGGGGTCTGATCTAGGAAAAGAACAATTTTGTGATCACAGCAGTGTAAACAGGTAATATTTGTTCATCCTGGTGTACCAAGTCAAAAATAACTGGTTTGGTGAACCAAGGCAAAATTAAGTCTCACGGCGCACCGAGTTAAAAATAAGTCTCATGGTGTACCAGGTCGACTCAGCTGATCGCATACAAAACAAAACAAAATTCCTTACAGTCAGCGATAGAACTATTAATAGCCAATGACCCTCCAAGATAAACACTGATTAAACGAAATAAAAACAAACCCTTACTAGTTAAACAGTTGGAATGGGCAGACTATCTAAAAATAAAGTGACACTGAGAGTGAATAATCTGACAACACAACTTTGAAAATTGCGGTGTCCGCGTTACTCATTGTTTGTTACAGTGCACAACAATAAATAGTCCCATAAAATACGTTTTTAAAAAACTCTTTCTCACCCAACATTATGTCCCAAAACTGTATTTATAATTTAAGATGTAATCTCTTTATGTGACAGAATTGTTAGATGAATAAATTATCTTGATAATGTGCACGTCCTGTGATTTGCATCAGATTCTCGGTGGTGTCCAAAAATGAGATCACAACTCGCCGGCAAAGCCGGCTCGTTGAAATCCCATTCTGGACACCACCTCAAATCTGATACAATCACAGGGCATGTATATTGTCATGATAGTTTGTATTTATTGCCCGCCAATGTTTTTATTTTCATAAAATAACGCCTTTTCTTAAAAAACCGAAGCGAACAATACATCTTTTTGGTATTGCCCTTAAACAATACGGATCACGTCCGCTGACTATTTAACTATTTCTTTTTTCACGTTTTTGTTATTTTGGCAATAATTTGGGTTTTTAATAATTTGTTTGTAAACTGTAGGCCTGCAATAAATACATACGCGTTCAAACTGTCATTTTTTTACCGCACGAGATTGATTTGGGGGGATGAATAATATTGAATGAGAAGCCGAAGGCCGAAGGCTTCGAGTTCAATATTATCCCTAGGCAAAATGGGGTAGACCAAGCCATAGTTAAACAATATTAATTAGGCTACCCTGAATAATAAACATGTACTCTTCGAATCGATGTAAAACATTTCAGATTGATTGAAAAAAAAAAATCAGCATTTGAAAGAGTTAATAGTCTCTTCTCATAAGTATTCATTTGTGCTATTTTAGATGTAAGAATAATTTTGATATTAAAGTGAAATATTCTATCTGAGTTTAAAAATAGATAATTTTATGTCATCTGAACAGTGTTAATTTTCGTATGCAAATAAATATTAATCTCGCAAACTTATTTTTATGCACGCGGTAGATGATGAACGTAAGTTGAGTAAACAGACTAGATGGGTCTTTACACATTTGAATCTGATGAGGTTATTATTCATTTAATTATTTATTAGGGTTTAACAGCCAGAGTCATGCCGTGTCGGTGACAGTTTTACGGGTGGAGGAAGCCGGAGTACCCGGGGATAATCACAAAGCAACGACGAGCAGCTGCCACCTCCCCAACATCGTAACTCCGCACTGCAGCACAGGCAGGGTTAGATTGGTTGAAGCGAACATCGACGTACAGTATGCCTTAGTACACGGCGTCATCGTATTCCCATGTGGACAATCGGGATGAAGTGCCTTGCCCAAGAACACAACGCGGGAGTCCGAATAGATCGCTCAGACGGTCACCCATCCAATGACCATTTATTTATTTACTTATTGGCGTTTAAGGTCTCATATTTCTGCACAATGGCTAATCATGGCCATGACAGTTTTATGGGTGGATTCCAAGGGCTAACCGGGCTCGACGTTGCTTAACTTCGGTGATCTGACGAGAACCGGTTACCGCAACGCCATCGCGCCCTCTGAGTCAGGTGAGGTATAAACCGCCCTTTAGCCCGAAGCTTGTATAATCTTGGTTTTCCACCGAGACCAATGAAATGTCTGTGCGCTACCCATGCCACGCATATCTGTAAACTGCCCACCAAGTTCAGGCGCAACCGTTAACTTTGTGTCGATGATACTTCCACAGCTCTGACCTTTGCACGTTTAACCCTTTATCTAACCTGAAAAGCAGACGACACTTGCAAAAAAATTCTTGAATAACTAATTTGTTTTTTATTTTTTTGTCTCAAAATCATAGGTTATGACCCTTCATTGGAACGAGTTCGACGAACTCGTGCCAATGAGGGGTTATAACCTAGATTTTTTAGACAAAAAATGAAAACTAATTGGCGATTTTTGAGAATAGCGCTGGCCGCTTTTGACAGTTACGTTGGGTAAAGGGTTAACCCTTATTTTGCATTTGACGATCTAACTATACACAGTTGGTTGTAGTATCCACGCTGTTGGGTGCCAATTTAGGCACTTGTACTAAAAGGTTTCATTTCGCACTAAAGCATCTTCGCTGGCTACAATCTTGGCACCAAAAAAAGTATCTTTCATTTATGAATGAAAGCCATTGCGGAAGGTGCACCATCGATGACGAAACAAATAAAAAGATATTTTATTACTTTGTCAATAAGGTGCTGGAAATTGTATTTGGACAGACTTTCAACGTTAATTGTCAGTGAGTGGTAATGAGGCACTGTTTGTTTTGTTTTCAATAAAACATTGTAAATTATCAACTTCATAAATGACAGTATTTAATCAGATAAACACTTCATACAGTCGCGAGTGACTCGCGACGGAATGAATTATTTATCTAATTAAATACTGTATTTTTCAAATACTTGCAATACATTGCGATTAATATGTTATTATCGCAGTATACAACCACAGATATATAGACAATAAACATATAGTGTGTTTTTATATTTGTGTTATACAACGAGTTGAAATATGGTTTATTTTTTCGAGGCTTCGATAACACAGATATAAAAACACACTATATGTTTATTGTTTTTATCTGATAACAAACAGACACCCGTCTCGTGCGTCTACCCGACTTATATATGCTTCCCACGGGCCTCCAAAGAAAACCAGTCTACGAGACAAAAGAAATAGGACAAGACGCATAGAGTTGTGTCCCTTACATTACAAAATCGATGACGGCGATTGTAAAGTGCGATTGCACTTCTTGCATCATGTAACTGTGCTGGAACAAAATAAATTTCAACTATTTTATTAACAGTAACAAAACGGTGTTTCAGTAGAGTTATTCTATTTTTGACATAGTTCCAGTTTTCTTCCGTGTTTTATGCTGTAGTCCCAATATAACAAATAATTTTGCGTTTGTTTACAATTTTTACGAAGTGTTTTTTTTCAGGTAGAGCAGACGAACTTTTAATTAGCGCAGTTCCGCGAGTACTTTTGATTGAGGCCGTGACTATAAATAGTTCGCAGTCGCCGCATACTAATTACTATTAACATTCAAGTAATTTCTACAATGTTTTGAAGCAAAATTTTAGGTTGCCTTTATTGAAGCAAAATAAATAAGAAATGACACCATCAGAGGATTTTGACAAAGTGCAATAAGCGTACAATTAAAACCTGCCCTGTGATATAACGATGTTTCATGAATGAATGAATGAAAATGGAATTGAAAGAGGTCAGAGGTCGTTCGCATAAATTATAATTATATACAACACCCGTTGTATATACTTCAAGTATATACAACGGTTGTTATACTCTATGGTTATCAGATAAATATATCTAAATCAACTATTAATTAAATTAGTGGCATATATATAACTTCGATAACCGCCCTTTTCGCCTACAGAGGATTTCATCAGAACTTGCGTACCTGTCGGATGTTTTTCTGCAACTATTGTTCTTTCACTCTGGAAATAACTGTCTGTATATTTTTTACAAAACTCGTTCAATTTAATTGGATCAGACAGTGATTTATACCATGATTACCTTTTCTACTATATATAAAAAGCCTAAGACATAAATGTTAGATTCACACACCAGTCGTGGTGAACACGCCAGCAATGGGATTTGAATAGTAAAAATTTACACCTGCAGTGGAACTACATCCATGCTGACCTTTGGTGACCTCGTCTTGAATGCAAACTTGTCTAAATTTATCACTCGTCGCTTCGTAAATAATGAAATGAAATCCGTAATTATTTATTACGTTTTTAAATAAGGCTACCTCATGAGGTTCCAAAAATTAACAAATACACATTTTCTCATGTTAATAAAGCATCCGTAACTCGAAAGAGTAATCTTTTCCAGCGTTTCTCTAGTATAGCGGGAAAACGTTGTCTATGAGTAGCGGTAGAATTATTTCGCGGGGAAAGTATATTATGGGAGAGTGCTTTAGCCAATGGATTGACGAGTTTTCGAAGGAAAGAGGGGGAGATAATCTTGTAGATCAAATGTGAATCAGTTCTAGCACAGCCGCCGACATCGTACATCAAATTTTCTTTTCCACTGTATAAATGGGAAATCATGTAGTTGACCTGTTTTTTAAAGCACCTTTTTCATGCCGACTGTTTAACTGGAGTGAGGTACGACACTCAATCTCTTAAGGCGATTCGCAACATAGTTCCGGACGCAGGATTCCTGAGTGAATTTTTCAGATATTTTTATCTCAGGTTTTTCCTGACTGGTTCGGTCGTCCATGACAGAGAGCTGAATGTAGAAAGTTTTGTATTGTACTGTTATGTACATGTTGAGATTTCATACACACAATAAAGTCGTCCATTGAGGCACGGCTTGCTGGTCGGCAAATGAATTTGTTTCGTTGCAATTTATAGTTAATATTAGACTATGTTATTAATTTAGTAAAACGAAAAAGACCTCGTAATTTGCGGTTTTGTTTTCTATTTCGTTTCCGTGATAAAATCGCCAGCGGAAGTACCGCCTACCGGTGCCCATGCAAACAAAAACAGATTCGCACTTATGAATATTGATTTATTTAACATTTAAACTCTTGTTAATGCGACGATCTTTATTTCAAACAAGGCAGTGATTTCGTCATAGAACAATGAAGATTTTTTTTTTCAGTTCATTCATTGATTTTACCAAAACGCAGATGTTCTGTTCGCTGCATGTAGTAAACTTTGTGTATCGAACTCTCTGTTAGATAATCTAAATTAAATTTAACCTATCTGCGATGACAATGTTCAACTAGTCTAGGCCTTGCACTCTCTTGCGCTTTGTTCTGAAACTTCAAAGGTTGGTAAATACAGTACTCTGATCATAAAGTGGACAGGCAACTTCGAACTGATCGCGAATGGCTCGCGATTCGGTCGAAATTCTCCATCCGCTTCTCTCCAAGCAACATCGTAGAATCTCGCCTGTCACAAAGAAAACGGAGTTGCACTGAATATCAGGTGCTATTTTACTAGGGGGTTTTGTGGTACAGATATGATGTCTCAGTATTTCATTTAAGGAATTTCGGCTCACTGGTGCAAGTGCGTAGCGATCTGAACGAGAGATAGGCCGATTTTCACAGTACTGTAAATTTTTGAGGTTATGTTTGTGTTGTTCCCTGTAAAAATATACTGGGTATAAGTTAGAAATAAGTATAATGATGTTTACTGTGTGCTTAGCGATATTCGACAGTTCCGTATACCCTGTTTATAGGGCAAAAAAATTGCATATATGCCAATTTGCAGACATATGCAACTTTATACACGTGTGAAAAAGTATATTTGCTATGCGTGCATACGAAGTTGTTGTGCCAAAAGTAAATATGTAGAAATTTCTCAAAACCATTCATTTCTGTCATAGCTATGGAAAAGAAAATTTCCTATTTCCTCAGTGTAGCTCTAACTCTGGGTTGTTCAAATGCCAGAGATATTAGCAGAAATCCCAAGGCAAAAGAATGGTACGACAAGGTTGTTTTGCGGCACTTTGAAGAGACAGACTGGCTAGAAAACGTAAGAATGAGGAGAGAAACATTTAATTTCATCTGTGGATGACTCAAAGATGCGCTGTCTTCTTCCAAAGATATTGTTGAAGAACCACTGGAAGAAGAAGCAATTACCATTTACAGGCTAGCATCATCGGCAGAATACAGGACGGGCGGTAAAACCTTTTTTGTCGGGAAGGCAACTGTGTGTGTTTGTGTCCATCAGGTGTGTGAGGCAATCAGGGGAATCCTACTGGATGAGTGTGTCAAATTCCCTGAGGGGGGGGGGGGGGTACCTTGAAGGATGTGATTAAGTGATATGAGGACAGATGGGATTTTCCTAACTGCGCAGGATCACTTGATGCCAGTCACATCCCCATCATCGCACCGCAACATTCACATGGAGATTACTTGAACAGGAAGGGCTTTTATTCCCTGATTCTGCAAGGAGTTAATGATGCCAGTGGTAGTACTTGGTGGTGCGGACTACCCATTGAAGACTTGGCTAAATTTTCACATGGTAGTAAAAAATACACACCTAAAGTGCATTTACTCACAGGTTGTAGCAAATCTGCATCTAGTCGCAACTAGGTGTAAATTTGCATTTATGAGTAAAATCTGCGCATGAGTAAATGCGTCCATGCGGTCAAATTTACTCCCATAAGCAAAATTACACATATGCAAACGATGCGTACACATGCAAATGTCGCCATATAAAAGGGGCTTTAAGGGGAATTTTCTGGATAGAAATCGATAAAAATGGATCTGTCATGTTTGGCGCGATAGCCAAGGGTCAGGCTTTAGTGACAATTTAGCTTAAAGATAGGAGCGTCGCAAAGATGGCCGATTGTAGAGTGGGGATTGAGGGGAAGTCAACCTGGTTTCTCCTGAATGTGATGACCCAAGACCTGATTGACTAATATTCCAACTACACCATGGCGTGCCATCGTCAATTCAATATTGGTGGATTCATCAACCGGCAAGACATATACCAGTCATGTACACCTTTAAGATGTTGCTTTATAAACGAGGAATGGGGTGTATTTGAGGACTTACATATATTTGGCAAATAACCCCATGCCCCAGATTCCAAATAGATTTGAGTAAAACTACATGGGAATCTCTGCACTCTCAAGATACTCACTCAGACCTGTCTGGCAGAGGCCACTCGTCTCTTCCCAATGGATTGCAGTCAGTGGAACAGGCAGTCTCCCAGTTCAAATACGGATCATCATGGCAAAATAGAGATGGGTAAGTGTTCAGGGTGGAATATCATGGCTCATTTCCCGGATTAACTTAATTTTTTGCTACTATCGTTTTTTCTCGAAGTGTATTTGTGCCCGTGTTTATGTATGTATATGTGTAAGGAGGGTATGTCATATTGATCATTGAGAACTTGAGATTGATCCACTCCATCTTGTCTGGCAGTGGCCACTGAACTCGGTGTGGAATGTTTTTGGTGTGTCAATCTCGCAATTTCACAACATGCCTTTGGATCACGAGTCGATGTGGTAAACTGGTGATGCCTAAGATCTCATGGCGTCTGATGTAGTTGTACTTTGGTATATCTAGTACCGGCTTTAGAGTTCATTGTAATCTTGCGCGACCTTGATTTGCTTCTCGCGAGAATCGTAATTACCGTGGTAGTTTGGTTATATTGCCTATAGAGCCAGGAATGTAATCACCGTGCTTATGTGTGTGTGACGTGGACATATTTCTATTTGAATGCTGAGCACGTTGAGTTTGACTCATTGCAACTTGTCCGACAGAGGTCTCTAAACCCTATCTGACGGGTTGCAGTCAGTCGAACTCACAATCTCATAATATGATATCTGAATACGTGAGATCGTGAAAAGCAGGAAAAGCTCGTGTATGTAGTTATATATATTTATGTAGGAAGCGCCTAGATAATATGGAGACCACTGAGTATTCATGGTAACTGATGTAGTTACATATAGTTGTATATAGGGCAGACCCTAAAATGTTTTTGTTCTGATTCTAGCAACTTTAGCTGAAGGTATGGGTGGATTTAAAACACCCGGCGGTGGAGCTTGTCCACCTGTATGTGGGTAGCCATGAGTTGCCTGAATATCCCTGTTATCGATTAATGTTTTATTTTGACATAAGTAGCCATTCCGGACCTCGTGTGGCCCTAGTCACCTCTGTTGTTGTGCTATTTGCGATTGAAGCAATTATATATATTCGTGTAAGCGAAAGTATCTCAGTGCGATGTCCCTGATAGTTGTCAAATACATACTGCTTTACCGGCATGTTATATGGTTTTCTTTTTGAACAAGTTAAGTTCAAAGGAAATTGTATATACCCAGTGGCAACATTGATCGCTGTGTTACACTCCATTAACATCTTTGTTACCCCTTTGCGGAGTAAGCTCCCAAGTATGGCCCCAAAAGACTCTGAACGAATACAGCGATTAATTCATTGACGCCCGACTGTGATGCCCTCTGAATCCTGAATCCCCCCCCCCCTTCTGCTTTCACGACATTCGATTCTTCTTTTTAAAGGGGGGGGGGGGGGGGGGGGGGGTACAAGGATGAATAACGAAGGGGGACTTGTTTTCACAACGGTTTCCTCTTTTTATCCCTTTTTCTATCTTTTTTTCACTCCATAGCCAGTACTAACAATTGATGTATGTAGGGTGATACGGCTCAACAACACTTTTGCTTGTGTCGTTGAGTGCCACATTGGGAGTCGCATCGATGGATTATGAGATACGTCTCAACAACACTTTTGCTTGTGTCGTTGAGTGCCATATTGGGAGTCGCCTCGATGGGTTATGAGAACCCAAAATTTAATAGTTATGTTCGAGCTTTTATCACCGCCTTTCTATTTCAAAATCTTACTTTCAAATATATGTTCAATTCGGTACAACATGAAAGCCCCCCCCCCCCCCACCCCCCCCCCCCCAACCCACCTTTGAACAAAAAGCAACTACTTGTTAGCGTAGGTACATGATCATTCAGCGAACTGGGTGACCTGCCGGCAAGGCGAATGGCTACCTGATATATTTAATGAATTGATTTGTAAGGTGGCTTTTCGACTTGTCAGTTGATCATAGCTAAGTTGTGTGAGTGCATATGTTTTACAAAAATCAAAGTGTCTCATATGAACGACAACGAATCTGATCATATTGAAGATACCTACAACATCTCAGTTGCTTGGCTCGCCACCGAACATCCAGCCACATTTAGATGATACACATACATCTTGTACATATTGTTTATCTTATATTTTGACTGTTTTCTGTTTCTTGCATGTATCCTTCAGCTCAGCAATTTCTTCTTCTCAATTCACAATTCATTACCATCAATCTTCCAGAACCATCTCGAATACCTTTTGCTTTCATTGTGAACCCATGTTGCTAAAATGTGATATTGACTAGCACCTATATCCGAGCAGCAAGTTTTTCATATCACTCACAGATTACTTGATGTGTTGCCTTGAGTTATACCGTGCTCGGATAGGTACTTTTGGCACAAGCGTTTATGCTTGCAGTTTAAAGTTTAGGCTCTTGAAAGACCAATCCATCTGTGTTTTCAATTATCTGCGACTACGCCTCTATGGATTTGTGCTGGACGAAAGTTTCACTACTATGGTTACATTGTTTCTTTGTCCATACATCGTATCTCTCAACTCAAGTTATAATTGGCTACTTTATAATCATCGAATGGTAAGTTGTGTAAAAGTCAAGCAGTATCCATCTAACAAGCCCAAAACCCCGAATATAAATTTCTCGTAACAAATTCATTTTCAACGTCTGTGGTAATTCTACTAATTTTCTACATATCTGTATTATTATTATTGTCAGGTGACATTGAAATAAATCCGGGTCCCAACTCTGTTAATTCCGAGCACGACCAGAACACCTTCAGGTTTCTCTACGTCGACATTCAGAGCTTGAAACCCAAAATAGATCTTTTCCAATGTGAATCTTTATCCTTCAACATTCTTGCTCTCACCGAGACTTGGCTACAAAACAATGACTCTACAACAGACATCATAATTCGTAGGTTCAATGAACCACTGCGTTATGACCGTCCAACGAGAGGTGGTGGTGTGGCCTTGTACATTAGAGAGGACATTTCATTCCGACACAGACCAGACCTTGAGACGCCGAATACTGAGTGTTTGTGGGCCGAAGTACTCATAAAACGTAATAGGTCGTTATTGTTCGGGGTATTCTATCGTCCACCCATCAGTCCTCAAAACACTTGGGACGCCATATCGTCCTCTCTTGAACGAGCAAGGGACACGCGAGTCGAAGGCATAATAGTATTTTAACGATAACCAGCTGGGCCACTCAAGAAGTACCTTTTCTGAAATAATCAGTTATTTTAATCTTAGGCAGCTTGTGGGTGAGCCAACATGCTTCACTGAGTCATCTACCTCGTTGATAGATCTCTTTGCGGTCAGCAGCACAGTCAACGTAAAAACTTGTGAGGTCTTAGAACCGATTATCCCTGACATGATCCGCTACCACTGCCCAATTGCATTGGAAGTTGAGCTTATTGTGCCACGACCCCGCACTTTTAAGAGACGGATATGGCTGTAGTCCCAAGGCAATTATGATGCATTAAATGCTGCGCTCTCTCGCGAACATTGGAATGCTCTTTTTGATATCTCATGTTTTGATACAATAGTTTCAAAATTCACTGACAATTTACTCGATATTGCATCCGAACATATACCAAACAAATATATTACTTCGAGATCGAATCAGCCGAAATAGATACATAACCAAATACGTCTACTAATAAGACAAAGAAGAAGGCTATATCGCAAAGCCAGACGGACTGGCCATCCGAATGCATGGGCAAAGTATAAAACTTAAAGGAATGAAGTTGTATCAGCTAACAGGAAGGAAAAAACTTTATACTTATCCAAAGTTCAATCCATTTTAAAAAGTAACGAAACCCCAAGTTCACAGTGGTGGAAAACGTTACAAACATTTTTCAGTGGCCGTCGCCAAGCAGAGATTCCTGTTATTGATTACATGAACGAAGTATGCACCTCGAATGTCGAAACAACCGAAGTGCTTAATGAATACTTTTGTTCAATTTCAACAGTTGACGACTCAAACGTGTCCTTGCCAGAAGTCATAGCCCATCCTACACGAACAATTGATGGTATAACCCTTCACTGTAGCGAGGTGTACAAAGCACCGCAGTCATTGAATGTGTCCAAAGCATCAGGTCCCGATCTTGTCAGCCCACGTCTTCTTAAAGAATGTAAAGTCTCTCTATGCGAACCACTATCGATTTTATTCAATATATTGCTAAACAATTCGTATTTTCCTTCATTGTGGAAAAGGGCTAATGTTTCACCAGTCTTGAAAAAACAACCCGCGAACTTAGTCAGTAACTATCGTCCCATATCTCTGATTAGTTGCCTTGGTAAAGTCTTGAAAAATGTATCTTTAAACGACTATGGCAATTCCTGGAAGACTCGAGCGCTCTTAGCCAATTTCAGTGAGGTTTTACACCAGGTGATTCTACGGTCCTCCAACTAACTGATATATATGATGAATTCTGTAAAGCGCTCGATGAAGGAAAAGAAGTTAGGGTTGTTTTTTGTGATGTCAGTAAGGCCTTCGACAAGGTATGGCATGTTGGTCTCGCTCATAAGTTGGAGAGTATTGGTGTCTCGGGTGAATTGTTGCTGTTCCTAAAATCGTACCTCTCAGATAGATCCCAACGCGTAGTTGTGGGATCAGAGGCTTCCCCGTGGCGCCCTATAAACGCTGGAATCCCTCAAGGTTCTATACTAGGACCCTTACTATTTCTTATTTACATTAACGACATAACCGAAAATTTACTCAGTAGCATACGCCTTTTTGCAGATGATACTTCGTTATATCTAATTGCAGAAAATCCAAACCGAGCCTCGAATTTAATTAACCATGATCTAGCTTCAATTGAGCACTGGGCAAAAACATGGTTAGTCGAATTTAATCCCCCCAAAACTGAGAGTATGTTTACATCGCGCAAAACGAACCGAACTGCCCATCCACCCTTATTTTTAGGTGGTGCTCAAATAAGTGAAGTCAATTCTCATAAGCACCTGGGAGTTGTACTAAATACAACATGTACTTGGACCAATCACATTGAATATATCTGTTCCAAAGCCTGGTCTCGACTAGACTTGTTGCGGAAAAATAAATTCGAGCTTGATAGACATGTTTTAGAAAAGATATACTTTGCCTTTGTCAGACCTTTACTGGAATATGGTGATACTGTTTGGGATAATTGCTCGTCAGGACAAGTAGCCGACTTGGAAAAAATTCAGATCGGTGCAGCAAGAATAGTTACAGGAGCAACAATTAGTGCTAGTAAGTCTCCAGTATACTCCGAAACATGTTGGGACACTTTACAAGAAAGACGCCGAAAACATAAGCTCGTGCAGTTTTTTAAATGCATCACCACTTAACACCTCCTCATATTGCTAATAAAGTTCCACCTCTCATATCCTCAATAAACCCATCACTCAATATTCGAACGCGCCATAACCTCAGGGTTCCATTTTGTCGCACACAGTTATACCAATCCTCTTTCATTCCTAATGTAACTGATCAGTGGAATAACCTGCCTTTATCTGTTCGCGAGAATTCGTCACTGAGTATTTTTAAGACCTTCTTGAATGGTGACAAACTCCGACCACCATCATTTTACAGTGGCGCGAAATCGTGCACAGCTCACATTTACCACTGTAGACTGCGGTTACACTGCAGCAGCCTAATGCCCATTTATATGATAATCATCTCGCACCTAGTCCTTTTTGTCAGTGTGATGAACTTGAGACTCCAGAACACTTCCTTCTTCATTGTCCAATGTTTCCTAACGCACGCAATGGAACCATCAATTTACTCCCTTTCACTATAGATATTACAACACTTCTTTTTGGCTCAGAATTTTTCAGTAATGAGGAGAACAGGCTAATTTTTGATATTGTGCAAGATTTCATCTTACAGAGTGGCCGGTTCCTCTGACGAGTGATGACAACTGTTTTTTTTGAAAGATGCTTAACCTTCATTAAGAAATCCTCTCTCGGTGTACGCACGATTAAGGCTATGTACCATAATTTTACTATCCAGTTAATGATAGAGTATCTTAATTTCAAGACCTTATTTTCTATTCAACTTTATCTAAAGACAATACACCATGTATTCGGGATGGCTCCTTCTTCTTCTCCCTCTTCTTTATTTTACTTCTTCTTCTTGTATCTATTTACTATCTGACTTCTTCTTTTTATTCATCTATTTTTTATCGGTTAGACCACTTCTGATTTTATGAATGTGTAGTTTAGACAATCGCGTATATCGCTGGCTAAGGGACTGAGCTTGTCGGTCAGCTTATTCTAATCATGAAATTAGTATAATTCTTTTTTTCTGAAAGGATGTCGGCACACCCCAGCTGCACTTGCTGATGTAAAGGAAAGTGAGCCATTATGTAGTTGCAGGTGAATGTGCGTACGCATCTGGAATGACCACGTTGTATGACGCTGGCCGGTGGTGCGCTTGTTTAAGGTCAGAGACTCAGCCAGTTTCATTGGCCCGCTAGTGCTCATCCCCTTGGGCTGCGATATACATGTTTCATTTGTTACTACCTATCATTGCCATCATCTTTACGAAAAGTTCTATAAAACGTCGGAGACGACTCACATAAGCCGAAGGCTTCCTGTCGAATCCTAGTTTATCTACAGAGCTAATTATCACTGTTGCTGTTATCTCGTATACTGCTAGCAAAACTTCTTTTTTTTTGTTGATCAATTGTACTGCTATGTAATGTATACATATAACATTATCTTGAATAAATATTGTTTAAACTAAGATAGCTTCGGAAGTTTACAGACATGGCGACAGAGGTAGGGGTTAAAATTCCGGCTAAAATTTTCAATATTTAGAATCTTTAAGCCTCAAACCGCACACAGTTTCATGACTTATGGTAATTGATTCTGTAGAATTTTATCTGTAACTGTTAGCGTTTATAACAGCTTTTCGTGATTTTTGAATCACATTTTATGGAATTTTTAAACTGGAATCAACATGTCGTCTCTTAATCCTTTGAACCCTAGTGGCCTATTCCATACCAATTCCGAGCCACCATCCGGTAGAGTCTATATTTTTTACATAAGGGAAGACCAAGCACTATTTTCAACATGCAGCCTTGGGGCAGCAAGTTGAAAATCCTGATTGGTCTACCATGCAAATTCACTGAGCATTTATTTACCAAGGCATTGCCGATTGTGCCTAGATGCACTTCGGATACGATTTCCAACTCTCGAACACAAAGGTCATATATTTTCAGGACAACGGGAGAGGGTGTGTTAAGATTTCTTCGGCAGTTTTTCCAAAACGCAGATGTTCTGTTCGCTGCATGTAGTAAACTTTGTCTATCGAACACTCTGTTGGATAATCTAAATTAAATTTAACCTATCTGCGATGACAACGTTCAACTAGTTTATGCCTTACACTCTCTTGGGCTTTGTTCTGAAACTTAAAATGTTGGTAAATGCAGTACTGTGATCATAAAGCGGACAGGTAACTTCGAACTGATCGCGAAAGGCTCGCGATTCGGTCGAAATTCTCCATCCGCTTCTCTCCCAGCAACATCGTAGAATCTCGCCTGGCGCAAAGAAAATGGAGTTGCAATGAATATTAATTAGGTTCTATTTTTCTATGTTTTTTATTGGTGCGGTTATGATGTCTCAGTATTTTATTTGAGGAATTTCGGCTCACTGGTGCAAGGGCGTAGCAATCTGAACGCGAGATAGGCCGCTTTTCACAGTACTGTAAATGTTTGAAGTTATGTTTGTGTTGTTCCCTGTAAAATTATACTGGGTATAAGTTAGAAATAAGTATAATGATGTGTTGTATGTGCTTAGCGATATTCGCCGTTTCCCTATACTCTTTTTATTCGGCAAACAAGTGCATATATGCAAATTTGCACACATATGCAACTTTACACACGTGTGCAAAAGTATATTTGCTATACGTTCATACGAAGTTGTTGTGCCAGAAGAACATTTGTAGAAATTCTCAAAACCATTCATTAATGTCATAGCTATGGAAAGGGTCAGACTGGAAAATTTCAGTAGGCGCAGAAAGTTTCCCTATTTCCTTAGTGCAGCTCTAACTCTGGGTTGTTAAAATGCCAGGGATATTAGAAGAAATCCCAAGGCAAAGGAATGGTACGACAAGGTTGTTCTGCAGCACTTTGAAGAGACAGACTGGGTAGAAAACGTAAGAATGGGGAGAGAAAATACAATTTCATCTGTTGAAGACTCAAAGATGCACTGTCTTCTTCCAAAGATACTGTTAAAGAACCACTGGAAGAGGATGCAATTACCATTTACTGGCTAGCATCATCGGCAGAATACGAGACGGGCGGTACACTCTTTGGTGTCGTGAAGGCAACTGTGTGTGTTCGTGTCCATCGGGTGTGTGAGGCAATTAGGGAAATCCTACTGGGTGAGTGTGTCAAATTCCCTGAGAGGGAAGCCTTGAAGGATGTGATGACAGATGGGATTTTCCTAACTGCGCAGGATCACTTGATGCCAGTCACATCCCCATCATCGCACCACAACATTCACATGGAGATTACTCGGAACAGGTAGGGCTTTTATTCTCTGATCCCGCAGGGACTTAGTGATGCCAGTGGTAGTA
Organism: Pictodentalium vernedei; assembly: GCA_031216915.1. NCBI lineage: Eukaryota > Metazoa > Mollusca > Scaphopoda > Dentaliida > Dentaliidae > Pictodentalium > Pictodentalium vernedei. The sequence continues at coordinate 245,102,642 of CM062290.1, read as the reverse complement.
CTTGATGGTGCGGCCTACCCATTGAAGACTTGTATACGTCCATATGACCACATCTGCACACGGTAGTAAAAGATACACACCTAAAATACATTTATTCATAGGTTGTAGAAAATCTGCACTTAGTCCCAACTAGGTGTAAATTTGCATTTATGAGTAAAATCTGCGCATGAGTAAATGCGTCCATACGATCAAATTTAGTCACAGATACGTACATATGCAAATGCCACCGTATAAAAAGGGCTTTAAAAGGAATGCTCTGGATAGAATTGGATAAGAATGGATCTGTCATGTTTGGCACGATAGCCAAAGGTCAGCCTATAGTGACAATTTAGCTTAAAGCCAGGAGCGTCGCGAAGAGAACCGATTGTTGGGTGGGGATTGAGGGGCTGTCAACCTGGTTTGTCCTGAATGTGATGACTCAAGACCTGATTGACTAAACACCTGATTGACTAATATTCCAACTACACCATGGCGTGTCTTCGTAAAAGGCACGCCTTGATGATGATACTAGAATATTAATCAGTCAGGCTTATAGTTAAAAACTCACTCAAAACTTTTAGGAACTTTATTGATGAAAAAATGAAACATAAATGTAGTTGTCGTGACACAGCTTTCTATTTTAATAATACACAGTGCACAGTACTCGAAATTGGCCACACTGGTCCCTAAACATTCCCAATCGGGTAATACATACATCCATTTGTATGAATGACTATGCGTGTGGCCACAAGACTAAGTATCAGATCTAGTCTTTTAATAAAGTACATTGGGCAATAAAAATGTTTTGATTCTCAGGCAATCCCTGACTGGAATTGAACCCTCTCATTGGACGTTTTCATTGACTTGCATTGTTTTCCAAAATAGGAAGACTCGAAACTTTTACATTTTTTGATGGATGTATATAAATGAACTCTGAAGAGCATAACTAAAGACAATCTCTATCCTATGGCTTTGTAGATACTTATAGGCAAGTCTTGGCTACCTACAAAGGCAGTCAAGACTTGCCTAGAAACGACTACCAAGTACTTAGAATGTAACTTGGACATTTTCCCTGAGACAGCATATTGGGGCAACTGTTCTCTTGTGGTATAAAAGTGATCCAAGTTGGAATCAGGCTTTCGAGAGTTAAAATTAAATGAGTTAATTTGTATTGTTTTGCACGTTTGTATATTCTGTGTGTGAAAAGTCCGCCGAAACCCACTCAGCCCATACTCATTATATGCAAGAAGAAATTATAAATAAAACCCTGCCTCCCTCGCTGATTTAAAAAATATATGTATGAGAATCAACTAATTAATCTTTTGTGGCCCAATTACCAGCAATTGAGAATCCATATCTTAGACAACGATCCTGACTGAAAAACACACCATAAAACAGCCTTAGCTACGCCCATGTTAAAGACTATGATACCTCCACTTTTGCACACTCTGTTCCGCTGTTTGTTTGTTCTGAAAATGCCTAATTATTTACAAAGGTCTATTATAAATACAGGTTTAAAATGTGACACCATTACAATATAGAGGTACGTTATGGTGACTAAAAAAACAATGCATTTTTACTTTTATGTTATGTAGATTGCAACTGAACCAAGCAGAGAACTTCATACATGTATGGGATACAAAATGATAGAGCTTATTCAAAATTCAAACTTTACACTAAACTATGTAAAATTAAGCCCTCTCCCAGTAGTAAAAAATAATGTCTATATCTTCCATTTTAGAGAGTTTTCAGATAAAGTCATGTCGCAGTGCTCAAGAGATATTACGTGAATTGCAAGGGTGACGCCAAGCTCTCCGGCCACCAGTCTAACTCTGTAATGAGTTCGATGCTGATATGTGCACTTTTTTACCCCCCTTTTCATGGAGTTCGCGCGCAGCCAACCGTGAAAAAAGTGACGTCCTATTACTCACAAAGACAAACAAGTATTCTTTGGCTACCAGTTGCAGATATTCCAGTCAAAGAGTATTCAATTCCACTCGAAGACATCAATCAAAATATTAACACAATTAGTGGAACTACGCAACGTTATTTCCACTCGAAAACATCAATCAGTATATAAACACAACTATTACAGTACATGGAGAGTGTATATTCAATAAAGCACCCTGGAGTGATGGTTTTTCTCAAGCAATAAATGGTACTTTGTTGCATGACGTAATTAGCACAAGCAAAGTTTCAGCCATTGGGCCTCCGTGTTAAACCCGGAGGTCTATTGTGAAACCTTGCTTGTAGTTCGTGTGTTCCGATACAAAATTCGATAGTAGTACCTTGGGTGATGCTTCCATTCCATGGATGACTTGGTGACAATTCACCCTCCATGTGCTGTAGAATTAAGCAGAGTCACCTCTAACTTATAGCCTCGGTACGTTCCATTCATATTATTCTGTTAACAAACACATCTGCTAATAGTGATGGCAAAATTTTCAAAACGTCCACCGAACCACGTTTCGATCGAGAAGCTTTTCTTGCGTTGATTCAGCAAAATGAATGTTAATAGTATTTTTTAGATTCGATCGTCTGGAATATTTCAGTTCGTCAGAAAAGCGACCAACCCAGATATTACAGACGATTTAATCTAAACAAAGACGATGAACAATTTATTTATAAGGGCTAAACTAGTTCCAAGCTATAACAGCGTCGAATTCCTTACAGAAGTGGATTAGTGGCTCGAGAACTGTGGTGAAACATGTGAGAAGCCACAGCATAATCATGGTTATACACCGAGTGTTACAGACAAGGGGAGTCCGAACTCACTGCACATGCTCCCCAATATCCAGTGGCAGGTCTGTAGGCAAACAAACTGTTACACACGGGCCTGTGCATTTCGAAAAAGCCTAACATTCCATTTCTTTGACTAGAAAATTGTTTTCCCAAGTCCTTGGGCAGCTTGAATGGTTACGAATGTAGAATATTGGTGGATGCATCAACCAAGATGTATACTAGCCATGTATACCCTAAAAATGTTGCTTTATAAACGAGGAAGGAGGTGGATTTGTGGACGTACATATACGTGGCAAATGACCCCATACCCTATGGATGTATTCCAAATAGACTTGGGTAAAATTACATGGGAATCTCAACCCTCTCAAGATAGCTTCGGAAATTTACAGATATGGCGACAGGGATAGGGGTTAAATCCTGGCTAAAATTTTCAATATTTAGAATTTTTAAGCCTCAAACCACGAACAGTTTCATGATTTATGGTAATTGGTCCTGTAGCATTTTATCTGTAACTGTTAACGTTTATAACACCATTTCGTGATTTTTGAGTGACATTTCATGGAATTATTAAACTGGAATCAATATGTCGTCTCTTAATCCGTTTGAACCCTGGTGGCCTATTCCATATCAGTTCTGAACCACCATCTGGTAGAGTCTATATTCTTTACATAAGAGAAGACCAAGTACTATTTTCAACGTGCAGACTTGGGGCTGCAAGTTGAAAATCTTGATTGGTCTGCCACACAAATTCACTGAACAATTATTTACCAAGGCGTTGCAGATTTTGCCTAGATGCACTTCGGATACGATTTCCAACTCTCGAACACAAACGTCATATATTTCGAGCACAACGAGAGAGGTTGTGTTAAGTCTCTCCAAGTTGAAAAAATGTCAAAACAGGAACAACTCACTTTTAGTACAGGTCATGATATCAACATTCGAGATAAATCCCCATGAAACATAAGCGGGAGACCAATAAGGATTTTACACTGCATTTTTATATCTCATTAAAACGCGAAAAAACACGTTTTTCTTCGTATATCACCCCACATTTCGTCCCCAAAGATAGGCCGATTAGGATGGGGAATATTACCTGCTTAGGCTTAGTTCACACCTTGGCGCACACGAAGCCTGAAAAACACATGTAAACCAATGTATTCACACTCTTGGAATTTGCTGTGGTTTGCCTTCCCGAATACGATTTTGTCAGTATGAAAACGCACCATGTGATAGAATCATGATGTTGTGGTAAAAGGGGTGAATCCATATGAACCACTGGTTCACTAAAATAACATTGGCACCACAATCAAAGTAAAAGTCAACAATTCGGACGTCTTGCTACGTTGTTGCTTAATCTCTGAATGACAACGATGTTCGTTTGTCATCCAGTAAGCGTGTCAAGGGAGATAATATGTTACAAATATTCATTTAGCAAACAAATGTCTGTCTGCAAATTTGAAGGAGACCGCTTGTACTTTACTCCCCTCCTGTCTGTCTAGAACTATGTATATTTTCAAGCAAACATGAGCAAATCAAAATTATGTTCTAAACATGCCGATGTACAGATTATTTAGAAAAAGTCAGTGTAGCACCGGTAATATATTTACAAAACCGAAGTGGAAGAACAGCAATCGACTCCCAATCCCGCCAAATGCCCCTTGGAACAAATCATCCAATATCAAAAATGGATACTTACAAAAGCTTCATTTCACAAAAAATGCAAGGAATCACTTCATGTTCCAAGCACCTTAGTAATCATAGGCAGAATTCTTAACTGGTGCAAAATAACGAAGCTGTTACAATCGCCTACCTATCAGACCTGTCCGTTTACTTAAACTCTTAAATTATGATTAAAGCTGAGCAGTGAATAAAATAATTTGCACTTTGACGGATTAAGAAACATCTCCTAAAGCTAGAGGGCAACTAAAACAGACTTTTCCAAGACATTTCTAATTTTCCAAATTGAAAATATAAGATTGTCAACAAATCTGATGAGTGGAATAAGTCGAGAGACGATTGCCTTTCCAAAAATGTCACCACTAATCACGAAGGTTGACCGCCATAAGACGAGTTGCCCTTGGATTGTTAATGCTATTTATAAAACCTTCCACTGTGCAAGTAAAAATACCAAACGAATAGCTATAATTCCACAAACTCTTTGTGAAGAAGCGGCCTCCACGCCTGCGTCTTGTATCAAACACAAGTCTGGGAATACTCTAAACAATAGAGTTTCTTGAGTAACTACTTTTCTTTAATTTTTGGCTTGCGAAGCATAACCTCAGATGAGCGCGACATTGTTGTCTGTGGAGAAAACAATGCAAACAACAAATTTTAAAAAATCATAATGAGTACGAAAAATGTTTTTGGCCGATATTTAGGTCAATGTTTTATTACTCTCAAACCTGTGACGAACAGATTATTGCACAGTCGACGATTTATGCTCGAATGTCCACAAAACTGATTTAGAGTTCTGTTTGTGACTAACAGAGTCTCACATTCGTCTTTACTCCATGTAACCGTATTCCCTCTAATCGGAGACTGGTTGTTAAAAAAATCATTTTTGGATACACTTCGAATGTACGCGTCTTCATAAATAAGGATTTATTCACTTTTGTTATGTCAGTATGGTAGCTGAAGCAGAAAAAAACAGATTCTCCTTCCCCCGGAGAGAGTAAATATTTACGAGTTCTTCGGTTAATAGATTACGAAGTATCGTTGCGGAAAAAGACGTTTCATATTACATTGAAATAATCAACTGAAAATGAGCCGCAGTTAAGATAAGAAAAGCTATTATTGTATTACAAAACAAACACCCACGGGGAGAAGAGTGCAATATAGTATTTTACTACAAAGTGATTATCACCATTTGTTTTGAAAAGATTTTTCGCACAAGAAAAAACAAATGCTCAAGTATGGCAACCAAAATTATTAAAACAAAACAACGAAGCTAACTGCTCCACCCCAAAAATGTATGTATCATGTAACCGGTTTGAATTCACGGAATGCGAATTTTCATTCTGTATTTTACTGTGCATCATTTATTTTAAAACTATCGGCCCCTTGTAGTAGTAGGTGTCTGGGAAGACGTGACTGTTAACTGTTTACCCAACGCAGACGATATCAAAATTTATTATTTTAAATATAATTTTTTAAAAGTTTTCAAGAAATTTCAACAAAACCATATCATGTGACCCCTCTTTGGAACGAGCTCGACGAGCTCGTTCCAAAGAGAGGTCACATGATATGGTTTTAGAAAATAATATTTTTTCAGCTCCTGAATTTGCATATTACGCGGCAGATGAGGACGATTCGTTGTGTAAAGGGTTAACAGAATCAGTAAATGTAGCAGTGACAATATGTGATCTATTGACTGATTCTGACTTGATTGGCAGTCCATGGACGACGTGAAAAATCACGATTATTATTTCGGTTATTGAGTTCATTTATCTGTAACTTCCGAATAGTTGGGCCTCATTTTGGCAATTTAACCACGCTGTTTGTCTTGATTTGTAATTTCCGACAGATCAAAATAATAATGATATAAGTTTTGGGCTCCAACGTCGATAAAATTTGCCATTGATTCATTTAACACTTTATGTGTTTGCATGGTAAAAAAAGTTAAATTTACGATGTTACAAAATCACACTGCATGTGGGCAGCTCAAAAGGGCTGTTGTTTGGAGATCATGAACTGCTTGGTAGAAGAAAGAACGTTAAAATGGTAAGGTGGAACTACCGTGACAAAAATAGTTCTTTCTGCAATCAAATGATATTTTCGTACAGACACAGAAGGGGTGGGGGATGGATCGGAAAAAAATCTCAGGAACATATGATAATTCTTAACTTTTGAATGTTAGACCACCATCCATCCATCCTTTTCCCCATTTTTTCCATTTTCGAATGTTTTTTTCCTTACTCCCACCTTCTTCGATGGATATTCACATAGAACATATTGAACATAGAGTTGTCTGCTTGAATCCATGTCAAACAAACATGGCCTATGAAATACCGAAATAGAACAACGTATTAATCAAGTTGCTCAGGTAGTGTACCACTAAATATTTTTGACAGTGTGCAAATTAAACAATTAGAGCAAGTGATTATAAAAATGCATTAATACATCTATTATCTGGTATTCTGGGGTCAAATGCCCTTTATTTTATGTAGTGTATTTGATTGAGTATACATTTTCATTCTTTCATGTTTTATTTAGCTTCCATGTGCGATTTATACAGTGAATTTTCTTACAGTTTTATTATTTTATTTAAAAAATTGATGGTGAAAAAGAGTTTAGTGACAAATAACAGTTTGACCTATCTTTACTTCATGACAGTCCATGGCCAATATCACATGCCAACAGCTTGTCACTCCAAACCGGACTGCTTCAGATGAATCGTGTGTTTTCAGAGCAAACATTTCCAATCAACAAACTGTGGAATGGATGTCGACTGATTCCATATCGACCGATCAAGTCAATGTATGGTTCATGTCAGCATTCTCTTCCACACACAAATTCATCACCATTTTCATGTACAAGGGGACTGTATTATAGGAAGCAGCCGACACCAGTTATGGTTTCTATTCCGATGGCCACCAGTAGAACTGCAGCCCATCCGATATCCGCCTGCATTATTTCTAACTGAGGATCCAATCTTCGTTATTAGTTCCCAGCCTGCGCATTCATCCATTCAAGTTCCAATTTCCCATTGGATTTGAACACCACCATTTCTTATCTAAACCTGATCAATTACAATTTTGCTAAATGACACACATACACACCTTACAGTACGTGGAGAGGGGATTGTAACTAAATCACCCGCGGACTGGAGTTATCACCCAAACTATAACTTTCAAATTTTGTTCATATCGACAAAAAACACAAGCAATGTTTCAGCCAATGGACCTCCGGGTTTAACCCGGAGGTCTATTGGCTGAAACTTTCCTGGTGCTGGTTATGCTTTGCAACAAATTTGCAATTATTCCTCGAGTGGAATCTCCACTCTACGGGTGATTTAGTGATAATACACTCTCCACGTACTGGACATAACACGAGACACACTGTTCTTTGCAAGTGGATTCTAACTGCCTTCTCTCGTCACTACAGGTTACAGTACATTTCGCAAAATTGACAGATTCAGCGTCTTTTACACACTTAAACAAAGTCACACACATTACATACCATAAAGGCTCACGCTGTTGTTTCGCGAGGATGTATCAATTGATTCCTTGCGGGACAGAACACACCTGAACAGCACACACCATACTTTCACACGAGCACACTCTCCACTGCGTTCAATTTCATTTCGCCCTTCACCTCATTGCTGTTATTTGTACGGGGCGCAGCGCGGTTTATCCGCCACAGCAATTCTTTACAATAACAATTTTAAATCGTTTAACCATTCTCTCAGTTTTCTATTTCGCCTGTGAAGGGGAAAGAGGATAGGGCTAATCGAATCCCAACAGGTATTTTTCTTGCACAGTCACCACCATAAACATGAAAATATATCTGCCAGTTTTTATTGTGTGACTGTCCCGAATATCTTCCTATACCTCGGTAGTTTAGCCATCAATTCTGGCTTTCCAGAAAACGAGAGTCTCAGATTTTCCAAATATGTATTGCAAGTCTCTCAAGCGAGCCACTAAAAAACTTGAGTGCCTTGTGGCAAAACTCTATGTTAGTATACACTGTATGTATCGTATTCAATTTTGAAGATCAGCTGTTATTTAATAAACACAAATTATTACAGTTGGTGAACTGGGTTGGCATATTCCGCCTCTTTGGCGAGGCCAGACCAGCTAGATTAAACAGTACGCCTACGGCGTCTTGTTTGATCTTGTCGATCTGCTCTCGCCAGCTACGATGGAATCTGACAGCCCAGATCAAATGACCGCTCTGTTGAAACTACAAGGTCTGTCATGAATTGTCAGAAAATATCACGCAACTCTGGGAGTTAATCTGTGTGCTATGGCGATAATACTTTTATCAGATTCTGTACATATGACCTATGCAGAAGGAAATTATTTCATAATGAGCTCATAGTTCGTGGCAGGACCGTAGTAATAATATGCACGTACCACGTTGATTAACCCTTTACCCAACGTAACGGTCAAAACGGGTCAGCGCTATTCTAAAAAAATCGCCAATTAATTTTCATTTTTGTATCAAGAACATAGGTTATGACACCTCTTTGGAACGAGACAAAAAATGAAACAAAATCAGTTATTCAAGGCTTTTGTTTCCATGTGTCGTCTGCTTTTCATGTTAGGTAAAGTGTTAAGTTAATCATCTTATACAGAAAGTCAGTCATAAATAATAAAATAATAACTCAATCCATGTGGTCAGGGATGAATCTGAAAAAATATTTTAGTGAGGGTAAAATTCCCCATTACAAGTAAATACAATGAGTAGATATTAATGTTAACTGCAAACAAGTTTCCCCACAGAGTGAAATGGTTTCCGGTGCTGTTGCTAGGAAAGCTGATCAAGGCTTTCGAAAATCCGTGTCACGTACCGGTATCATGGGAGATGCGAATCGAGGGAGGATATGTGGGTGTTGTTCATACCTCTCACGTATTTGGATAAGAATGTTCAAAATATTTTTGAAAATATTAAACGAATGAGTCTTGACAATACTCGTATTGGAATCATAGCTGTTACAGCTGAGAGTGGACTACAACTAAAACACTCGTGGAGTGGAGATTTCACCGAGACAATAATTGCCTACTCAGGTGATAAAACACAAGAAGGGCAAGTAGAATTTTAGCCAATGGACCTCCTGGCTGAACCCGGAGGTCCATTGGCTGTATTTTTCCTTGTCGTCCTTGTGCTTTTTCAGCGGAGACAACACGTTTTTATCTGAGTGGAAACGCCACTGCACGAGTGTCTGGTGGTAATTCGCTCTCCACGTACGATATGTATGTACGATTAATTGATTGATTTTCCACTTGCTGTCTATTACACCAAAGAACTTACTTTTTTCAGCCGGCGATTATCCTAGTGAGTGTCGACGCCGGAGAAATAAGCACCACAATAGCATACTTGACAATGTAGTCCAATTGTGCGATCTGGGCATTAGTGGACTGTCGGTACTGATGGATCGACAAGATGGCTTCCCTTACATCATCATCGGAACAAATGTGAATGAAAGAATATATTCCCAACTTTCCTCAAAAATGTGAAATTTCCTCAACTTTAAGGCCAATTTACACGGTACAACTTTTGTTCAAAAACTCCACCCATCATTTGTATAATGATGTTCAAGGGAGCATGTTTTATGGAGTATATTCGAATTTGAACATCTGCGAACAAACGCGAACATGTTGGACGATGTTCGAGCATGCACATTAATTTGAACAATGTTTGACGATCTTGAACCAATCAGATTACAGCTCTGGATCATATGGTATGTGGTATATCAACAAATCTATAAAACAGTCATAAACAATCTTTTACAAAGTTCTATGGTGTAAACAGGGACATCTAGTGACCTTGGATAAGCGCGAACATCATCATACAAATGCTAGATGAAGTTTTTAACCAAAGTTGTATCGTGTAAATTGGCCTTTACAGACTGAAGAAGAAACAAATCATACGGGGAAATCATCGGTCACATTTAATAGTAAAGAGGCAAGACACCCCATTCCTGCTAATTCCAAACAACATTTCGACAAATGGAACCTAAAATTGAAATACAAGTCTCAAGTGACTTTATTCGGGACGTGATATCCCCTTGTATCTCTGGTGCTGGTGGTGGTATAAAATATTTTGGTAAAGATACTGTTGACCTAATATCTCTCTGAGTTTTCCTGGAATCTGTGTCAGGTTCGGGCATCATCTTTGGATGAAAAATTGCATAACCAAGACAAAGTGATTTCCTTCAATCTACTAACAGTAGCTAGTACTGAACAGCAGACACATCAAACAAATTATTAAATAAGAGAAATTGACAGGGAATCATTTCGCTGGATAATTGGGTAACTTGTTCAGAAAAGAATGAATGAAGAGGGAATAATTCTTTGAGAGCCGTGGTGGATGAACATGATGGACAACAGAGCTGAAGTGAATGAGATATTATTTCAGTAATATGAATAGCTGATAACATAAAGTTCAGTAATGTTTCTCCGGACGTGGATGCCAGATTCTGACACTTTTCTCCGGAATGTTCTGAATAACGTCGTCAAGAATCCGTGATAGGTTCCACTATCATGGCCGAAGAAAAGTAAAACTTGAAAGCTTATCACTCCTGTCTCAAAACAATCATTTCCCTCAATTCCCAATTAGATTAACTAACTCAAAACCGAACAGAAGGGCCTTTGAATAACCGAGTAACTCTTTCAAAAACAGAGAGTGAAATTAAGTTAAAAAATAATATATTATTGTTGTTTGTTGGAGTGACTGGGTCTTCACAAAGGCGAAATGAGATAACTATTTCCTTCGGTTGAAACTTTGTTGCAAGCTTTCAAGTCACAGGTCAGATTATCAGGAACTAGTCTAGCACTTAACTCGTCAACCGTCAATGTTTAAATTCACTCGTATGGATTTTTTACGTTAGTTGGAAAAGTGAACTGATATATTTCAGGCGCCTGAATCTAAAAATGCCATGAACATCCATTTTCCACAAATGTTGCCCAATGGAGATTTGATTTGACCGAATGCTTGATGACATTGCCATAAGGAAAAAATCGCCACATGAATATCTATAGCTAGGGTACGAAAGAATATCTGTATATCTTTGTGAGTAAAGAGACATTACATTTGATCAACGGTAGGCTGCGCGCAAGCTTCTCGAAAATGGGTAATAGACAAACAGCCCATGACCGCGTCGGATTCCTTAGAGATTTAGACTGGCGGCCTGAGAGCTTGACAGTATAGGTGATAGAAACACAGATATGTACATACTTTTTGTTATTATTGATGCTAAAGGCAGCGACATGTTCCATTTCAAGAAGGGTTCAGATAAAACTGCAACACAATTTATTTTCCTCATACCTCAAAGCAGTTGGTATTGCTCCACTGATTCGACAAAAGCGAACTAGAGAAGAAAGGAAATAAAAACTAGAGAATTGTAATTTTTTGCACAAATTACGGTCTTTCCCAACTTTGTAATGTGAAAAGGCAGACTGCATATAGCAAATCAATGTGTTTGAAATTAACCCTTTCCAAAATAATAGAAAAACGCCCAAAGTTGGCCAAATTTCTCATTTTCAAATGATACTCTTTTTATAGCAATCCGTGTCCTAGGGGGTTAAATGTGAGACTAAAGCAATGTTCCTCTACATGTGAAAAATATTTTTTGGCAAACAGTTAGTTACTTTAATAGTCATTTCAGCGCAAATAAAGTTGTGTGGGTGTGGATTTAATGAGAGAAAAAATGAGTAAACATGTAGAATCCAGTAAAATTCATGAAAATGAAAGTTTTTTCTGGATAATCCTGTCAAAACATGTGTTGGATTATGTGGCACACCAAAACTTATCACAGGAAATTTGTTTCTCTATAACACACAATACACATATGCAAAGGAAAATAGACTATCCCAATCCATCCCTGGGAAACTGGGTACAGAAAAGTACGAAATTGATCGAAAAATAAATTTTGTCTGATGGTACTCATGTTTGTGCAGCCAAAACTGGTATTGGATAAAGCGGGACACACAAACATATCACACATAATTTGTTCGCCATTAATGTTTGATGCAGTTATGGAAAGCACAATAAGCTATTTTTTTCTTGTTTCTGGACAAATGAGTACAGGAATTTGCAAAATTCACTACAAATCCATTTTTTTCTGATAGTACTGTTCTTTAAGTGGCCAAAGCATATGTTTGGTTAGGCCCCAGAGCATAACTTACCACAGAGGATTTGTTCATCAAGCATCTCTACATATAGAAAAGAAAAGTGTTTGAAATTAACCCCTTCCAAAATGTTAGAAACAAGTAACCAAAGTTGGCTACTTTTGGCATTTTCAAATGGTACTCTCATTCTTAACATCGTTGTGCTTGAGGGTTAAATCTGAGGTTAAAAGTAAACAGTAAAGTTCTTCTGCAATCATTGTTGCATCTATCCATACCAAAATAATTGTTACAACAGCCTTGTAATTAGACAAATTTGCTAATGACGTTAGTCAATTTTGAAATTCATATAAGATTTGGCCAATGGGGGCTAATTTTGATTTATTTGCATGGTGATTTTGGTGTATCATATTATACACTAACTGTGTGGACATCAATCACAGACTGCGTGCCTGATAAGAGACATAGCGGAATAATGAATCTTGGTATTTGAATAAACATGTACAAGTTGAGGGTACTCCTAATCAAGGCCTAACAACTGGATGAGAGTTAAAACTTAGAATAAAATATATACAGCAAAATTGTTTTTTGATGAATGCCCTATCTTCTCATGGGAAACGTTTTGAGAACATATGGCTCCAGTGCTGAGAAATCGCATGTAAAAGTTGGCGAAAATAACAATTATTCCGATAGTACCCTTATGGGAAGTCGTTAATCTTTCAAGGGTTAAACCTTTAATAATAACATATAAAACAAAATTTGTTATATTTGAACTGCTGCATGCAACTATAGAAAACACTCAAAGCTCAAAGAATTAGAAATGAAGTAAATTGTCACTTAAACTTACCAAATTCTGAAAAGATGGGAGTTTTTTTGGACGGTACCTACTTTTATGCAACCAGAATGGGCATAGGGTTAAACTTTACAACCCATCTTACAACAGCAAATATACTCGGTAGTCAATTGTAAACACGGACATGCAAAATGTTTGAATTTAACCCATTCCAAAATGATAGAAAAAAGCAACCAAAGTTGTTTAATTTTGACATTTTCAAATGTAATTCTTATTCTCACCCTCATTGTGTTTGGGAGTTAAATATAGGATTAAAAATAAACAGTAACTTTCTTCTGCAATCATTGTTGCATCTATCCATACCAAAGAAAAAAAAAAATGTTACAACAACCTTGAAATTAGAGAAATTTGCCCTTTATATTCGTCAATTTTGAAGACAGAAATTCTACATTCATATAATTTATTGTTAAAAGGGGTTAATTTTGAAATATTTGTGTGGTGATTTTTGTGTATCATATTATGCTCTAAATGTTTGAAAAATTAGAGCGAGATAACTGCAAACTATTTTGGTGGCTTTGTTCGAAGTAAAAGGATTATATGGAAAAAACTATCTCTTAATTATAAGAGCACTTGTTCAGTAAAACTCTTGAACAAGTAAGGAAGGAAGTTGAACAAGGAAGGATGCAGAAGCTCCATCATTATTAATTAAGCTTATGTTGATACTCCTGTTGTACATGCGTGGCATAACACACTATAATCAAAACCTCAGTGCTAGTTACTCCACCTTTGTGAAGAAATGTGATTAGCCAGGAGGATGTGTAGTAAATTATATACCCTAAATCAACACAGGTGGATAAACAATTGTGGTAGGCATGTAAAAAACTGAATTTACTGAATATATATATATTTCTTACACACCTATTCCCAATTGTTTACTATTGGCTGAATGAATAAAAGGAGGAGGGAATCACATACCAGCCCATAACATTTGTGCGTCAAAGATAATGTTGGAGACCGATAGGCAACCACGTTTAAGGTGTGAAATAGACAGAAATAGAGACAAATTTCTGTAACAAAGACCCGAACCATCCTAATCACAAATTAGACTGGAGGGTAGAAAAGTATTTATTTATTCTGGTTTAAAGACACTTCTACATCCAGAGTCACCTCGTGTCGGACGGTTTGACGGGTGGAAGAAGCCTGAGTACCCAGAGAGAACCATCGCGGAACGGCGAGCAATTGTAAGACTCCCCAATGTACTAACTCCACACAAGTAGGGTCAGCATTGGTTGAAGACATGTGCACCACCGACGTGCAGTACGCCTTAGTACACACTGTCAGCGTGCCGCCCACGTGAGCAATCGGGATTGAGTCTCTTGCCCAAGGACACAACGCAATTGCTGCTGGCGCGGATCGAACCGTGGACTTTTCGGTTTGAGATTCAAAGACAGGTTATAACACACCATACAAACAAACACAGTAAGGGAGGGGGTCCCTACTGACTCTAAAAATGAGGTGAAAAACATAAGCATGAGAGCGGCAAACAAATAAAAGCGGACCCAGCTAAAAAAACAAACATATTGCTAGCGGACAGAAAGAACTAACGACCAGGAAAGAAAAGAGACTGTGCAGAGACTGGGAAACCTAAAGTGTAGAGGTCGGAAGCTTGCTCCTGTAAATGCCAAAGGTAGAAGGTGGTGGAAGTAGATGCATTTCTCTAATATGCAGCCTTCATAACATCAGAGTTGCAAGCCCAAGATGTAGAAAGGGCATGCACACAATGAACACTTCTTCGATTCACAACGCGATCAGCAGGTCCCAGTCTCGAATAATTTTCGTTGATCGTGAGACTAATCCATCGCGAGATGTAATGAGTGTAAATACTTACACTGCCAGCAATAAGTGAACGGAAAAGCCGTATCGTGTCATTTCTAATAAATGGAATCCTGTTTATGTAAGTTCGGTCAGCACGAACTAAACATAAAGTTGGAGACCGACAGTCTTTAGTCAACAAAGCCATGATAGAGATAGAAGAAGGAGTGGATTCCGGCATCTGATTCCTGGTAAGAAGTAGCAATCAGAGTTAAATACCAGACTATTAGTGGAGCTTTTGAAGAAAACTGGAGCGAGAGAGAGCTTACTAAATCTGCTGGTTGCTAAAAAGGCAAACAGAAATACAGTGTTTTATACGAGAGGGAGCATATCAACCTCCAAAAAAGGTCCGAATGCCCACCCCCATCCCCCCCACCCCCGTCCCCCACCATTACTGCACAATGCAGTATCCAATCTAGGTTCCATTTGGGTGTGAAACGCAACAGTCGAGGCCTGTTCGAAGAAACGTGACGAATGAGCTTAGTATCTTGCTGAAGACCCTTGTGATCAAAGTAGCGGCATAATCTAAACCAGTGGAGTGCATCCGTGACGAAGAAATGCACACCACTACACTGCACTTGGTAACTGATTGAAGACCCTTGTGATCAAAGTAGCGGCATAATCTAAACCAGTGGAGTACATCCGTAACGAAAGAAATGTACACCACTTCTCGTCTCAACAAACCTCTACGGAGAAGACTGGCCCTGATAAAAGATAATCGTGAAGGTACAGGGAAGCTATATTGTCGTGCAGTTTCCTCGGACGACCTTGTTGAAGAAGGTCGGGGCGTAGAGGTAGATGAATAGGAAGGACCATCCAAAGAGGTAGCAGCTAGTTGAGCCACATCCTACCTATGGAGAGATAGAGGATGCGGTCAGGATGATTCTGCACTGACCAGACTGGAACTTTACCAAAACTCCGAGGAGAATCACGCCAGAGAAAATACGTAAGCGACAATACCACCCCGATCGTGTCTAGAATATTTCTATTGATCGGAAAGTGAAAGCGAAAATACGACAAATATTCCAGACGATTGAATTCAAGATACGATACACATTCATTGGAGATAATCAATATCTTCGTTCGGTAATTCCGCAACTGTGTTGAAAATCAGGGACGCCGCAGGGTGAGTACACTGGCGCCAAGCCTGGAAATAAGCAATCTATCATTTGCAGAATGAAGTTCCCAGGGGTGAATTTGCTAATGCTATCCCATACAGTGGGCCATTTTATCCTTTGGGTACCTCTTTCTGTTTAGGCTTGAGACCGTGATTCAGATTGAGGTTCACAGAAGGTAAATTTAGAGATGCTGCCCTGCTGTGCAGAGTAGCATCACTAAACTCACCCTCTGGGGACCTCATTTTGCAGATGACTGTCTGCTTATTTTCAGGCTTGACTCGCACCTTGCCTTTGACAAAGTGGTAATAAAAAGCATGTGATTAAGATACTGTCACCGTTAATTCCCGATGTTTTCAAAGTTCAATAGAGTGTGTGTTTTTATCAACATTGAACGTAGTATATTGAATTTTTTATATAAAATCGATGAAGAGAAATTTAGCGAGAAAATGATCAGTTGAACTAGCCTTGAGAACGTCACTTTGGTCTCAGTACTACAATATCCACCTGGAACATTTTGACCCTCTGTCTCCCTCTATCCAATGAAGTTTGTAACACCCCATCCCCTCCCAACTCCGTCCTTCCAAACTTCCGACATCCCTGTAGAATACGGCGCTGCAGTATGACACTCGGATGAATTGCTCGAAACTTGATAATGGGTTTCATCGACGAGTGTGAACAAAAATTTGGGTGTCATGAAAAACTCTCTGGAGTTACGAATATTTTCTGGCTCACACCGTCACCCCCACTCAACTTCACTAGGTGACACACTGCTACTGTGTGGTCTCAGGGTGGATACCTGCGCTTTCAAAATATAACCTTTATGGCTAGGTACACATGCGTTGTCTCAATGAGAAGTGTTTTGATTGTTGATTTCGGGGTTTTGTGACCAATTTTGAGCCGTTTTGGTCCATAGTCGATCTGTGAGCGATAGCTGGAATGGAATGCATTTTCTAAATTTAAACATTTGGTGTTCGGTAAGTAACTGAGACCGTGTTCAAAATCTGAGAGTTACCATCCAAAAAATATGCGAATGATATCCGAGAATCTGTTCAGTTTTTGTAACACGGTCGTAGAAAAAACGGTGATTGTCCAGAGAATTTCAAGTTTTCCCTCCCATGTCAGGTCACTCAGGAGCAGAATACATTTTCTGAACACAATTTGCACACTTTTGGTCACCCACTGCGATATATGACAGCTCCTGTCGGCGTGTTATTTATGGTATTTGGTCAAGAACATTGGTATATGACCGCCCCTTATCATGTTGTTGTATATTCCGTTCATGTAATCACTAACTGCATCAGGTACGGAGTCATCTGCCTGGAATAATGCAATGTCTACCTTGTACAATCTGTTTTTGATGTTCACACACTTGTTACGAACGTTCTTAGTTTTGGATTTGCTCAACAGCTCAGTGGCTTGCGATGCTTCAAACCTTCACTCTCGACATGAACACCATCATGAATACGGGCTTTGGAAATGCGTCCAGCCACATTTTGATGGTTCGACATTTCTGTGCTCTATCATCTAGCAGTGGTGAGAGATCTTCGGGACATTGAATGTTTTCATGCTCAAAAAGAGGTCTCAATAACTCTTCTGCTAACACTCGCATGGCTCTGATGTTCACTGGAAACCTTTTACGGAGAAGTATTTCTCCGACGCCACCGAACACCGACTCCAGAATTTGGGTTAATCCAGAGTTGACCACCAATGTCCCAACAGCCCCAACAAAGCTCATAAGTAGATGCTTCCCATCCAACCTCAGGTAGATGGACTGAAATTTATCGGGAAATGCCCACAGGACTTGGACCGCGAACTTTTGTAACTGCTAGTCATCCGTGAAGACAGCGTATTCCTGGCCGAATTGAGAACCTACCTCTTGTGCTTTACACATAGTTGTAATTATGATTTCGGGATCAGCCGCTGTCTTGTCAATCATGGGAAGACAGAACGATTTCGTTCTCTGGATTGATGCGACTACCCTGACTCGCTGGTTAAACGAGTGTTGTAATTATCGAACTCAACACACTTCTCTGACTTCAAACTATTTTTCTGAAACAGAACATCAGACGCGGATGCTCTTCGCTTTGCAATTGCAGTAAATCAGAGTACAGAAAGAAACGGTATCTGCATTGTGAAGTATGCAGCAGACATTTCTGGTCGCCTCGGTCCATTATAACATTAAACAGGTGAATCATATTAAACCTATTTATCCATTTCAGCTTTGGATACTCTGGAAATGGCTTGAGGCTCTGAATAAGTCTGTGGTGTCTGGTTGGGCAATTACGACTGCCAGGCAATGAGTACTAACCTTCCCATTCTGAGAGATGTCTGCGCCGAAATTGACAACAATGTCTTGTATCGGCCAGCCAGCAGAGTTGGAAATGGAGTTATTTTCGGGACACTTTGATGCCATGCACGCTGCAGATTTCTTGAATCAAGGCAGTTCGTCGTATGAACAAAGCCAACCTAATATCGTGTATTGTTTTCGCTAAAAGTTTACAGTCTCTCAATGTGGCAGCAAGTCCAACCTTTAGCTGTGTGTGGATATCCCGCACGACAGTTGTTTCAGTGTTGCTGATCAAAAGAGCTGGTCAGGCTTTGGCGAAAAACGTGCTAGCAGTTCAAGACTAGTGTCGGGCGCACATTCTGATAATCTCTCCTGGGCAATGTCTGTATCATAACTTAACTTTTCTACCGAGCGCAATATCGTTGATCTCTTGGGATATGCTATTTCGAATAAGTTTTACTGCATTTGGAACATCGAACTCATCAGAGACGATGAGACGTAGAACCTTATTTGCTCTGCTTCTATCTGCCAAGGGTATAGCTATTCCAGGTGATAATGTCAAGAGATCGATTCCATTCATATCTGACAGTTCAGATATGGAATTTCGGCGGAATGATTGTGCCTACCAAACAAACAAATAATTCAAACAAATCAAGTCAACCAAACTCCACGTGGAATATTGGTCTTCCTTCATGTACGATTTAAGATTCTTCACAGCACGTCGGCTGAGGATGCTGTTTCACTACCCTGTTTGGCAGACGTCTAAATGCCTTCAGTCTAAATGGCCCTGGACCTGCTATCAATGTGAAAGCAATTCACTGACAGCGCCATGAACTCTGATTATTACATCTTCTGCCCATTTGTCCTGTCTGCGATCACAATTGTTCCGAATCTCGGATTTATGTAAGGCATTGGTCTTCAGGTTGCCTATCTGCCCATACAGATAAGCAGGCCTCCATCGACTTGGGTTTTTGGGGTCCTTTATGCCGCTGCACACGTTTTGGGTGCAAATACTTCTTGACGTAGTAGTTATGGTACCTCAGAACCAGGGAATCATCATTCTCATGACGACATTGCAAATCCACATATAGATCATCCTGGTATAGCTTACTGCCCCTAATGATGTCCTCTGTATGCTCTTTGGCGACATTAATAAGATAATCATTGCTCTTAGCTTCCTGAATTTGAAGAGGTCAGCAAAAAAAAACAAAAAAACAAAAAAAAAACAAAACAAAACAAAACAAAAACAACGGTTCATGACTTAAAACTATGCAGAATCTGACAAGAGAAATTACCTCGCAAATTCCAAAATTAAGACATTTTACCAACAAACTCGTATCAACATGGACTATGATGAAGTACAACAACCATAAACCAAATCGGAACCGACTTTTGGGAGAATACAACATAGCGCAAAAAAATGGGTCCTCGCGCAATGGCGACAATGAGACAAAATAGTCAAAGAGTGTTGTTGTCGATGTCGCAGACCGATAAGTTATTATAAAAAGTGTATATGAATGTTTCTACGCATTTTTCTTATGCAAAATTATTTCTGTGAACGCTCTTTATAAGAGTCGAAAGGCATCTTCCCATTCATATAATTTCATGTTGGACCTATTATATTATATGAATAAGGTGACCAAGCAATAAATAAACAGAACGACACAGGCGTGAATTGGTTAATCGATATGGCACGAGTGCAAGCGCGGAAGGTTAAAACGAGAGGCTTCAGGCCTCGAGTTTTATCCTTCCGCGATGGCACAAGTGCCATATCGATTAACCCATTCACACGCGCGTGCCATTTTGTGTTTATTATATGCCTTCAATCTCTAAAAGCAATGATTTGAAGGACACTCAGCAATTCATTTGACAACTACCAACAAAAACAACACATTTTATCTATAACCAAATTTACGAGGGGAACCTGTGTTACTATGTCGTCCCTTGAGTCCCTATGTATTCTGTGTACCTACTGGCACATTGAACTTATTGGAACTCAGGGTACGATTTTCAGCTATCGCTAGCGATTCAAATTATAAATGTGTTGCACGATTTGTAGAAAATTCCAGTGAAATATCGCTTCTATTTAAAAATATACATTTGTGCGGAACAGATCTTCATTTTCCGAAATATTTAGTGATGTTGTAGATGGGGATTATGTGGAACAGGTGTATAATAAAAGGGATAATAGGAGGTCAGAATAAATGGTTATCGCGAATGTTATTTGACTTAATCCGTTCTGGGGATTTTTTTAACGTGAAGCGGGTGCGTCACCTTTAAGCCGTCTTTTCAAATGGCTCAAGACTTGCAGTCGGCTCGTATATTTTTTCGTCAAGAGGAATGTTTAATCAATCTGAAACCGTTGAGAAAAACCTTTATGCGCCAAAATATGGTTCGACCAAAACTCGGGACTAGAACACTTTCTTGACAATATAATTATTGATTCTAATCCCTCGATTTTTTCAGAAAGGACAGTCGTTAGTTAAAAGTCATATTCACAACAGTATGATTCTTTGTCTCGTAACAATGGGATCTTGGGATGCCTCATTTCTGTCGGCATCGTACGAACAAGCTCATCCTCCGATGGGATCAAATTTTCTTAGAGGACACGGTCCTTAAACGATTTACAGTTTTCTCCGTCAAAAAAAGTTTATCATCGGGTCTCTTCCGAGAGGTCTTTCAAAACCGTGTTTATACGACTTTGGTTTGAGTTGGATCAGAGAAAGCCAGCTTTGAGAACATATCCTTTTCCTTGTTAAGGGACTTGAGTGTAGAACAGTTGTCGATGTGGTACCATGTTGTGTCTCCAGTGAACAACCGTTAGCAGGCCAGGTGGTAGTCATTGAGCCGCCGCATCACATCTAGCGTTAACACCGTCTTTGCACATCCTGCGACTTCCGTATTGGTGATTGAGTGTGGTGAGGGTCGGTGGGGGCCATTCGTGTTGTGATCACGGCTGCCGCCCGCGAGAATTTACGGGCTTCGACTTGAGTCTAAGATGGGAGAGGGGTGTGATATGCCAGTTAGTATCCGACAGCGACTTTGATTATCGATTTACATAAAAAGACCCATGTGACGTTATGGCGATGTTTTAAATATACAAAAATTAATACATAATGCACAAAAGCAATGTGGGAGCCGTAAACAGATAGTCATTGGTCAATGCGATGCGGAACTCCGCCCCGGATTCACTTACCGGCGAGCCGGGGACGATCGCAGCAGGTGTATGGCATGTACCATGAACTCTTTGAAAATTTGAGGGTAAAAGTGGTCAACTGATGATTTCTTTTTACATACCGTACACTTCCAACTCGCACGATTGGACTAATAGAGAAGAAACAATTATTCAATGAACCTCATTGTCTCAGATACCTTGAAGCTATGGTTTCCCTGAGTTCCTGAGTTTGAGCTTATGCTCTTTTTGCTTCCAGTGGACAATATCTTAGACTCAAGTCGAAGCCCACGTGTCAAACAGCCAACTCCCACGCTACAGGAGAGAGGGGGATTAGATGAATTGGAGCGTATGCGAGATGGATCGCCTGGAAAGAGAACTGTGTATGATAAATTGATAATCGATGATCGGTGTTTACAGTGCCCCGAATATTCTACGAGTAGTATGAATAAGATGTTTAGCCTAAGCCCACAGGTCTATGGGACTGTAGATCGCATTGATAAAGCAATGCCTTATGTCATCATCTCCTACAAAAAACACTTCGAAAACATGAAACGCCCCAAGATGATTGACGTTCATTGGTCACAGCCTGCAAGTTAGCTAAAGTTGTCGCAGCATCAATTTGTCTCGGAAATAGCATTGCAAAAGCGGCATCACATTTTGGAAGAATGGTTAGTTTATCGATAAAATCATGGAAAATTTCTATAATGTAAATCTGGTTTGACGCCTTTTAGAGCTGTTAATTTTCTGTTAGCATCATGACTGATGCCGCAATTGAAACTAATAATTAGCTGAGAATGGCAAGCTTAAGTCTCCCAGTGTAGAAATAGACCACTAGCTAGTCTTCTAAAATGCTTATTGTTATAATTTCAGGAACTGTATTTTCTACTTGTGACTATAAGTGACCGATATTAATAACTAGCAGTTTTAAAGGCGTGGCATTTTACCTACTGGTAAATTATCACGTCTTTTAAACCGCCAGTTACTCAATTAGCCTAAATCATTCTGAGACAGACAGAGAAAATAGAGTTCGTGAAAATTCAATTGCACAAGTTTTACAGGGTTAACCACAGGCCGCTTTGTATTGAAAAAGCTCTTGTTACGTATTTTTAGTGGACGCTCTTCGAGCTAACCTAAGTACATTAACAACCCACTGATGAAACAATGTACGCAGCGCGTAGCGGGTAGTCTGATAATCCTGTAAAAGCACCCAGATTTATTCGTAAGTCGTGTCCGGGAACTCCCGTTTACAATACAGACCCCCTCCTCTGCTACGCACATTTTCACAGTCGCCCCATGGCCCATGTAGATGGGTAGTCATATTGAATATTGCTGAAAACATAATTTAAGAACGCGTTGTGGCAGTCTAAGACGTTTGTCTTCATTCCACGCCCCCTCGATGTTTATGTCTGTTTCAACAGAAACGTAATGCGGACTCTTCAGAAATGTATTGGCTGATATCTCCGAACGTAAGGAGGTAATGAATTTTAATGATTTCACGTCTATAAGTCGAGGTCTTGTGATTCTGTGTGTTCGTTGAATTCGATAAGTCTGAGGAAACAGCTCGTGGAAGGTAGGTAACTTTTTCTTTTTTTATATGTAACTTTTTCTTTTTTTATATATTAACCGCCAACCCTTCACAGTGCAATGAGTACAACAACGCCTTATTTTATGCAGAAAGTGGAGTATCACAATGGCACTCGCAGAGCATCATTTTCACCCTGACAGTAACACACGAAATATTTGAAAATGGGAAGGAAGCACAAAATTTATACCAATGAACCTTCGGATTTACCCCTGTAGTAAATCGAGTGAATTTTTCCCTGCGCTTCTTCTTTTCAACAAAATGTTATTTAATGAAGGGGTGGGTGGGCACCCCTCCATCTTTACGTATTTTAGATAAGTATTGCGTACTTGATTTTCATTAAAACCATTTACCAAACGAATCCGACGCATATATCCGCGTAATTGAAAAGTTGAAAAAGAATTATTTAAAAAAAAATCAACCAAACCATATCATGTGTTCCCTCATTCGAACGAGCTCATCGAGCTCGTTCCAATAATGGCCACGTGATATTTATTTTATTAAAATGTTCTTAAAAAATGCAAAAGAAAATATTTAAAATAACCAATTTTGATATCATTCGCGTTGGGTAATGGGGTCTGTAGTTTAAGTGCTGTGGGCAGTAAACCGAACGCTGAAATTCGATCAGATGAACGCGATCTGGTCGAAAGTTGCTGTCTAGTTTTATAATTTCAGTACGTCTGATGAGTTTGTTTTTTTGTGCTCTTTCTGTGGCGAGTACCGGCACTCCATTCCCTTTTGCATCTGTTTATTATGCAAATAAAAAAAGGTTATGTAAAGTCCTCCCCAAGGCGTAGTTTTTTGTGTGATGACGTTCGTTGCGATAACATTGAAGCATCGCTAAAACGATTCAGTCTTTTCCAGCCGCAGAGGGCGTCGCTTTGCACAATGGGAAACCATTTAACATATCCAAGCTGATTGAGTGGCAAACTTAACTTTTGGAACAGCATTTGCAATTGTGGAATATTTGTTGACAAAAAGTCCAGACTGCACACTACTTTAACCCTTTACCTAACACGAAGAGCAGACGACACTTGCAAAAACAATTCTTGAATACCTATTATTTTCATTTTTGTGTCTCAAAAACATAGGTTATGACCCCTCATTGGAAGCAGCTCGTTCCAATGAGGGGGTCATAACCCATGTTTTAGAGACAAAAAATGAAAAAATAATGAAAATTAATTAATTTTTGAGAATAGAGCTGGCCGTTTTTGGCCGTTACGTTAGGTTAACATTTATGATGAGTTGTATCAAATTCGATTAACCGTTTACACAACCGAAAGGCACATCCGTCCCTGAAATTTACAAATTCACCAGTTGAACAAAATTAATTTTCAAAACGTTTCTCCCCAACTATATCATGTGACTCCTCATCGTTCCATTGAGGGTTCACACGATATGATTTTGATGAATTTTTTTGAGAGATTTAAAAAAAAAGATAAATAATTTTGATATCGTGTGCGTAACATAGCTTATGACTCCTCATTTGAATGAGGTCAACGAGCGGTCATAGTCTATCTTTTTGAGACAAGAATTAAAAACTACTGATAATAAAATTTGAGTGGCTACGTCTGTGAATACTGTTAAAACTAGAAGTCCTGTCATGAATTGCTCGTAAATGGCACGCCACTCTACGCGTTGATCTGGGTATCAAATTCTATACATACGCCCTGTGCACCAGGAATGTTTCAGCCAATGGACCTCCGGATTTAATCCGGGGATTCATTGGCTGAAAAATTGCTTGTGTTTTCTATTGACAACCAGGAGAATCTGTCTTGCTTTGGATGCCATTCGACAGAGAAATTTATGTTACAGGACTTCTAGTTTTAACTGTAATGCTGACCGGTTATTTCCACTACGTTAGTTAAAGGTTCAAACTACACGCGAAACCACGACATGTAGCCGTGAAAGGTTTTTTTTTAAGAGAAAATAATCTTGAACAACAATTTTCGTGATATATTACAAAATCGACGGCTTCTTGGGGTGTCAAAATTATTTACAGAGGATTTCATTACTGTTCTTACTATTTATTTATTCCTCGCTCTAGTGTAATTATTTCCTGTTTTTTATGCATTGTTTTATTTCTGAAATATAAAACTCTTTTAGAGTAGATACCCCTGCGAGAGAACAATTTTAACAATGTTTATTCTGCAGTTATTTCAACTGGCGCAGTGCCTAAACACCACTTTAAGTTTGGTAGCTTAACCGCTTACCTAGTGTACCGCCGATATACGGGCATAACGTTTTCCATGAAGTGCATGTAAAGTTTCATTGATTCATTGATTCATCCATTCATTCAGCGTGCAAAATATGCAATAGTTCGTTCCCATAAGCACTTAACAAAAATATTATCTCCACTTAACATAATATCGGAAGGTACGTGACCAATACGTTAAACACACGTACACCGCGAAAACAGGTCAAACATTTCAACCATTCATCTAATCCAAATAACGGACGTCACTTAAAAAAATAGTTGAGAAACTATTTTTTTTATTTTTTGCCAAAAACACAGACAAGAAAAATGCATTTTCTCAAAATAAAAAAGAAAACATGAAAATTGTAATAAAAGGGATGATGTTTAGAGTATACGGTTGACAGACGCTTTCAAGCAGTCGGCAGAATAACGGTTCAGTCAGTGGTAGAACTGTCTAGTCGATAAAATTTTATAGACCTCAGATATATTTACTGGCATTTCTAGCTCACGATAAGTGACAACCAGAGATTGCCGCTCTGCGTCGGAAATTCGGACACAAGACGATAACCTCTGGTTGCCACGTCTCGTGTGTCCGAATTTCTTACTTTTCAGCATGTTCATGCCCGCGCACCGCGCTGACTATCACTCAACAATCGCAACTGCCTTTTGTGGTGGGAAGTATTGCCTAACACAAAATATTCAAATTGTCTCTAAGTGTCGAATATTGTTTCCTTTAGTGGTAATTTCTTTTTGTTATATGGTTAGGGTAGGGTTATTAATAAAAATAGACTTCAGGGGCTATCCTGGCCACCAAGTCGGGCCTACATTTACCGCATTAGGAGAAGGCTAAAACAAAAGATTCCCATTATCTGTATACTTTTCGTTCTTAGTGGTGTTCTGGTGTTCTTAAATGATTCCAGGTTGGCTTTGTGAGAAAACATACATTAAAGTGAACAGCACAATAAGTACTAATTTTAGTTTCTTTGTACACTTCTTCATGGTAATTCGACCAATTGTTCGTCATTAAATGTTCATCAAGACTGCTGCTACACTCGCATTTATGCTTGTTAAATTCTTAACCATTGCTGATGTTTTCTTTGGAAGGAGCTAGATATGCTCGTCCCAATGGAAGACCATGTTTTAAGCGTATCACGTGGTAGATTAAAATCTGGCATAACTAGTAAGGTTAGTCGTAAGCTCGTGCCAACATTTCTAGACAATCTTAATTTGTACTTAATCCTCATTCATGTGATCTCTTTGGGGATTCCAGACAACTTAATTTCCAATTAAACTTCAATCGTTCAATCTCTTTGGAAAATTCTCAACATCGGTCAATAATTGACAAAGGTTCATTTACAGGTAATTAAGTCTATGCTCAAAACACCATTAGAAATTAAGAGCTTGGTGATCAGTGCTATTGTCATGTCTATTTTTGATTGGGAAAGACAATTTCCTGCATAAATCGTCTCTAGCGGTATGGACCCCAACATGGAATGGATAATATTGATTTATCGATTTGATAGAAAATCCACAGAGCTTGTAGGGTGAATAAAAACAACCCCTATATTGACTTAGTTTGTCATCCCTTGAAAGAAATACGCTGAATACAAGGAAGGTCATCGTGCGATTTTGCCTTTAAATCAGATGATTCCTCTTGTACTGTTCAGTTTTGCACTGAATGAAATGGAATTACTTTTACGTGCCAACCCCCACCCTATTTTTATGTTCTAGCGCAGTTTTAGAGGACAGTTATCGCCAGTATTTCATATTTTTTCCAAAACAATCACTTTAACATTTTTTTAACCAAAATGCGCTAGACGAGGTAGGGGAGAGAGCGAAGCGTTTGTACAGTCGCCACTGTAAACGAAACTAATTTATTGTTACCTAAAGTAATATTTCTCGTGTTAACTGTCGGATAATATTTTGTGAAAAAAGTTTGGATGTTGGATCTACTAGTGTTAACAAGTCTATGACACGACTGAACCCAAGTCGGTTTGTAATTGGGTGGAAATTTGAGAGAAAATGCTGTTTTGAAGATATGAGGTGCTTATTTTTAGGAACAGTTCCTGTTTTGGACAGCCGTTGTATACTATTCAAAAAGTAGGGGATATTTGATAAAAGTGAGATATATGAAGAAAGTTGTTTATATTTCATCAAAAAGACAGTTTGCTCTGTGACATCTGGTGAATGATTTCAGCGATAGTTAGGTGTCTAACAAGCACACATTCCACGCTCTGAGCTGTAGAAGACATGGGCGGTCAGTAAGAGAATTTCCCACATTCAGTCCAAGACCTCAATACCTTGTAAATCCTCCTCGGTTCGCGAGACACGCGGACGTGGTATACTCCTCACCAAACGTCCAATATCAGCTTGACTGATGTTATTCCATTCTTCCCGAAGTGCCTTTGTGAGTTCCTGGGCATTGGTAGGGGTCTGTTGGCGTTGTCGTAGGCGCTTGCCAAGCATATCCCAGACGTGCCCGATTGGTGAATGGTTTCGACTTAGTGCTGGCCAAGGCAGTGTAACGATGTTCTGCCCCTGGAGGAACTCTGTAGCGACACGGGCCCTTACATTGCTCTTACATTGTCATCTTGGAAAATGAAGCGACGGCTGTGGCGTCGCGCAAATGGCATCACATGAGCTGCTAACATGTTGTCGCGGTAGTACTGTCCTGTGACACGCCATTGGATGACATGTAATGCCGTTCTGCTTGTCATGGTTATGCCTTCCCTACAACATAACCGATCCACCACCAAAACGATCGTGTTGCCTAATGGTTACCTCATGGTATCGTTCGTTCCGCCACCACCACGCTCTGTTTCACCTGTCGTGGAAGTCGAGAGTGAACCCCGATTCATCGGAAAACATGACGTTGCTCCATCGACGATTGTCCCAGCGCTGTCGTCCCCAACACCAATTACGCCTTGCTGCGAAGTGACGTTCAGTCAAACGTGGAATTATTCGAGGTCGTCGAGCATACAAATTCCAGCTGTGTAGGCGATTTCGGATAGTCTGACCACTGACTCGCACATCTGTCGCTCGGTTCAGCTGCTGTCTTTCTGAGGCACTTTAATGGCGGTTACGTAATGCTGTGGTTCGGATGAAACGATCCTGGTTAGCAGTTGTCTCCCTTGGACGAACTGACCGACGCCTGTCATCAACATTGACTGTCTGAAGGTAGCGTGACCACAACCTGCTAATCACCGATGGAGTAACGTTGAGAATATGAGCCACTGCAGTCTGTCTGTTGCAAGCTTCCAACATGCCACTGGCACTTAAACGTTCGTCACGTATCAGTCTTTGCATACCTCAAAAGTTACATTTCGACCAGAAACTATTGATGAACGAGTTTATACTAAGAAAAGAACGACGAGACCTCCGATAAAGCCCATTCAGTATAAATGAAAATTTCAAAACGTACCCCATAGACATTAACGCTGCGCTTGTGCGAAAAACCTGCGCGAAGTTTTCGCGGGCCGGTGACATTCATGATCCATACTAAACTCGGTAACATATTGATGTGTACAGTCACGCGTATCCAATACCTTTTTCCGAAAATATCAACGTCAGTTTGGATATCCCTTACTTTTTTTGAACTGTATACATAAAAAGCTGGTCAAATAAATAGTTGATATAAGATGGAAGAAAGGGTTATACAGTTTGGTTATATGATGTATTTTCAGCCAATAGGGCTTGTTTCAAGCACCTCTGACTAGAATTGGAATGGAGCATCCACTTTGAAACACATTCATTCAGATTTGGCATTGCTTTCCATTTGGTATTTGACTCCCAACATATAATCAATTCCGTACAAGAATGCTTTCTTACTGTTTCAATTAAAGGTTAAACGTTCTTTGTACCACTATTACATTTTCTACTACATATAAAAAGCCTATGACTTAAATTTTAGCTTTACACACCAACCGAGGTGAACACGCGAGTAATGGGATTTCAATAATACAAAAAAAAAATACACCTACAGTGGAACAACATCCAAGTTGACCTTTGGCATTGACCCCGACCCCAGAATACAGCTCAATAATATGAAGCAGCTGGTGGATCAGTAGTACCAAGGGTCAGCAAGAGACCTACAGGGATATGTACAGCCTATGCTATACTACCGTTCTAAACTACCAAGCATTACCCCCACCCCCACAAAATCACTAGGTCTACCATAACGTACTACATATACCAGCCATATAATAAAACAAAGCAATCGGTTGGTTAATAGTACCAGGCACTAACAGGGGCCTATAAGTGTATATATCGCCCATACTATAGTACCGTTCTAAACTACCAGGCAGTACCCCTACCCACAATACCCCTATGCCTAGCATTGCATACTACCTATACCAGTCATAGGATAGCATAAAGCATCAGGTGGATTAATAGTACTAAGGGCCAGCAAGAGACCTATAGGGATATGAACAGCCTATATAGTATCCCCAGATAAGTATCCTATAAAAGGTATCCTCGATAGGTATCCTCGAATAATACAACACCAGGCCATGGGTATCCTCAAATACCGAGATGAGGCTAACAGTCGTAGTAAATTATGCCTCATTGAGGGATTTGTAATGGTCCTCATAACCTCAAAATTCAATGAGGCTATGAGGGATAGTAAATGAGGATTCATTGAGGGCTTTTACATAGCCCTCATGGCCTCATACGACAAAAAGGGGATTCCATAGCCACAGGTGTTTTCAAAAAAGGGATTCCATGGGATATGGCCATTGGATATAGGCTTTTGTTATACACAAGGGAGATAACCCTGCATACAGATTATGGGAAATCAAGCAATCTGATTGGTTAGTTATAATTTATATAAATGATCTAGATATATGAAACAACAAGAGTACTTGGAATCGGGTCAGAACTAACAAGAATGGACTAGAAATTGCTAAATATAGCAATTATAAGGTATACTGTTCCAGTTGATAGGCTCTTCTACGCTACTGGAGTATACTCTAGAACAAAGGAACATGGCCAGGTAAACGTAAACTATTGCATATATAGATAGAAACAGAGAATTCTGAAAGAATTCGAAATAGTAAAAGTTGGGGTGGATTTTGGTGATTTGGAAGGATTGTCGGGTTGTTTGTGGTAATTCTACGAATCGGAAAAATATTCTTCTACAATGGAACATACCCTCCGAACATACCCCCGTCCTATTGCAGAAAAATTGGGTAACATAGCAATCACGTGCTACCATAGAAACCAAGATAGCGGCCTCTAGTATAGAAAATGGACGACGGAAGCTCGTATCACCCTAACAACACGCGCTGCGCATGCGCACTCACACCACGTATCACTATGGGGATGACGTCACAAGATGGCCGCTCACGCGGGTTACCATGACAACACAACATGGCGCCACTAGGTCACGTGACATGACGTCACTTCCGAGGTCCGACACCGAGGTCCGGCCAATGGCCCCTCAAAACCACATTACATACTACTCATATGTCTTCAACCAATCTAACCCTGCCTGTGCTGCAGTGCGAAGTTACGATGTTAGGAGTTGGCAGTTGATCGTCATTGCTCGGTGGTTCTCTCGGGGTACTCCGGCTTCCTCCACCTGTGAAACTGTCACCGACACGATATTCCATTGGCTGTTAAGGTGTCGTTAAACCCTAATAAAATAAACAAATAAATAAATAAATCCCCACCCCCTGTATATTGGCATTGGACTAACCCATCTCACAGTAAGAGCACACAAATGGTGATACCATTCCAGGAAACGAGAGTTCAAAGGGTTATGTAAAGAGTTAAAGGGTTAAATTACAAAATTACAGATTATCAGATAAAAAGGATCTCAAATTTGTCACGGTTTGACATGAAATTTCTGAACCGCCTTCATTAAAATTGGTCTGAGCCTCAGATCGATTTTTGAGAACTCGGAACAGAAATTTCATGTGAAATCGCGACTCATTATAGACACCCTCTATTTACGGATGTCCAAGGTGCTTGTTATCTCTGCACTTTTGTATGTGTGGAAAACACTTGGGTTTCTGTCACCGAAACTAAGTTTAAGGAATCGTATGGATTGGGTGCAAGTTTTTTTTTTTATTAAACTGGTGGCAGCAGTTGGGGTCAAATAGCTATCAATGCTTGCTCATTTTTTCTCTATTTCGGTCATGTGGTTATCTCATGTCTGAATATGCGTCTGCATACGCTGTTCTTTTGCAATAAATTGTAGTTGAAACAAACGATTTTGAAACAAAAGTACATTTTTTTACTTTTATTTTGAGAAACATGAAAGAATTAATGTGTTGGGTGCTCATTTCTATGAGTATCTGACTACCGTCGTAATGTTGTAACCCTTTGAACCCCAGCGGCCGCTTTTCCGGCCAGGAACATGATCCGTATAACGTCAGTATATCGGATGGCTGTTCAGTAAATATTGTGGGGTAGAGCAATCAGTATTTTCAACGTGCAGTCTGAGGCTGCACGTTAAAAATACTGATTGGTCTACCCCAAATAATGAATATGGACTCTTCTGATTGCTGCCATTGAACTGGCATGGAAGATACCACAAGAGTTCAAAGGGTTAATGAGTGATGATGAAAGTTTGAGGTAAAAATCACTAAATTTATTGGGTTAATATATGATGATAAAAGATTGAGGTAAAAATCAATAAATTTATTGTTGAAGCCATTTTATAAGAAAAATGTTAAAAATACCACATGATTTTTTTCATTAAAAAAAAAAACAAGGCGAGTTAATTGTAATGTTGGTAGATCAGACAAAGAGCATTGGAATTCAAAAAAGTACACATTTAATTAATTAGAATGTATTTATTTCTTTAATTTCAACTCATAATTATAGAAATCTTTATCGAATTTGGTAGAAGTATAGATTATAATACACAACCACCTGTGATTTGTGCCCTGACATTTAATGATGGATAAAGGTTCCCTGATATATCTAGTTGGTTGAAAATCTACAGACCTTGCTAGTGAGAATAAAATGTTACAGTGACCGTTTTGAAAACAATATAAAACATTCGCGATAACTGTCCTCCAAAACCTGTAAGAAAACATAAAAAATAGGGTGGGGGCAAGTAAAATGATGTCCCTTTTATGCAGAGCGACACTGGACAGTAGTAGAGAGATCACGGATTTTGCAGGCAAACGTCAAACGGCGACGCATATCTTTTCAGTGCATTTCTTTCAAGAAGTGATAAATTAAGTACATATAGGGTTGTAAAAAGAAAATGTGCTTGATGAGATGGGGGTGGTGGGGTGTGTGTGTGTGTGTAGGGGGGGGGGAGCTTTGTGAAGTCGCCAATGTAAAAACGGCCATTGTTATAACTTATAGTTGGTTATCAACTGTCTAGTACGGGCTCTGTATTCGTTTTCAAAATTATATATTTTCTAGTGGAAATTCACTCGAGATTCAAAGAATAAGCTTAAAAATTTAAATTTGAACGGTTTAAGTTTAGAATTGTCCTTCGTTCCCATTTTATTCGACTCTCGGGGGCGCGGTGGCTCAGTGGTAGACTGTTGGACTGGTATTCTAGAGGTCCCGAGACGACCCGCGTTGTGTTCTTGGGCATGGCACTTTATCCCGGTTGCCTGCATGGGGGCACGATGACGCCGTGTACTAAGGTGTACTGCACGTCGATGGTTCACATGTCTTCATCCGCTGTAATCCTGCTTGAGCGGACCTTGAACAGAGTTAGAATGTTGAGGAGCTGACAGTTGCTCGTCGATGCTCGGTGGTTCGCTCCGCGTACTCCGGCTTCCTCCAACCATAAAACTGTCACGGTCACGATTAGCCACTGTGCATAAGTATGTGACCTTATACACCAATAAATATAAATATTAATTCGACTCTCAGTCACTTTGTATAATAGTGTCAGAGTTTACCAATGAATAGTGAAAAATTAACTCATCTGTGAACAATTACTTTCTTTGCGTGTATCGACTGTTTTTGTTTTTCTCGCTCCAAATTATAAATGGCATATATTTTAACCGAAAATGGTGGAGAGAATTGTTTTCTATTTGCCAGCAATCCTTTTCGGGACTAACTCTTGTTCTTAAATATGAGAACGGGGACTTAACTATGTACTGCTAATTTGGCTAAACCTTTGGTTCTGTCGTACAGTGTTGATCGTCTGTCAATATGAAGATTGCAGATACCCCCAAAGTCGTTTGTAGATATTGAAGAAATAAGGTCTTCCAATTGTAGCCAATGCTGTGGACAAATTAGGAATGTGACTGCACCGAACATAAAATTAACTTTCCTATATTTTACCCTTCGAACTCGAGTGGCCCTTTTTCCGTCCAGGAACATGATGCGTCATAATGCCATTAAATATGATGGCTGTTCAGTAAATGTGTGGGGTAGACCAATCAATATTTTCAACGTGCAGCCCTGAGGAGTACTAAAATGCATTTCAAATGAATTTAGAAGCGGAGTTTGGAGAAGTTCTTTGTATATTCCCCGATGTGAACGGAAAACGTCTCGTTCTGCCAACAAGTTTAACCATGTGAGCAGTAGGAGATCTGGAGATCGGCCCAGATTGGCCGGACCCCTCAGGGAACCTAGGAAGGAAAGTAGTAGGAGATGTGGAGATCAGCCAAGATTGAAGGTACCCCGCAGGGGACCAGGGAAGTAAAGTAGTAGGAGATGTGGAGATCGGCTCAGATTGGCCAGATCCCGCAGGGGACCAAGGAAGGGAAGTAGTAAGAGAGGGACGAAACGGGGCTGGATGTCTGGAGAATCCTCATTTTTGCCCAATAATAGACGTGTTTCTTTGAATAAGAGTAACTTTATTTGCCCGGCTATTCCTAAAATCTTCGGTTACATCCTGTTTATCTAGTTCGAATTCCTTCGGAATCGTTTGCTTTTATCTATGTATCTACAAGCTATTTTTATGACTTCTGATTTTCTCAGATGTGTCTGTGTGCTAGTACAAGATATGTAACAGTGTGACGGGATCGCGGTGGCTCAGAAGCTAGAGGTGCAGGCTGCAAGCTGAGAGGTCCTCGGTTCGAATCTCACCCGCGGCAAGACAAGACACTTCACCCCATTGCCCACGTGGGGGCACGGTGGCGCTGTGTACAAATGTGTACTGCATGTCGATGGTGCACCTGTCTTCAAGCAATGCTAATCCTGCGTGTGTTGAGTGAGAATGTTGGGGAGCTGACAGTTGCACGCCTTTGCTCGGTGGTTCTCTCCGGGTACTCCGGATTCGTCCACCCGTAAAACTGTCGTGGTCATGATTAGCCAATGTGTAGAAATATGTAACCTTAAACACCAATAAATAAATATAACAGTGTGTACACATATACGGCATATGGGCACATACAGGTGAAAAAAGGATTCTGTAGGCATAGTAAGAACATAGAAGGGGTTGCAGGAATGTGGGGCTTGTGTTTGGTGGAATGTATTTGTGAGCTAATGCACAATGTGCGCGCATCACATCCGGCACATGGGTACATGCTAGATGTGCGGATATGTGCTAGTTAAGGAATAGGGCGTGGCTTGGAGTTGCCTACGCCCATATAGTGCCCAGTGAAGTGGTGTCGTTCCCGACGCGAAGCGGAGGGAACACCGCCACCTCACTGGGCACTATATGGGCGTAGTCAACGACAAGCCATGCACTCGTCCTTATGTTATATCGAACAACCCGAAAATGCAAATTAACCAAATAATCTACCATCCAAATTGTAAACATGTAATGATGTTTTTATTTTAAACAATAAAGGAGAAATGGGAATAATGTGTGGATATTGATAACTGTTCGACACAATGATACTGTTCCTCGCCTCTGTCAATGTCTCACTCCGGGTTCTAAGGGTAGATCACGACGAGTCGAAGAATCCAGAGCTGCCCTTAGAATCCGGAGCTCGATTCGGATACATATTTTGTACATCCACGTAATGGTAATAATCTCTATTTATCGGAACGTATACCCTCGGACAACTTTGCGGCTACTCTTGCGACACTAAAAAAACGAAGTGTATATTTTTATGTAAATCGAATTGTCTAACAGGTGGCCGGGTTTTCTGCCACCATTTTGGATAAATCGTTGCTTTGTACGTTTTTATAACTAGAAAATACATATAGTGCCCGTTCTAAAAATAGAAAACATATAGTGCCCGCATGTTGTGACCCTTCAGCTCTGTGCTGGGCAACTACACGAACTAGGGTATCACCTTTCAGCCAATCAGAATGCAAGGAAGTCACGTGATGTATAATATTACACAATGTATGCACATCACATGCAGCACTTGGGCACATAGACGAAAAAGGGATTCTGTAACCACAGACGTTTTTCAAAAAGGGATTCTCCTTGTGGGGTTCCGTAAGAAAGGATATCTATTGGAGGATATCTGTTCGAGGATAGTTTTGGCCCCTAGCACCTGATCGGCTTCTGGTTTCTATATCACCAACACCTCCATAGGTCTAAAACCATAACTTGTCCAAATTCGCCATCGTCTGTCTATCCTATGATTTGCTTCTACTGTAGACTCTCAATACTATAGTCTTCTACCACCATTCCGGTGAAAGAGGTTTCTATATGCATAGACAGACTAAAGAAGGAATTGGTGTATACCGGGTCATCTTGTGTCCGGCGTGGTGACCAATTAGAGTAGTTTTCCTATAATTTGAGTATTGATTTTTGTTTATTTTCATTTTTCATTTTAATTTCTCATTTTAATTTTGCATTTGCATTTTCATTTTGAATTTTCATTTTTGAATATTACCCACTATCAAAGTTTGATTTGTGGAGTTATATATAAATGACGTTTCTGCACTGAATGAAACAATTGCTGGATGGGAGAACACAATATTAACAGCTATTTGCCTATAATTTCAATATGTGAATGTTAAATTTGATTTTGGATTCTTTATTTTAGTTTTGAATTTTAATCTTTTATTTCTATTTTTAGACATACCGGCCCCCACCCACCACCCTCACCCCTTTTCGGCATCGTTGCACTCAAATATTGATCAGGATAGTTTCCCCGTCAGGTTCTCATTGATTCAATACATGAAGGAAGATGAAAAAATAATCTCTAAAATAAGTGGTCAAGGATTGAAACGCGTTATCACAAACCAGACGTTCTTCACCGATACATGAACATGTGTTTACATACAGATAACGACTGGGGCACCGTGTCTCGTAACGTAATCGCCCATACGCATGCGTGTCACTGCATGTAATGTGCTCGCGCACACACAGAAGAAAGCCAAGGGGAATCCTGGTAAATATGCCTTAGATCAACATCTATACTACTTTTGTGGGGACGAAAATCATTATTGTATTTTGAAAATTTTAGCCAGCTCAGCGCGAACTTTTGTCGTTTTCTACAATGGTGGTAAAACTTCATTAACTTTTAATCCGTGAGTTTACAGCAATAATATATATCCTCTTATAATTCGAACGAATAGGTTTCTTAATAAAACAAAATCATGGAACGTGTGCTGAATCTATTATGCACTTCACGGCCATTTCAATCTCTCCTTCATTTTTGTATGGAAAGGAAAAGTACCCGGACCTTATGGCCAGCTATCTCCAATACCAGAGAGCCATGTACGAGAACAATTCGATCTAGAGAGGCCTATAAGAGAAAAATATTCCCTTTAAAGGTAGTAAGGTGGTATACGATATTTGATCAACACCGCTCAAACGCAATTAGCCTATATACGACATTTGTCACCAAAGTCTATACTGCCCTTACTCTATCACACACATTTACATGACTGTGTTGAGCAGGAATATTATGTGTGGAGCATATTCCATGATAACTATTACCCTGAAACACATAAAACCAGAAAAAAACATCCAACAAGGGTCACGCAATTTTCTTAATTTTTGCTGTATTTTGATACCCAACTTAGTGTGTTAAAACCAATCTAACAATAATTGGTGGCTCTGCTATTCTACTAACTCTAATTCTGTTTTATGAAAATCAAGGGGTGTGCCTCCGCTTTGATGCATTTACAGCCCCTCCCCACCTCCGCTTCCACACTCACATAAACATTCGTACATGGCATATCATCTTGTATGTATGTCATGATCAACACCTGCATACTATTAGTTATCCTTGTGTTTTCAGAGGCGAAGCCGAAGGGTGTATGAGTTCCCAGACGGGTGTAAATTCCCATACACCCTGGAAAACACAGGGATAACGGATTTATTTCCAAGAATTTTGGTGTACTTAACACTTTAGCCTACATTGTGGGAAAAACTGACAGAAAAGTTGTACTTTGTAAGTTTCTTAATAAAACCAGACAAATATGGATGTCATTGGAACTGGCCCAATGAGCCAGTTCCAAAGACATCCATATCTGTAATATTTTATTGCACATCAATTTCAAATTTCCTGTATTTTTATTTTTGTTCTGACATAACCGAGCAGAAAGTATGAATTAATAATTAAAAATGGGTACTTTTTTTGCCAAAGAGCCTGCTATTGTATATTCTTGTTTTTACACCGCAAGTTATATCTTACCTCTAAGCCAATCAAAACGCAGTATTTTGTTTCATTTGGAAATAAACTACTTTAAACAAATTGTGACACTATACTTGGCAAGCCAGAAGAAACCAAACTATTACCTGCTTATCCGATGTAAATCCGGTAATCGGTTTTTACACGAAATGGAACAACCGGTGGTTCATGAACTGCAAATATGCTTGTTCAAGTCCCCATTTTCTAGAAGTCTTTGATTTATTAGATATGCTTTTCTCTCCCAGAATTGCCCATTATCAAACTCGGCAGATATGGCTTTAAACTCGACCGATATGGTGCCGATATGAACCAAGCTAGAGTTGTACCCCTTGATGCGTTACTAGACGCAATCAATTCGTTTTCACTAAAGTATTCACAGTAGTTATTTAAGAATTGAATGCAATTTTTATAATCTTTATTGAAGTATGAACGTGTGGGGATGGGTACAAATTATGTATGAATCCCGAAGGGATTCATACAATTTGTACCCATTCCCACACGTTCAAACTCCAATAAAGATTATACAAATTGAATTCAATTCTTATAATTACATTCCGTAACTGTTTAAACTACTTTTTACCAAACAGCAAAGCAGAAAGACGAAATAAAACATGAACGAACGAACGAGGCGAAAAACCACCCTCACACAAAATACAAACTGCACAACTCTGATTTTTAATTTTCACAACTTTAGAAATGGAAACGAGTATTTTAGTAACGGCCTTTATATGCCACAGTTGGGAAATGTCACCAAAGAAAGAGCAGCGGAGTTGATCACTGCGAGAGGCGCTAAAAGTTAAAAACCCGCCCAAACACCGCCCGAATTACAATCTGTCAACTGCGCTCTACCGTAAATGCGTGTCAAAGTTAGACCAAATGTATTCATTGGAAAATGAATTACATTTGGTCATGACGTTTTCACCCGGCTGACCAATGGGAATTGAGTATTTGGACCCAAAACGTATAACTGCATTAACAATGTAATTATTCGTCGAACGCAATCAGCAAAATTGGCGTTACCGGACATGGTGGAATGATTTGAAGTAAAGTTTTGTGTGAAGAGGGATTAATGATGGCCATAAGTAATGACTAGGTGATGAAGAGAAGAATGAAGGGAGTTGTACAGAAATTCATCGCAAACTAAAATCCTGA
This sequence comes from Pictodentalium vernedei, assembly GCA_031216915.1. Lineage (NCBI taxonomy): Eukaryota > Metazoa > Mollusca > Scaphopoda > Dentaliida > Dentaliidae > Pictodentalium > Pictodentalium vernedei. Next base: position 245,063,490 of record CM062290.1, on the reverse strand, counting down.
GTCGTAAGCAGAGATTCGCCGAAGTGGCAGAAAAGATAGTTCAGCTACCCGAACATCGACGCTTCCTCAGTGGTGAACCCGAGACGTTCCGATAGCTGAACTAGGGGTAGGAGAAGAGGAAGCGCTGGACTTTGGACTTTGAACTTTGTGAAAAGAATGAGAAACAATAACACTGTCAGAAAACTGTAACAGATCTGAGAATTTTTGTAATTATTTGGTTTGGTTTAATAAATATGTATTGGCGTTTAAGGTCACATATTTCTGCACAATGGCTAATCATGTCGACGACAGTTGTACGGGTGGAGGAAGCCGGAGTACCCGGAGAGAACCACCGAGCAGTGGCGAGCAACTGTCAGCTCCCCAACATACTAATTCCACACAAGCAGGGTTAGCATTGGTTGAAGACAAGAGCACCATCGACGTGCAGTACGCTTTACCACACAACGCCACCGTGTCCCCACGTGGGCAATGGGGTGAAGTGTCTTGCCCAAGGACACAACGCGGTTGCCGCAGGTGGGATTCGAACCGAGGACCGCTCGGCTTGCAATCTGCACCTCTACCTACTGAGACACCGCATCCACAGGTTTAATAAATAACGAGGTTATAACTTGCTTGGTCCCATATCGGCCGAGATATCAGCCCTAGGTAACTTCTGTCTCAGGCTGATTTAAAGTTACCTCGGATAACTAACATAATAATAACCTCTGAATATTAAAGCACATTAAAATAAGCTACATAGCATGCTCCATATTACACATCCTTCCTCTTTAAAGACAGTATGTTTTATTTATAAAACAATATATTCATGGTTTTAAACCTTGTGCCATTATTATATCATAATTGTTTATAAAGTATTAAGTTTAAAAAATAAAATAGCATTAATCAACAGAATTGTGGTATGCATGCCTAGTCCAAAGCTGAATGCAACATTGGACACATGCTCACTCCCCTTACCCGTTAAACAGTTCTCAGGGATTCGTTTTTCATGTTTATTCATGGCTCAATTTGTATGACCTTGTTTTGGAATAGTAACTCCAGCTGGTGCCCCTCCCCAATGGTAAAAAAGGTTTTCATCCTGCTGCATGTCGCTCTGTGTGTACAATTATACATAATTTATCTTGCCGGTGTGTGTGTATTGGGGTGTAGTGGGGGAGGGGGGAGTTGTTACCCACGCGGTTATCCCTTCTCATTTTACCACACATCAACAGATCTTCCAGCAGTTAACCTTATAATGTTATCAAACATTTTCAAACGAGGGGTGGGGGGGGGGGGGGGCTTTAGATTTATGCTTATTTTTTGAAAATGTTCAATATTAACTGAAAGTTTACTGGATTTGAGAGACAGGCTGCACTGTAGAAAAATATTACCGAGAAATCAGTCCCGGAGACGTCTGTTTTAACGATTGCTTTATTTATTTATTTATTTATTTATTTATTTATTTATTTATTTATTTATTTATTTATTGGTATTTTAAGGTCACATATTTCTGCACAATGGCTAACCATGACCGTGACAGTTTTACGAGTGGAGGAATCTGGAGTACCCGGAGAGAACCACCGAGCAACGGCGAGCAACTTTGGCTCCCCAACATACTAGCTCCACACAGGCAGGGTTAGCATTGGTTGAAGACAGGTGCACCATCGACGTGCAGTCCGCCTTAGTACACAACGTCACCGTGCCCCCACGTGGGCAATGGGGTGAAGTGTCTTGCCCAAGGACACAACGCGGTTGCCGCCGGTGGGATTCGAACCGAGGACCTCTCGGCTTGCAGCCTGCGACGATTGCTTTACAGCAACTGTAGTTTCTTTTATGTCATATCGAACAAAATAATAATGTCCCCGCTAAAATGTGTAGAAAATAACACGGATATTTGAGTTTGCATCTTTTGTATATATCTTGAAGCAATCGTCTTCAAATTAAAAAAAAATATCGAATAAATGTGTTTTATCACGTTCGTATCTGAAACCTTTAAACAATATTACAGAGACATAAACATAATCGCCAAGTTTAGCAAACAATTCGCTTTGCGTTTACGTCTTGGTAGTATATTTTCTTAGTAAGAAGTGCGCACATGCGCTTTGTTTATATAGCCTGATCTCTGGCATTCAAGATGGAGGACGAATTTCAGAAAAGGTTTATTGGCCAGATTGATCAAAAGACATAAACAATAACACAAAGTAAAACATCAAATGATCAGAAGGGTAAGCAAACATTTTTGTAATAAAGAATATGAACTTTGATTAAGAACAAACAAGTCTATTGGAAACATAAGCTTTCGTGTGACGCAAGAATGTACAGAAGTCAGTGCAGTCTCCCTTAATTTGAAGATGTTGCGGATTACGTTTCAAATTAACCTGATTAATGCACATGCAGTTTCTTGATTGTTTTGCCTATTCATGTTGAACTGACTTTCCTGTTCATGTTTTTGAATTTACTATTTTCATTCGACATAAGAGTAAAAAGTTCATTCTCGAAGATGTATAAGCTGGACAGACCAGCAGAAAATGCAGCGGATTCTCAATATCGCCAAATTTAACCCTTTGTACCGCAGCGGACGTTTTTCCGCCCAGCAACATGATACGCCACAACGTCATAAAATAGGATGGCTGTTCAGTAAATGTGTGGGGTAGACTAATCAATATTTTCAACGTGCGGCCCCAAGGCTGCACGTCGAAAATATTGATTGGTCTACCCCAAATAATGAATATGGACTCTTCTAATTGCTGTCATTGAACTGGCATGGAAGATACCACTAGAGCTCAAAGAGTTAAATTCACACGACCTTTCCTCAACCGGACAGGATAGTTGTAGAGCCAGGGATTTGGGATTAGTTTCGGCTTCAAATAGATTGATGCTTCGATTCGAAATCATTTCGATTATTCGAAAAATTCGAATCCTGGAGAGCCAGAGTTCACACATGTCTTTAATGTCGACCTTCTGAAGATGACAACTCATTCTGCAGTTTTCTGGGGAACTAGATTAACTGTATGCCGTCGAAATAGATAACATTTACTCGGAAAAACCCTAAAAATGTAATTTCTAGTGAAAGAGAAGATCGTGTTACGTCAAGTTTGTACAAGAAATCGCCTCGCAAGGCATTTCAGATTGCGTCTTCATCCACTCAAGAGACGATATATGACATTTTTGTTCGTCCAATTTGAATTTAAATGCAAATGCACCAGAACCCCGTCCCGTGTATGGTTCTAATTAATTGCACATCGAGTCTATGCACCTGTCCATGGCGACATTTCTACACGGAATACCTTTGTTTGCCATATGAATAAAAACACATAGAATGACACGTCCGTGTGAATGGGTTAATCGATATGACACGAGTGCAATCGCGGTAGGATAAAACGACAGGCCGCAGGCCTCGAGTTTTATCCTTCTGCGATGGCACAAGCGCCATATCGATTAACCCATTCACACTCACGCGTGTCGTTTTGTGTTTATTACACACCATCACTTCTAAAAAGCAATTATTAGAAGGACACTCAGCATCATCGTTCAAAAATAGTCTATCAACGATTTCCGTTCGGCACATGCGTGCGGAACGGTTTTCATTTTCCGCATGGTTTATTGTTGCTGTAGGTGGGTAATTCATAGAACAGGTATGTAATAAACTGCTAAAACTTATAGAAACAAGTGATAGATCCATCTACTTGTACTTGGGGTTCGATGGTAAGAAATAGTCCAACCAGTTCGCATTCTGATACTAGATACACGTCGTAGATCGACAGCATCAGGAAGACAGCCGTATCTTCTTAACAACTGGGAAGTAGATTCGATTCGAGACACGATTCCAACCTTTTGTCTGATTCGATTCGCGCGAAATATTGGGGCTCGTCGGACCCTAGGCTGTAGTATAAGGTGATCCTGTTGAATCGCAAGCACATGGTTACTTGCTCGCAACCGTCTAAAACATATTCACGCCCTTTGTCGATTGCGTATGTATTCAATCCAGTTACAATCGGTATTCCACTTTATACGTTCGGAGTTTATTTTCCCAAAACGCCTGCTCCCTGCTCCCTTATGTAAGTTGTCTTTGAGAAGCGCAATAATTATGTTCGTCATCAGAATTTGATATGAATTCTAAGTCATACAATCCCAACGAATGTTTTTTTTTAATTAGAGTCACTAATATTTTGTTTTTTTTTAATATTGTAGCATCGCGGTTAGCTGTGAATTCGGCCCGGAGCATTATTATTCGTGAACAAAAGTAGCCATCCGTAACGTAACGTAACGTCCAAGTTAATGGGGCTAATACGTCACAATTCCATTAAGTGGGATGGCTGCAAAGTGAATGCGTGGTGAAGTTGACCAATCAATATTTTCAAAATATTAAATATTAATTGGTCTACCACCCTCCTCTTCAATTGCTGCCATTGAACTGACATACAGCCAGTGTTCAAAGGGTTAAGAATAACGTACATATTTATACCATTCAATATTGATTGTATATTGGTATATTAAAATCGTAAGCCTCTTTAACCCTTTACCTAACATGAAAAGCAGACGACACTTGCAAAAAAAATTCTTGAATAACTAATTTTTTTCATTTTTTGTCTCAAAAACATAGGTTATGACCCCTCGTTGGAACGAGCTCGACGAGCTCGTTCCAACGAGGGGTCATAACCTATGTTTTTGAGACAAAAAATGAAAAAAATAGTGAAAATTAATTGGCGATTTTTGAGAATAGCGCTGGCCGGTTTTGGCCGTTACGTTGGGTAAAGGGTTAAGTCATGGAACGAAGTTGGAATGACTTTTTGGGATCGTTAGACTTTTTTTTCATTTTTCTTTTCTTATTTAGTCTCTCCCATTTATATAGTTTTAACGCTACACTCACGAAACGCGGCGCACAACAATTAATGACCTGGTTTGAATGTAGGGGAGCCAGGTGTTTGATTTTCGATCTTTAACCAAAACAATTTACAGTTGAATATGTTTTTCCTAATATTTTAATATGAACTCATGTATCAGGCCCCTTTCTTTCACAGATTCGAAATAAAATTTCCACTAAAAACCATATCTAAAAATGTGGTGCTGTCCTGGGAAATCCCCAAAACTTATAGCAGAAAGCCGAGGTGACGTCATACAGTGTATTGGAGTACAAAATTAGAATGTCTCCAACTTTTTTTTAAATTTTAGTATCTTGTAAAGCTCAAAGAATTAGGAGACAGCTGTTTTTTGGGAGTTTGCCGATTCATGGCCAATGGTGACGTTTTTACGTCACTTCAGACTTAGAGGTCATTTTGCACATTTCTCATTGAAAACACTGGTTTTCAATCACGCACAGCTCAGTATAAATAATGCACACAACTATGAAATTTCACGGGCTTTTACCTTCATGGTGGCTCAATTAAAAGCATTTGTTTCAATTTCATGAATTAACCATTTTTCCAAAATAACGCCAATTTCACGGTTTTTTGATAAACCTTCACTTTCTGTCGGATCGTTGAACGCTCACACTAGAAATAATGGATATATATTATTCAATAAAAAATATCGCAAATGCTATTATTTTAGCTGACGAACTATTCATCTGAGCTGCAGTTGAGGTGACGTCAGGTTGTCACCGTCCAAAACATTAAAGTTTGCCGAATTTACAAGAAAGTTTAATATGTTGTATAGTTCAAAAAATAAAAAAAAGATATCTGTTTTTTTATTTTCTAATTTAACGTTATTTATTTTCAACGCCTTTACGTTACTCTGTGTTTTTACATTCCTCCCATTTTGTGACAACCCAACGTCAAAAACGGCAAAAGATACTCCTGTAAAAGTTAAACACTCATTGCAATGGGTAGTTGGAAGCATGTTGTGGCACAACTGTATGCTCATTGACGCAACCAATTTGACGCAGTGATGTCAAATGTGACGGAGGTGGAAAAAAGTAAAAAATAAATTCCACTTTTGGATGGTTTGACCTTCTGGCCTTCAGCATTCATGGTCCGAAACAGAAAGTTGAAAACATTTTAAAATCAGATTCAGTCACCGGAGATAAGACATAAACATCCGGGGTACACCCTTCCCCCTTTTTCCGACACCCCAAAACTTCAAAACACAGCACTAAATTAATATCACAGACGGTTAGAGGAATAATTAAATTCAAACGCTGCCAATTTGTATCTAGATAGCCGGAAAAATGCTGACACAATGACATAAATGCCAATCGAGCATCGGAAAATGTCAAAATTAAATTTCACTTTATGGAGTTGAAATCAAAATTAAATTTCACTTCCCGGAGTTGAAATCTTCGGACATTTTTACTCTGTGGACCGACTCGATCAAGCCGCGTGCTTCGATGGATGACTTCTTGTAATTAGGCTTTCCCCTCTGGAAAAGGCTATCGTTTTTTCTACGGATTATTAGGCTTTTTCCTCTGGAAAAGACTATTGTTTTTCTTCGGATTAGTATTATTTTTTTTTTTTTTTTGGGAGGGGGGGGGGTTGTTTTTTTTTTCCACACACTTTGTCCGTACGATTCAGAAGCCATTTTCGAACCGATTTTCACACAACTTTGCACACGCATAGAGGAGCACAAAATTAAAAATGTACAGAAGCAGAATTTTTGATTAAACCCTTTTTCGCCAGAATTGGAAAAAACTGTCAAAATTATAGTTTCTAGGAACTTTCTCGAAACGCTTCTTGTAGATTTTTTTTAAACATTCTTCATTGTTGGACCTGTCTCTAACACGACCATTAATATACAAGAGATATTAGGCAATGCATTTGTTAACCCACCACAGGCTGCCAAACATCGAAATATTGATGAAATGGGCTGTTTTCGGGCCCCCACAGCATCCAAACGATACACGAGAGATAAACATAACTTCATTTATTGGAAGTGGAATTCATCGAGAATCATTTTTGTAAGTAATAAAGCTATTCAAAAAACAAGCCTTAACCCGTTTGGGGCTGGTTAAACTGTAATATCAATCTAAAGCTCAAAAAGTCATGTTCTCTGTGGATTTCTCTAAAGGAGTCTAGAAGATTTTTAAAAAAATGCCCATTCGCAGGTCTTAGTGTGACATTACAAGATGCATGGACAAAATATTCCGGTGAGCATTTGTTAACCCTCTAAGGGCTGCCAAACGTCAAAATTGTGATAAAATGGGCTGTGTTTGGACACCAACAGCACCCATTTGTTATGACACAAAGAAAGATATCTTCTTTTATCGGACGCGTAACTTTAAGGAAACATTTTGTAAGTAGTAAGGGTATTCGAAAGTCGAAGTCTTAACCCATTTTGCGCTGGTTAAAGAGAGATACCTCTTAAAAGCTTAAAATTCCCATTTTCGGAGGATTTCTCCAAAAACATCTCGTAGCTTTTCAAGCATAATTCACTATTCGCAGGTCTTTGTGTGACATTACAAGTTGCATGGACAAAATATTCAGGTGAGCGTTTATTAACCCTCTACAGGCTCCTAAAACATCGTACTTTTGAGAAAATGGGCTGTTTTGGGGCACCCACAGCACTCAATGTGTACCCGAGAAATAAACATAATCTCCTTTATTGGAAGTGGAATTCATCGAGGATCATTTTTGTAAGTAATAAGGTTATTAAAAAAACCAAGCGTTAACCCGTTTTGGGCTGGTTCATGTTTTACGTGGATTTCTCTAAACATATCGGTAGATTTCCAAGAAAAAACTGGTTATTCGCAGATCTTGGTTTGACATTACAAGTTGCAAGAACAAAATATTCTTATAATTGTTTGATAACCCTCCACAGACTCTCAAACATCAAAACTTTGATAAAATAGGCTGTTTTCAGCTACCCACAACACGTATGTGTAGCAGAGGAATAAAACATAACTACCTTTATTGGAAGTGGTATTTACCGTGGATGATTTTTGTAAGTAATAAGGGTATTCAAAAAAACCAAGCCTTAACCCATTTTGGACTGGTTAAACAGTGATGCCCATCAAAAGCTTAAAAATTCATGTTTTCCCTGGATTTCTTCCAAAAAACATCTTGTAGGTTATCAGAAAAATTGGCCATTTACAGGTATTAGTGTGATATTACACGTTACATGGACAAAATATTCCGTAAGCATTTGTTAACAACCCACTGACTGCTAAACATCAAAATTTTGATAAAATGGCCTGAGTTTGGACACCAACAGCACCCAACGGGTATGCCACAAAGAAAAGTACCTCATTTTATCGGACGCAAAATTTATAGGGAAAAATGTTTGTATGTAGTAAGGGTATCCAAAAATCCAAGTCTTAACCAATTTTGGGTTGGTTAAAAAGATATACCCCTTAAAATTCCCATTTTCTGTGGATTTCTCCAAATGCTTCTTCCAGATTTTGAAGACAAAATGACCATCAGCGAGTCTTTGTCTGGCCTTACATTCTGCAGAGACAAAATATTCCGTTAAGCGTTTGTTAACCCTCCACGGGCTGCTAAACATCAACATTTGGATAAAATGGACTGTTTACAGGCACTAGCAGCACCCTATTGGTATGTAAACGACGAACAAAACTTCTTTTACCGTGCATAGAATTCACTGAGGGTCATGTTTGTAAGTAGTAAGGGTATTTAGAAGAATGAAGCTTGACCCATTTTGGACTGGTTAAACAGTGATACCCATCAAAAGCTTAAAAATTCATGTTTTCCCTGGGTTTCTTTAAAAACATCTTGTAGATTTCAAGAACAAATGGCCATTCTCAGGGCTTAGTGTGACATTACAAGCTGCATGGACAAATATTCCGGTGAACATTTGTTAACTCTCTACTGGCTGCCAAACATCAAAATTTTGATAAAATGGGTTGTTTTCGGACACCAACAGCATCCGATGGATATGTTACGGAGAAACAAAACTTTTTTATCAGAGGCAAACGTTATAGGTGAAATGTTTGTATGTAATAGGTCTTTGCCGGACCTTACATTTTGCATTGATAAAACATTCCATTAAGCGTGTGTTGACCCTTCACGGTTGCTAAACATCAACATTTTGATAAATTGTACTGTTTTCAGACACCAACAGCACCCAATAGGTATGTAAAAACTAAACACAACTTCGTTAACTGTGCATAGAATTCATAGAGGGTCATTTTTGTAAGTAGTAAGGGTATTTGAAAAAATGAAATTCAACCCATTTTGGACTGGATAAGGAGAGATGTCCCTTAAAAGATTAAAATTTACATTTTCCGTGGATTTCGCTAACTGACTGTTGGCGATTTTCAAGACCAATTGCACACTGGCAGGTCTTGGTGTGGTATTACAAGTTGCATGAATAGAATATTCCGCTGAGCGTTTGTTAATCCTTATACATGCTGCTAAACGTCACAATTTTGATAAAATTGACTGTTTTCGGACACCAACCGCACCAAACGGGTATGTAATAGATAAACATAACCTCTTTTGTAGGACTCAGAATTCATGAAGGATAATATTTGAAAGTATTAAGGGTATTCAAAAAACCAAGCCCTAACCCTGTTTTGTCGGATTAAAGACAGACAGCCCATGCCGTGTACGCTGCCTATATTACCTATAAAATCGACACCCCCACTAAATCTACTGCGAGGTGTGGTGTCGGACTCGACCACCTGGCCTCATTAAATAACACTCCGTCGTATTTTGCAGCTTGGATTTCCCCAAGAAGCAAAGACAAAAATACGTCCGCGAAAAATAGTGCCATATATTTTATTTAGTCTGTATTTTGTTGTCACCCACATGTACCTAAAAATTATTAAATGATAGAATTCGACACATGTCTCTCTTAAAACATGAAAAAAACTTGATTTATTACATTTTAGGATTGCGCATGCGTATTTTTTAGAAGATTCTCTGTCTGATATTAATCTTCGGCGTCAGTCTTTGATCTCGTCCGGGACGATCAGTGATTAACACCTTTTCGACACGAGCCATCGAAACTGAAAATACAAAAATAATCAAAGTTCACTAAAACCTTTTGCAGAATCGTGTTTTTCAGAAAAAGCTTTCGCGATTGTGTGTATTATTTTCAAAATTCCGATCAGTAATCACAAAATTATAAATATGTAGTTGTCAATAACAAAATTGAAAGCATGTCGGTCAAACTTGCATGACTTCAGAACTCGACTCGAGTGAAATACGGCGGTGATGTAGTTCAAGGACGGGAGTAAGGAACGCTGATATCGAAGCAGGTTTTAAACTGTCCATGGAGTTTGTGTTTTCCGCTTTACTGCAAATAGGTTTCCCGTTGTTTCTTGTTGAAATGTTGTTTCCGTCAAGGCCAAGCACCATAGAAAATTTGGAACACTGGGAAATGGGATACGGACACCAGCCACATGGACAACTGCCCCCTATTAAAATTAACAAACGGGGACATCTGCCCCGCTGCTGTTTCTTTTTACCTAGGACACCTCTACCCTTGCTGTTTTTTTCACCAAGTTCACATGCCCCCGTTTGTTTACTAACGGACCCCTCCCCCATTTACTTTTTTATCTTTAGAAGCACAAGGGGCCGACGGGGAGAGGGCGTAGTAAGGAGCATAGCTGGCACACTGCCCTAGGGAAAGGGCCCTGAAAATATGGGTTGCCCTGCCCTCTGGTGCTCCCAGTGGCCCTGCGAAGCACCTCTAGTTGTTGTTATGTTAGATGTTGGGAGAAAAAAGTAAAAATAAGTTTTTAGCGAGCCAAAATTCTGGCGGGGTATGATGTGGAGGGGGTGGGATGGGGGCTCGATTTGAGAGTCTGATTTGCAATTCACAGGATGGGGAGCAGAGTATAACTAAGAAGTAAGGATGTCGATGTACGATTTCCAGTGAATCCTCTCCAAGATGAACTCAAAAGTAAGTGTATATTTATTTATTATCAAGAATAACCGCCCGTAAGTTCCACTCTCACTGTGTCCCGTTTCATCGGTCAATTCTACGGTGTCCCATGCCAGCGGTCGATTTCTCCATACAAAATTACCAAGCTTACCACCCCCTCCCTGTCCCTTTCTCCGATCAAACACACATTGAAAGGTACTCCTCACTTCGTATTCCACACTGCTCTGCATGATAAGAAAGCAGTAAATAACGTTAGCTACAATGGGATCAGTTACTTATAATATCAAATACAGTGCTGACGCTATAGCAGTTCCTCGACAGTGGGGCCAGGTACATAATACTAGTCCTTAATACGGCTATACACTACCCCTCCTCCGCCTCAGTGTATAGAGCCATCTTACAGACGCTTTGTTGTGACTAAGGAACTTCCAGTACAAAAGGGGAGTTCCCCAACATGGGGGGGGGGGGGGCAAGTATTTACTACTCTTTAAGGCGGTTATCAAATGCAGTGATGGCGCCAACATTTCCCTGGCAGTGAGGCAAGGTATATACTAGTTTGTAAAACTGCTATACTGCCCCTCATCCATCCCAGGGTATATTTTATCTGTACAGATTATGAACAACACTTCCTATTTATATATGTAATTATTGTCACCTATAACTTAAATCAAATGGTTTCGCGCGCCGAAGTCGCGCAGGGACGGTATGGGGAGCAAGCCCCTTTCGACCCTCATCCCCTATTTGTTTTTGTAGGATGTCGAGGCGTGGTAGAGGAGGAAAAGGAAGGAGGGAGGTGGCTTAGCTCCGTCTGTGCTTTTTCCGGCTCTTTTTCTTTGGAGGTGGTTGAGATGGTGATGTGGAAGTCGAGGATGCAGGGGTTAGTAGCTGGATTGTGTTTAGTGTCTTTTTGAATCTGTCCTGGATTGTTCCCTGTACGCGCGGCTTTCGGCGATGGCTTATTTCCCCAACTCGAGCTCTCGTTTAGCCAGCTCTAATGCTCTTCTTATCCTAGGGTCTTCGATGACTGCAGACTGAGGTGGCTGTATTTCTCTGATTGGCTCACCCGGGCTATCCGGTTGAGAAGGACGTGGGGAGTGACGGGTGGGAGGTGGTGAAAAAGCAACCTCCGGTTCCTCCTCAGTCTCCACCAGACGTTCCTCATCCAACAGTACCGGCTCAGGAGCAGGCAGTTGGTTGAGTGTGCTAGTGTGACTAGGAGGGGAACTGGCAGCTGCTTCCAGGACCTCCACCCCCTCACTCAACTCTTCCTTCCTATTTCGGAAGGCATCCAGGCGCAGGGCGCTCCTGCGCTTGGTCGATGAACTCTTCTTCCTGTACTTTCTCTTTCTCTCTTCAGGGCCTCCGTGCCCCTTCGGATGAGGACCAGTGGGAGAGGGGATCCTCTCACCAAAGCTGCTACCTCTCCCTGAAGAGGGTGGTGTCTTGGATGTCTCTACCTCAAATTCCAGGCTCAGGTGGACTCTCTTGCCTGTCTCCTGGACAGTCCAGGTGACAGGACAAGAGATGCCCAGAGCTGATATGGTTCTGATGAGTCCCTCTGGTAATTCCAGTTTTTCCATAATTGTTAATCAGGTGCTCATGCGCTGAAGTCAGAAGTGTGCATCTAATGACTGAACGTGCACTGTGAATGAATGAAACTTCATGTTTCTCGTTGTATGTACAGATATCTTCAGTGTTATAAATAAAACTAATCCATTCAAATACATTATTGTTTGTTTTCTCCCAAACTGGGAAAAACCAATTAGATAGAAAAGTAGTTGTGCCATTAATAGACAGAGTGAACTGTAGAAGGTGTGAAAAGATGACATAATCATGCATAACAACTGGGGTCTGATAGGAGACAATTGATATAGGGACTGTACATGACATGCTAAAGAACTTGAAGTTCACATTTTCTGTGGATATCTTCAAGATGTTCTTACAGATTTTCAAGAACAAATAAACACTCTTGAGAACTATCATTCTCGCAACCCTTCATTAACCCTCCACAAAATGTCAAACATCAACATTTTAGATAAATTTGAGATATAATGGGCTATTTGCAAATAGCCACAGCACTTAACGGGTTCGTGGTACAAATATAACAGACTTTCAGACGCTGATATTGATATTCACCCTCCCCAATAACAATAATTCTTTAACCTAAACTTTCTTTTACCACACTGGGTCATTTGAGACTATTATACACACTTTTCTCAATGCATCGATGAAGGTATTTTATTGACACAGTTAAAAACAATTCTTCAAACACCCTGGGGTGATAAAAAAACCGTGGAATCTTGTCTGGAAATGCCATGATTCATCAGAATCATAAAAAACTAGTTAATTTTTTTTTTTCAACACATTTTGTCCATACGATTCAGAGGCCAGTTTCGTACCGATTTTCACACAATTTTGCACACGCATAGTGGGGCACAAAGTCTAAAAAGGCAACGATTCGGATTTAGGGTTTATCGGCACTTTCTCCAAACGCCTCTTATAGATTTTTTTAAAACAATCATCATTGTTAGACCTGACTGTGACACGACCATTGATATACAAGAGATGTTAGGCAATGCATTTGTTAACCCTCCACAGGCTGCCAAACAACGAAATCTTGATGCAATGGTCTGTTTTCGGGCCCCAACTGCACCCAAACGATGTTTGTTTGTTTGTTTGTTGGTGGTTAACGTCACATATTTATGCACCATGGCTAATCGTGACACAACATGGAGATGAAGTCAAGTGTAGTCAATCGTTGATCAACATGTTGCCCATTTTAGAGGACTTTCACCCCAAGCATTGGTGACTGGGTCCTATTTTACTAGTAAAGCGGAACTGGTTTACCACAGTTAACAAGTGCTGCTTACTTCCCGGGGTTCCCACGGGGAACCCAAACGATACACGAGAGATAAACAGAACTTCATTTATTGGAAGTGCAATTCACCGTGGATCATTTTTGTAAGTAATAAGGGTATTAACCCGTTTTGGGCTGGCTAAACTGCAATACCCCTCAAAAGCTAAAAAAATCATGTTATCTGTGGATTTCTCTAAACGAGTCTTGTAGAATTTCGAGAAAAATTGGCCACTCGCAGGTCTTGATGTGACATTACAAGATGCATGGACAAAATATTCCAGTAAGCATTTGTTAATCATCCACGGATTGCAAAACGTTAAATTGTGATAAAATGGGCCGTTTTTGACACCAACAGCATCCAATGGGCATGCCACACAGAAAGGTATCTTTCTTTATCGGCCGCAAAATTTGCAGAAAAACAGTTTTGTAAATAGTAAGGGTATTCCATAGTCGAATTCTTAACACATTTTGGGCTGGTTAAAGAGATATACACCTTAAAAGCTTAAAATTCCCACTTTCTGTGGATTTCTCTAAAAACATCTTGTAGGTTTTCAAGAAAAATTGTCTTTCGCAGGTCTTGGTGTGACATTACAAGTTGCATGGACAAAATGTTCAGGCGAGCGTTTATTAACCCTCTACAGGCAGCCAAGCATCGTACTGTTTAGAAAGTGAACTGTTTTGGGGCACCCTCGTCCCCCAGTGTGTGCCTGACAGATAACCATAATCTTCTTTGTTGGAAATGGAATTTTCCGAGGACCATTTTTATTAGTAATAAGGTTATTAAAAAAAAACAAGCGTTAACCCATTTTAGGATTTTGAAAGAGCGATGCCCCTCAAGTGCTTAAAAATTCTTGTTTTATGTTGATTTCTCTTAAAATGTCGTGTAGATTTTCAAGAAATAGCTGATCATTTGCAGGTCTTGGCGTGATATTACAAGTTGCAAGAACAAAATATTCTGAAAAGTATTTGTTAACCCTCCACAGGCTCTGAAATATCAAAACATTGATTAAATAGACTGTTTTCAGCCACCCACAACACCCATTTTGGGATTTTGAAAGAGCGATGCCCCTCAAGTGCTTAAAAATTCATGTTTTATGTTGATTTCTCTTAAAATGTCGTGTAGATTTTCAAGAAAAAGCTGATCATTTGCAGGTCTTGGCGTGATATTACAAGTTGCAAGAACAAAATATTCTGACAAGCATTTGTTAACCCTCCACAGGCTCTGAAATATCAAAACATTGATTAAATAGACTGTTTTCAGCCACCCACAACACCCAATGTGTAGCTGAGAAATAAACATAACTTCCTTTATTGGAAGTGGAATTCACTGAAGATAATTGTTGTAAGTAATAAGGGTATTAAACAAACCAAGCCTTAATCCGTTTTGAGCAGGTCAAACAGTGATACCCATCAAAAGCTTAAAAATTCATGTTTTCCCTGGATTGCTTTAAAAACATCTTTTACGTCATTTACGTTTACCCCACCCATTTGTGAGCACCCAATCTCTAAATGTTAAACACACTCATGGTGGCAAGCACTGACATACCGCTGAGGGAATAGTTGAAGGTGTACATCGTTTAATTTAATTCAGATTATCGGAAAAATTTTAACGACGAAATTCCCATGGAGGGCCGAAAAATGTCAAAATAACTTTTTTCCCTTTAGTCCCCGGTTTAGGATACTTTCCCTTCACCCATAGAGTTAAACTTTGATACACATATAACGCTACACTTCAGAACATAGAAATTCCCGTTTTTAAATTTTAATTTTCAACCGTTATCCGAAACCACTTCAAAATTACGTTTTTTTTCCAGATTTTTTAATTTTCGATTATTCTTAAACACAATCCTTATGAAATTTCGGAATTATATCCTCAAGATTAAAACATATCTAAAAATCCATTGCTATCCCGGGAAAATGTCAACGGTTATGTCCAAACTAGCCTATGATCATAAGGGATCAATCTCTAAAAAATTCAAGTTCGACAGATTTTTATGAAATTTTACTTTTGTTGTAAAGCTAAAACAAATAGCAGATAGCTATTTTTAATTTTCGATAAACCGAAATATTCGAGGTTTTTACGACAATTTTCGGTTTTGTAACAGGAACGCCTTTCTGGCAAAGTGGACAGTACGTATTGTGCCAAAGGTGACACAAATGTCAATGCGTCTTCAAATACGGGCTATATGACGTAAATAGCGTCGGGCGCATTACATCATGTTTTCCATTTTGGACAGTTTTCATTAAAACTTCTTATTTTATTACCAAAGCTTTGTCACTTACAACTACGGAGGTCTGTCGGTAATAGAATTAGACGTTTTAATGATAATTTCCAAAATGGCCGAAAACATGATCCAATGCGCCCGACGTTTTTATCCTCGTTTCGAGGCTCATCCTTCTGACATTTTGAGAATACAATCTTCAATAAAAAAATATGTAAAATGTGCTGCCGTCCTCAGAAATTGCCCAACCGTTAACCTTTTGAACTGGCAAGACAGATTTTTCGGTCCACGGCATAATTTCGTCCCATTTTTGTCTTATTATAAGAGGTTTATACACGGGGCATTGATGATAAAATTATGACTGCAGTCCGCGGCCAGACGGCTGCAGACTGCGGTTATTGTTTTATCGTCCATGTATATTGATATTGGACTGACCCATCTCACTGTAAGTGTACAAAAAGGCGATACCATTCCAGGAAGCGTAATCCAAAGGGTTAAGAGTATAGTGAAATTAAGCATTCACGCATAGCAAAAAACGGTATTTTGAAATAAAGTAATTTCTCGCGATTATCGAGCTTATTTTGTCGAGAAATCGACGAAGTGAAAATACTGGCACACTTTAGCCTTCTCGCAAAATTCGCGAATATGCCACGAGACGATACGCAACATTTTCGAGTTAGATATGGAATGGGAAATCGAGAGATACCACGGGGATTTATTCCGTCTTGTTGGTCGAATCTCGGAGATCGAGTAAACATAAATTCTTAGAAAATCGTAGAAAATTTAAAAAAAAAATCGAAATCATCCAGTTCTGGCCCAGTCAGAGAAATCCCTGCATTTTATACCCGAGATAACAATGGCGACGGTGAAGATACCACAATTCAGAGATGAAGTTGACGACAGAGCCAAACCATCTTCTTGTTACTCGTTTTTCAAGTGTTTGCTCGCTCCAAAACAAAGATTTCGCAGGGATATATCCGACGCGAAATTACACATCGTGGAATAAAGGGTTAAAACGTGTGATTTTTCTGTCGGTTATTCAAGTGTCTCGTTGAAGTACGTCATCGATTTGGCTGTGATGTTTCGAATGCGGAACACTAGAAATCGTCACAAGATACAAAAAGAGAGGACGGTTCTATCCGTCTTGTAGTGCCTTGTCAATAGATGTGATCGATTCGGCATGGATCTCTCGGGTGTGTGGGAATTTCAACCTCGTGGCACGAGGAATTGCGAATGCTTGGATCGAAATGGGATTAGTGAAAGTACGACAAGAAATTCGTGAACGCACTGTGACATGACAACCAACAGGGCTGTGATCGCGATGGATATACACGTTCTGAGCGGATGATAGCGAGATACGCTTCGACATGAGAGATACGTAAACATACTGTGACATAGTAGAGATCCGACTGCTATCACCACACCACTTCAGAAGAGTGGAATATGACAAACATTCAACTAAGAGATGTTTGAACAAACTAAGATAGAGAGATCCGAGTGCTATCACCACGACATTTCAAGAGAATCGAATATGCCCAACATTCGAGCAGATGATTTGTAAACATAGTGAGGGAGATCTGACGCATTAATACCCCATTTCAGGAGATTGAGTGGTGGCCGAGTGGATAAGTGCACTAGTCTCTCGTTTAGGACGCCAGGGATCAATCCCCGTTCGGGGAAAGTTCTCGAGGTGTCGGATCACTCTCGTCAGAATCAATTGTGGGGTTGATGCTGTCACAGCGTACTGTCCTATCGGGTAGGGAGGTAAAATGGCTGTCCTCTGTGCGAAAAGAGACACACTCCGTGCAGGCTAAAGCTCCCTTCGTAGTATTCGAGAAGACCAAGGCAACGAAGTCGCCGCTACGAAGGTCATCCCATACACCTGCGCCATTGGGCCAAGGAGAGGTGTTAATATAAGTTGCATAACTTGTTCGCCAATCCTTTTAAAACAAATAAGCTTAAAAAACATGATCTACTTTCGCGCAAGTGATTCGTGAACAAACTGAGATAGAGAGATCCGAGTGCTATCACCAAGATATTTCAGGAGAGTGGAATATGACAAAACTTTCAGATAAGTGATTTCTGAACGTGCTGCGACAGAATAGGGAGCCGACTGCTATCACTACCCCATTACAGGAGAGTGAAATGTCGCGGAGATAGCAGTCGGATCTCTCCATTTCAACATGACCGCAAATATCTTGATCGAAAGTTTTGTCATATTCCACTCTCCTGAAATGGAGTAGTGATAGCTGTGAGACATCCACTCTGTCGCAGTACATTCACGAGTCTCTTGCCCAAACGTTTATCGCGTTTCAATCTCATGACATGGTATAGAAATAGCAGTCAGATCTCTCTATCTTACAATATTTCCAAATCACTTGCCAAATGTTTGTAATACTCCACTCTCCTGAAATGGGGGTAGTGATAGCACTCGGATCTCCTCTCTATCCCAGTATGTTCACGAATGACATGTTTCACTCTCGTGAAATGAGGTAGTGATAGTAGTCAGATCTCCACTCTGTCGCAGTACATTCACGAGTCTCTTTCCTGAAAGTACGCAGCATTTCAATCTGCTGAAATGTCGTGGTGATAGAAGTCGGATCTCTCTGTCTCAGTATGACTCACTTGCCTGAAAGTTTGGCATGTTTCACTCTCCTGAAATGTTGTAGTAATAGCAGTGAGGTCTCTGCTCTGCCGCAGGACATTCGCAAGCCTCTTGCTCGAATGATTTGTCATATTCCGCTCTCCTGAAATGTTGTAGTAATAGCAGACAGGTCTCTGTTCTGCCACAGCACATTCATACGTCTCTTGCACGAAAGTTGGTCATGTTTCACTCTCCGGGAATGTTGTGGTGATAGCAGTCGGGTCTCTCTATCTCAATATGTTCACCAATTACTTCTATGAAAGTTTGGCATATTTCGCCACTCTGTCATAGTGTGTTTACGAATCTCTCTTGTCGAATGTTTGTCATATTTCGCTCTCCTAAATGGGGTGGTGATAGTAGTCAGATCTCTCTATCTTAGTATGTTCACGAATCAGTTGCCGAATGTTTGTCATGTTCCACTTTCCTGAAACGGGGTAGTAATTGTAGTCAGGTATCTCTCTATCTCAGTATGTTCACGAATCACTTACTTCAATCTCCCGAAATGAGGTAGTAATAGTAATCAGTTATCTACCCTGTCGCAGTATGTTTACGAATCTCTCCTGTCCAATGTTTGTCATGTTCCACTCTCCTGAAATGGGGTAGTGATAGCAGTCAGATCTCTGCTCTGTCGCAGTACATTCAGTAATCTCTTACCGGAATGTTTTGTCATATTCCACCTCCTGAAAGGTATTGGTGATAGCACTCGGTTATCGCTATCTCAGTATGTTCACGAATTACTTGCGCGAATGTTGGTCACGTTTCAATCTCCTGGAATGGGGAAGAACACTGTAAAAAATTACCGTAATTCTACGGTTAACTACTGTCAGATGCCTATCAAATACAACGGTCTCGAGGTCGTAAATTAATTTTAGCGGTGTTGCCGTAGAAAACCCCGCAAATTTGATCCAATGAACGCATTTCTCCCGTCATACTGTCCAATTACGTCGCACGGCGCGTAAAAATGGTGAATTATGGGATCGGCCTTGCCATATGCCACTCTGGAAGTCGTCATTTCCAAGAAAGACGCCCGATGCTTTTGAAGACGAACAACAAAGTATTACTATCAATTTGTAAGTTTGTGGCCAAGTGAACCATATTCATGGCAGTATTGGACATGGAAATCAAATAACGTCAATTTTTTATTCGTATAATTGTTTCGGTAATCATGCAGAATAGCAGATTGTTCGTACTACGTTACCCATATTCGATGAATCTTATGGCTTGCGACCACGGATCTCCGCTAAGGCCGGCATACCCATGTGATTTTATTGGTTCAAGGTAAAATGCGGTTAATGATGGCTGGAATTAAATTATCGTTTTCAGTTGATTAAGGGCCATATGACTGGAACTCTGCCTCCGGTCATTTTGACCGTAATTATTTTGATGGTAATTTTTAGAGAAAATAAGGCAAATGATGGTTGAAATTTTTTACGGTCATAGGACGGGCAGCTAGGTTCCAGGCATATGACCGTACAAATAACGGCAAACCGTGAAAAAATATGGGAATATACGGCAAATGACAGTTAAATTTTGTCTACGGTTTGCCGTAATGATTACGGTCATATGCCTGGAAACTAGCTACCGGTCATATGACCGCAAAAAATTACGTTAATTTTTTACAGTGTAATAGTACATGTAATCTGATCTCTCTATCTCAGCCAGTATGTTTACAAATCATTTGCTTGAATATTGGTCATAGATCCACTCTCCCGAAATGTCATGGTGATAGCACTCGGATCTCTCTATCCTAGTATGTTCACGCATCTCTTACCTGAATGTTTGTTATATAGTACGTGGAGAGTGTATTATCACTAAATCACCCGCAGAGTGGAGATTCCACCCAAGCAATAATTGAAAATTTGTTGCAAAGCATAACAAGCACAGGCAAAGTTTCAACCAATGGATATAATTCGTGGTACATATCCCTACGCCCGTACGCCAGCAAGACAGGGGTTAAAGATTTGTAGCAAAATGAACATTGAAATGAACTCTCTCCACTCTCATAATGGCGTTCACCCAAAATTCATATGAAAGAGTGAAGTGTCCTTTGAATTTGCCGTCTCTGTTTTTATTTCTATTTTCGTCAACAAACGTTCGTCTGCTAATATTTCCGAAACGTGGTGCCATGCTGTTTATTTACGGAAGGACATGGGATGATTAAATAGTCCGTGCGCTCTTTAAATGTGCTAATAAGACGGTCACGTGCGTCATGTGAGATTATTATTATCCTCGATGGGTATCTGGGCGGGAAGGGGAAATCTCACCCTAGTGGCAATATATTTGAGCCAGAAATGAGGCTTACCGAGGGTGAGATTTATCCGTCCCACGCAGATACCCATCGAAGATGATTTTTCTCCCAATTGTGGGGATGCGACGTCATTAAAAAGAAAATACTATATTTTCCAGGAAAAAGTAATTCTATGTGCGTTCATTCTAGGAGAAAACCAATAAGATATTCGGAAAGCTTGTCGAGAAGTATGGTATACACCAAAAGTATATACTTCAAAACACGTCGACTAGCACCGCACGTTGAGGGTTGATGCACTGAAGTGACCTGAAATGAAATCGACACGTCTGCACACGCCATTTCCAGACATGCATTTTCTTGACGACCATTAATTATATATTAATGCAGCCAAATAATTATCTAATGTTTCGGTTTCTATCTTATCGACCCTCCGATAATCTTTGTATTTCTGTTCGATAAACTGTAAGAGCAATTTGAGGTGTGCTGAAGTTTTTCATAGATTGTTCTGGTTTCGATTTTCGTTTATAAAGTCAGTCATATTTACGTAAGCAAAACGGCCATCCATTTTGTTTTTTTTAATACACGTGCAGACGTGATCTGCGATGATTAAATAGTTCTGGGGCTAATTAAATATGCAAATAGGTTGGTAACGTGGGTCGGGTGAGATAGCTGTCACATGGGTGGGGTAAGACGGGCACATCTCTTCCAACTGTCTCACACGCATTTATATTTGTCTCAGTACCTTAGTGGTGGGAGAAAGATATTTATCCCACATGGCTTCCAACATGTGACACGCATATCTTGCATATGAAGAGGGGGTAGAAAATAGAATCAATGCAACCATGTTAAACCCGGCCGAGTGATGCAAAACTTTAAAATAAATTTTCATTGTATGCTATTCAAAAAAGTAGGGGATATCCAAACTGATATTGATATTTTCGGAAAATCGTATTGGATACGCGTGATTGGACACATCAATATGTTACCAAGTTTAGTGTAGATTATGAATGTCACCGGCTCACGAAAACTTCGCGCAGGTTTTTCGCACGAGCGCCGCGTTAATGTCTGTGGGGTGCGTTTTGAAATTTTCATTTGTACTGGACGGGCTTTTTCGGAGGTCTCGTCGTTCTTTTCTTGGTATAAACTCATTCATCAATAGTTTCTGGTCGAAACGTAATTTTTGATGTATCCGAAGACTGAGTCGTGACGAACGTTTACATGCCGTTGGCATATTGGAAGCTGGCAACAGATAGACTGCAGTGTCTCAAATTCTCAACGTTACTCAATCAGTGATTAGCAGGTTGTGGTCACGCTACCGTCAGACAGGCAATGTTGATGACAAGGGCGACAACTGCTAACCAAGATAATTTCATCCACACCACAGCATTACGCAACCGCCATCAAAGTGGCTCAGACATTGGACAACAGCTACACCGAGCGACATATGAGCGAGTCAGTGGTCAGACTATCCGAAATCGAAAGCATAGCTGGAATTGCACGCTCGACGACCTCGAATAATTCCAGGTTTGACTGAACGTCACATCGCAGCAAGGCGTAATTGGTGTGGAGCACGACAGCGATGGGACAACCGTCGGTGGAGCAACGTTATGTTTACCGATGTATCGAGGTTCATTCTCGTCTTCCACGACAGGCGAAACAGTGTGTGGCGGCGGCGGCGGAACGAACGATACCATGACGTAACCGCTAGGCAGCACGATCGTTGTGGTGGTGGATCGGTTATGGTGAGGGGAGGTATAACCATGACAAGCAGAACAGCATCCAAAGGTGTGTCACAGGGCAGTACTACCGTAACAACATGTTAGCAGCTCATGTGGTGCCATTTGCGCGGCGTCATGGCCGTCGATTAATTTTCCAAGATGACAATGCAAGCGCACACAGGGCCCGTGTCGCTACAGGAGCGGAACATCACAACACTGCCTTGGCCAGCACCTTTCACCAATCGAGCACGGCTGTGATATGCTTGGCAGGCGCCTACGACAACGCCAACAGCCCCCTAACAATGTCCAGGAACTCGCCGCTGCACTAAGGAAGAATGGAATAACATCAGTCAAGCTGATATTGGACGTTTGGTGAGGAGTATGCTACGTCGGATCCGCGCTTATCTCGCGAACCGAGGAATATTTACAAGGTATTGAGGTACATTCTCTGACTGAACGTCCATGTCTTCTACAGCTCAGTGCGTGGAATGTGTACAGTGCAATGCCTCAACTGTCTTTGTGATGAAAATATAAATATATTTCCTCATATATCGCACTTTTATCAAATATCCCTAACTTTTTTGAATAGTATATAAAGCTGAAATTAAGAGACATGTGATCTTGACACCTCTTTGAAGTGACAAAAATCGGAGTTGATCCTTCTTCGTTGGAGATTCTCTCACAATCTAAAGTAGACCTCGTTCAGTGGCGGCTCGTCCTTTTTGCCAAGGTGGCCGAAAGCCAGACCCCCGTCCCGATGGGTCCCATTAGGAATGGGGTCCCATGTTATTTTTACGATAGTTATTTTGTTGATATGCAGTGAGTGCATCTGCCCGTCAATAAATAATTATGAATTGTATTCAGTTATTACACCGGGCGTAAATGTATAGGCAACTGATGTAATGCTGGTTCTCGAAAGAAAAAAAAATGTGGTATATACACCTTTTCTTAGACTCCTAACTAAAAGGATTTTGATTCTTTTGGCACCAGATTTCAAAATGTTTCCCCACCGAGTTGAGCCATGGTCGGCCCGGTGTGTTAAATGTCCCACGGCCTAGAGCACCTCCCGGTTCGGCGTCCAACTTTCGCAACTCCCGGCCGCCACTCTCTAGATCTATATTACTCTGTTCGCAAACAGATTTATTTTCAAGGCCCATTTTCACCCAAGAAGCCCACAACTCACGTCCATATGTCAGTACTAAAATCCCCCCCCCACCCCCAAGAAAAAAAATCTTTCGTTCTATGCAGTATCAGTTGCATAGCATTTGAGATTTGTCGCAGTTGCTGAATGGAAGCTACAAAAAATGTAAGTGGTGCAAATCGAATGGGATTCTCATACGCATTACGTGTAAATGGAATTTAAGTCAAAACTGTTTGCAAAGAGGGGCGAATTTGTTTAAGGCTCTTTGTTGGAGGGTGGCCTTCGTTCAACGTCTTCATTTAATACATGTACATGTTTGATAGTCCCCCACCCCCTCTCGAATCGTTTGGAAAATATATACCTCCAATAGTACTATTGGGGGACATGTTTAGGTTCGACAAAACGAAGTTTACGCTAAATGTAGTATGTTACCTTTAATAACATTAGCAGATCCTCCATGCAGATGACAGTCTTTTGGATTTGGGGGCGGGCCTCTTCACAAGGGTATTTGACAATACAAACATGCAGGGATCTCCACACAGAACATAGAATTTGAGTACTTAAGGCCACGACACTGGTGTATTTGGTAATGTACACCCCCCCCCCGCCAAAAAAGACAGAAAATGTATATTTTTTTATTATTTTTACACTTGCTGTATGAGCTGCTCTTCGCCGTAGATTATTTAATTGGAGGGTTTGGTGGCCTCGCCTCGGGATACGCCTCTCGAGTATTTCATAATATATGCCAAGCACCACCCCCACACTCCTAAAAATGTATGGACATTTCTTTTTGTTCGTGCATTATTCTTCGTTGTCCCTTCACTCAGATCATTGAATGTGATTTATTTGCGGCACGCCACTGAGATATTTGATAATACATGGGCATAGGACACCACACCCACGCACACACACAAAGAATGAAATTTTGTACTTCGTTTTGCATTGTAGTATTAGTTGCTCCTGCACGCAGATGATAACATTACAGATTTGGGAGGTTCTGCCCCTGATTACGGTAATACACGACGAAGAGTCCGGAAGAAAACAGGTCTTTTCATTCAGTGTAATAGATTGGCTTATCCAGTGTGGTGAAAAGTTTAGTAGAAACTAGAACTCAGACATCTCACCGTGAAGGTCTTGTGTAAGTGGTTCATAGCCTTCAAACTCTTCATAGCTAAGCCATTCAGAGCATTTACCGATTTTCTGTTGGACGAAAATTTAATATCAAGATACGTATACTGTGGTGCAGTTTCAATGATATAATTAGCCATAGAGTGCTTTTGGGAGTAATTGCATTTTTGCTGAAAATATTACATATTTGTCTTTTTTCTGTATTTATGGACAGATTATTGAATTTTGCGTACGATTCAAAACAATTGATACATACAGATTATCATGATTATATGTGTGTCCTGTGATTTGTATCAGATTCGAGGTGGTGTCCAGAATGGGATCTCAACGAGCCGGCTTTGTCGGCGAGTTGTGATCCCATTTATGGACACCACCGAGAATCGGATGCAAATAACTGGACATGCACATTATCATGATAATTCATTTATCTAACAATTCTGTAACATAAACAGATTAAATCTTAAATTATTAAAACAGGTTTGGGGCATAATGTTGGGTCGATCACTGAAGCGCACATGGAATGTATTTTTGCGCCTGTTATGATGGCCATTCGTGTTGTCAGAAACGAGTCGTCTATATGATCCGGAATCAGAATGAGTCGTCTATATGATTTGGAATCGGAACACATTATGTGATCCATAACGTTTTTCGTGTTTTTCAGGCCAAAATCAATATGATTGTTAGATAAAATTTTAAATTACACACGATGCGAGAGATTTTGGTGCTAGACCGTCTGCATGTACGACAGATTCAGACTGAGATTCAGATTCTTTATTCACGGTAAACACATATGTAAAATGGTTACAAATAAACATATTGCCAAATGTAATAAGTTTAGTGGAAGGTGGCATAGCCAGATTAGCTGTCTACCTGCCACCCCTTTAAAGATTGGGTGATTGCAAACAGACTGTGACCAAACGAATGAACTTAGAGCCAGTTATGTGACACATAGTGGAGAATGGAGATCGAGTCATTTCTTTTCTGGGGCCAGAGATATGGTGCATCATATACGCCAGCGGAAAGTGGGTGCTTCAAGGTTGGCATGAAGCAACCTGCTTATAGGACTCCCTCCAATGCTCTTAACACCTGAGAGCGGTAACAAGTCCCATCGTGAAGTTCGTGTCGTTTAGACTGCGACAAAGAGGTAGGTCATTATGTTTGATCGTGGAATCTACGTTAGCTGGATTATCGTAGGGTGACGAATGTGATGAATTAACCCATATCCTGCTGGATCACCGTAGGGTGACGAATGTAATGAATAAGCCCATACCAATGATGGCGAATGCTCCTTGACAGATCACCTGCTCAGATGTATACGACATGTTTTCTGTCTGTTTGTTTAGATGATTTTTTGCAAGTTTTTAATTTCGTACATATTATAGCATTTTACACAGGATAACTGCAGGGAAGAAGCACAGCAGGTTGCAAAATGCG
The DNA here is from genome assembly GCA_031216915.1 of Pictodentalium vernedei. Taxonomy (NCBI): domain Eukaryota; kingdom Metazoa; phylum Mollusca; class Scaphopoda; order Dentaliida; family Dentaliidae; genus Pictodentalium; species Pictodentalium vernedei. The sequence goes on along the minus strand of CM062290.1, from coordinate 245,037,340 downwards.
AGGGTTCCAGATGAACACGAAGGGCATGATGATTACATGTTTTGACAATTTTCATGTTTACGAAGTGCAATCAGGACAGTAGGGATTATCGCAGCGGACATAACTGGAATATGACAAAATGAATGTGGAAGTTAAGTTGTTCTGAATCATGGTTCTGTTGCTAATATTACGAGTTGTGTCGTCTAGAGCGTTCCATAGTATCGGGAAGGTGTATAAAGGAAGTTTATCCAGAGTTTGGGTTCGTGTGTTTTCAATGTATAGGAGGCCAGACTGTCTGGTTGTCTACCAGATGGATTGTCAGTAGTTTTAAATGTATCATTAAACGAAGCCGGTAATCTGCCATTCTACCAGTCAAATACGATCTCCGTAGTGCATGTAGTTGAAACAAATCATCAATCTTCAGTATTTGATTTGTATGGGAATTGTACTTTTTGTTATTGATTATTCGTAATGTTAGCTTTTGCATGACAGCTAGTTTTTGATGGCTCTTGAGTTGCCCCATGCCTGGATTCCGCATACCAAATGGCTATGTATGGGGGCGAAATATATTGTTTTCAGAGCTCCGTGGGGGATGATATTGTTTTATTTTGTTATGACTATAGTTTGCGCGTGCTATATTCCAGCATAATCGGGATATTTAAGCCTTGTAGGATAAGTGTCAATCAATGCTTATTCATAAAAATTTAACAGATTTTTCTGTTTCAGTGGCCCAACCTTGTTAATGTTTTTTTTTTTTAACCTCTTGGCAGAGATTATTGTTCCTACCGTTAATTGGATTAAGTATAATATACTAGGTGTTCTCAGCGTTCAGCATTAGCTGGTTCACAGATCACCATTCGAATAGTTTTTGAAGCTCTTCATTGACATACGGTGTTATGGGATTATTGTCGGAGCCCGAGCGGTCTGCAGTGGTGTTATCGTCAAATGATAAAAGACTGAGTGATGTTATATCATTTATATATAATAAAACAGGGCCTAAAATTGAGCCCTGTGGTACACCGCAATTCTGTTTGGCTTAGTCCGGTTTGTGTTCTCAATACACAACATACTGAGACCTGTTCGACTAGTAACTTCTAAACCAATTGTTGGCAACACCTTACTTAATAGTAAAACGTGATTTATGGTGTCAAAGGCCTTTGACAACTCCAGGAACAATGATAAGGTGCTGTTTTTTTTTTCCTGTTTATTGTTTTCCATTGTGGTGCGTTTAAGGAGTTGAAGAACTGGATGAATAGTGCTATGTCGTTTTCGGAACCCGTATTGGTGGGGGGGTATAAAATATTAAAACTATTGAGGAAACTAGTAAGTCTCACTTCTGTGCGTTTTTCCATTACCTTTGGGAATACCGGACGTATACTGACAGGTCTGTAATTTGTAAAGCTGTGCTCTTCACCTGCTTTAAATGTGGGTACCACCTTCGCGATCTTCATCCTGTCTGGTAGTTTGCCGTTTATGAAAGAGCTGGTGATTATATGTGTTAGAGGATCCAGTACTTCGTTTATCGTATGTTTAAGAAGACAGGTTGTGATATCATCGCCGTCTATAGATAATTTCGCCATCATTTTATTTACTACTCGGTTGACTTCTGAAGGATTCGTGGATATTAAATAAAGATTGTTGGAAACATTGTTGTTCATGAAGTCTGAGCAAGCTCCAACATGTTCAAAATTCAGCTGCTAGATTAATAGCAGATGTTAAAAAATCAGATCACATTACACCTATCCTCAAAAGTTTACACTGGCTACCGATAAAAGAAAGAATTGCTTTCAAGATCCTTCTACAGACTTTCAAGGCTCTCCATCATCTTGCATCGCAATACATATCAGACCTTATATGTTTACGGTCATGCAAAAGGAACCTTCGATCTTCCTCAAAAATATGCTTGACCGCTCCTAAGGTGAATTTAGAAACTGGGAAGCGAGCCTTTTCGTTTGCTGCACCATTCCACTGGAATCAGATACCAGACGACATACAGAACGTGGACAATGTTGAGTCATTCAAAAAATAATTGAAAACTTTCTTATTCAAAAATCAATTTTGTGACTAATTTATTTACATAGGAACTTTAAGCGCATTAGAAACGCAAGTGATTCCTGCGCTATACAAATACTGCATATTATTATTATTATTATTATTATTATTATTATTATTATTATTATTATTATTATTATTATTATTATTATAATGTAAACTTTATTTTCGGCATTCAGAACATTCGTTATTTCATTTACTAATGATAAGACGAGGTTGATGTCGGTTTTAGGAGGGGGGTTGGGTCTATAGATGACGCCAATAATTCTGGCTTGGTATTTATCTTTAATTTCAATAAATAGAGATTCGAAAACATGGGGAATGAAGAATGAAATATCATTACGAACTCTATATGGTATTCCTTCTTTAATATACAGACCAACTTCTCCTCGACCATCATCATTCTCGGGTCTCATGCATTTAATAATCGGGTCATAACCATCCAGACTGAACGACATATTTGGAGGAATTTGGAATATTTCGGTAAGTCCTATTATGTCGAAAAAGTTCTTTCCTGTTTGTAAATTATATCACATGTTTTGAAAGGAATCCCAATGGGCCTTCAGACTTGGGCAGTTGAGATGGAATATTGAGTATCCTACGTATATTTTACAACCCATTGACTGAAAGTCACTAGGCGAAAAGTAGTTGCAGTCAGTTGCGCAGTTTTTATATGGTTATTCGTCATTTTCTGACAAGGAACATACTTTCTCATTATCGAGCCGTATAAAGTCATATTCTGCATCTACCTGCACCTCGTCGCGTGTAATGCAACTCGCCATTATTGACCAATACACTACCATCCTTTCCCGCTGGACAAATATACAAGACATACATAGAATATATTATTCCAAGATGAAGATAAAAGGAGGTTAAGGCCCAGATATAGTTGAAGTGTTGGAAAGGGTGAGGCGATATTTCTTTTACATGTGTACTCACAGTCTGTTGCAGTAATAGTCTGTAATTGGGAGTTTGATTGAAAACAAAATTACTCTGTACAAGCAGGAATAAAATAATGTAGTATTTATACAAGTACATTAGGTGTAACATCACCCTACCTAAGATTGCAGGGATATGGTATCTTGGATGGATGATTGAACAAATAAATTTATAAATAAAGGAGTTTACAGTAAAACAATAGATTGAATGAATGTAGATAATGAGTGAGTGAATGAATGAATAAAAGATGAGGTGGAAGAATCAATGGAGACAAGTAGGAAGAAAAGAAAAGAAGTGGAGAGAGGAGGCATTTGAAAAAGTTGAGATGAAATGAATGAAACGGAAGGAGAGAAAGGGGAATGAAGGAATTATAAATGGACAAATAATAAGGAGGAACGATCTTAATTTGTGAACCTAAACATCATTTCAGTCACACCCACACACCCACACAGTCAACAAGTCACTCACCCACACTTCTATCCGTCAGTCCATCCGTCCTCCCGAAATGAATGAATTGAATGAATGAATGAACCCTCAATCCAACACGAATGACATATGACACTAGTAAACCAGTTCTTGAATAACTAATTTCTTCCATGCCCTATGTCGAGAACACGACCCAGGTCCCCCCCCCCCCCCCACACCTCGGAACAGCTCATTTCAGTGAATGTTCATAAGCCATCTTACCGAGACAACAAATCATGAAATTGGATAATAATCAATGATGCTGGCAGTTTTTTGGAACCTTGGGCAAAGGGTCATTGACTAACCGGGTGAGAATTAGGTGTAGAGGGGGGGGGGGGGTAAAGTTAACTTATGGGTACTAAATCAACGAACTAGGGCTGAAGGAGCTGCATGCTGTAGATTCTCTGTTCAATACTGAATAGTTGATTTCTTATTGAATAATGTTACCTAATGTTATATAATTGTACTTCTGTCACACACACACCCATCCACCCACACAGTTAATCAGTCACCCATTCACACATCAGTCCATCCTCCCGGAATGAATGAATGAATGAATGAATGAATGAATGAATGAATGAATGAATGAATGAATGAATGAATGAATGAATGAATGAATGAATGAATGAATGAATGAATGAATGAATGAATGAATGAATGAATGAATGAATGAATGAATCTAACTGGAAAGGCACATGATACTAGTGAGCAAAATCTTGGATACCTAATTTATTCCATCCCTTGAGTCGAAAACACCGCCACATTTCCGAGGCAAAAAAATCACGAAAATTCAATAGTGGTCTGTGCTGCTGGTGGTTTTTACGTTACACTGGACAGATGTTCAATGACTAACCCCGGTGAGAATTATGTGGGGGGGGGGGGAGGGTGAAGTTATATGACTGGTGTAAGGTATAAAATGACTGTTGAATAATTGATCTGTAGTTGAATTATTTTACATAATGTTATATAATTGAGTCTTGGAACATACACTCTGGTTACTGACAGTTATTCCAGCCCTTAGTCCCACACGAACGACAGACGAAAACTATAAACCAAAATCTTTGGAAAACTAATTTGTTTTCATCCCTGTCTTGAAACCACAGCCCACGACCCCCCCCCCCCTCCCGCCCCCCATCCCCCACCGGAACGAGCACAGTGAATTAGTTCCAATGGGGGGTCATTAGCCATATTTCCAAGACAAAAAGATGAGGGGAAAAATAAGAAAATTAAGTGGTGATTTGTGGAAAGCGCTGGTCGGTTTTGGACACTACGTAGGACAGAGGGTTAATGTTTTACCGTTCTTCGTGTAAACTGACTAGGATGTACTGAATATATAAAATGTGCCTAATGTCGTCAATAAATATTTTTAATAGGGAGGGGGAAAATCTCTTATAATGTTGGTGAGGTTAAAAGAGAACTCTACAGTGATACGGAAGTCTACTAAGAGCATGGTAAAAGCATTCTAATCTGCTCGGACGGATTTCTAATCTGCCCGGGTGGATTTGCAATCCAATAGCGGTCGACTCGGTTTGGGTAATATCTCCATTTAGTCAAACATACCACTATTTTACAAGTTCGGAATCCTCTGCTCTGCCTGCTTCTATCTATGTATTTTCAAGCTGTGTTATTGTTTCTATCTACCCAACCCTGTTCAATTCTTCTGGAGTATACTCCAGTAACGTAACAGTTTTAGCTTATTGTTACTATATTTAGCTTGGAATCCTTTTCCATGATCTATCTATACATGCAGGATCCCCTTTTTGTCGTATAAGACCATGAGGAAATCCTTCGATAGGGACTTTCTCTCAAACTCCTCTTATCCTCATCTGGGGTATTGGAGGATGCCTATAACACTGTAATGTACTATTGGACGACACTTAATGGAGGATACCTTTTAGAGGATATTTATTGGAGAGTACCTTTTAGAGGACAGTTATGGTTCATATTACCTGTTTGTCCTCTTCTAGACTGCCATATGGCCTTCGTAGCTCCATCACTTCTGCTAACTTGTCCATAGTCACTACCATCCGTTTTATTATCGCTGTAGTCACCATTACTGTAGTCTTCAACCCCCATTGTAGCCTCGTACAATTACTACTGACTTGTTGCACTACTACATGTTTGCTGACCATCTCAGATCACGACCTGTACCATCGGCCAAGTCTTGGAATGTCCATACGATGACCTACACTTTACTACGATATAACAAACCAAGCATATACCACACAGCAACAACAAAATATACCCCACCACATCGCAAGGCAGTAGAACAACATGATACATACAGTACGCCCAATATTACGTACTTGACAACCATACATACCCCACAACACTGCATGTTGCATTACGTGGTACCTATAGCAACTGCGGATTAGCACAACGCCTTCCACGGATAGTGATAAAAAGGTTCAATAGCAGACCTATGAGTACAGATAGTTCATCCTATACTACTGTACCATACGATCAAGAATAATATGGAATGACCTAGCATTACGTACTACCCGCACCAACTACTGGACCACATAACGCCTATGGTGGATTGATGATACTAATAATAAGGGCTAACAGTAGACCAACATGGGTACATAGTATGTATTCTATACTACCATTCTACACTACCAAGGACTACACGCAATACCGCATGGCTATACTTTATACATTATACATTACTTATACTGACCCTCGATTATATAATACATTCAGTGGGTTAGTTGTACCAGTGAAAAACAACAGATAAACACGCATAAAGACCATACACCCTATACTACCGCGATACCTAACCATGCATTACCCCAAAATATCGACTGGCCTAACAAACGTACTACCTATATCAGTCATAGGATTCTATGAAGTATTAGGTGGGTAAGCAGAACTGATAGGGGACCCACAGGGGTATATAGCGCCCATACGTTGAAAATGCTTGCCTTTCCCATCTATTTTACATCACATGCCCGTACTATATTTATTTATTTATTTATTGGTGTTTAAAGTCACATACTTATGCACATTGGCTAACCGTGACCGTGACAGTTTTATGGACGTAGGAACCTGGAGTTCCCGGATAGAACCACCGAGCATCGACGAGGAGCACTGTCAGCTCCTCAACATTCTAACTCTGTTCAAGCTCTGCTCAAGCAGGGTTACAGCGGTTGAAGACGTGTGCACCATCGATGTGCAGTGCGCCTTAGTACACGGCGTTATCGTACATGTAGACAACCGGGATAAAGTGCCTTGCCCAAGGACACAATGCGGGTCGTCCCGGACGGGGATCGAACTCGGGACTTCTAGCAGAGCCATCGCGTTCCACCCGTACTATATACCCAATGCCGTGTGTGTACATATATCACTATATATTCCATAGCAAACTATATACGTAAGACGTATACCACTTGTCAGATCTAGCTGGATGGAACCGAAGTTTTGCACAGGAAAAAGTTGCTCCAGCAAAGCTCCGGTTCCTTTGGGAATTTAACAGTAGTTGCTCCCGCAAAGTGCCGGGTAATAGCTCGTTTTGTGGGTGGAGGAATCTTGAGTACCCAGAGCGATCCACCGAGCAGCGAACAACTGTCAAACTCCCCAGCGAACTAACTCCGCACACGCAGGGTTAGCGTTGGTTGAAGATAAGTGCTTCTTCGGCGTGCAATACGCCTTAGTGCACACCGCCGCCCTACACTCACGTGGCCAATAGGGATTAAATACCCCGTCAAAGGACACAACGCAGTTACTCCTGGTGGGAATCGAACCATGGACCTTTTGGTTTGAAGTCCAGTGCCGTAACTATTAAGCCGCGGTGCGCCGTACATCAGGCTAAATCTCTATAACTGATTTGTCTCCAGTCTCTCTCCTTTCTTATAAATTAGACTGAGTACTGAGTTACTCCAGCTGGTTGAATAATGACCAAAAACAGAACCCGGTTAAAAACGTTAGTTACTTCTTCAATAAACTCACAACCTGATGAATATTTTTGAAAAAAATAAATTTCATCAAATCTTATAAAGCCATAACTAGATTTGATGAAATATTCATGACAATTTGGAAATGTTACTCAAGAAATTATTGGCCAAATAAATTATTTTTTTTTAGGCGAAAATTTGGTTAACAGAAACAAATTATACCTATTTTGTGGTAGGTTATAAATTCCCCATTCCCCCTCGGCAGGAATATTAGCCAGCTCGGTAGCAGGGGTTGATAATGGAACTATGATTTTCAGTAATTCGTTCGAAACTTTGTCCGGTTCAACTGATTTTTCTCCTCTGTTTTTTTATAGAGCAGTCATAATTTCCCTCGCTGTTACATTCATGTTATTTTGGGGGAGAATATATAAGCGGGTCTGACATATACTATTCAAAAAAGTAGGAGATATTTGATAAAAGTGAGATATATGAAGAAATATATTTATATATTTCACCAAAAAGACAGTTGAAACATTGCAATGTGACTGCCACACTGAATTGCATAATTTGTCTGTTTGTGCACGAGCCAATCAAAGAAGATATTTCTTTTTCACTACTTTAATTATTCAAGGGAAAAAAGTAGACTTTCTTTAATAATATTTTGACTGAGTGGGGCGAGTTATCCACTTGTTGTACTCCAAAATTAAATAGAATTGGAAAGTATCCGAATTTTTAGGCCAAATTAATTAACATTTGAGTGGTGTTTCTCAGAAATACTACGTAACCCTCAATAGTAGTTTCATTGTAACAATCCAGAGATTAGCACGTCCTTGCAGTATCCTGAGTTTCGCACTCTGGGCTAAGGCCAAGGCCAAAGTCAATAACTATCGTCCAAAAGTAATAGTTTGCGTTTTAAGGCTGTCATAAGCTGAGATACCAATAGTGTAATTGGATAGGATTGGAAAATGCTTATCGTTAATACCTGTAACACATATGACCCAGCCTATCCCCAGTACCTGAAATAAAATGCCCTCCAAAATGACAAGATCTGAAGCGCTAGAGTGTAAAAAGATATAAAAAGCTTCCAATCGTTTGATATGCAGTACTGCGATAACAAAAGCGGACAGAGAATTTCGACCGGATCGCGGATCGGTCGCGATCCGGTCGAAATTCTCTTTCCGTTTTCCTCCTCGCTGTACTGTTGATTCTCACCTGATGAAAAAAAGAAATGGGAGAACATTGAATCCGAGATACTCTGTTCATTTGTTGTTCTTGATGTGGTTCTGAATTAGCAGTATTTTATTTAGAAAATTTCGACCCTCTGGGGTTAGACTGTCGCGACCCATTCGGGATCCGGTCGCCAAAATGACGGCTTTTGTGATACAGTACTGTACATGAACTTTGTTTGATTTTGACTATCCAATAAGCCACCTTTTTCATTGTTTGATCTTGTGCAGCAAAGACTTTTTACAAACATATCATGGTATTTGGATACTAATGGTGTGTCCGTGTCACGTTTCTGCAACAGTTACAAATTCATCCTTTGTTCCCTGCTGTTTCATATGTACGCCAGTTAACTTCCCAGTTAACTCTATACATACCAAGTTGAATACCCAACTCGATGAATACGTGCGAATTTCACAACAATGACGGCAAGACGTCTGTGTCTCTTGTGAAAAGATTAACGAAACCCTGCATGGAATAACATGATGGCATCGTTGCGTTTAGGAGGCATGGTCAGCTAATAATGACAAATGTTACATTCCCAAGTGTTGTGGGACTCCATAGGGGGAGTAATATTTATGGAAAAAAATACCTCAAAAGAATAAATATATAAATGAAAAATATGCATATCTGGAGAAGTTAGGGGAACACGGCGCGCCCCAAACAGTACCGACCATTCCCTGAAATTTCACCCGTATTGTTTATTTATTAAGCCTCAGTGTCCCGCAAAATTTTGAAACTATTCTTATTAATAAAACAGATGATGGATAGTATTGATCAGCAGTTTCTTTTTACAAACTGAGGATCACATTTATAATGCTTAATGTATGATATACAGCAATGTGCTTTTGACAGAAAGGAGTTTATGTATAACATAGCAAATATTACACTGAGGTATCTATTGGATGTTTTTGCTTCAAATAGGAATTATACTTTCCAATATAGTAAAAAAGCAATGCCATCCATGTCGTTGTTTGATTTTGTTCTCCGAAGGCCTTTACAGACATGCCATGTTATATGGACACTAGTGATGTGTCCGTGCCACGTTTCTACAATAGTTATAAATTCATCCTGTCATAACTACTGTTTCAAATGTACGCCAACTAACTTCCCAGTTAACCCTGTCCATCCCAAGTGGTGTACCCAACTGGCTTCCAAAAATCTCTCGTTGAAACATAAGCCATACTGAGAGTTGATTGAAAAGCTATGCCGACTGGAGAAATAAAGCACGAGAGAAGAGTACATGAATACATTTAAATACTTTTCTTCTTCATAGAATAGAAATGTCTTCAAATTCAATTATAGTTATTAGTGACGATGAGAGTGGCTCCGATTCAGATATGGACTTTTTTTTACAAAGTCCCTCGCCATCAAACCAGCTTCCAGAGACCTTCTTTCAACTTGTCCAACACACATGGCATCGGCCTGCAACAGAGAGCAGTTCGAGTGCGGAATCGATTGCCCAGCTGAAGGCTAAATACGTTGGCCTGGATATTAACCCAGACATACGAAGAGACCTTTTGACAGTCCTCAGAAGACACACTAACCAAATGCCCAAGACCACAGAAGATATTTTAAGAGCGGTTTTGGCAGGAGACACCATTGAAGGCCATAAAACATGCGATGTTTGATGTGAATACCGAAGTATTTCGGCAGTTTTGCAACTGCATTGCACGCATAACCTATGTAAGGTATGCGTGGCAACCATACAGGCACAGTTAACACCCAGATGTCCATTTTGTCGGGTACCTTTTGCTCTGACTGAAGTCGACCTGTTGTGAAGATTGAAATGCACAATAACAAAACGGCCCTTTCCAGGGCCAACTATAATCTTAAAAATATAAACTCTTGTCACACTGCAAACATTACTACCCCCCCCCCCCCCCCTACCTCTACACATATACAAGGCACCCCTTGTTTTCATTAATCTCATTACAGGCAAACCAAGATCGGACTGGCCAAAGCGTCAAGTGTTATTGGATGGAAGAAGTACAATCCCTCTGGAACTCTAGTGAAAGGGGAGACGGATATGTTAGGGCAAAAGTAATAGTGAGATGGACAAACAAACATTTCCGTCGTAATAGCCACACTGTATAATCACCCTTGAATTTTAACTACAGCATTCTCTCTAAGCTGGTGCAGTTGTAATTCAATGGTGATTATATCTTAATAACTCCCCAGGTAAAGAATTCTGTTTTTTTCCTCGTTGTTAAAAGAGTTGCCTGATGATAGTTTGGAAGTGGAAGCTAAAAAGGAATGAACAACTCTGAATTTTCTCTATTAAATTTTATTTTCACATTAAATCAGTTTTACAAGTAATTAATTGGTTTTACAATAGGCAAAATGGATTTGTAATCAGATTTACAATTCTACAAGTAATTTTTACAAAGCGAAAATGGTTTTAGAATCAATTAAAATGGATTTGCAATCAGTCAAAATGGATTTTCAATAAGTTTTTATAAGTAATTTTACAATTTCACAATAAGTAATTTTTTCCAGCAATAAGTAGCTTTACACCGTTTTTTACAATCATACAATAAATGTGTTTGAATATTCAGTAACTGTCTTTTGTTTCAGAGGACATTGACTTTGTCGTCAACCGGGTGTAGTCTGAACTTTCATATCGATTCCTGGACCTGAAAAGGGTCGGGGTTTTTTGTTGTTGTTGTTGTTGTTGTTGTTATTGTTGTTGTTGTTGTTATTGTTCTGGGATATTCTCCAGTCTTCATTTGAATCGGGGAGAACATCCAGGAACGAGCATTTTCTTATTAATGGCTCCAAAAGGTATTTTCGTTTCTCATTTGCAAATTGTTCAGCTTCTTTCGACCCGTAACCTTCCTCGTCCCGAAGTCACTTAGCAATTTCCTTGATTTTTCTATAGACCGGATGTAGTCCAAAATTCCGTGCGCGAGTCCAGGCATTGAAAAATATTCTAAAGAAGGAAACCATCACGCTTTCATATCCGAAACACTTCCCACATACATCGCAGGCATGACCTTGTTCCATGGTTATTCAGATTCAAATAAAAACTAGAGAATTGTAATTTGTTGGACAAATTACGGGCTTTCCCAACTTTCCAATGTGAAAATGCAGACTCCATATAGCAAAGCAAAGTGTTTGAAATTAACCATTTCCAAAATTATAGACAAAAAGCATCCAAAGTTGGCTAATTTTGGCATTCTCTCACGGTTCTCTTATTCACGCCTTCATTTTGCTTGGGGGTTAAATCTTGAGATTAAAAAGTAAACAGTAACTTTCTTCTACAATCATTGTTGCATCTATACATTCCAAAATAATTGCTACGACAACCTTGCAATTAGAGGAAATGAGTACAGATGTTTGCAAAATTCACTGAAAATCTTTTTTTTCTGACAGTACTATTCTTTACATGGCCAAAGCTTATGTTGTGTTAAGCCCCAAAGCATAACTTACAACAGGGGATTTGTTTGATACGCTTTTCTACCTATAGCAAAACAAAGTGTTTAGAATTAACCCTTTCCAAAAAGTCAGGAAGATGCAACCACAGTTAGCTAAGTTTGGCATTTCCGGATGGTACTCTTACCCTCATTTGCATGAGGGTTAAAGATGAGATTAAGAATTAAACAGTAACGTTCTTCTGCAAGCATTGTTGCATCTATGCATACAAAAATAATTGCTACAACAACCTCGCATTTATGAGAAATTTTCCCTTGAAGTTAGTACCTCTTGAACTATATTCATATCATTTGTGGCCACCAGGGGTTAATTTTGAAATATTTGTATGGTGATTTTAGTGTATCATATTATTCTCTTAATTCTAGACGACTTTATATGGCGGATTCAAAACATGGTTTTTACGCAAAGAAGGGTTAAGAAAGGTTGGGGAACACTCAAACAGTTTTTGGAAAAACGTTCTCATGGCCTGGTCTCTTTCAGAAGATAAGTCTCCAACGGATTTTGAAGAAATCTGCTCACAACCCGTATTCTACAATAATAATATAAAAATTAATAATAATCTACTTTATAATCAAACTTGGTGTGACAAAGGTATATTTTTTCTTAACGACCTCTTGAGTGAGAGCGGAGGTTTCCTCAGATTTGAAGCCTTCTCCACAAAATTTAACATTAAAACACCCTACACTATCTTCCAAGGCATAAAAAATGCGATTCCAAAACGATGGCAAAATGAAATTAAACTCAATAAAAAATCGGAGTCGATCCAGAACACACTGATAGATAAATTAAAAGAAACCACCATGGTTAACAAAACATTTTATCCATTATTCCTACAACAAATTGCTTTGCTTCCAGCCCGGTCTCAGGAAAAATGGAACAAAATTTTACACATCGATGTCGAAGCCGATGCTTGGAGGTCGATATACAAATGTGCTTTTTTAACAACTGATGATACTTATCTCCAAACTTTGCAATATAAAATTTTGCAGGAAGCATTATTCACAAATACTCGACTTTTTAAGTGTAGACTTTCGGAGACTGAATTGTGTTCTTTTTGCTGTAACACTAAGGAGAGACAGTGTTACACTTGTTCTTCGAATGTTCGGTGACAAGAACAATTTTGTTTCAACTGGCCGACCGACTTCAAGAAAAATGTGATATTCTACTTAATAATAATAATAATAATAATAATAATAATAATAATAATAATAATAATAAGCGTCCCTGTCCACAAGATCACTCCCTCAGTCTTCTAACTCTCCTATATAAAAAGTTCATTTATTCATGCAGAGTGAGAAAGTGTCAACCGAGCTTCCAGGCTTTTATTGAAGTCCGTCGTCAATATCGTGAAGTAGAGCTATATTCACTTCATATGTTCTCCGAAAAGAAGAAAAAATCGATAAAGACCAGATGGGAATCTCTGCAAGCCCTGATCTATCAACCAATTCAGTAATTTCCTTGTACGCACGGGACAACACCCCTCGACACTACAAGTATTTTCCTTTTTTTCATGAAAAGCCCATACTTCCTTATGCAACACCACCCTGATACTGATTGGTAAACTACTGTTTCTCTGTAATTCTTGAGGTAGAAAATACTTCTGCTCTTAAATTTGCACGTCAGTAGATAACTGCATTTAACATTCATTCTGTATCATTTTTTTACTTAGAGATGTATACAGCATTTAATCTGAATAAAAATATTAAAAAAAAAAAAAAAAAAAAAATATTATGCTCTTAATGTGTGAACATCAATCACAGACTGAGTGTCTGAAGAGAGACATTGACTCTTGAATCTTGGTATTTGAATGAACATGTTCAAGTTGAGATAACTCCAATTCAAGGCCTGACAACTGGGTGAGGGTTAAAACTTGGAATAAAACATATAATAGCAGAATTGTTCTTGGATAACCATTAGATAATGCCAAAAATGAAAAGTTGACATAAATCGCGCATGGGTTAATGGCGAAAAGGCGGTAATTTGGCTACTTTGCCATTAAAATTGAACAGACAGCAGAGTAGTTCAAACGCCCACTGCGACCAGACCAGGTGATGGCAGATACATGAAATCTTTAGAAGTTGTTCTACTATCCCTGCTCGACAGGACAGTATCTTTGTCGATGGCGTGACCTCGTGGAAACAACGTGGATCGCGTGCAAACCGCGGGGAGGGTTCGTCCCTACTCCATTCCCACTGCAATGCCGTTTCTATTCACTATTTACCTATTACCGGTCAAGTTTGGCATTATTGTCTATTTGATGAACTGTTCAGCTTTAAATATTCGCTCATTCATATGGGACAGAAAGTTTGGAGTTAAAACTGCTTACTTTAGATCGTCCCGGCAGAAACTAACAACTCAACCCGATGGCGAAAAAGCCGTCATCTGGCTAATTTGACATTCAAATTGAACAGATACAATGTCGGATATTTATTTATTGAATGGTGTTTAAGGTCACATTTTTGCACAATGGCTAATCATGACCACAACATGAGTATCAACTCAAGACCAAGGGTGAGCGTTAATAAGCCATGCTGTCCATTTTAGAGAGGGTTTGCACCTCCCAAGCATTGGTGACTGGGTCCTATTTTACCAGTAAAACAGAGCCTGTTTACCGCAGTGAACAGGCACCGCTTCACTTCCCGGGGTTCCCGCGGGGAAATGTCGGATATACGCCAATTATGTCCCGACCATGCAAGGCAGCAACTTGAAATTCTCAGAATGTTTTCTGCTGTCCCTGCCCGACAGTTTAGTATCTTTGTCAAGTGCCGATACCGCGTGGAAATACCGTGGACCAGGTGGAAACCGAGGGCACGATTCGTACCTACTTTATTCTCAATTCAACAACTTTTCCATTCATTATTTACCTGTCACCGGCTGAGTTAGGCATTATATCTGTCTATTTGATGAACATTTCAACCTTAACTACTTGCGGTTTCATGTAGCACCACCGAAAGGTCACTGCACGGTTACTAATATATTCAGGGATTGATTTTACGAAAATAAGAATTATTCCGAAAATACCCACATGGGAACTCCTAAATATGCCAGGGGTTAAACTTTTGATAATAACATATAAAACAGAAGTTGTCATGCTATGCTTGCTGCATGCAGACATAGAAAACATTCAACGCTCAATGAATTTGGAATGGAGTAAATTGTTACTTAAACCTTCGAAATTCTGAAAAAATTAGAGTTTTTTTCGACGGCACCTATCTTTATGCATCTGAGACAGGGATTGCGATAAACTTTACAGCAACCTTATAACAGAAAATATTCTTGGAATTGAACTGTGATTCCGAATTTCGAAAGCATTTTCTATTCCAAACTACCACTGCACACTTATCAATATTCAGTTATTTATATGAAAGTATCAATTATTCCGACCGTACCCATATGGGCAGTCTCGAATCTACCAACGGTTAAACTTTTAATAATGACATATAAAACAAAAGTTGTCATACTATGACTGCCGCATACAGCCATAGAAAGCGTTCAGCGCCCCATCATTTAGGAATTGAGTAAATCGTCATTTAAACTTACCAAATTCTGAAAAACGATTGGACTGCACCTATCTTTATGCAAACAGAACGAGCATAGGGTAAAACTTTACAAGCAAACAAACAACAGCAAATATGCTCGGTAGGCAATTGTAAATACGAACATGTAAATCATTTTTCGATATTCCTTTCGAAAAAGGAAGAAAAGTGAGCTCGAAATTAGCCAATGTTATGAAGAATTTTAGGGCACTCAAATTCAAGGCCCGAAAACTGGGTGAAGGTTAAAACTTTGAATAAAATATATAACAGCAAAATTGTTCTTGGATGAAGGCCCAATCCTCTCATGGTAAAGGTTTTGAGACAATATGGCTCCAGTGCTAAGAAAGTGCATGTAAACGTTGGCGAAAATAAGAATTAATCCGACAGTACCCTTATGGGAAGTCTCAAATCTTAAGGGCTAAACTTTTAATGATAACATATAGAACAAAATTTGTCATACTTTGACTGCTGCAAGCAGCTATAGAAAACATTCAGAGCACAAAAATTGTAGGTTTTTTGGAGTGTTTGAAATTAACCCTTTCCAAAATGATAGAAAAAGCAACCAAAGATGGCTAATTTTGGCATTTTCAAATGGTACTTTTATTCTCGCCCTCATTGTGCTGGAGGGTTAAATCTGAGATTAAGAAGTAAACAGTAATTTTCTTCCACAATCATTGTTGCATCTAGCCATACCAAAATAATTGTTACAGCTACCTTGTAATTAGAGAAATTTGCTATTGAAGTTGGCGAAAATAACAATTATTCTGACAGTACCCTTATGGGAAGTCTCAAATCTGCCAAGGGTTAAACTTTTAATAATAACACATAGAACAAAATTTGTCATACTTTGACTGCTGCAAGCAGCTATAGAAAACATTCAGAGCTCATGCAATTAAAAATGGAGTAAATCGCCACCTAAACTTACCAAATTCTGAGAAAATTGGAGTTTTTTTGGACGGTACTTACTTTTATGCAACCAGAATGGGATAGGGTTAAACTTTACAACCAAACTTACAACATCAGATATGCTCGGTAGTCAATTGTGAATATGTACATGAAACGTTTTTGAAATTAACCCTTTCCACAATGATAGAAAAAGCAACCAAAGTTGGCTAATTTTGGCATTTTCAAACAGTACTCTTATTCTCGCCCTCATTGTGCTTGAGGATTAAATCTGAGATTAAAAAGTAAACAGTAACTTTCTTCCGCAATCATTGTTGCATCTATCCATACCAAAATAATTGTTACAACAACCTTGTAATTAGAGAAATTTGCCCTTGAAGTTGGTCAATTTTGAAGAACAAATCTATATTCATGTCATTTTTGGCCAGTAGGGGTTAATGTTGAAAGATTTGAGTGGTGACTGTGGTGTATCATATTATGCTCTAAATGTGTGGAAAATTTAAGCTAAATAACTGTAAACGATTTTGAGACATTCGAAAAAATGGTGAAATTTTGAAGGTTTGGGCAGAATATTTTGAAAATACGCGTTTTCACAGATATGATGATACCGCATTTCACTAGATTTTATGACATTACACAAGTATGCCAAATTTGGTCAAAATCGTACAGCTTGTTTTTGAGCAGTTCAACAGACAAAATTCATGGAGGAAAGAAAAAATAAAAAAAAAAATAAAAAAAAAAAAAAAAATAGAAAAGAAAAATTTTGAAAAAGAACAATAACAAGAGTCTTTCCCAAACTGGGTTTGGGAAAGCCTAAAAAGCAAGGAGTTGTCACACATTTTTACCAATACTTAATTTTTTCTAACCCAATTACACCCCAATGTTTCATACCACCGCCAACCATATAACCTAATAAGTTTCATATTCCTACATCTTCACATTCGCACCGTTAGCTCCTTCGTATTAGCTCCTTCACATTCGCTCCTTTAGCTCATTTAGCTCCTTTAGCTCCTTTGTATTAGCTCCTTTAGCTCCTTCGTATTTGCTCCTTTGTATTAGCTCATTTAGCTCCTTCGTATTAGCTCCTTCGTATTAGCTCCTTCGTATTAGCTCCTTTAGCTCCCTTAGCTCCTTTAGCTAAAGGAGCGAAATGAGCTAAAGGAGCTAATACGAAGGCGCTAAAGGAGCTAATACGAAGTAGCTAAAGTTGCTAGAGGGTCCTAAAATGGGCTTTGGGGAAAGATAGCCTAAAACAAATAGGGTACGTAGAGGGCCGGTAGGGTGAGGGGGCGCCTAAAAATACCCTAGGCATAGTGTGGAGATGGGAGGGGAGAGGGAGAGGGGAGGCCTAACGGATTTGGGCGTCGGGGTCAATGACCCCTGTCATGGTCTGAACCTGGGGTCCTGGTAAAAAGGGCAGATCTCAACCTTACATACTACTTAAAATAACTTAGGTGCAATGTAAAGGATTATTGTTACAGTATACGTTGCATTATTATCGCATATTGATATACTCATTTACAGTCTTGTGGTCGAAAACGTGGACAGAGAATTTCGACCGGATCGCGACACAGCCGCGATACAGTCAAAACACTCTGGCCCCTTTCCTCGCCACATCGGTATTGAATCTAATGTGCCAAAAAAGACAGGCTTGAGTATTGGATCCATTAAATCCGAGATGCCTTTGTCTTTTGTTTTTATTGATTAGGTCTTGATGTTGGAGTATTTTATTAAGAATATCCCGACCAACGGTATCGCTATCCCATTCCGATCTCATCGTGATCTCATCGTGAATGAACCCGTTATTGTAATCATAGTACTGAATGTTGACAATTTGCCAGTACAAAAAGTCAAATTCTCTGGGAAAGTCTGACTGCTATCCATTCGGTTCAAGAGTTTGCTGTAGTAAATCTTCACTCATTACAATATAGCAGGTCACATGCTGCTTGACACGCTCTGAATGATCATTACGGTAAGAGTAATGATTTCAAGACGGAGGGGTTGAAGTATCAGTTTTTGATTTAACACGACTATACTTTGCACGGTTTCTTGTGGTTTGTTGTTGCCACATGTTAATGCCTTGTGGTTTTCGGAATCGTGAGTCACATTTATCTTGCACTGAGTAAAAACAGGTGTTGATTACGTCGCGAAGTCACGACAAATTGTATCGCCATATTTTACTCTTTTCGCCTAGTACTTTAACTCTGCAGCGATTCACGAACGTGTTATCTCTAAATAAATGGGTTTGTAAAGTGCAATGACAGAAAACTTATCCACTCGTATTTGCAATAAATGTGCATTCCAGACTGTTGCAAAGATTACGATTCCTCGTTTGCATGACGAATCGAGTCATTTATTTCTTTCGAATCCAGGGTTTGAATAATTGATGGGAGTCTTATCTTGGCATTTGGGTAATCGGATAGAATTTTACAAATAAATTTTTCTATATTTTCAGTCTAATTTTTGATGTATTGTACGACTTCATCTTACAGAGTGGCAGGTTCCACTACAACAACTGACATTCCAACATACTTCTCCTTCCCTAAAAATTCTTCTTTCGGTATCAGTACGATCAATGCTATATTCTACAATCTTATTATCCAGTTATTGACAGAGCTGCTCGCATCCAAGCGGCTGTTTTTTCCGACTAGGAGCATGATTCATCATAACGTCTTTAAATAGCACGGCTATCGGTAAATGTGTGGGGTAGACCAATCAATATTTTCAACACTGCACATTGAAAATATTGATTGATCTACCCCAAATAATGAATATGGATTCTTCTAATTTCTGCCATTGAACTAGCATGGAAGATATCACTATAGTTTAAAGGGTTAATTTCAAGATTTCCTTTTTCTATTCAACTCTATCTAAAGACAATGCTACTTATTCTTGCTTTCTTCCATCCTCATTTTATTCATTCATTTTTTTTTCTCTTTCAGTTTGTCCACTTCTGATCTTATCCGTATGTGTATTTTAAACAATCGCCTTTCTCGCTGACTAAAGGGATGAGACTATTGGTCAACTTGTTCTATCTATGAAATTAGCATACATTGCATTTTTGAATATTCCTTGTGACGAGCTGTCAGTGCCCTTCAGTTGCGTTTATTT
Organism: Pictodentalium vernedei; assembly: GCA_031216915.1. Lineage (NCBI taxonomy): Eukaryota > Metazoa > Mollusca > Scaphopoda > Dentaliida > Dentaliidae > Pictodentalium > Pictodentalium vernedei. The sequence continues at coordinate 245,017,803 of CM062290.1, read as the reverse complement.
ATGTAACTGAATATGTGCCATTACGTAGTTGCAGGTGACTGAGCGTCCACGCCCTGAATGCCCACTTTGGATTCGCGCTGGTGGTGTGCTTGTACAAGGTTCAACAAGACTCAATGACAGACTGGGACTCAGGTCGCTTGGGCTGCGATACTTGCTTAATTCCTGATCAATGCCATCATCTTTAAGCTACGGTCCCACCAACGTGCCGTCAACCCTACGTCTGAAAATGGGAAAACAAACTTGTCAAAACGTTGAGAAACGGTAGGGTAGCGTCAGTTGTACTTCAACAAGCGAGATGAGACGTGGAGATGATTGCGAGCGTAGGGTCAAAATTCCAAACTTTTCAAGAGTTTAAAATTACGCCCCAAACGTGGCGTTTGTACCCGGTGACCTTAAAACTTGACAAAACGTAGTGAAAGCGTAGCCTGTACTTTACATGCGTACGTTGTACTTTGTGAGCGTAGCCTGTACTTTTCAAACTTGACATAAACGTAGTGGATCGGTTATAACAAAAAATAACTTCCCCAACACCTACTCGGCGTTTCTGAAAGTAAACATCACGTTTCACAAATGAAATGTCATTGAGAGTTGGCGAAATATATATACTCAGGGACCAAGCGTCACCAGACTTGGTGCAAACGTGAGGGAAAAAGAAAACAAAAATTTTTGAAAAATAAACGTAGGATTGACGTAGTATGTACTTTGGAAACGTACCCCAAACGGGTTAAACGTCAGCTAAACGTACATTGTACTTTGCAAACGTCTTAAAACTTGGGTAAAACGTTGAAAACGTAGGGTAAACGTAAGCTGAACGACACAAACTTACACCTAACGTACATCGAATGTCAACCGAACGTGTGAAAACGTATGAAAAGTCTGAAGAAACGTAACACTTACTTTGCAAACTTCACCCTAACGTGACCCAGCCTTCATGAAACGCGCATGAACCGTACAATCTGAACGTAGAGAAACTTCAAGCGAACTTACATCTTACCTTTTAGACGTAGACATGCGTAGGCTAAACCTACATCTAGCGTTAGCTTAACGTAGATACATACGTTTCATCAAGTTTGAAATGAAACTTGGACAAACGCCAGATTTAAAAAAAGAAGATAATTCATGAAACGCCGACTAACGGCCAGCAGCGTCGTCGGTGGGGCCGTAGCTTTAAGAAAGCTTTTGAACGTAGGAGACGACTCATGAGAGCCCGAGGCTTTCTATCGAATCTCAGTTTACTTACCAACTCGATTATCACTGTTGCTGTTATTTTGTGTACTACTAGTTAAACGTTTTTATTGTTCTATTGTACTATTATGTAATGTATACATACAGCATAATCTTGAATAAATATTGTTTAACCCTTTACCCAACGAATCGCCCTAACCCGCCCGCGTAATATGCAAATTCAGCAGTTGAAAAAATATTATTTTTCGAAAAATTTCAACAAAACTATATCATGTGACCCCTCTTTGGAACGAGCTCGACGAGCTCGTTCCACAGAGGAGTCACATGATATAGTTTCATTGAATTTTTTTGAAAAAAATTAAATGATACTTAAAATAATAAATTTTGATATCGTCTGCGTTGGGTAAAGGGTTAAACTAAGCGTTTCTATTTCTTTATTCGTACTTGAGTGCATGCACGAATTAACCTCGATGTGGGGAGTGACTGCGTATATTTTTTTATTTGATCATATTTGTTTTGCAAGGATTGGCGAACAAGTTATGCAACTTATATTAACGCCTCTCCTTGGCCCAATGGCGCAGGTGTGGGGGATGGCCCTCGTAGCGGCAACTTTGTGGCCTCACTCTTCTCGAATACTATGAAGGGATCTTTAGCCTGCACGGAGTGTGTCTCTCTCCGCACAGAGGACAGCCATTTTACGTCCCCACCCGATAGGATGGTACGCTATGACAGCATCAACCCCACAATTGATGCTAACAGAGAGGATTCGGACACCTCGAGAACTTTCCCCGACTGGGGATCGATCCCGGGACCTCTGGCATGAGACACCAACGCACTTATCCACTCGGCACCACTCTCTGCGTACATTTTCTACTGACTCATAATGAGAAGCCCACGGCAGTTGAAAAAAATCTGGCCACGCGATGTTGCCTTATGTCCACAATGTTGTCTATAACAGACAAATTGTTTGATGGTCCTATGGTGTCGCGTAAATACCACATGTAGTTTCCTTCACTGAGAAACCACTGTGCCATTCAGGAGTCCTGTCTAAGGTAGACGAATTACTATCTCTAAGCGGTAACAGTATGACTGCAGGTTAAAGACATTAATTGGCCTACTCTGAATGCAAAACCAACAGCTTTTTGTGTAATGAAGTGAAACGAATTGAAACGGAGTATCAGCTCATCCGTCTCATCTCGGGATCGAACAAAAAAGATCGTCATTGCCAGAAGTAGTTAAACACGGTATTTTCAATGGATTACTTGTACGTGTACCGTATTTTAACAGTATTATTTGGTCAGTGTAGCCACTGATAGTCACCCTCTAATTAATTATAAATAGATTACCAGTATAACAATTATAAAATATCACGTGACACTTGAACTCAATATCTTATATTAACCCTTCACCACACGTAAATGCCATAAGCGTTAGGCAATTCACAAACATCGCCATTGAAATTCGATACGTTTTTCAACTCTTGTCTCCAAAACATAGCTTATAACATCTAACTGGAACGAGTTCCTAGAGCTCATTCCAATCAGGGTATATAAACTATGCAAAAATGAATTTTTTTCTGCAATTCCAAATGTATTTAGTATGTGTCGTCAGCCAGTCGTGTTATGTAAAGGGTTAGTAGGAGCTATCAAGAGCGCAGGAAGCAAGGAAGCGGGGGTATAAAAAAGGGGAGTCGACTCTGGGTATGCGTTATGACTCGGTGGGGCCAATACTATAGCACTTTTACAATTGTATTATCTAGTTTTCTGGTTATGACTTTAAATGGATTGGAATGAAGCATTAATATTTTCAAAGATGTGGCAATTTGCTAGTTGGCAAATTGTCATATCTTTTAAAATACTATTGATTCATTTTAGTCGGTTATATTAATAGGTAGAAAATACAGTTCCAGAAAATGCAATTGTAATAGTTTTATAGAATTGGTCCCAGGAGTTTAAATCGTATCATACATTGTAATGTGACACTCAATAGTATTGACATTATATATAAGCATTTATAAATCACCACGCCGATTGTGTAGCTTCTTTGTTTGGTGTAAGTCAACCTAACTACGTCATTATACCGGATACACCCCTCCCCCCCCCCCCCACACACACCCATCGATATGGCACACGAAAATACGTTAGAAACGAATAAGAGGGTTTCTCGGTTTCAGTTCTCCGAAAGTAATTTTTTTTTCACTCAGACATTTCTGGCGAAAAAAGGCATGTGCTGCTCCCTGCACTCTAGCCTCAGGGCAAGGGCACCCCCCCCCCCCCTCCGCTTTTGGTGCATTTGGGTGCAGTTTTGATTGACAATTTCTAATGTGTTTCACAATCTCGATTCCAGGTGATTACTCTATTTCACAGCTATCATCATATTAAAATGCAAACAAAATAAATAACTGAATAAATAGAAAAATGCTTTCGTTAGAATGTAGGAACAAACGCTTTTAAAAATGTTTAAGATACCAAGATCAATTGAACATTTTTAAAAAATTAAAAAGTTTAAAACAATGAGAAAACCTTTTATATTTTAAAAAGGTGATGAAATTGATAAATCTCAAAACCAGGAAACCAGGAAGCCCGTCTCAAAGGATAGGAAAAGAACCATTACCCCTTGTTTTGAGCCAACCTGTATGGGGAATAACCCACTCGTTGAGCAAACTGTTAATCTGTTTCCATTACTCATATGGAATATGGAATACCAATGAAACACAAAGTGGAGTTTCCCCTCAGGCAATATCCCCAAAGCTGAAGTAACCCCAAAAGCACAGGTGAAGTTTCTTCACCTGGAAGTCCCACGTGTTTCCTGCTTTGCGAGTTCTTCTTATGTTGTTTCATAGAATACGACCCTACGTTCTGTGATGATCCATTCGCCACGTACTATTTTTGAGTATCGTCCTCACTTGTTAATTTTACAAGCCAGTTTTGTATATATCATTCATCTTCCGGATAGAAATTTTCTTTTGAGTGAATGATTAATTACGAACGGATGAACAGACGAAGGAACGATTTCTGATAAATGCTAAATGGTTTGTTCTTCGGTCTGAAGAATTGACACCGGATAACATAAACCTTTGTTTGAACGCTCTCCTGTGTTATTTTTTCCGAGAGCTGAAACGGTTAAGGGGTTTTCTTGATCGATTAATCACGTGGATTAACCTTGTTTAACCGATTAATCACTTGTCCAAATAGATATCTGAATAATTGCCATATCGTTGATGATTTACAGCATGGACCCTTTACCCAACGTAACAAACAAAACCGACTAGACTTATATACAAACATCTTCATTCAAATTTATTGTGATTTCAATTTTTGTCTCAAAACCATAGCTCATGTGTCAGTGTGATAATGTCTGCCTGTTTTGGAGCAAATTTGTCCCTTTGTTAGCCCATATAATACAGTAGTACAAAAGTAACGGCTAATCGACCAATTCTCTTTTGAATCGATCAAGATGTTGATCATTGATTAATCGATTAAACGGTTAACCGTTTCAGCTCTAATTTTCACTGTGTTGTATATTTATAATCGATGTCCGAATTATTTTAAAACTTCCTGATTTAGAACGTTCCGCCAAATACTTATTTTCTGACGTAATTCGTCTATCTTTTTGTTTCAGAAATTGAAGGCGTTGTTTATAGATGTGGAAACTGATCATTCGAGAGACTGAGCAAAGTTGTTGGTGTAAAGAATGGCAACACTGAATGACTCATTCGAAACAACACTTGCCCTGTTCAGTGGAACGAACACGACACTGAAGGGTTTCTGGTATAAGGACACTGATGAGTTCATAGCTGCCGGATTGATCTGGGAATATTATGTTAAGGTTCTTTTTGGTGTAGGCGTTCCTGGTAATATTGCTGCACTCATAACAATAATATTACTGAAACCACTGACGTCATCCTCTCTGTATATCGCTACCTTGTCAGTAACTGATACAGTTGCGTTGACGACAAAGTTCGTGTTTATGCTACTATACCAAGAGCACGTTAGCCTGGGTAATTTCGGATGCGCTTTCAACTTCACATTTCAGAATGCAACGATGTGGATTTCCCATTGGATTCTTGTGGCCATGACGGTAGAGCGATTAATCGCAATAGCATTCCCACTAAAAGCAAACAGATTCTGCACAAAACGTAACTGTGTAATGATGGTATCTATCATATACATCGTTGGCTTTAGTTTTAATTTACATTTCATGTGGACGATGGAAGATTTTGGTGAACCAGGGAAGTCTTGGTGCAATTATTCTATAAAATTTCAAAACTTCGAAAAGGTACATTGGCGTAGGATTGAGTTTGTGATGTATTTTTTTGCTCCCTGCATTGTTTTATCGGTCTGTAACATATTGATTATTGTTGTCATGCAGAAAGCTGCAAAAATGCAACGTAGTATGATAATCAACCATATGCAGCAAAGTTGCTTGATGTCTCGACAACAAAGACATATAACAGTAATGCTTGTGAGTGTGTCTGTCGTATTCACCATACTGATTTTGCCAAATTCCGTGTACTTCTTTGTTAAGCCTTACTTGTTGGATATTCCCGAAAACTCTATCGCAAACGCCAGGAAGGCCCTAGCAGAACAAGTAATGTATGTTTTGTCTGATTTGAATTACGTCGTAAACTTCTTCCTTTACTTCATATCGGGAAAAAAGTTCAGAAAAAAATTAGTTGAAATACTCTCTTGTGGATACTGCACTCCACATATAAGAACTTATTGTGCCACTAACGGGCGTACAAAAGGTATAACCACAATCTCAAGAGCACGAACAGTGAGTTCACGCACGAAAACGGATTTTGGTGATGAGTTACATGAACGGCAGTCTTCTGGGGCCAGAAGTCAGAAAACAACAAAACCTAGTCTGCATATGAAAAGGGCCACGTGACTGTTTCAACCTCTGGAAGGAACCAACCGAATCGCTCACGCGACTATTTCATGACCGCTCACGGAGGCCGTGGGCTTTGTTTTGAATAATTTATATTACAGGCGGATCGAATATGGCCGGCTCATCTTTCACTGGATACAGAAGAACTGGTCTACACACAACTGTTCTAATCCTTTACCTAAAACGAATAGAAGTCGACACTTGCCAAATAATACTTTATCAACTAAAATGTTCCATATTTCGCCTCAGAAACTTAGCGTACACACCTCATTGAAGCTGGAACGTTTCAATGAGGGGTCACAAGCTGTACGTTTGAGAAACTGAAATAAAATGTGAATGCCTATTTTGTGAATAGTGCTGACGGTTCTCACCGTTACAATCGGTAAACGGCCCTAGTACATCTAGCCTAACCCGCAACAATGGGACTACCACCACTAGTCCACTTAAAGTATGTCAAAATTTAGAGGAGGTTTTTTGGGGGAAAATTTAATTTACAGATATTAGAATGAAATATTTAGTCAACGATGTGGCCATTGGTATCTTGATTTGTTGACAATTACCAATGTGTAACATTGTTCGGATTGGTGTGATATAACTTATACCAAATACCAAACTAAACATAGATATTATTCCAAAGTCACTCAACGGCTCGAGTTTTTCAGGTGTTTCACGAGTGCCGTGGACGCACTTGAAAAATTGGGGAAAAGGCCAACAGGGCGCTGTACTCTACCTGAGATGTTTTCCTTATTTGTATCTCGAAGCTTATATTTAAAGGAAAATATCATCTTCGGCGGTCTGTTTACTTTCTCTCGTGACACTGTTGTCATGTGACTGAGCATTATTTTCACATTATTACATCAATCAGATGAGAATCGATTAATCAGATCCGCTCTTAATGCCATGCTTAGGGAAGGGCCGGGTTCCATGCGTTGTTTCTTAATACATTTAAGAACTGAATCATGACATGGTGATTGTAGCGGTAACTCTGATTTCAAGACATCTATCTTTGTTTTCGGTATGTAAGCTATGCCATTTCCATGCAAAATATATCAAATTATTACGACTCTATTATTTTCTCCCTCTCCCTCCCTCTCTCTCCCCTCCCTCTCCCTTCCCTCTTCCACTCCTTCTCCCTCTCCGTATCCCCTCCTTCCCTCCATTTCCCCTCCCTCCCTCCCTCCCTCTCCCTCCCTCCCTCCCTCCCTCCCTCCCTCCCTCCCTCCACTCATTACCCATCCCCTCCCCCTCCTCATCTCATCTCCCTCTCTCCCCTCCAACCTCTCTCTCTCTCTCCCTCAAGGTTTTCAGTACTCAATCAGTTAAACAACAGTTCTCTCTTATTACAACCCGAACTGCAAATCTCTAACCACTCTCTATACGAGAGTGCTGGTTATGTGTATGGTGGGGACATGGTGTTTGTATCCGAAAGCAAACTGAATATGATATACAAATATAAAATATACAAAATCTACACGACAGCCATCTCTGATATTGATATTTAGAATGCTCCCTTGGAGACTGTTTGTTTTAAGAACAACTTCCTATGACTCTTATTTTCAACGGGTATAAAACATGAACGGTCTCGCCGCTAACCGCCCACATTGTTGTTTGCGCATCAGATTCCCAACCTTATGAAACTTATGAAAAAGAAAGAAAAGATAGTACGGGGTAGGATTTGTTTTGGGTACAACAACCCCCCCCCCCCCCTGCATCAAGCCACTTGAACGGAAACCATGTTGATAAAATGATAAAATGCCTTCGGACAGAAACTTTGTCTGCGTTTGAATTATACAGTGAAAACAATTCAATTATGTTTTCGTTAATAAAACAACAACAGAAAAAAACTAGCATATTTACTGTCAAATGCATGGCTTCAAGCCGGAAAATCGCATGCAAAAATGCCGAACCAGTGATTTGCAGCCACACAGCAGCCCCCAAAACAGAATTTTCCCACTAACCCCACTTACGTACTCTAAGAGCATATCATCCCCTGTTTCCAATTGTGAAAAGAAATTATATGTCTCTGTCAGTTTTTCGAAGCCCCTTTTTCCCATGGTTCCTTTGGCAATTTACCGCTTTGTATTCAACCTACCATATGTAATCGTATTGCTGATACTAAAAATACATCCCCAATTCACACGGCGTTAGTTTCAACGTATGCAATCACTTTGTAATTTTAAGCCTGCGCAATAGTGCAAAAATGTAGAGCCCGGAGGGGCAAGAGTAATCTCTCCTTCGGTAGAAAAATCTGGAGTGGAATGAACAAAAGCCAAGGGTCTCTACTTTCAACTTGTAAAGAGATACCTCGTGGTTTTATGCCTGATGAATAGCTCCCGTGTGCCGTTTGCAAACGCTTTTCACAACCCACCACACTTCCTTAATCCCCACGTTGCCTTGAGCAAATGGCGATAGAATTTTTGTTTTCACTACCAGTTTCAGAGATTGCCCAAATCCTAACGATAGCTGTGTTAGATACAATTTCAATGTAAACCAATAAGCAGTAACAACAACTGTCTTGGGTGGGGTAGGGTGCATTCTGTATATAAAGAGGCAAACAGCTTTACGGACGGATGACACACAAACATGGCACCAATGACAAAATAGATACCATGAATGCGATTTTCTGGTGAATGTTACTAATCTGATTGTTCATAATTGCATTGTTTACCACGAATACAGTATCTAGGAAATGCAATACGGTATCTTAATGTGTTTTCGCAATCTAATGTAAATTCAAAAAGTTGCTAAATCAGACTACACCAACAAATTGTTTTAAAATTTCCACTTATTTGCTCCCGAGTTGGTGTGGGATAAAAAAATAATTAGTTTTATTTACAACTCAATCAGGAATAACTGAACAGGACACTGAAAACAAAATATTCTTCAAAGTTCAGCTCCATAGTTTTCTAGGTATTTCCAAACATGACACGCTAAACACTCTCTTCAAATATTCTTTAACTTAGTTATCCAATCCAAAACATGTATTACATTTTCCAAATCCACTAAATACATACCAAACTAACTAAAAAGTGAAAATAAATAATCCAAAAAATGTGGGTGAAATACTTTACTTGAACATTGCATGAAAATATGCCGAAACCATTAATTTTCAGCATCTCTGCCACCCAAAAGCAGAATATTCCCTCTACCCACCTACCCATGGAGCATATCATCCCCTATTTCTATAATATGGAAAAATTATATGTGTCCGTCTCATTCTTAGTTACATGCCGGGTAACAGCTCTGTGTAAAAATGGCATTTTAAAAAATAGTCAGTTTTTCAAAGCACTGTGTCTGGTGATTTTTCCCTATGCATTAGACTCAAACCCTGTGACCAAAACTTCAAATTCTGCTGTCCAATAAATAGCTTAATATAATCGTATATCCGATACTTAAAATACACTTCCAATTCACATGGATAAGTTTCAACATATGCTCTTGGTTTAGAATTTTACCCCTGTGCAATAGTGCAAAACTCTTAGAGTTTTGAACTATAATCCGGACCGATCCCAACATTTTGACGACGTCATCAAACATGGCGTAGTTGGAATATATTCAACGATAGTTGAAACATCACAGTTGAGAGGAATTAGGTTTACAAGCCTCCCAAGTGTTCATCTTCGCGACAAACACTGTTAGATGGTCATCAATATCACACCAATAATTTATATTGTTTGTATAGTATTTTTCGAAGTGACTGACATGCATTTGCAGGTAAAATATTCAATAATATTCTCAACAAACAGTTATTTCCCGGAGGCGAATCTTGTACGTTATCTGTTCCTAATACGTTTTTGGAGAGCTTTACACAAAAATTAAATTGGAAAACCCTGGCTCGGAATTTCGACAAAAATTAAGTCTGACTATGTCCTAAAGTGAACTCAACTCCGAGTTTTACATAACTTGGACATTTTGAAAAAAACGTTAAGTTCAAAATCGAACAAGGACTCAAGTGTTAACTCAAGAACATGACTTAGCAAAAACAGTTCTAGCGAGAGAGTCTAACAGGGATACTCCACCCGTAAAACTGTCCTTCATGATTCGACCCCTGGCTGGTTGAAACATCATAAATGAGAGAAATTAGGATTACAAATCTGTCAAGCATCAATCATCGTAAAAAGATGGTTGGATGGTCATTAATATCACACCAATGATTTATATTGTTTGTACATTCTTTTTTTGAAGTGACTGACATGAATATGCAGATAAAATATTCAATCAAATACTTAACAACCAGTTATTTCCCGTAGGAGAATCGTGTACGTTATCTGTTCCTAATACGATTCGACCTTCGCTGTTGAAAGCGTCGTTAAAATCCCCTATCAACATTTCACAGTGAGGTGTTTGCAGTAATGGGATCGCATAAATTGTATTTGTAAAGACTGGGTCGCGACACACTTGTATACACGCCTGGAAATAAGCAGACTATGATCTGCAGAATTAGGTTCCCAGAGGGGGAATTTGGTGATCGTACCCTCCACAGCAGGGTAGCATTACTAAATTTATCCTTTGTGAACTTTAATCTGAATCAAAATCTCCAAAATAAACAGAAAAAGGTACTTAGATGATACATTGGGGAATTCCAGTCCACTGTATGGGATAGCATCAGCGAATTCCTTCTCTGGGGACCTCATTCTGCAAATGACAGATTGCCTGTTTCAAGGCTTGTCGGTGTACCTGTGGGAAAATAAGATATGAAATCAAGACCTAATCACGATAAAAAATAGCATATCAGTATCAATGTCCTCGCATTTTCTTTCTGAGGAGTGATATTCTACAATGCCCCGGGGAGAAAAGCGGAAAGATAATTTAGACCGGGTCGAGACCCAGATATTATCGAAACCTAGAGCATACCACAATATACAAGAACGCTTCCACTTTCCGTGGATCCCACTGGGAGTACTACTAGACCAAATAGCTTCAGCAACTTTGATCAACGGTTGTATAAAAAATATTTGAACAAGACTTGTTTTCTTGAGTTTTTCATGACATCAATTTATGACATGCTAGTGCTTTTCATAATATATACAATGAACCACTTTGAATAATTATAAAACACTGTGTACATTGTCCAACGGTACAATCTTTAAAAGATTCCGAATAAACTATATATGGAGGTCGTTAAGGCTTTCTATACACGTCGCACTACCGTCGCGTCGAATTGAATTACGGACGCTCCCATCGCTCTGAATTGACTTAGAGATTGTCTTTCATATTATAAGGTTTATATAGTTTGATCTGCATATACTGTCATATTTGTTTGCAGTTTATAGTGCTTTAACGGGGTAATATGACGCATAAGGTTTTAAAATAAAATTGCCGATTAGTGTCTGCGTAGCTCAGTTGGCTGCCTCCCTACCCCCATCCCAAATCAAAGAAGAAACAGTTCCCAAATTCTAATCAGATCCCTGTTGGTTATAGGCATCACCGTCGACTCGAATTCAATTCCCTACGAACGTTATTGAAAATTGTAAATTACGTCACGAGTTTTGGTGTTTTCCTGATTAGCATATCAGTAGTTGGAGATGTATGGATCGTCTCTCATTGGCCGGATCCACGCCCGAACCTAGGAAGTGGCGTCATAGTCACATGACCTGGTGGCCCCATGTTTGGTTGTCATGGTAATCCGCGTGAGCGGCCATCTTGTAACGTCATCTCCATAGAGATACGTGCTGTTAGTGCGCATGCGCAGCGCGTGTTGTTAGGGTGATACGTGTTTCCGTCGTCCATTTTGTATACTGGAGGCGCCATCTTCGTTTCTATGGTAGCACGTGGTTGCTATGTGACCCAAATGCTTCTTATAGGACAGGGGTATGTTCGGATGGTATGTTCCATTGTACAGGCGTAATTTCCCGATTCGTAGAATTACACAAATTAACTCGTCAATACGTCCAAATCACCGAAATTGACTTTATTCATTACGGATTTCCCATTTTATTTCACCCGAATGATATATAAAAACAAGTTACTTTTGTGTGCAGAACAACTTATTTCGGTCGTAAAATGGACAAAGAAATTTTTTCAAGTTTTTGACGGATTTTGAAGGGGTTTCCTCGTCAAAAATTGAAGAAAATTTTTCTTCCCAGTTGACTAAACCATAATATTGTACATGTAAACTTTTCCGTCGATCAGGATTTCATTTAACTGAAATACCTTATTCTGAAATGATAAAGGTACTTGAACGTTACTCCGTGTATAAAGTGAGCACCTCATGTTGGTTGTCGTAAATGCTGCATATATAATGAGTACACGGGTCATTCGAAAGAAGAATTTGGAAAGGAAAAGTAGTCTCCTTCAAATGATGCGACAAAGCTAGATGTCGCGGTGTGAGTTTGAACAGAAAATGAAACTTAATCAGCTCTCAGTCGAAAACAAATAAATCCATTAAAATGCTTCACGAAAAACCTTCGGAGTCAACAAACAGACCCCCCCCCCCCCCACACACACACCCCCACACACCCCATTTAAACCAAACAAGGCTTTTTATACATCCAGTGTTACAGAATGAGGCCATAGTCACAAAGGATTGGGCAATACAAACACTCTCAAACTACAGAGATCTGAAAACATGTTGAGCTGGAGGCACTATTTGATACAACTGAAAACGATTACAAAAATCAGCAAATATTACCGCGACGCCACCCTGCACCCCCCCACCCCACCCCCCCTCCCCCAATAGCTGTGATGAGTCATTTGCAGTGTAAATTCTATAGCATCGTATCAGTTGCCTAAAAATCCGATCATAACATATTTTACAAAACTTAAATGCCTGACGTGTGAAAGGAGTTGGGACACAAGACAAAGGAATCTAGTGATGACCTAATTACGCCCTTCGTATTGATATAGGGTGGTATGACTCAGTGACAAACCTTGCATTGTTTATTGCGATTGATATTTAGTGTTTAAGTATATTATTTATTTATCTATTGGTATTTAAGGTCACATATTTCTGCACCATGGCTAATCATGACCATGACAGTTTTATGGGTAGAGGAAGCCGGAGTAACCGGAGAGAACCACCGAGCATCGACGAGGAACTGTCTGCTCCCCAGCATACTAACTCAACACACGTAGGGTTAGCATTGGATGAAGACAAGTGCGCCATCGACGTGCAGTACGCCTTAGTACACAATGCCACCGTGCCTGCGCGTGGGCAATGGTAAAGGGGGTGGGGGTGGGTTGTATTGTCTTGCCTAAGGACAAACGCGGTTGCCGCAGGAGGGATTCGAACCAAGAACTACTCGGTTTGCAGCCTGCCCCTCTACCTGCTGAGCCACGCGCCTCCTAGTATTTAATTAAGATAAACCTTGTGCACATGCAATGTGTACGAAGAAATTTACTGTTAGAACTTCAATGAACTAGAGATGGGCAATATACCGAAAAACCGAACCGATACCGATATCATAGGGATACCGAAAAACCGAACCGAACCAATCGTTGAATACCGAGTCTGATTTTTTTATTTTCCTACATTCGCTATTTCTAAGTCCGTGTTGCGGCTTGATAACAGTTGAAAAGTTCATTTTCATGAAAGTGACCGATTTTCTTTTCCGTTTTGTTAACCCTCAGTGGTCTGGCCAACTCTCATGAATTCCCACTAGACTACAAACTGTAAAATGAATAATTGATATAAAAGATCTGACTAGACATCACTGCCCAGGTGTTTTGTCTTGTCAGCATGGCGTCCTAAAGATGGAATGGTCAGGGTACATGCTCTGAGATCACAACAGTAAATAACCACCTAGCAACGGCGAGCAATTGTCAGACTCGCCAACGTACTCAGTCTACACAAGCAGGCTTAGCATTGGTTGACAGGTGCACCATCGACGTGCATTACGGCTTAGTACACAGCGACATCGCGCTCCCATGTGGACAGTCGGGATTAAGTGCCTTGCCAAGGTCAACACAGTTGCTTCTGGTGGGGATTGAACCGTGGGCCTCTCGGTTTGAAGCTCATTGCCGTAACCACTGAGCCAGCGCACTCCCCGTGGTGCGTTTAGAAGAAGTCACAAAATTACTGTAAATACTATGCTTGGTCGTAAAAGAATGCCACTGTTGCTCTCATTGGCAGTTTCATTTATAGAGTTGTGGTAGAATGATACAACTTATTCTGTTTTTCCTGATGTGAATTCCTCTTTGGTACTACCAGCAAATCCCAGTCAGGTCAGATACAGAATACCGAACGATACCGCCCAAGAAAGTGTCCATCTTGGAGTAAACTGCGAAGTCCTAGGCCTTTTCAAGGAAAAGAGCTGAACAAGCTTGGAGAGGCAAGGATGAGTGTCGAAACAATGCGGTACCACATATGAAAATGTCTCCGAAGCATGGACTTGTACCCATTGCTGGAGACCCCCAGAAACAAACATATACCAGAAACTCCGCAAGCGGTGTGATCGAAGGAATGAGAGAAGCAACAGAGTGATCGCACACCGTCGACAGAAGAACCTTCTACTTAGCCACAGAGGATAAACCAGTGGAGTGAGTGCCTCCTTGAAGAAGAAAAGCAACTCCACTGCGTGTCTCGAAAAACCACTACGGAGGAGACAGGACCCGATAAAGATATGCGCGAAGGCACAATGAAGTCGGGTCAACTGGAAAACTCCTCGGATGACTTTGGCAAAGAAAGTCGCGACGTAGAGGGAGACATGCCGGAACCGCCGCTAACAGAGAGCGGAGCAGATTGATCCACCTCACCGAGGCGACAGGGGTGTGATCGAAAGGATTCGACGACTGCAGGTTCATATCTGGGCTAGAACCTGAGGCGGAATCGGAACCGGCAGGAAGGCGTACCCGACAAGACCGCCCCAAAGGCGGGCCAAAGCGTCCACGGCGAAAGCCAGAGCATCTGGACACGGGGACACGAAAGTGTCCACCTGATGGTTCCAACGAGTCGCAAAGAGATCGATGGAAGTCTTCCATGTGGAGCATCCACTCGGTGGAAAAGAACCTGCCCCGTCGGGACAGGGAGTCGGCCGGAAATGTGACGAACAACCACCCCGGCGTTGACATCCTGAGCGAGCAGTAGAAGATCTCGAGCCAATTCGTACATTGGAACCGAGTGCGTGCCGCCCTGGTTCCGAATGAAGCAACCACTGTCGAATTGTCGAACAACAGAAGGACCTGACGATTCGACAGGTGAGGGATCCACTGCCTGAAACTCAGAAGAAGAGCAATAAGCTCCTTCTGGTTGATGTGTAGAGATGCCCGATCCTGGTCCCACATCCCGTGAAGGGAAAGACCTAGAGGATCCAACGTCGCACCCCATCCGAGATCGCTGGCATCTGCCGTCAGAACGCGATCGGACGTGGGTAAGTTCAACGGGACACGATGCGTGATCCACTGAACATTCGTCCAGTGGAGAAGGTGAGGATGAAGAGATTCTGGTAACTGGAGCATTAGATCCAGAGAATCGACATTCGGCCTCCAACGACTGAGCAGAATGTGATGGAGAGGTCTGACATGCAGCCGACCTAGAGGAATGAGATCCGTCACCGAACCGCAGAGACCGATCAGCCAGAGAATACCTCGTGCTGTCTCGGATGTGGACTGGTACAGAGTCAGAGCAAAAGCTGAGAGAATCACAGCCCTGGCCTGGGGAACCGCCACCGTATTGAACTGAGTGCGGAAGGCCATCCCCAGATGACAAAATGACGGAGAAGGGACCAGATCCAACTTCTACTCGTTGACTCCTAATCCAAGCGACGTGAGCAAGCTCAGCAGAGTGTCGACATCCAACTCCAGTAATGCAGCATTGGAATGCCTTTGGAGGATATCGTCTAGATATGCCGAAGTAGTCACCCTGGACTGTGTGCGATGGAAGGCTATGACATGCGACATCAGTCGGGTGAAAGTCCAAGGAGCCAGGTTGAGGCCGAAAGACATGGCCTTCAACTAGTAAACTCGCCCCAGAAAAGCGAACCTGAGATACTTCCGCGACACCCGATGAATCGGAACGTGAAAGTAAGCGTCTCTCAGGTCGATGCTTGAAGCGGTATCTCCCTGATGAATGGAACGGCGGACCGACCTGAAAGTCTCCATGCTGAACTTGGGAGCAATAATAGACTGGTTCAGGATACTCAGATCGATAACCGGTCGGAGTCGGCCGTCCTTCTTCGGCACCAAGAACAGGCGGGAATAAAACCCCACTGACAATGTTCTTGACGACCTCGAAACCCCTTTGGCCAGGAGATTGTCTATCTCCATGGACAAAAGCTCCCGACGTAAAACGTCTCAAGGAACTGTGGTTGGAAGAGGCACTCTACACAGAGTGGGGTGCCTTCGGAAGGATATTCGCAGCCCGGACCGAACAACATCTAACACCCAAGGATCGGATGTGATGGTGGCCCAACGGTCCGCGACCTCTGCCATCCTTACTCCAACCTGGGACGAATCGAGGTGAGGACCTTCAGTTCGAGCCCCGACGAGGCCCACGAGAGAAGAAATCATCTCCTCTATTGAATGAAGAATCCTGAGACTTCCCTCTAGCCTGCCGACGCTTACCCTTACCCCGTGAGTAAGAAGTAGAAGCGGTGGCAGAAGGATCAGCCCTTTGCTTCGCAGAGGAAGCAGTAGGGCACTTGTTAGGCTTTGAACGGTCCCTGCCTCCCCTAGAAGGCTGATCAAGTTGACGAAGCAGGAGCTGATCTTTGGAATGACGTAGGACGTCATCCCAGGCCGTCGACACTGAACCCATAGAACAGTAGCGGACCTGCCAAAGAAGCAGATCGAAGAGCAGTGCGCTGCCCCCAGGAAGGGGTCGGCCTGTGTCCAGCACAGAGTCCCTTCGAACTAGTTCCAAAATAGCCGTGTCACAGGAATGCGTGTGAGCAAGATGCACGAGCGCCTTGGACAGCACACGAAAAGGAGTCTGTAGATCGTCAAACTTATTTGAAGGCAGATAGGCAGCTAAGGCAGAGACGACGTGATCGGAGAGAGAAAGCATACCGAGCATTCCGCTCGATAAGCCAAACATGGACTACAGAGTCGTCATAGGAATGACGGCAGACTTGGGTTTGGAAAACCTGAGGGAATTGGAGTCCTGATCCAAAACCGTCAAAGTCTGGCAGACTGATGGATTGGCGAAATCGTAGTAACGATAACGCACCGGAGGCAAAAAGGTGTCGACCCTGATGAAGAACGGAGCCTTCATAGCCTTGGAACTCAGCTTAGAGCCCAAGGCTGAAAATGCTTCAACCACCTGGCACGGTCGAAGACGCCCAGAAGCAGGTTGCTCCACAGGCTGTAGGCGCGCGACCGATGATCGCGGCCTGGCTGACACTGTCGGCTGGATTGATGGTTGGAGACCCGGAACGAACCCAAACACAAAGTCAAGAGCTGCCCCCAGACTGCAGGCTCTCGACATCAAAGATGTCTGACTCCTCCCCGGAGTAGGAAGACACATAGCCCATCGTGGGCAAACCAGCAGACGCCTCCCATGGTGTAGGCACCAGGGGGGTTAGAAAGCGGCCTGTTTCCAATCCCGGGGGGCGGCGCCATAGGGGCGCCTGGAAACCACTCGCTGCCTCGCTGGAAGCAATGGGAAGGCTCTTTGACAGAACCTGAGTGAGTAAGGAGAGGGCCTCCCTAAGCTCACTGCCCGTACCAGCCGGTTCGACATGGGGACGAACCAGCAAAGTGGCTTCACACCTCTTAACCAGCGAAGGGTCAGGATCCTCCAATACACCCGAAACGGGGCGACGGGCAGCAGCCGAAACATCTGAGGGCAGACGTGTATAGGGGTACGACACACCCCGAGGATCAACATAGCGGGAACTCAGGAGAGTTGCCGCGGACCTCTGCGGGGCAGAAAGTCCAAGCTGCACAGAAGGCGTTGGTCCCGCAAAACTGGACGTGTGACCAGAATGAGTGGACGGAAAACTCCAATGACGAAACGGTGGTACTCGACGGCGCAGAGACCACAGTAGAGGGTCCTGCCGGCAGCCACTTCCAACTTCGCCCAGTTGAAGTCAGGGAAGGCTGAGGCCGATACCCCGACGTCTACACTACCAGAAACCGCTGCAGACCACTGCAGGTATAGAACTGCTGTGCTCAACGGCTGAAAGGACACAGCAGGAGGTTCAGTCGGCAGCCACGTCCGACTTCGCCGAGTTGGAGTCGGGGAAGGCTGAGGCCGACACCCAACAACCACACTACAGACATCCCTGCAGACCTTTGCAGGGCTAAGCCGAGGCCGGTTAAAAACGATGCCCGATGACGTTGTAGACGGAACTGCAGTAGCAGCAGATACGACGGGAGCTGTTGGAACTAGCGGAAAAGGGGAGAGAGCCACCTAGCTCGGCATCTTTTCGCCAGAAATCCAACAGCTCCCGCAGTATCCACCACGGTAAAAAAACTGCACATCCCCACGGAAGGGGAATAACTCTCACCGGACGTGGTCGAGTCGGGAGGCCCCGAAACGACAGCGTTCCACACCACCCGCTAGTGCGAAAGAAACAGCCACGATAACGCACCAAGGCGAGGGCCAAAGGAATTGCCCTAAAGGAACCGAACATGAAATAACAGAGGTGAGAGCAGTAGAAGAAAAAGGTGAACTCAACAGATACAGAAAGTAGAAGAACACCCTCAACTACGAGAGAAGGTGGTAGAAAAAGAATCGGTAGGTACACGACAGAACCCAGACGGCTGACAGGGACCGAAAAAAAAAACAAATTCAGCCCTCAACAGAGTGAAGAAATCCTGTCCAGACAGTTCCTCATTGACACCTAACTCCAATAACAAATTAAATTTATCAACCGAAAAATTTCATTGTCGAACCGCGTTGACACGATGTCGAAAAAATATTCGCGAAAACGGAATAAATAATATACAATGAGAATGTGGTTGAAAATATTAACGAGAATATATAAAACACAGTCCTGTTATTATACGATCTTCAGATCCATAATCCAGTCACAGGAAAACCATTATCGACGAGTTGAATTATCACTGTTTCGTAGAGCCAAATGGCCACACATCCACCACGTGTGCGCATAAAAAAAGAATGATGAATTGATGACGCACTGCTCATTGGTTAACGGAAGTCGTGGATTTGTACTGAGGGAAGAGCGTCTCATACAGGGCGTGCGCCGATGGCGCTCGGCCCAGTTTTGGCTTATTTTTTCGTGGTGTTTTTTACACCACTTTTCTTTCCCACATCTCTTGGGAAAGATTAAAATAGAGAGTATTTTATCCGAGTTAGGGACTTCCACTGTAGTGCAAGCCCGTAGTAAACAATTGTAAGGTAGGTTGATAAGAAATATTTACGCTCTAGTGCGTGCAGGTTTCCATAGGGCAAGAGAAGGTTTTTATCATAATTCGCACATTGTAGCCAAAACAAAATTAAAGACGTTTTCAAGGAGTCTCCCGAAATAATTTTAGGAGATTCGTGTAAAAATGCCCCAACCCTTTACCGAGCATGAACAGCAGACGACACTGGCAAACAAAATCCTTAAATAACTATTTTTTTCATTTTGTCTCAAAAACATAGGTTATGACCCCTCATTGGAAAGAGCTAGACGAAAATAATGAAAATTAAGTAACGACTTTTGTGAATAGCGATGGCCGGTTTTGGCCGTATCGTTGGGTAAAGGGTTAAAGAATGTATTACAAACCCCACTAATGATTACTATTTTTTTCATTTATTGGTGTTTAAGGTCACATACTTATGCACGATGGCTATTCGTGAACGTGACAGCTTTATGGGTGGAGGAAGCCGGAGTACTCGGAGAGAACCATCGAGCATCGACGAGCAACTGTCGGCTCCCTAACATCCTAACTCTCTAAGCTCCGCTCAAGTAGGGTTACAGTGGTTGAAGACATGTGCACCATCGACGTGCAGTACGCCGTTGTACACGGCGTCATCGTGCCCCCATTTAGGCAACCGGAATAAAGTGCCTTGCCCAAGGACACAACGCGGGTCGTCACGGACGAGGATCGAACTCTGGGCCTCTAGCACAGAAGTCCAACAGTCTACTACTGAGCCACCGCGCTCCCATTTTTTTCTAAAGCATGTGTGATGAAAATGCATAACACAAAAAAGTAACAATCCTTTGAAGCGGACAGGACCTTTTCTGGTCCAGGATCACGATACGACCTGGACTTACATAGCAGTTGCTCAGTTGATTTTGTGTGGTAGACTAATCAAGATTTTCACCGTGCAGCCCCAAGACTGCATGCAAGGCCGTATTATTCATAAGGCTGACTAGGCCGAGGCCTAGGGGCCCACAGGGACAGGAGGTACGCCAATTACTATTTTTTAACGATACATGCACATATGTATTTATCCATATGTATACTCTCATAAGTATACTACATATATACATTTATATATAGTACATTATTTTGATGCTATTTAAATGTCAAGTTGTGAGTAGAATTCTTCAGGACACACGCAAAAAGGACATTGGGCTATGTCCTGCGGCATAGTGCCTACTGTACCAGGATCAGACTGTCGGTTGTAGTGGGGTGAAAGACTGAAGTGCCGGAGGGGGCCCCGAGGCCGACGTACCTTAAAGCCTAGAGGCCGGCCATGGATTATTACGACACTGGCTGCACGTTGAAAATATTGATAGATCTTCTAAGTAACGAATTGACTCTATCGTTGAATGTCAGCATGAGTCGCTTTTATCGTATCCTACTGGTTAACTGGACATTTCCAGTTGCATCTTGGAATATTTCAGAGTGCTTAAAATCAGAATCTCGCAAATGATTCGTGAGGAAAACTAGAATTTATTTATTAGTTTAAGGTCACATTTCTGCAAAATGGCTAATCATGACCTCAACAGCTTTACGGGTGGAGGAAGCCGGAGTACCCGGAGAGAACCACCGAGCAACGGCCAGCAACTGTCAGCTCCCCAACATACTAACTCCACACAAGCAGGGTTAGCATTGGTTGAAGACAGGTGCACCCTCGACGTGCAGTACGCCTTAGTACACAGCGTCATCGTGCCCCCACGTGGGCAATGGGGGTGAAGTGTCTTTCCCAAGGACACAACGCGGTTGCCGCAGGTGGGATTCGAACAGAGGACCTCTCGGCTGGAAAACTAGAATAATTCAGACTTGCAAAATGTTCATGTGAGTTGTCATCGATTCGTAAGGTGTCCTCGGTTCAAGGTCTGAAGAATACCACTTCTCCTTTACTCCCTCATAAGCCGAGGTGTCCAGTGAAGTCTTGTTTTGCCTGAAAAGAAACTACAGCCAATATACTGCAATTTATTTTCCGCTAAAAGATATATTATCGAAGAAATTGCGGAAAGATCGAAATCGTATCCCCCACTGTGAAAATACATATATTTTCACCTTCACGGCATCAATCAATGGCGGCTTTCACTTCAAAGTGAATAAGAGTCAAATTATCACTGGAAATGATCAATTTGTTCTAAAAACGTATAATGAAAAGTAATCTAGCGTTTTAGAGTGGATACCGATCATTTCCAGCAATAATTTAACACGTATTCACCTTGAATTGATGCATGAAATCCGCTAGTCCAAACATGGCCTGAAAGTCCGTAATATAAGTTTTTGGTTCAGTACGTTCTTTTAAAGGGCGTACCAAACCAAAAACTTTAGGCCATGATTGGACAAGAAACCCTTGAGCTGAATTAGATTGCAAGACGCTATATGTTCCAAGTATAAATCAAATCACTGGTCTCAATGATTCAATGCGCTGTTTACTTTCATGCATCAATTCATGATTGGATCGAGTGGAATTATCAGAGTTTTATAAAAAAGCGTATCATGAAAGAAAAATCTAGTGTTTTTGAGTGGATATTAAAAAGTATCTCACTTGTGACCGAGACAAATGGTTGTTTTCGCAAGCGATCAATAAACATTTGTCTCTGTCACTCATGAGATAATTTTCGGTATCCACTTAAAAACACTAGATATCCTCTATTTTTATCAGCATGACCACCAAATAACCTGCATGTTGGTACGGAACAAGTGTTCTACATGTACATATATAAGTCAAGAAACTCACCAGAATGGGAACTTGGGAACTAGGTCCTCAAGGGCTCAATGTTAGTGAATATATAACTCGAGTGATGCCACGCATACAGCCCTACTATCCCAGTGGTGGCAATACTTAGACAAAATAATCTGAGCCATTTTTTTGTTAACCGTTTACCTAACGAATCTGCCATATCTGCACTAGTGATATACAAAAATTGCTATTCAAATTTTATTGTTTCATTTCTCTACCCCAAAACATACCTCATGACCTATTAATGGAACAAGCTTGATGAGCTTGTTCCAATAAGGACTAATAAGAAAAGGTTACAAGTAAAAAATGAAAAAAATCTGATGTTTCAGAAAAATAATTTGTACTGTGGCTTAAACTTGTGTTAGGTAAAGGGTTAATGGTGCAGTATATAAAACATAGTTGGGCTTTAGGAGTATTTTTTGGCATGTAATAACTCCCAATCCTTCAAAATGCATTTTGAAAATATATGCCTAAAATGGAATTATCGGTCGGAAACCAATTGACGGACCGACGGATGTACAAACAGATGGACGGACGGATGGACAGACGGATGGACAGAGACCATTTACATAATATGACCGTTTTTACAAATGGGCGTATAAAAATATCAAATTTGAAGAGAATCTTATAATTAGAACTGGATTTATCTTCTGGATAAGATGTGGAGGAGGGAGGGATGGATTGATTGCACCCATCTCTCCCGAAGTTTTGGAGGCGGCATCAAAGTCCATTACTCCCATTTCCTTCCAATCTGTATTACTTTTGTAAAACAAGAGAAGTATGCTGCAGAAGGCATTTCTTTATTTCAAACTGTGAAGCTCAATTAATGAGAAAAAAAGCTGCATACAAGTAAAAGAAATCAGCTCTGTAAATGCAATTATTAAAAAGGTATATTAATCACGTAAGAACAAAAAGTGACAAAGTATGTGTTGGCAGCCCAATTTCAAATTTAAAGAAACTAAATTCGAAAACCGTTTTGAAAAGGGTTCAACTAACGCAAATATTACTTGAAACCTCTGTATACAGCGCCAGTTGACCTTGCCCCAATTGAAAACCAATGACGTAACACAGTGTTTGAAGAATAAAAGGTACAACCTTGAAAAGCAAAACTCTAATCTGAAACTTTAAGCTAAGAATACTAAGTAAAATTGACTGCAAAAAAGGGTTAAATATTTCCTAAAAACGATACCAAGGGGGTTAGGGGTATAGAATTTAAACAATTCTCTGAATGTCGTCACTCTAAATACTACAAAATGCATTTCGGACCAAAGAAAAAAATGCCTAATTGGCGGGGGTGGGGGAGGCAGGAGGAGCAGGGCAAGAAGTTCAACGTTGGAAAATGGTGGTCAACGTACTTGACAGACATTGCTGCTGTAGAGACATACCGAAAAAGAATTGAAATCTTAACTATTGTTCGAGTTATGCAATAAAGAAAGTTTGTACAGATAGACTGACAGGCAGACTGACGGACGGACGGACAGACGGACGGAGCTATGCTATGTACTTCCCTTGTGGGGGGGGGGGGGGATAAAAAGTAACAAAGTATGTGGTAGAAGACCAATTTGAGATTTAGAGAAACTAAGTTCAAAAACAGTTTTGGAAAGGGTTACATCAATGCCAATATTATGTGAAACCACTTTATACTGCAGGTTCAGTAGACCTTGCCAAAAATGAGAAACAATAACAGAGTGTTTGAAGAATGAAAGGTACAACCTTGAAAAGCAAACCTTTAATCCGAAACATTAAGATGGGAATACTCAGTAAAACTGACTGCCAATAGGTTAAATATATCCTAAAACCGTTAAAAGAAATCATTGATGTAAATGCAATCATTTAGTTGTATTGACTATGGGAGAATTAAAGAAAGAAAGTATGTGGTAAAGCCTAATTTCCAATACAAAGAAACTAAGTCTGAAAACATGTTTAAAAATATTTAAAATCATGCCATTATTAGTGACAATCACTTCAGTTGACAAGACATTGTCACAAATGATAAACAGTGACATTGCACTAAAGTGTTTGAAGAATTAAAGGCATAACTTTGTAAACAAATAACAACTTTAACCTGGAAGTTGTAAGTTAAATTGCCATACAAAAAAGTGCTAAATATTTCCCAAAATAACATGAAACATAATGAGAATGAAACAATCAATAGTAATTAATATTAATTAAGAAAAAACCCAAAAAACTAACCTTCACTAAAAAACTTTAACCACAGACTAACCAAAATGTTAACAGACGGACAGTTGGACGACAGTTATGACTATACCCCTGAGTGTAAACAGCCGGGCAGAAAATGAGGTTTTTATCTATGGAATATGCACTGTTTTCACGAAAGACTAACAGTACTTTCAAATTCTAATTAGGAACCGAAAATTGATTGTTGCAGGAGAATCACAACATTCTCGTGAATCAGGACAAGTATTAACCCGTTAATAACTGAAAGTTAACAGCCAATCGATGAATAATTCATTGACGTACTTTTTACTGATATTCCATTGCCTGCACCACAACTTGATAGTACATTCACCGTGGACTGGTCGTAGTCCACGCGTGGACAGCGTTGTCCACACAAGCATCACTCAGCAAAATTGTATTTAATAAAGCACCAGGTTGTACCCGTTGCTTCATTAAATTGTTTATGCTTGTTCCTATTGCTGCTTGGAATCTAATTACGTCCGTGGAAATATTGCCCACCCGTGGAAAGTGACCAGTCCATGGCGACCTACTTTATACGCAATGGTGACAAATCAATTCCAGTTTTGATGATGTTTCGACACAATAGAATTCAAGGAGTTTCATGGGACCTTGCATTATTGTTTTTTTAAATTAATAAATTCAAGAAAGAGGCGTGGGAATCACATTTGGAACACTCAATACCACACTGCAGAAGAAATACAAATATCAAAGCAATACAACCACCAATTAACCGTTTCCCCATCGCAGACGATATCAAAAATTTATGATTTTAAATATTTTCATCAAAATTTTCAAAATAGTTCAATAAAACCATATCATGTGACCCCTCATTGGAACGAGCTCGTTCCAATGAGGGGCCATATGGTATAGTTGTGTTTTGATTTTCTGAAAATTGATATTTTTTCAACTGCTGAATTTGCAAATTACTTGGGCGGATGAGGCGGATTCGTTAGGTGAAGTGTTAATAAAGGGATTTGAAATTTAGGCAACAAGCCCAGTCGGACTCCACAGAATACAGATTGCATTTTGAGAAATATTCGCACGTTACATTCCAACCGATGGGGGCACGGTGGTGTTGCCGTAACCGGTTCTCGTCAGATCACCAAAGTTAAGCAACATCGAGCCCGGTTAGTCCTCGGATGGGTGACAGTCTGAGTGATCCATTCGGACTCACGCGTTGTGTCCATGGAAAAGACACTTAACCCCGATTGTCCACATGGGAGCACAATGACGCCGTGTACTAAGGCGTACTGCAGGTCGGTGGTACGCATGTCTTCAACCAATCTAACCCTGCCTGTGTTGCAGTGCGGAGTTACAATGTTGGAGAGCTGGCAGCCCCGGCAGCTACTAGTCGTTGCTCGGCGGTTCTCTCTGGGTACTCCGGCTTCCTCCACCCGTAAAACTGTCACGGTCATGATTAGCCATTGTGCATAAGTATGTGACCTTAAACGCCAATAAATAAATAAATAAAACAAATATATACTTGTTCCCTCCATGTGAGAACCCCTGGAAGTGAAGCAGTGCTTGTTTTCCGCAGTAAAAATGTATCCAGCTGGACAGTTGCAATTTGAGATTATTAGTTGAACAAAAATGGGACGTATAGGAATATCAGGGTATTCCTTGATCACTTTTCTAGTGTACTTGCTGGAGGGTGGATCATTTTGACTGGCGACGAAACGCTTTGGCGTTTTACGCTGCCGGAATAGGTAGACGCCAACCCCCTTCCAGTATATTTCATGACATCACCGTCTTAGGGAAGAGCATTAATTTCTGTGTTCCTTTCTATTGGGGTTGAACGACACTTGACAGCCAGTGTCACCTCGTATCGGGCAGTTTTAAATGTGGAGGAAGCCGGGTAACCAGAGAGAACCGCCAAGAAGTGGTGAGCAAATGTTAGACCCCTTCCCAACGTAATACCTTCGCACAAGCAAGGTTAGCATTGGTGAAAGACACGGGCACCATTGACGTGCAGTACGTGTAAGTACACATCGACACCGTGCCCCCACATGGGCAATCAGGATTGAGTGCCTTGCTCCAGGACAACGCAGTTACCCCTGGTGGGGATCGAGTTTACAGTACACACAGCCACCGCGTTCCCAGCTCATTACATAAGCTGCAATCTTCCAGGTCGTCTGCCTTCAGATTTACATTAAGAATGTCAGGCCAGGAGTCAAATTCGGCAAGGAGCTCGACGTCATTTTGGCTTGGAACCAGTTTAGCCATTAACTAGGCCAGTGCATGTTTGGATGAACTCGTCTGGAATATTTCAGTTGATCGGAATAATTCCGAACGATTTAATCTAAATACCACAAACATTCACTTTATGTGCATCAACGCAAGAAACATTTCAAAATCGCGACTTCATTTGACTGAATTTTGAATGACATGAAAACAATTCAGACATTCATGCTTACCAAGTTCAGTACAGTCGCCGTGACTGATCATATTCCACGCGCGGACATTGATGTCCACACGTGTTTACCATGTAATTGAAATCTTCAGCAAAATTTTAAAGAATGAAGCACCGGGTGGTACCCGATGTTTCTTTAATTAAATTTCCGATGATTATTTCTATGATTAGTGTTTGGAATCTATTATTGCGTCCATGGAAATATTGCCCACCCCTGGAGAACGACCAGTCCATGGCAGCCGAACTAATTAGTTACACTCCTGACTTGTTTTATGATTACGCTTTCATAGTTCCAAAGGAGCACAAAGAATATCTCTCAAGTCGAGACATCACATTACATCAATGGCAGTCGACACCCCAACTCCACGAAAAGTGTCAACATGCAGACCGTAACAGTCGATTTTTGTTAGATTTTTAGAATTAGATTGGTGGTCTTATTTATTGGTGTTTAAGGCGGGGGGGGGGGGGGGGGGGGGCACTAAAAATTTGCAAGACGTGACGTCCCAAATTTTATTCGTCTCCTTTTTACACCCACCCACTACGTCCAAATTTTCTACAACCGTTCTCAGACCCCCCACCCCCCATTCTCCCATTAAAATCCAAAATAAACAAACTTAGTAGGCGCAGCTGTCTTTAGGGGGTTTTCACAATGTTCTTAAACTGGTACCACCAATTTAAACCTCTGTGGGCTGCTGTGAGCCCCAATCTACAAATGACAATCTGTTCATTATCAGACTTGGCCAGAGCAGGTGTACATATACAGAAACAAAATTTCATTTGAATTGTTCACAAAATATTGTCTGCACATTTTCTACATTTCGAACAAGACACCCACCCCCTACTAACGTGTGACATTTTCCCAGATTAAGCCCAATATTCTCACATATAAAGCCTCCTGATGTTGTATCTATGTTAAGAGTGTGATGTACAACATCATTTTTAAGGTTTGAAACACAAATGCTGGTATATATTATCTGATATATTGATATATTTTTAAAAAATTGAAAAAATTGCACAAGTTGGAAATGCACATTTTTGGCGCTCTCAAGAGACCCACCCACCCCCACGTCACGTTTTGCAAATTTGTGGTGCCCCCCCCCCCCCCCCCCACACACACACACACTGTTTAAGGTCACATTTCTGCACAATGGTCAAGAAGGAATGCATCATTGAGATATAGTCAAGTTTAGTCAATCGTTTATACCCATGTTGCCCATTTTCGAGGATTTTCCCAAGCACTGGTGACTGGACCCTATTTTACAAGTAAAACGGCGATTGCTTACCACGGTAAACTTAGCACTGCTGTACTTAACGGGGTTTCACGGGGCATTCTTGCTTAAATAAAAAGTGAAACGGGCCCTCTTATATGGCTGTCTAATAGGGTACCCTATCCCGAATAATCAAATCCCAACACTGTTGATCGCGACGTAGGTATACCAATTGGTGTTTAGGGTCACACACTTCTGCAAAATGGGTAATCGACTAAAATGACGCAACATGGAGATAAAGTTAAGATTTGTCATTCGTTTATACCAAAATTGCCCATTTTAGGACTTCCACCCAAGCATGTTGACTGTCCGCATTTACCATTAAAACAGCTTGCATGGCACGCTAAACAAGCACTGCTTTACTTCCAGGGAGAGATATGAAGTAAAGTTTATCTATCCAATCGTTTATACCTACAAGATTCCCACTTTAGGACTTACACACCAAACGCTAGTTCGGATCCTATTTTACCAGTGAATCGACTTACCACAGTAAACAAGCACTGCTCCATTTCCCGGGATCCCCACGGTGAAGGTTTAGTAATAATTTAGTCCCAACGGTCACATGGGGATGTTTATCAAACACCCTCGCGGGTCCGTTTCATTAAATTGGTAATGATCCTCTATTATTGTTTGCTAACCAATACAAATTTATACGTATAAACGTATACGAATCGGGTTGAAAGGTTAGTTTGTACTCGTTGACTGGATGAACTGCGTTGTAAGAGTTAATTACGAGTTTTAATTTTAAATAAAAAAAGCGGATCTTGTTTGAAAACGCATGTCTGGAACAGAAATAAACATTCATATCTACGAACGTGTAGGTCCTATTGCACCTTTCCAGTACAACTTCAGTTCTTGTTCTAAAACACATCTAAATTCCAAAATCGGGTGGGGGTGGAGGGGGGAGGGAGGCGTAACGTCGGAATACAACCAATGCCACAAGAGGACTTCTACACTTCAATCATCGAAAGTTTGGAAATTAATGACGGAATGAGTAAAAAATTTAGTACTGCCCAAAGGATGCAGATCCAAAAAACAATTTCACAACGACATTTTGGGTCAACAAAGCTGAAATTCCAATGAGCCAATCCACTATTCCAACTTCACCACAGAAAAAGATGCAGTAATATTTTTGTACCCAACATTTCTACTAATGGTTTTGCCTAGGCTTTTGATGTGTGGAACTAATCTCGCAAGGCAACCTTTCTGCGAATCCACAATTATCTTTCACAAGCCCTCTTGATTTTTTCAAGCTAAAAGTTTACCAGCTTCAACAACTGGATTAAATTCGTGAATTTCTCCCGAGATGAATAATAACAGCCAAATTCTGGAAATATAATGTATCACACGCTCTGAAAGCCACAAATTCGTACTGCACACACAATTTCTCCTTAAAAAATGCAGCAAATCTTTACCAACAGACATCTTACAAGACAAATCTCAAAATACAAGTGATGTTCACATCTTGTAGATCCAGCGGAAATAATTGATGATTTTCAACCAATCCACCCTTAGAAACCAGAAACGTGGCAGTTTTTAATACATCCTGCCCATCGCGTTTCGATCCCTGGGGGTAGCGGTTAAAGGTTTCCGCTTTCATATAGAACAAACACATGCCAACAATTGTCACGAGAACTTTACACAAGAAATGGAAATGAAAACTAGTCAAGATGGCCGAATGTTATTCCAAACCACAATCCAGTACCATCTCTGGATATCACTGAAATTCCGCAGAACGAAAGTAGAAAAAAACCCATTTTAAATGATCTCTTGACAATCACCATACTCAGCCACAGGGTCTGTACAAAATAGTTCTCCAGTAAATGTGTTAAGTCATTTGAAACCAAAAATGCATTATTTGGCAGCAAAAAGACACCATTTGGCAGCAACCATACAGCCTTTGCCAGCAATACAGCATATGACAGAAAAAATATACTTCCGTTAGGTCTGAAAGACTTTGTGGTGTATTATTTCCGTGCGTTGCATTCAATAAAATCGCTGTCTGGCGACAGAGGAGAGACGGAATTCACGCCTCTCAAGTAATCTATAGATAACATGTGAGTGAACATGGCCCTTGTAGAAGTCAACTGAATTGATAGTATCCATTTTATCAGATTCTTATTGAAACATTTGTTAAATCTTTATCTTGCTTAACCCTTTACCTAACATGAAAAGCAGACGACACTTGCAAAAAAAATTCTTGAATAACTAATTTTTTTCATTTTTTGTCTCAAAAACATAGGTTATGACCCCCTCGTTGGAACGAGCTCGACGAGCTCGTTCCAACGAGGGGTCAAAACCTATGTTTTTGAGACAAAAAATGAAAATATTTTGAAAATTAATTGGCGATTTTTGAGAATAGCGCTGGCCGGTTTTTGCCGTTACGTTGGGTAAAGGGTTAACACTTTGCACACTGATGTCAAAAGATCAAAATTTCAAGTAACAAATATTTCCTATAATGCAACTTGAAATTTAACTAATTCTGCCTTGTTTGACAGAGCTCAATGAGCTGTCAAACAAGACTGAATTAATTGAATTGCTAGTACAATTATGGGTAAATTTGCAGGTTGAAATTCAATATTTTGTCACCAGTGTGCAGGGAGTTATTTTATAAGCCTTCTGGAAGGTAAATGTGTTGCTAGCTCATTTGGGGTGAATAAACGACGAGTAAATAATCCTGAAATAATCTGATAAACGTGGATAGCCTTTGTTTTATTTATTAGTAGTTTTTATTGTCAATGTTTTATCATTTGTGGTCTTGTCTGCAACTAACATACTTCAGACCCAGGCAATACTAAATTAAAATATTTTATATAGTGCAACAAGGTCCACCTGCAATGCTTTAGCTGCTAAACATTAAAAGGTTCCGCCTTGTTCTCGTTTACCATCAGATTCTTTTTGGCACTAAAATCTTTCAACAATTTGCACGGTTGACCAATACTTCTGCACCTAGGGACCAAATGGAGGCATTTGAAAATTTAAAATTAAGTATACTACACGCAGTGTACGCAGATGGTTACTGAAAATATGTTTAAATACTTTCTTGGGCTTTCATTGTGTAAGTATTTTCAGGAATGTTTTAAAGCCAATTTTAAGAACTTGTTCGTATCAACTGAAATGAAAACAAATAACATTTAATTTATATATTTATTGGTGTTTAATTGGCAGAGTGCTGGAAGCCCATATTTGGGATTTATTCTGACGTACAGGTACCATAACGTAAAGGTTCCATATTCTGTGGATGTGCTTAATATTTCAGAGGTGAATTTATTTAGTCTGAATTTACCTTGTTATAGATAAATGAACAAATTTTGATGACCAAAAATAATTTGGCACCACCAGTTAAGGTCCCATTTCTACACAATGGCTAATTGTGACCACAAAAGTCCAACCAGTGGTTTATACCCATGTTACCCATTTAGAGGACTTCTACTTCAGGCATTGATATCGGGTCCAACTTTACCAGTACACCAAAGCTTGTTTTCCAAGTAAACCAACACTGCTTCACTTTCCGGGGTTCCCACGAAGAGAAACACACCCGCAAACAAACCAAACAGGTAGCTCCGCCCGTTTTCAACATGTAGCATTAGAATGTATTTGCACTTCCTGGGGAGCACCACGGTGATAACACTGAATTACATTTTAAAACTCACCCGAGTAATTTCCTTGATTCAAACGCCAGTCCAGTCGTTTCCTAACTGGGGAGTTCAGGCTAGGATACTTCAATCTTCAGTGTCGTTCATTTCTCTTCCTGGAATTTTTACCAATATTTGTCTTGTGAAACCTTCCTCCTATATTCTAAAACTTTACAAGTGGTATGCGTGTGCGTGTGTGTGTGGGTGTGTGGATGGGTGTGTGGGTGGGTGGGTGAGGGAGTGTGATGGGTACTCCTCGTAAGTGGATAATTCACGCTTTCTGATGCAGAGGTGGATTTGGAAGATGCTTACTCGATGACAGCTAGCAAATATATTTTTGAATTTCACTTTCTTGTCTTCCAGAACGGCTGTGCTCATGGACAAGCTATACGCTGCACGTTTTCGTTCCATTGTGGGAGTAAACGTTTTGCAATCAGGAATTTTAAATTTGAAAGGCACTGTTTTACAGCGAGTTGGTCAATATATTTATTGGTGTTTCTAGATCATATTTTTTCACAATGGCCTCATATTTTATTTATTGGTGTTTAAGGACACATTTTTGCATAATGGCTAATCATGACATCATCAACTCAAGACCAGGGGTGAGCGTTAAAAAGCCATGTTGCCCATTTTAGAGAGGGTTTGCACCTCCCAAGCATTGGTGACTGGGTCATATTTTACCAGTAAAACAGCCTGTTTACCGCAATGAACAGGCACTGCTTCACTTCTCAGGGTTCCGGCGGAGACACAATGGCCAATAGTGACCCCCAACATTGAGATAAAGTTCGGTCAATCGTTTAAACACATGTTGCCCATTTTAGACTAATCCCAAACGTTGGGTGACCGTGTCCTATTTTATCAGTTAAACAGGGCATGGTTGGCATGTTTACCCATGATAGTGAAACCAGCACTGTTCACTTCCGGGGGTTCCCACGGGGGTGGTGGATACAGCCATTTTTTCAGTTGCGGTTTTAACACTCAGCCAGGTTTGCCTCGTGTCTGACAGTTCTACGGTTGGAGGAAGCCGGTGTACCCGTATATGACCACCGAACGATGGCGATTAACTCAGCCTTCCCAATGTACTAACTCCGCACGAGCAGTGTTAGCTTTTTTAGACAAGTTCACCATTGACGTGCAGTACGCATTAGTACAGAGCCACCGTGCCCCCAGGAAGGCAATCGGGATTAACTCATTGCACGCTGCTGGCGAATATTCCGGCCCACAAGAAATCCCTTGCCACTAAAATAAGTATAGTTTGGGTACTTTTAACTAATTTTCCTTGTGAATTTCACTTTGACAAATGATATCTAGTTAAATGTACATGAGGTTTTCAAATCTAGTCATGGCTGCTTCAAAGCAGCCATGACGAGATTTGATAACTTCGAGTTAACAGCCTTGCCCAAGGGTTAGACAAAGGGTTACAAAATGAAGGTAAAATTCTTGATCTGTAGATGGTCCTAAAATCCAAAATAGAATGAACGTACTAACCTTTCAACACTGGAACTCCAAGCATTAACTTTTTTCAGGAACACAGCACAGAACCACCGAACTGTCACGAGATTTCCAGTCTGCCGTATGTTCATTGGATCAGACAATGAAAAAAAATTACAAATGTTTACCAGATTGCTGATTGTAAGCTTTGTAATCAATTTTACAAACACGCCTCTTCTACCAAAAACCCCATCTACAGCAACAAAAAAAAAACGTGAAAGATGAAAATCTGTTCCGCACATATGAACGGAACGGAGATCGTTGGACTATATTTAAATAGAAGCGAAATTATCTCATGAATTTTCTACCAATCGTGCTCTATAATTACAATTTGAATTGTTAGCCATAGATAAACATCGTCCCCCGAGTTCCAATGTGTTCTAGGTGCCACTAGGAAGATAGAACACAGACCTCGGAGGACGAAATAGTAACAGGTTCTCCTCGCAAATTTGGTGGGCAATAAAATGTGTTCTTCTGTTTGATAGCCATCAAATGAATTGCTGAGTGTCCTTAATTGCTTTTATAGACGAAGTTGTGTAATGAACACAGAACGACACATGTGTGGGAATGGGTGAATCGATGTGGCACTTGTGCCATCACGGATGGATGAAACTCGAGGCCCACAGCTTCATTTTATCCTTCCGCGCTAGTGCTCTTGCCATATCGATTTACTCATTCACACACGCGTATCGTTCAGTGTATTTGTCACTACTACTACCCAATTCACAGAAAACACTCTGAAGCGATGTTTATTGAACGGTTTGTTAAAATATGTTGCATGAGTTAACCTTTGGGTCGTCATACAGCTACAACTTATTGCTTTGAAAAAATACCTTCCAGTGTATTCTTTCAACAAAAACTAAATCCGCCGGATTAGTAGCCCCGACCGTGCGACGTAAAATTGTATTACAGTGCATATCATGCGAGTTCAAAACTTGAATTTCCAGCTGGACGGATCAGTAACATGGAATCCGACTTTCCAATTATATAATGTATTTACATAAGCTGTTGACTAAGAGCAAGACTGGTTTCAAACCATAACAGCTTCGCATTCTAGATACCAGCTGACTGGTGTCTTGCAAGCTTGTACGGACAACCGCCATAGCACCCACAGAATGGAATCTGCGCACAGTATCCGACTTGGATGAAGTGAAAAAACTGTTCATTCTGCCAACAGGCTTCACTGTTCCAATTGAAGGCTAGTAGCTGAAGTGTCCTTTTACTTTTTTGCCTCTGAGGGAAGTCCATCTGTGTTTTTTTTTATTGTAATCCACTCTCCACCCACCCGCAATTCACACATGATTTGGAGGTACACCGCCATTGATTGGAAAACCTATATCATTTTGCTCATTTTCAAAAGCTATTAGGGGTCTAACACAGTTATAATGTAATTGACCTTTCGTCAAGTAGACGTATCAAATGCAATAGCTTACTCAACGTCCAATTAGTCGGGGGCGTGGCGAGGGGGTGGGCGTGAAGCGTTGTACTATTGAATAAACTGTCTTCTCCTGCAGAAAATAATGGTTAAAACCATACCGCGAGTTTTAGTTGTTTTAACCACTACCTGTGAATTTCTACATGCTCTTGACATCGAACATATGCTGTACCCTTGTGTTCGAAATTTAAGACCTTTGGGTTGTCGAGTTGGAAATCGGCTCTTGAATGTAACAATGTGCCATCTGCAATGCTTCAGCATTGCAGCTGGCGCCCTATTGTACTCACGGAACGAAATGCGATCTCAGAAAATTTCGTGAAATATGGTTAAAAAGTCACTTAATGTCAGTTACAAACGGTCGCAACTAGAGATAAAAATGCCACAAAATCTAGTCCAGGGCATGACATTTCAAACAATGGTGGATTAAAGCGGGCCATCCACACTCAATATGATTGTCAATATAATTGTCAATAATTTATATTGACAATCTTATTAATCATGAATGGGCGATATTGAAGACTTGATCAATGTATTGAAGAATATCAGAGAGCTCAAATATTTATTGACGTATTGTCAATAATATTGATGTGCATTTTTGTCACATCAATTGTATTGGTCAATATTTCATTCTTGTCAAAAACACAGAGCCATCAAAATGGCAAAATCAATCAAAGATTGATCAATCAATCCTATGATTGTTGAATCAGAAATGAAAGAAATATTGATCAAAATGATAGTGCAGTTGAGGGCAAACATTATATTGTCAATAATATTGAGTCAATAATATTGACAATTATATTGACTGTGGATGGGCCGCTTAAAACAAAATTTCCAACCAATGAAAATTTTTGCCAGGACTGGAGGAAGACACTCCCAAACACACCATCGCCACGTTACGGTTCTTGATTTAAATATTAATCTCGCATGCTGTTGGCCACAAATAATTTTCTTATCACTTTATTCTTACCTCGTTCACAAGTGTATGGTTTAAAACAGATCTATAGCTTTCTTGGAAATGTGACCATGTTTCCCAACTGTCCAACGCAACATCTATCATCAGGAAATTCGAGCACATGCAGTCTTCTCTCAAGCTGTCATTTCTTCTGGATAGAGTAAGCAACTGCAACATTTTCACATAGATACATTAATACATACTGGCGTAATTTCATCAGAAGTGATACAGAAACATTGTTTTAAGCTCTCGGTATTGGCACTTAATTACACAAGTTACCGATGTTGTTCAGCAGTTGCTGTGGGTCATTGTGCGGATTTTTGTTATGAGAGCACGTTTTCACCCGAGCGGCCATTTTAGTCAAGTGCATGCCTGAATTACGACAACCTACAACAACTACGAGGCTAGGCGAATGTCTCATGTATCGGTCTCGAAATAAATTGCCGATATTTGTACTATGGTGTTTTAGTGAAGTAGCTTCGAGCTGCTTAGATTCTAAACAAAAATAACATTAATTTTTCCATGAGGTATTTTGTTGCTTTTTATTGGAGAGTGCGTATGGGACCTCTTCAATGAATAGTGACAAAAATTCATTTGAACGCAACATGTGAAGCAAACTCCAATAGGAATTTATATTTCGGCATCAGCACTTCAATCAAGCCAAGATTTAATCTTTGGTCAATTACTGGTGTAAAGTCACACGATTTTATGGCCATTTGACCGCAACATAGGCCTAAAGTGAAGTTATGCCAAAAGTTTATACATAGGTTGCCCACATGGACTTCCATCTAGGCGTTGGTTACGGACCTACTTTAACAGTAGAAACAACTTATCACAGTAAACAAACTGCTCAATTTCTCGTTCTTCCCACGGTGGACATGAGGGTAATATAAAAGAAAAGCGTCTCATCAGCTGTTCAAAAAAACAACATTAAGCTATTTATTGATTGGTGTTTAAGGTTACGTATTTATGCACTTATCTGGCTAATCGTGACCGCAACAGATACAGTTTAGTCAATCGTTTATACCCATATACATGTTGCCCATTTTAGAGAGTAGTTCCTCCCGACATTGGTTACCGGGCTGCCTATTCCACCAGTAACTACGGCATATTTACCACAGTAAATACGCTCAGCTTTACTTCCCGGGGATCCTACAGGGGAAGCTAATTATTGGTGTTTAAGGTCACACTTATGCACAATGGCTACTCGCGACTGTGACAGTTTTACGGGTGGAGGAAGGCGGAGTATCCGCGGAGAAAAACCGAGCAGCGACGAGCAACTGTCAGCTCCTCCACATTCTGACTGTTCAAGCTCCGTTCAAGCTGGCTTACAGTGGTTTTAGACATGCGCGCCATCGACATGCTGTACGCCTTAATACACAGCGACATCGTGTCCCATGTAGGCAACAGAGATAAAGTGCCTTGCCCAAGGACACAACGCGGGTCGTCCCGGGCGGAGATCGAACTTGGTATCTCTAGTATGGAAGTCCAACAGTCTACCCCTGAGCCACTACGTTCTGGGGACGCTTATTACACGTGGCATTAAGCCACAACGTGTGTTCGACTCTGCAACATATGCACATCCGCTCACCAGCTAAAAGTATTACCATCTTATTCCATAGAACAGAATCCTGCAGTAATTATTTCAACATGAAGGTATTCAATTTTTCTGTTGAGCTCACATTGAACGATTCGGTAATGATGGTCAAAGTCTGTGCTGATTTTTTAATGTGAAGACCATACTTGTTGGTCGTTAAGGTCATTTCTGCACAATGGCTAATTATGACCGAAACATGGATTTCCAATTTCGTCATTTTAGACTTCCAAGGGAGGACTGGGCAAAAAAAAAGTTGCCTGGAAATGAACCAAGGCCGAACCCGGACCCGGAGAAAATTTGTTTTTTCGAACTGAACGAACGCTGTTTCATCGCATCTGAGTGATAAATGGCAGTTCACACAAGACATTTCGATGGCATTTTTGTATCATATTCATCACTCCTTCACCAAGAATGGTATCAAAATGGAGTGGGGGTGCGGGCACCCATAGGGCCGACCATAGATCGGCCTATGGTCGTCCCATTGGGAGACAATTTTGATCTTCCCAAAACTAACATTTCTTGCATCTGGGAGATCAGTAAGAGTGCAAGACTGCTGGCATGTCGTAATGTTCTTTATGTGGTCCACAAAGAGCATCTTAATGTACCAGCATTTTGAGCAATCCGATCCATTTCACACGGGCGTTTTCACGAGATCTCACACACCAACACCTGTTGGGATGCATCATTATTGGGGGGGGGGGGGGGGGGGGAGGGGGGGGGGGCAAGGATCACCAGTTATGGGACTCCACAGGTGGACCATACAGCCAATCCACCTCTGAAGACTTCTGAAGGCATTGTTATTTATTGGTGTTTAAGGTCACATTTTGGCACAATGGCTAATCATGACCACAACATGAGGATTAACTCAACACGGGGAGGCGTTAAGCCACGTTGCGACCTGGTTGCCACGGTGAACAAGCACTGCATCACTTCTCAGTTTACCACCAGAATGTAAAGACCCAAAGCGTTACCAACTAGTCGGAAGATTAGCTGTCACGAACCTATGTACAATCGGTCAAATTTCGCGATAGTGCATTGTCTTGATATCCAATGCTTGTTTTTAATCAACCAAGAAGCCCATTTTCTGAAAAAGGTAACGTAAGGTTCAACGGTGTTTTAAAATGTCAACTGCTCAGTGTGGCATCTCTTTGTCACCAAGCCCAACTACCAACGTCAAGGTAGATGCCTTCAGTTGGGTTTCTTTTTTTCTAACTGATGACGTCATGATTAGCTGCCTTTGATAGCAGGTCGTATTTTACAACTCATTTGTTTTAAAGTGAGAAGTGGGGCATTTTCTTTAAACCGGCAAGATATTTTAAATTATTCAGTTAACCATTTAGATTTAATGCTTATGAATAAAATGGGGGAAGGTTTGTAATTGGTTTACTTAGTTTATCATAAAATACGGAACTATCGTTTATATCCCATCTTACAAAACGTATGACGTCAGAAGTCTGCGTTGACGTAAGATTGTGAGAGGTGCTTTCACAAATGTGATTTTTTTTATTTTTATTATTTTTATTAACGGTTCATCGAATTACCAAGAGCGGACGACATTCCTTTATAACTAATTTTTGCCTCGAAAACAGCTTATGCCACCTATCTGGAACGAGCTCGTCAATCTCGTTCCACAGAGGGTTATAAGTAGTTTTTGAGGCAAAAATCGAAATACAATTTAATCGACAGTTTTAGTGAATACCGTAACGTTAGATCAAGTATTAAATTATACATCTAATCAAAATCACAACTTCGTCACGATTTGATATGAAATGTCTGTACATTGTTCACCAAAATCGGTCTAAGCCTCGAGAAACCTCGGCTCAGGTCGATTTTAATTACTCAGAAATTTCATTTCGAATCGTGACTCAATAAAGAACCTCTACTTATGCCATATTAATATACCTAAGCCGGCTAGTTTCAAAGAAGCGACCTTCGAAATATTTTTTTTCAAACCTCACTAGTTTAGATACGTGTGGACACTTCATTCCAACATGGATGCCAGGAACGTGAATTCTGGTAGAAACCACCTATGAAAAGCATCGTCGAGCGCCATTAGCGGCAAGTGACGAAACTTTTCATCGGTAGTTTTTAATCGTTAACCCGATAATCTCAGCCCTCACACGAAATCATAAATATACCATTGCCTAGCTTGTGTGGGTCAAGCGTTGAATTTCGTTGATAGAAATACCAAGTTAATTCCGTTGGCATATCGTCCCTTGAGTGCAACAGGGCGACATCGGCAATGCTAATGCTAAAGCTAAAGCATTGCAGATAGCGGTTTGTTGCACTCATCGGACGATATTTTGTTGCCGCTCAAATTCAAATTGGAAACCGATGATTTAACTCCAGTTTCAAATAGTTTTAAACACTAGTGGACGTTATGTTCGTGCATTATTTAGTGGGGGTATTCATTTTCAACCGACGTCCGATGCCTTATCATTTGTCTTTTTTATAGTCTACTTTTTACTGCAGACATTCGTTGTGCCCTTTTGGTAGAATGGAAGCAGTCTATTCTACCGGACAAACATTTTAACTCTTTCCAGTTCCAAAGTTAAAAATGCCTTCAAAGAGTTGAGATAGCTTTATGAAATTGTCTTGACGTATTACGAACCTGTTGCTATCGGTGGCTAACTGAGCAATTCCAGTCAAACAGTCAAAGCGAAAAAGAACCTTGAACGAGAACACTGAACAAGACCTCGTGCAAGTAAGAAAAACATATGTAATAGTTGGAGATCATGTGTCTGCGATAGAGCATCCAGTTATAATAAAAAAATTTCAGATCATTTCTTTAAACAGTTGGCCAAATGATCTCCATTTTTGGCCTGGATTAGAAAAAATTATATCGTATATTTCCATTTACAATTCAGTTGATGTCCGTGAAGTGTTTGAATACTTTAACCCTTTAACAACGTAGACAATATCAAAATTTGTTATTTTAATTTTTTTTTTTTAATTTTTCCAAAAATTTCAACCAAACCATTTCATGTAACCCCTCATTGGGACGAGCTCGTTCCAAAGAGGGATTAAATATGGTTTTGTTGAAAATCTTTAAAAACTTTTAGCTGCTGAATTAGCATATTACGCGGGCGGATGTGGCCGATTCGTTAATAGTTTTCAATAACACCGATCAAATAGTGTGTTATCAAAACATTACTGGAATGTTATGGTTTTGGGGGAATGTCACCGTTTGTATTAATGATAGAATCAATTTGTCGCTGTAGGAACTGATTCACAACAACACAACGGACAACTTCAACGTTTTTAGTACAAAGCCACATAGAGCGGCAACGAATACCATGAATTACAGATGCAAGTTTCATTTATCAGATACAATTATCTGCGATGAAAAGGTGCGAAAGAGCTCTTTCCCAAATCATGTCAGTTAACAGAATGTGACAAATGATCCAATAAAATATGTTTTTGTATCTTAAGGTTTAATGGCTGCAATAGAAAGCAAAAAAATACAGAATGATAACAGGAAAGGGGAGGGGGTGGGTGGAGACGGAATATAATATTTAAATGGGTAATATTAAGATTTGCAGTTGGGCAGCTGCCTTTGAATTTCGATCCTTCAAACGGAATACCATGAATTTTACTATTTTGTCCAATTATCCTCCTTTGACACTGGCGCAAAAACTCCAGAAACACAAGTCGCAAAATGTTCCAAATAGACAACGAATAAGATGTCAACAGAAGGTTGAATGTTTGGATGATAAGTTGAAGGATCGATATTCAATTCTATTAGAAAATATATTAACCCTCACCGTGCTGAGCATCTTCAGGCAGTAATTACTGTAGGAAGAATTGTTATGTCATTTCATTTGTTTTGTTTTTTATAAATTTTAATTTTATAAAAAATATAGATTTATTATTTATTGGTATTTAAGTTCACAATTTCGCAAAATCCAATTTTAGAGAGGGGTTGCACCTCCCTAGCATTGGTGACTGGTCCTATTTTACCAGTAAAACAGAGCCTGTTTACTGCAGTGACAGGCAAAGCTACACTTCCCGGGGTTCTCGCGAGAATTTTTTTGGAAAGTGGGGTAGAATAATGTCAGTGGACAGATTTACCTGAAGAAACCTCCAAGTATGGCTTACAATTTTTTCAGTTATAAAACGATACTGATGGAAAAAATGAATGATTCTATCTATATTGGGTGAGGTAACCCTTCCGCCCCCATACAGCCACAAACTGACATTGCTTTGCAAAAGTTGGCCCCGATGTATTCTTCGATAACCTAACGGTAGTCACCCCTTTCTAACTTCTGAGCAACCAGTTTCTGCAAATATCGCGAGCTTGTAATTTGATTTGGTCTGACTGTCGCACATCCCCAAAATCCGGCTACAATACTCCAGGCATCTTTCAATTACAAGCACAGGGCAGTTTCCTGGTGTGTGCAGGTCTGTTACCACGAATAGTCCAGCCATCACCCAGTCAACTATTTTGTACTCCCAGTTTATCGTGATTCTGCCATCTTCAGCGCGTCCTTGAGTTGTTCTCTGCACTGTCAGGTGTCCCGACCGTCATTGCCTGCAACTTTTTGAACTGAATGATCCTGAAAAATGCTTCAAACATCGTTTGTTTTTTCTGAACATTACCTTCTTTTCAATCCAGGAAAAACAGCACCCATGCTTGAAAACAATCTTCACAAAATGTCCATAGCAACACAATTATAAAGTTTCGTATAAAAAAATAGCCAAGGAAAATGGGCCGACAGTTCTGCTGCCCAAAGCTGTAAGCAGACGTCTTCACATGTTCACACGCGAGTTCCGTTCCTTGTTAGAGGCGGTGGTAAGTTGGTACGTTGTGTTCACCTAAGCTCTCGGGTTTTAAATTTGCATTATTCTCTACAGTGAGACGATATGCGTCTGTTCTATATTGGCGATGTATGAAAACTACTTTAAACGTTTACTCCATCTTTGTCTTGCTCCTAAGTTCACAGGGTGTCTAGGTGACAGAAATGTTCTTTTATGTACCAAAAGATATACTAATATGCTGATGGATTAATATTCAAGTCTGGCTGATGAATATTTCTGTTCAAATTCCAATATAAATTGATGAAACTGCAGTCTGATCTTCCATGCGGAACAGAAGTTTCTTGCATCCGTGTTGTAAAGCATCCTTGCATCCATGTTGTAAAGCATCCTTGTCCAATCAAGAATCTAATATGCGCTCAAAGTCCATTTATTACCATGTTTTAAACCGAAATGTATTCAGGTCACAACTAGAGCGGACAATTCCGTTCTCGTCAACTATCAGTCGATTCAATGGCTACGACAGATGTGTATGTTTTGATTTTGCCTCTGATGATGGTGATGCTCCACTTGCCGATAGAGAAATATATTTTCTAGTTGGGAGTGTTCAACACCTGCCATCGGAAACATGATTAAATGTGCTGAGGTAAACATTATTCACAAGATGAAATTAAGGAAGGACAAATAGAGATGGCTTCAGCAGTTTGATCAGAACATTCCACACTATACAAAACATTCAAGTGAAATGATGCCCAAATCTGTAAGCTCCTGGATACTGTTTCCGACGTGTTCTTCAGATACGTGCTACAAGTTCCGTTCTTGATCGGCAGCGGTGGTTTTGTAAAAA
Source organism: Pictodentalium vernedei (assembly GCA_031216915.1). Taxonomy (NCBI): domain Eukaryota; kingdom Metazoa; phylum Mollusca; class Scaphopoda; order Dentaliida; family Dentaliidae; genus Pictodentalium; species Pictodentalium vernedei. Next base: position 244,975,160 of record CM062290.1, on the reverse strand, counting down.
AAAGAAAATATGTTAATATCTTGAGGGATGGACATCCAAGTTGACAAATAACGTGGTATCATTGTGATGAGTGACCAGTTCCGTTTAATCAAGTCGATTGCTTGTCCAATCCAGTCCAATCCATTTTGAAACGTCTGTAATGAATTCACAAATAGACACTCGGGTCATTAAAATGGAAAACCTGGTTCACATGTGATGAGATGTTGAGTCAACCGTCAAAAAGGTTCGTCCAGAGGACAACTATGTACGGTGCGCTTATATATATTTGAGCACATACAGCCTCCGGGTGCGCATAAATCTATATACTTTTCTAATGAATAGTGGTTCAAACGGTGTCTATTTGTGATTCCGCCACTTCATATACGAACTTCAAATTATGTGGCTCTAAACGTTGAAACTTTGGAAATTTCATTTTACGGGAGTTTTTACTCACGATATGCCGCCTGTCAGTTCCACCAAAAGTAGCAATCACCCAGTCTTGTTATACGTGTCCACAAAAGGGTCTCCAAATCCAGTGTTTTCGGCATTTTCTGAAAGCCAGGATGGGTTACAAGGTTGCACAGCAACAGCTTTAACTGAGTATACTGAAGGTTCTGATGTCTTCTGACGATGGTTCTGGGCAAGGCTCTGAATATCGTACTGGAAATACTCCTTGTACTTATTCGAACAGCAATAGAAAACGCCGTTTCCTTTCGTGTGTTATCGTGAATAAAGTGGATCATCGGTTGGCCAATTGTCAAGTTGTGTGACCAAAGCGATTGAGTCCTAAACAGCTCAAACTTGATCAATCCAGGTAAAAATACAATGTATTCAACTGTTTCTGAATATATCATTTTTAGATATTCTTGGCCTGACTGCTAGTTCTTTGGGATATAGAAAAGTATTGTACTTCTGTTCCTCTACAAGGCAGCTTAGCTCACATTCCAGGTCGTTGGTCTCCTTGAAAGATTTTGAAGTGACGTTGGCTAAAGCTCATTTTCACACGTACTCCACCGCCATTTAAATTTCTTGAGTTTCTTGATGTTACACAAGTGGTGCACAAACTTCCCCTCCAGTGCCGGAGTCTTACTCAATCAGCAGTCAAGTAACACATTACTAACTACCGTGGGGCTGAAGCAGTTTCCTTCAAAGTTACGTACAAATGCACGATACTGCAGTGGAATATGATGCAATCTGCCCATTGCCATTCCTTGTGAAATCCTTCATATTGTGTATGTCCGGAAATCCTGGTGATGAAAATTTGCCCAAATATTCTTATCAAGTCTGTTAACAGCTGTAAATTTGATCCCAGATGAAATCTTCCAATTTCTTTCAATTCTCTACTTCCAAACGTTTTAACTGAATTAATCACCTGCCGAAAGGTCTGGTTTGAAATTCTAAACCTTTCGTTGAATGGCGATTTGATTGCCAAAATGTCAAAAATGGCTTCGTGTCCGATACTGAGTTTTACGGTTTTGAAACTTATTGTCAACCATTTGGTGTGAATCGACGCAATTTCAACTGTTTTGTTTCGTCTTGCGTGGAAAGATACCGATTCCGTTCCGAAGACCATTTTTCAGAAAATTTGACAGGTTTCCGTCACTTCTAAAACTCACTGAGTATGTCTGCTTGGCCTTGTCTTCCATCTCTAATATTATACATAAGAGATCGTTCTGTCTGGAACGGTTCCCCAATGCCATTCTGGAAAACCTTGTAATTCACCGAATAATTTACCGAAAGAACATCTGGTCACTTCTCTTTCATCGCATGCAATTTGTAAAAATGAGCTCTTAAGGCTTGTCCTAACGGTATTGTCCTTTACGTGGGATTAAATTGTGTCGATCACGCATCCGCAGTCATACAGGTCGCCCAACTCTCCTTGAAGGTTGAATCTGTATACAAATAACTTCATCTGGAGCTAGTACAAAGTAGGCAAGTGAGGAAAATCGGCACCAGCGTAGTCTGTGCACATGCCAATCCGGCGCCAAGTAGGTAATCGTAAGTCCATTGCCTCGCGGGTCTGATCGCCAATCCACTACCCTCGCAGGTCTGATCGCCAATCCACTACCCTCGCAGGTCTAATGGCCAATGCATTGCCTGGAGGGTCTGCTGCACTCATCTCCACCACCTCGCAGGTCTGTTCTCCAGTCCACTATCTTGAAGGTTTTGGCGTCAATCCACTACTTTGTAGGTCTACGCATCAATCCACTACTTTGTAGGTCTACGCGTCAATCCACTACTTTGTAGGTCTACGCGTCAGTCCACTATCTGGCAGGTCCGTCAATCCACTACTTGGCAGGCCTATGTGCCAATCCACTGCCCTTTTGTTCTGCATGACAATCCAATGCCTTGTAGCTCTGCACGCCAGTCAGTTCCCTGTAGCTCTGCACGCCAGTCAGTTCCCTGTAGCTCTGCACGCCAGTCAGTTCCCTGTAGCTCTGCACGCCAGTCAGTTCCCTGTAGCTCTGCACGCCAGTCAGTTCCCTGTAGCTCTGCACGCCAGTCAGTTCCCTGTAGCTCTGCACGCCAGTCAGTTCCCTGTAGCTCTGCACGCCAGTCAGTTCCCTGTAGCTCTGCACGCCAGTCAGTTCCCTGTAGCTCTGCACGCCAGTCAGTTCCCTGTAGCTCTGCACGCCAGTCAGTTCCCTGTAGCTCTGCACGCCAGTCAGTTCCCTGTAGCTCTGCACGCCAGTCAGTTCCCTGTAGCTCTGCACGCCAGTCAGTTCCCTGTAGCTCTGCACGCCAGTCAGTTCCCTGTAGCTCTGCACGCCAGTCAGTTCCCTGTAGCTCTGCACGCCAGTCAGTTCCCTGTAGCTCTGCACGCCAGTCAGTTCCCTGTAGCTCTGCACGCCAGTCAGTTCCCTGTAGCTCTGCACGCCAGTCAGTTCCCTGTAGCTCTGCACGCCAGTCAGTTCCCTGTAGCTCTGCACGCCAGTCAGTTCCCTGTAGCTCTGCACGCCAGTCAGTTCCCTGTAGCTCTGCACGCCAGTCAGTTCCCTGTAGCTCTGCACGCCAGTCAGTTCCCTGTAGCTCTGCACGCCAGTCAGTTCCCTGTAGCTCTGCACGCCAGTCAGTTCCCTGTAGCTCTGCACGCCAGTCAGTTCCCTGTAGCTCTGCACGCCAGTCAGTTCCCTGTAGCTCTGCACGCCAGTCAGTCCCCTGTAGCTCTGCACGCCAGTCAGTCCCCTGTAGCTCTGCACGCCAGTCAGTCCCCTGTAGCTCTGCACGCCAGTCAGCCCCCTGTAGCTCTGCACGCCAGTCAGCCCCCTGTAGCTCTGCACGCCAGTCAGTCCCCTGTAGCTCTGCACGCCAGTCAGTCCCCTGTAGCTCTGCACGCCAGTCAGTCCCCTGTAGCTCTGCACGCCAGTCAGTCCCCTGTAGCTCTGCACGCCAGTCAGTCCCCTGTAGCTCTGCACGCCAGTCAGTCCCCTGTAGCTCTGCACGCCAGTCAGTCCCCTGTAGCTCTGCACGCCAGTCAGTCCCCTGTAGCTCTGCACGCCAGTCAGTCCCCTGTAGCTCTGCACGCCAGTCAGTCCCCTGTAGCTCTGCACGCCAGTCAGTCCCCTGTAGCTCTGCACGCCAGTCAGTCCCCTGTAGCTCTGCACGCCAGTCAGTCCCCTGTAGCTCTGCACGCCAGTCAGTCCCCTGTAGCTCTGCACGCCAGTCAGTCCCCTGTAGCTCTGCACGCCAGTCAGTCCCCTGTAGCTCTGCACGCCAGTCAGTCCCCTGTAGCTCTGCATGCCAGTCAGTCCCCTGTAGCTCTGCACGCCTGTCAGTCCCCTGTAGCTCTGCACGCCAGTCAGTCCCCTGTAGCTCTGCACGCCAGTCAGTCCCCTGTAGCTCTGCACGCCAGTCAGTCCCCTGTAGCTCTGCACGCCAGTCAGTCCCCTGTAGCTCTGCACGCCAGTCAGTCCCCTGTAGCTCTGCACGCCAGTCAGTCCCCTGTAGCTCTGCACGCCAGTCAGTCCCCTGTAGCTCTGCACGCCAGTCAGTCCCCTGTAGCTCTGCACGCCAGTCAGTCCCCTGTAGCTCTGCACGCCAGTCAGTCCCCTGTAGCTCTGCACGCCAGTCAGTCCCCTGTAGCTCTGCACGCCAGTCAGTTCCCTGTAGCTCTGCACGCCAGTCAGTTCCCTGTAGCTCTGCACGCCAGTCAGTTCCCTGTAGCTCTACACGCCAGTCAGTTCCCTGTAGCTCTGCACGCCAGTCAGTTCCCTGTAGCTCTGCACGCCAGTCAGTTCCCTGTAGCTCTGCACGCCAGTCAATTCCCTGTAGCTCTGCACGCCAGTCAATTCCCTGTAGCTCTGCACGCCAGTCAGTTCCTTGTAGCTCTGCACGCCAGTCAGTTGCTTGTAGCTCTGCACGCCAGCCAGTTGCTTGTAGGTCTACACATGAAACGCCAGAGGTCAACATACAAATCAAGCGCCACTTAGGTCTGCCTACAATTACAATGCCTTGTGGTTCTTCATGCCCATCCAGTTCCAGGTAAGTATCCATACCAATCCTGTGCTAAGTAGGTCCAAATACTGATCCAGTGTCGAGGTCTACATTATCCATACATTATCACAATACAAACACGACTCGTTGTCATTTATGCTGGCAATGGATTCAAGTCTTCCCCTGCGTCGATAGGGCATTTTGATTCATCCACGATTAACCTTGAACATTGGCCTTACACTGGTCTTAATTCCGTGGGAGGATCAGTAATCTCATGTTGGTCTTGAGGCGCTTTTTGGTAGAAATCAAACTAGAATAGAGCATATGCAAACATGTTAGATGGGCCTGAAACCCCCTTATGGAACCCGCAGTTAAGCAATTTTAAGGTCTAAATGATGGAACGAGAAGTAACTTAAAACATGGTAGGGTGATCACGTTCAGCACGGTGTGGTTTAATTGGGGTCGATATATCAAAGTTGCAGACTCATTTAACACGAGGTCACACAAGACAGCCACCAGTCTTTTCAACTCATTTTAATTAAATATTCTGTTTCAGACGAATAGATAATTTGCAATTGTTTTAGTAGTTGGGGGATTAATTAATATTTCCAACGTGCTGCCGGAGGCATGCGATTGGATATACGAATTGATCTACCAAACAAATTCACCGGGCTCGCGTTCCATATTTTAGTTTATTGGGGATTAACGACACTTTCGAAAGCTAGGGTAACCTCGTGTCAGACAGTAAAGGAAGCCGTAGTACCCGGAGGAATCCCCCTGCAATTGCGAGCAACTGTCAGGCTCCCCAACATATCAACTCCACACCAGCAGGGTTAGCATTGGTTGAAGACAGGTGCACCATCGACGTGCAGTACGCCTTAGTACACAACGCCACCGTGCCCCCACGTGGACAATGGGTGGGAAGTGTCTTGCCCAGGGACAGAACGCGGTTGCCGCAGGTGGGATTCGAACCGAGGACCTCTACCTAATGAGCCACCGCGCCTTCATATTTTAGTTGATGGTAGTGTTTTATAGTTCAAGTGGTTTGACGAGTTTAAAAGACAACTTCACCTCTTATTTAACTAAACAAAAATTAACAGCGCTAAAAACACCGTTTAGCCGTTTACCAAGCGTAACGACTAGATCTTCCGCTCTTCACTAAAATCTACATTCAAATTGGAATATTTTTTCAATTTTTTCCTCCTAAAGATTGGTTATGCCCCCTCACTGGAACGAGCTATGCAGCGCGAACGAGGGACCATAAACTACTTTGAGGGCAAAATAATCAAATATTAAGTTATTCAAGAAACTGCCACAGTTGCCTGCAAGAAGTGTTGTGCTGGATTTACTTTTGCTTTCAAGGCATAGTTTGACCTCTCCGACTGCAAAAAAACCTGAACATTTCTGAGCATTTTCGTGCCAAGTGCGGACATAGCACAGCTGTTAACGGTTGCTCATTTTCATTATAAACATTGCCTCACTGAAAGACTCCCAAAAAGGGGATCGAAAGCTTTGTTCGGAACGCAGATAATGCCAAATGCAAGAATATTCTAAGTGTTTTCAAGTACAGTTAGATAAAGGGTTAATTAAGGTGGCTAATACTACAAACATTTAATCGAATATGTTAACTGTGGAGTTACGTGGCCAGGGTAGGCGATGAAAGGGTGATATGGGGAATACCAGGTTCTTTTCTTCATCTGTACTTGATCTGTTTCTCTCTACACAGTAGCCGCCAAAGATGCATTTCAAACCCCAAACAGATGTGGCAAAGAAATTGCCACTACTAGTTTGCCGAATGGAAAGCCACTCATTACTTCAATGCTGGGAATCAAACAGATGAACAAAATTTGTAATCAAGTCTCATTAAGCTTTATTACTATTTTGATGATCTGTTGCTAACCCCAGCAGCTCTATGATGGATGAAGAAAAATTCAGATTTGTTTTCGAATTTTAATCAAATTTTAAAATTTCAAATGTTTATATTTTGATGTAGGTACTGTTGAGTTGATGCAGCTGAAACCCACTCACCTCCTCAGCCGACCTGAAAATATACAGCTTTTTGTCCATACAACCGTCAAGAATTTCATAAAGGAGCACACTATCTTAAACTATAAAATGAAAGTTTGTATTTCAGAAAAAGCAATGGCTACAATTAAAAAAATGTAATGCGACCCCCCCCCTCCCCCCATTGGAACGAGCTCATTGAGCTCGTTTCAATGAGTCGCCGCATGATATGGTTTTGTAGAATTTTTGAAAATTTTGATTTGAAATAAATTTTGATATCTTGTGCGTTGGTGTAGTAAAAAGTTAAACCAAAAACTGTTCTTAATGGATGAAAGCAAAAAACTGCATGTATAGACAAATAATCTAACAAATGATGCTGGCCGGGCCATGATAAACCGCCTGACAAAAACTTAATTAGTATTTTGTATTGGTCTTTTTTGTGTTTACGCGGACGTTTGTGGTTGTTTGGGACAAGTTTACATCCGAAACATTAGCGCTTTTCCGACGAATATACTCTCTATATCCCTTTCGTTGTTAGTATACAAATGGGTTTTATTTTTATTTATACGTGTGTTAGTAGTTTTATTCGCACAAAGCTATTTTAATTGATACATGAGTCACAAGGACACCCTGAAAAAAGATAACATTTTAAGTTTTTTATTTTTTGTCAGTGCGGTTTTTACGTAAGAGAAGGGCGAGTTATTTACTGCACATGCGCACCGAGGAACGTGTTTTTCATATTCCTGTTGAAAGATGTAAAACACAGGTTTGTCTTTTTTTTAGCGAAAAAAGCAAAAACCAAAGAAAAAAACTAGTTCACACGACTTCCGAAAAACACCCGAATTCGCGGCAAACGCGACGTAATTGGGACAACGACACTGGGCATTGCTTTGTAAATGCAGTAAATAACGAATTGAGCTTCAAGTTTTCACAGCGGTATTTAACCAAAGAAAGATAACCGCTGGATTCACAAAGCAGGGTCACCAGCGATCTCTTTCAGCTGATTCAACTGGAATCTCCGCGTAGAGATCGGCCCCCCTTCCCAAACCAGGGTTCAAATTTTAACACACAAAAATGTCTCCAAGGCAATGTAATGTAAATAATTCCATTTTAAAAATATGCTGTTATTTGACTATTTTTTTCTCAAAATAGGCCATGGCATTTTTTTTGATAGAAAATGGATATTAAGTGAAAATGCAGATCCATTTTTGAGTGTTAACTTTTTAAGTGACCCACGGAAGTGGCTCTACCCCCACCATTGTACGCAACTTGTGTATGAAAAGACTGCTTGTGTTGGCATTTCGGAAGAAGTCCAGGACTAAACGGCCAGTTGGGGCTCAAAAAACAAACCTGTACATACCATCTTCCATCTGCAAACCTCTATCCTCGTCTCTTGAATTATGTAGATATGGCGGCTCCTCCATTTCCAGAATAAGTTCAAAGTTCACACAAATCACAAAAATGTCCGGCAAGACGTGTTTCTGAAGAAACGTCTTGAACACAAACTTATCAATGTGTAGCTCTTGTCATTCCATCCTGGATACGAGTTCATCGATATGTATCGTTATCTGATACACAAATGTGTACAACTACCAATGAATCCATATTCAGCATTAAACAATAGAAGCACAAACGACCTATTTTCAATGACGGCTCGACCCATGTTAAATGGGTCAAGCAGAACCAACTATTTTAATGAGTCGACTGAAGTATTCAAGTATACAGAAAGTTGTAATATGAATAAAAAGTTTCATGTTGAGTATTCTCCGCTTCGAGTTTTCTCGTTGACTTTGGACAATTTTCTTTGAAAACGATTCGCATATTTCATCGCTCGTCATCTGATGCATATTGATATGAGGGCGAGAGATTTAAATATACTCGAAACGTTATCAAGGGAAAGTAGAGACAAATGGCAGCGAGAAAACTGAAATCTCGTACTGTTGCATCTTATATTTCAAATTAACACTCAACAGTACTTTCTGTTCATGCTACAATTTTCTTACCAGTGTACCATAATTTCATCAAAACTTACCGTGCGTCGACTACGAACAAATCTATTTGCTACATAATACTCCGTGGCTTTTGCCACGCCTATTCTTCCTATATAACAACTCCCAACAAATCGGCTTCCGACCTACGTTTTCTTGCCGATATCCATGAATCATAACTCACCAGCTACCTGAAAAGAGAAAAATAAACCACAATAAATGATTTGTTTTCATGTCAACTTGAAATACAAATGATATTTCATTTATCAGTTTGTCCACTGGTGCTTAATCATTTACATAACATGGAGTAGTCCACAAATGGCCAGAAAATTAAGCAGTATAAGCCTACCTCAGCTTAAAATATCTCCGAAAGTTCAATAAAATCATACAAATATGGAGATCTATGAACCCAGCTCATCGAGCTGGTTCTAACGATATCCATATTTTGGGTGGTTTCAATGACGAATTGTGAAATTGTTTTCGAAAAATGTGAAATTTCATTTTCTAAAAACATCGATCGAGGGGTTAAGGGGCTGTCCAGAGATAACCATATGGTTATCTCTAGACAACAACATGGGTATGAAGTCACGTTTCGCCAACCAAATCTATGCTGCCCATTTTAGAGGACTTTCACCCCAGGCGTTGGTCGCAGGGATCTATTTTTCAAGTAAAGCATCAACATGTTTTCCACACAGTAAACACGTACTCCTCCACATGCACTTGACATCGGAGAAGTAAAACAGAAGGCTTTTGGAGTCAAAAACTTCACAAGGGAAGAAACTCGGGAAAACTCCCAAAAGACAAGGGAGTTGAAATTATTTTTTTTTACACATTACTTGACTATTGGGGAATCGCCTCGACCTGGTTCCTCATTTGACCCTTAACATTTACCTAAAGAAATGGCCACCCCACCCTCCGTGATTTACAAGTAAACATTTTAGAACATTTCAACTAAGCCAGATGAGGACCCTCATTCAAACGTGCACGTCGAGCACGCCCCAATGAGGGGTCACATATGGTTTAATTTAAAATTTTTGAAACATTTGAAATAATTAAAATTTTGTTGCTCAAGGTCACGCGTTTCGGCTCAATGGCTAATCGTGACCGCTATATAGAGATAAAGTTAAATATAGTCAATTGTTTATACATATGTTACCCATTTAGAGGATTTCCAACCAAGCATTGTTTGCTGTCCTCTCACCACAGACAACAAGCACTGCTTCACTTTACGGTATTACCACGTGGAATTTAAATTTTAATATCGTGTGTGTTATATGAAGTTTTAAAGGCCTGGAGATTTGTATACAGGTTTTCTACAACACTTTACCTATCATGAAATGTAGAAAACACTTGCAAAAACATTCTTGAATAACTAATGTTTTTCATTTTTTCTCAAAAACATAGGTTATGACCCCTCATTGGAACAAGCTCGACGAGGTCTTCCAAAGAGGGATCAATTACCTATGTTTTTTTAGAAAAAATGAAATAAAAATTGGAGATTATTGTTAATAGCGCTGGCTGTTTGTTATCCGTTTCGTTGGGTAAAGGGTTAAAATTCTATATCCACTGACATTGCATCTGGTCCTAGGAAAGTCTTGCTACCTTTTGTGCAGCCAAGGCTTGCAGGTTGGATACCAGTTTTTTAAGGAATTTGGCCTAAAATGGTCATCCCTCCAACTACCCAATATTCTGTACAGTACTAGAAAATTTTATTTTTCTAGACCCATTTTAGTATACTCCTCTAGAGCCGAATTGCCTAGATAGGGCTAGGTAGGGGGTGGGACAAACTAGATTTTTGAACATTGACAATATTGCGGCTGTCAGCAAGTCGTACTCCATGTATAGAAAATGATTCCGACATTTATCCAGTTCTCCAGGCCGTCCATTCTTTGGGGTGGATTTAAAAACTTGAAACACGAGGCTCGATTACACTACTAATGTAAATGTCTATTTAATATTTCACACAGCTCCAAACCTATACTTATTGGAGTTTAAGGTCACATTTCTGTACAATTGCTAAACGTGATCACAACATGTATATCAAGTCAAGTACAACCAATCATTTATAACCATGTTGACCATTTTAGACACCACAAGCATTTGTGACAGGGTCCTATTTTAGACAGGGTCCTATTTTAGACAGGGTCCTATTTTAGACAGAGCCCGTTTGCCGCAGCGAACAGGCACTGCTTCTCTTCCCGGGGTTCCCGCGAGAAGACCTGTAATTGCAACGAACTTAACGTTGGAATGTGGGGTCAGAAACCGCAGATGAAAACCAAGTTAATATCTGAATAAAGATTCTTTGCTGAGAGTTAACACCACGTTCAACAGCCAGGACGATGTGTAGAACTATTTTAGCAGGAAGACCGGGCACCCGAACGGATGCAAAGCAGCGGCTAACTGACCATCCATCTTACTAAACGACACGTGCAGAATTAGTATTGCTTGAAGGCTAGTATAGCATCAACGGGTTGTATGCCCCAGCAAACTCCAAAAGCGTGTACGGAACAATATCTCTGCCCAATTACGTAGATGTAGGTCAGGATTGATCGAACTTGCGACCTTTCGATTTGAAGTTTATCAGATTCGATAGTTCAAGAATAAAGTTCTTTCCCTAAACCATTTTTGCGAAAGTGACAACCGGGAAACACAGCTTTCTTCACAAAATGATAAATTGCAACGGTCATATACTGTGCAAAAAAAAGTTAAGCCCCCATCCCCACCCCCAACTATATATCCTACATCAGGTGAAGCTTTACCAGTAACGTTATGATTTATAAGGGCGAATCGTAATTTCAATCGGTATTGCGGTAAAGATATGATGTTATGGAAAACAAATGAAACAAATCTGGTTTATTAGAACTGGTGCCACAGATGGACGTATTGGAGGCCTCAAAGTCAATACCTGGTAGAGCCACCTCTAGCATCTGACACAATGTAATCTTCGCATGCTGTCGATCACCTTCCTAATGTCTCTTATAGCCATGCTATCCCATTCATTAATTAAAGCCTGCCGTAGTTCATCAATGTTCCTACACGCCGGCTGCCGATTAACTGTCCTGCCGAGCATATCCCAAACGTGTTCTATCGGATTGAAACCAGGGCTTTTCGCGAGAACGTCCATTCACTCTATTTGATCGTTTGCGTCCCTAAACTCACGGATAATCGGGACTCGGCGAGGCCGAGCACTGACGTCAAGATAACGGAATCCCTCCCCTTGCGTGTTCAGGCCATAAAGTAAGACAATCGGCTGCAAAATGTCAAGGTACATCTGAGCATTCAGGTTCCCATGGACATGAAGAGGCGCCTTCCCGCGATAAAACACCATCCCAAACCATAACACTTACACCTCCAAACCGATCAACCTGCTGGACATTAGTCTCATCATGCCGATGTTTTGAGAGCCTCCAAACGCGAACTCTACCGTCCGAGAAATGCAAATTAAATCTCGATTCATCTGCGAGCAGAACTGAATGCCAGTCGCGCAGTCTCCAGTCTTCGTGTTCTGCCCACTGCTGTCGTGCCGCTTGATGTCGTGCTGTCAGAACGGTTAACTTCGCGGGTCAGTAACTCCGCATTTGATTCTCGGATAATCTGTTTTTGACGGTTTGTTTCGATAGTTACCCGGAGTTCTCTCTAAGTTAGTATGAATAGTGGCAGCACTCACAAAAGGATTCCTGCAGACTGTCTGGGCAATCATCCAGTCTTCTCTAGGTATAGAGGACGTTGGTCTTCCAGATCGGGACCGATCAGCAACACTCCTGGTGCCAGCAAACCGTTGTAGGCATCTACGGACGACCTTGCTATCACGACCGATGTACCTTGCAATGCGATGTTTGGGTCAACCAGCATCGTTAGACGGACACGATGCGACAACGCTCTCCGTCATCCAGTCTGTGTCTACGTACACCATTTCTCCGATTCCGTTCAGCTATACACAGCGTAGCTTTACGTTTGCACACAATTTCGAAATTGATGGAAGGCAACACATGGACCCGAATGTTATGGGAGATTTTGCCCATGACATCACGAGAAACACGAAGTTCACGATTCCTCGGGACAGTGTGATATAAGGATTAGCTGCTGGCCGAGTGATCATAATTCGCGAGTTTGGATCGCCCATAGACACCATGAACATTACTGGTAAAGCTTCATATGATATAGGATATAGAAGTTTTTTTGGACAGTATATATTGATCTCAAATACTTCCAAAATTGACAAATGGATGTGGTCTGTTTTAGATGGTGTATAGAATTAGGCTAACTTTACCCAGCATGGTCAATCGACATTTGCATTTTGATTCACCCTGCATACTGATGTCACAATACAGACATTTGAAGCAGTAATATTTTTAACAATGCAACTAGACACTTAACCAAAGCAATCTTGTTTATATTTATTTATTGGTGTTTAAGGTCACATTTTTGCATAATGGCTAATCATGACCACACCACGACTATCAACTCAAGACCGGGGTTGAGCGTTAATAAGCCATGTTGCCCATTTTAGAGGGTTTGCCCCTGCCTAGCATTGGTGACTGGGTCCCATTTTACCAGTACAACAGAGCCCGTTTACCGCAATGAACAGGCACTGCTTCACTTCTCGGGGTTCCCGCGGGGAGCAATCTTGTTTAATCGACCTCATTGAGCTGTCAAACAAGATTACATTGGTTAAATTATTTGAGGTATTATGGGGAAACAATGGTCCTCGAAATTATATTTAAAATTTATTGGTGTTTAAGGTCACATACGTCTGCACAATAGCCAATTGTGACAACATGAGATAGCGTCAAGTTCAGCCAACCATTTATACCCATATTGGCTATTTTGGAGGACTCGCACCCCATGCATTATATTTACTGGGTTCTATTTAACACAGTAAACAAGCACTGCCTCACTTTCCGGAGTTCACGCGGGGGAACAACCAACCCATTTGTTTGCAATTTGAACAATTCGATATCAATATGGGACATTTCACAAAAGGACAGCGAGGTCCAGTTTGATGTTTGATGTTTACAGTTCTGGGATTGGAAGGTAATTGTACGAGTCGAATCAACACAGTTAGCAAAAGGCCTGGATTTATTGGGGTTTAACGACACTTTAGACAACCAGGGTCACATAGTATCGGAGTTTCAGATGGGGCACCCGCAGAACCCGGAGAGAACTACAGAGCAGCAGCCAGCAACTGTCCGACTTCCCAATGTACTAACCCCACTCTAGCAGTGTTAGCATTGGTTTAAGACACGCTCACCATCGACGTGTGGTACGCCCTAGTACAATGCGTCACCGTGGCGCAATCGGGATTAAGTGCCTACCCCAAGGACACAATGCAGTTAGCCCTGGTGGGGATCTGACCATCGACCTTTCAGTTTAACCCTTTACCCAACGTAACTGCCAAAACCGGTCAGCTCTATTCTCAAAAATCATCAGTTAATTTTCATTATTTTTTCTCTTTTTTGTCTCAAAAACATAAGTTATGACCTCTCATTGGAATGAGCTCGTCGAGCTCGTTCCAATGAGGTGTCATAACCTGTTTTAGAGACAATTTAAAAAAAATTAGTTCAAGAATTTTTGTTCAAGTGTCATCTGCTTTTCCTGTCAGGTAATGGGTTAAAGTTCAATGCTATAACCACTGACCTACCACGCTCAAAATGGACTGGATTAATAAAAAATGAAATTAAAACCCCATGTACCCCGGATGTTGCTCGAGATGCCTATTTTGCTCCGCCTCCTACCATACAAATAAGCGGAAATGTTGATTTCATTAATTTTAAACAGCAAAAAAGTTCTAGTTAAAATGACTCGGATTTACAAAAGTCTATTGTTTTTACTTCTTGGTGTTTAAGGCCACGTATTTCGGCACAACGGGTAAGCATGGCCGCAACATGAATATAAAGTCAAGTTCAGCCAAATGTTTATTCCCATGTTACCCATTTCCGTCGAGGAATAGTGGCCGGGTGTTTTGTTACTAATTAAACAGTACGTTTACCATAGTACACAAGTACCGCTTTACTTACAGGAGTTCGCACGCGGATCGCCTGTTATCACCTGGATGTAGTACGTAAGGTGAACTGGACACAGCTCGTGTCATCGATATTCGTAATGGTCACTAGCCATTCGGACAACGCGTTATTTTGAGGGGATTAACGACACTTCTGTTAGCCAGGTCATCTCGCGTCGGCGAGTTTTTATTAGTTGAGGAAACTGGAGTACACGGAGAGGACCGAAGAGAACCACCTTGGGGAACCACCACCTATCATACCTCCCAATGTACTACGCACAAGCAGGGCTAGCATTGGTTGATCATTGCACCACCTACTTTCAATACGCCTTGGTGCAGAGCCACCGTTCCCCATCTGAGCAATCGAGATGAAATGCCTTGGCCAAAAATTCAGTTACCGCTGGTCGGGATCGAGCCGTGGGGCTTACGGCAAGTCCAATACCCTAGCTACCGAGTCAACGCGATCCGCGGAAATGGCGTTACATTCTGAGAGCCATGTGTCTTCGGGTTGGCCATCGCAAATGCACTGCAGTGATAGCTGTCTGCAAATCGAACTGACAGGCATGTATTAAATTAAACCTCATCGCCATTCGAGCTGGGTAGTACTTATTTATTGGTATTTAAGGTCATATTTTTGCGCAATGGCTGATCATGACCACAACATGAGTATCAACTCAAGACAAGGGATGAGCGTTATACGCCATGTTGTCAATTTTAGAGAAGGTTTGCACCTCCCAAGCACTGGTGACGGGGTCTTATTTTACCAATAAAACAGCCTGTTTACCGCAATTAACAGACACTGCTTCACTTCCTCGGGTTCCCGCGGGCGGGGATTGCTGGCTTGTATAGTCTATTTATTTATTGGTGTTTAATGTCACATATTTCTGCACAATGGCTAATCATGACCACAACATGAGTATCAACTCAAGACCAGGGGGGAGCGTTAATAAGCCATGTTGGCCATTTTAGAGAGGGTTTGCACCTCCCAAGCATTGGTGACTGGGTCCTATTTTACCAGTGAAACAGAGCCGGTGTAACAGGAATGGAAGTCCGTAGGAAAATTAGTCCCTCTGGACTATTATTCCGCGGAATTATAGTCCTAGGTCTAACATTTCTAGGAATAGTCCGGCGGACTACTATTCCTAGAAATGTTAGACCTAGGACTATAATTCCGCGGAATAATGGCCCAGAGGGACCCACGTTCCTACGGACTTCCATTCCTTTTACACCGGTTTACCGCAGTGAACAGGCACTGCTTCACTTCCCGGGGTTCCCGCGG
Source organism: Pictodentalium vernedei (assembly GCA_031216915.1). NCBI lineage: Eukaryota > Metazoa > Mollusca > Scaphopoda > Dentaliida > Dentaliidae > Pictodentalium > Pictodentalium vernedei. Next base: position 244,959,475 of record CM062290.1, on the reverse strand, counting down.
GGAAGGTATAGTCAATACCGTGACAATACCATTCAAAAGTCCCAAGGAGCAAACTCCCAAGACTGATCTGTTCATACTAAGAAACGGCATATGAATAGATTGAAAACAAAACAGTGTGGACTTGCCCACGCAAAGAATATTAGTTTTATCCTATTGACAAAAAGGTTTAAGTCTGATAATGGTTAATGGGAACCGTGCAAACGTATGCATTATATAAACATGTCCTATGTGGCTCGGGGGCAGTAATTATCCCGTGTACGATCACTGCTGCTTCCTGTGCTATATATGACATTATTTTGGGGTTAGTTGAAACACTGAATTTGTCAGTGTTTCTAAATTCAGATGTAATTCATCCTGTACAGGGCACTCCATTAAGTCGCAATATAAACACGACCAGTTTTCTAAAAATGTCAACCGCCATTCCTCCCTTCCCCCACCAAGGAGTTAGCGAAGTTATGTGAGCTCCCTGATGCCCCAGAACTTTCTCCAGTCCAGACATCTTTATTTATCATGGAATATGAAAGCCAACTGGCCATCCCTGGCTGGCCTGCCCATTTCTGCACATTTCACTGATTCGCATGTAGGTGTCCTTATTAGGTTTACTGTCACTACCAACAATACAGTCCACCTATTCATACCCCCATGTTTCTCCCACCATTCAAATAGTGTTTTCATCCATAGTATCATACTTAATACTGTTCAGTTATAAAATAGGGACTCATGTGCTGGCGCAGGTTGTTTGCATGCATACGTGAATTGCGTGTGTATGTGAGGGCGCGTGTATGTACTTGTTTTGTTCTACGTCTGCCTTGGGTCCCTTGTGTCTAAACGCCAAAGCTGCCTAAATGTAAACTTAATGAATTGTTATCATGGAAACAGCCCCGCATAAGCTTGAAGCTTGTTGCTGAATCCATTTCCTCCTGTGTCTATTGTTAAGTACATGTAAGCTATACAAGTTTGTATTTTATTGTCTTTTGTACCTAGATACTACGGAAATAAATACTGTTTAAACTAAATATTTTTAAATGGTTCGGGTCACAGTTAGCATCTATGGCTATGTGACCGAAGCACAGATGTGAAGTCAAGTGTGACGAATCGATTATACCTGTGCTGCGCACTTTAGCCCTTCACCCAACGGAGACAATATCAATTGTTGCTTTTTCAATTTTTTCAAAAAATTTTAACCAAATTATATGTGACACCTCATTGGAAGGAGGTCGATGAGCTCGTTCTAATGAGGGGGTTACATGAGGTTTTAAATTTTTTAAAACATATTTCTCAACTGCTTAATTTATAAATTATGCGGGCGGATACGTCCTATTCCTTAGATAACGAGTTAGAGGATTTCTACTCTTGGTAATCGGTTCCTATTTTACCTGTAACAACTTGTTTAGGATAGTAAACAAACACTGTTTCACATGTTTAAGGTCTCATACTTCTGCACAATGGCAAATCACAACATGGAGATAGAGTCAAGGTCGGTCAATCGTTTATACCCCCATGTTACCCATTTTAGAGGACTCGTATCCCAATTATTAGTGACTGGGTCCTATTTTGCCAGCAGAACAGTACGCTTTTTTTTTTGTTTTTGTTTTTTTCATATTTTTAAAGAAACAGCAAAACAAGCGCTGCTTCAGTTCCAGGGATACCCGCTGGGGTTATGTTTATGTTAAGTTACTATCCGTTTCACGATGAATTGCTCCCATGTTTGCAAATGTTCTAGAATGGCATGCTATTTGCATTTAACAAACTTACTAAACAGAATTTCTGCCGATAGAGCAACAAATGAATAAGTGAGATCGTGCGTTTGGTGTTGCTATTTATTTTGGCGAACTTTCTGTTAAAGCGCAATCGTGGTTGCCGTTGTGAAACAAAAGCATTAAAAACATTCTTCTCTTGGCTACCACTATGATACATATGGGAAACTTAACGGGTTACGATGCTATCCGTTTATTGGCGTTTTGGCTCACATTTCTGCAGAATGAAGTCCAGCCAATCGTTTATATCCATGTTTTCTATTTTAGGGGACTTCCCACAGACATTGGTGACCGGCTCCTATTTTACCAGTAAAACAGCTTGTTTACCGCACTTACCAAACTGTTTCACTTCCCGGGACTCCCTCGATACCCGTCCGGGACGAACTGCGTTGTATCCTTGGGCAATGCAGTTTATCCCGGTTACCTACATGGAGGCACGATGATGTGTACCAAGGCGTACTGCACGTCGATGATGCACATGTTTTCAACCACTGTAACCCTGCTTGAACGGAGCTTGAAATAGAATGTTGAGGAGACGACAGTTGCTCGTCGATGCTCGGTGGTTCTCTCCAGGTACCCCGGCTTCATCCACCTGTAAAACTCACGATCACGATTAGCCATTGTGCATAAGTATGCGACCTTAAACACGAATGAATAAATATAACCACAACCAAACGTGGTTTTACCTCCAGGGCCATGATATGCATTCTTGAAATATCGCATGAAAATCTACTTTCGATAAAGATATTTTTAGATGAGCGAGGAAGGTTCAGTTTAGAAGCAAGTAATTGAGGAAACACCTATGACGTTAGTAGACAAAGCCAAGTTTACTTTTGTTATGTTTAAACGAAAACAGCTCTTGGAGCAGTCCGTTTCGTTTCTTAAAAGTAACAAAAGGAAACTGCTTTTATGGCGAGCTATTTTGAAGTAACTGGTTCACAGATGTTCCACTGTTATATTGATAATTATCACACCTCCAAACACTAAGTGTTCACTTACGTCTCTTGAATAGTTTTACAATTTGCTATTTTAGTTCCCGTGAAAAATATATGTTAATGGAAAGGACGGTATTGTATGTCATGATGCACACACTTGACATAACAAATAGCACTTACAAACATCGCGTTTCTACAGAGACTAGAGAAACATTCAATCTGAATGTCTTTACTCCTGGACCGGGGAGAGGTGGGCCCGGAACATTGGGGGACCCGGGTTGGCTCAGGAGTAAAGGATTCTTGGGTCGGGTCTGGGTTCTCCAAAGATCTGACTCCGCGTCAAGCCTGGGCCTCTAATCCCCGAGCGAGAATCAGCATAAGTTGCAGGTCGTATTGGAATACTAGTGGCCACTTAAATGAATGGGAGTATGCTTTGGCATTTCAGATGGTGCCTTCTTGCACTCAAGGGACGAAAAATAAATATATGCAGTAAATTTGTATTGCCATCTAATTTGTGTCTAGAAAATCTCAATATCAAGCATGAGGCCTTCAGTTCATGGGCTATGCCAGTGGGCTATTAGATGAAAGTTATTTATTTATGTTTAAGGTCACATATTTATGCACAATGTCTAATCATGACCGTGACAGTTTTACGGGTGGAGGAAGCCGGAGTACCCAGAGAGAACCACCGGGCAACGACGAGCAGCTGCCAGCTCCACAACATCGTAACTCCGCACTGCAGCACAGGCAGGGTTATATTGGTTGAAGACATGCGTACCATCGACGTGCAGTACGCCTTAGTACACGGCGTCATCGTCATCATGGAGATGAATCTTGCCCAAGGACACAACGCGGTTGCTGCAGGTGGGATTCGAACCGAGGACCCCTCGGCTTGCAGCCTGCACCTCTACCTACTGCGCCACCGCGCTCCCATTAGATGAAAGTTATCTAGTGTTAATTTTACAAGACTGAACAAACAGCATTGGTTAAATCTAATAAGTAGCTAAAGTTTCCCTTTGCTTCAACAGCTTATGACCCATTATTGGAAGGTGCTTGTTCTAATCAGGGACCATAAGCCATATTTTGAATGCAACAATTTTAAAACCCTACCTCCGGTTATTTTATTTATTGGTGTCTAAGGTCACTTCTGCACTACGGCTATACTGAGATAAGTCAAGGTCAGTCAATCGTTTATATCCCAGGTTTCCTCTTTTAGAGGACTCGCGCCCCAGTCATTAGTGACTGGGTCATGTTTTACCAGTGAAACGGGGCTTGTCCACCACAGTAAATAAGCACTGTTTCACTTCTCTGGGTTCCTGGGGGGGGGGGGGGGTACCTCCGGTTGAAATTCCCCCTATTTATATCAGGTTAAATGCCTGTTAAAAATTTGTCGGCAGCATTTCAGAAGCAATTCCGTTTTTACTGGAGTTTAAGGGGCTATTTAAGTAATTGAATTTTGTTTATTTTGATATTCTCACCTCAGATATTCCTTAAATTCAGAATAAATATACACGAATTATACATCAAAATGAAGGTTTGGATGTATAGAACACGAAACGCATGTGTAATCAACTCATCGAGTCGACCGTGGCAACACTGATTCCTGGAAGTCTGCTACCGTATTCGTACCCGAGCTGATAATTTAATATTTCACCGAGAACGCGTGGCCAAATGTGCTTTTCATATCCAAGAACAAAGCTAGGGTATCAAAATTCTCCAAAACACAGCAACAGAGCTGCACGGGGGCAAATTCACTTTCGATTTCCGGTCGACGTCATTGGACGGAAAAAAGCATTTATATACAACGCCGTCTAAAATCAAATAATGAGAAAGATCGCCTTAATACATTACATTATTATTAGAGACTGCACAGTTGCCATATTCAGTGCCAAGTGTCATGGTACCTGTTGAAATTTGTTAGAATTACGATTTTGTTTTTCGATGGAAATTCGCGGTGTCTAGTGATTTGCGCATGTCTCGAGCATGGAAACCATCTTCAATAAAAAATGCAGATAGTGTTCTTTTCCAAAATGCAGTCCTATCGCTGCACACGAGTGTTTTGAATGCCTAGCTTTGTTATTGAATATCTGAAGCACATTCGGCCACGAGTCGTTCTTGCGAAATATTTTATTAGTTCTGGTACGAATACGATCGACTTCCAGGAACCAGTGGTGCCTGCGGTCAACTCAGTTGATTACACATGTGTTTCGTGTTCTATACATCTCAACCTTCATTTTGATGTATCATTTGTGTTTTTTTAATCTGAATTGAAGGAATATCAGAGGTCGGAATTTCAAAAACACAATTCGATTACTTATATAGCCCCTTGATGTCACTTTCAGCGTGTGTGATATGACGACAAAAATAAACACGAAGCCTTGGTGAGCCAATCGTTTAAAATTAAGAATGTCCACTTTAGAGGACCCGGGTTGTTACAAAAAATATACACTTCTGATTATTTCATGGTCATTGTTGTTTTTTTTTTTGGGGGGGGGGGGGGGAGAGGTTGTTGGGTTTTTTTTCGCTTCAACTTCAGCGAAATATGTCGCTAAAATAGTTGAGGCAACTGATTCGTTCTTTTGCATCGCTTTATTCCGAATAACTTACAATTTCACAATTTTTTCCAAGCCCTGCGCATGCTCTAACATGTAACGGGTGACGAATTGCCTTCGTGTTTCGGCAGGCCACGGAATTATTTCGCAATCACCTAACCAAATACAGAAGATTGAAGAAAACACAATTTTCACGAAAAAACTTGTCATCTACCAAAAGAGGTGTTCAGCTGGTCTTCAAATGGGAGAGCGCCAGATGATTTTAAGCGGAAGATTGCAGCGTCGAATGACAAATCCGAGTAGTCCGTGCTCCCAATTCAGGTGATTCTAAAGTCATGGCTGCCAACAAGGAAGCCATAAACTTAAAAAAAAATCTGAACATTTCATTGAACAATAACTTAGCTACGAAACAGTCTTGCCATTGGATACCAGGGTTGGGGGAATGGTCATGTCACATAGAACGTGATGGGACCAGCAAAATATGCAATTAACAAATTTACGCGTCATTTGGAGACATTAGAAAATGTGTAATGTCAAAAAGTCGGATATGGCGTGGTCAGATTTTCAAAAAATAGCGAGAGGCCTCACCTTCCAATGAACCAACGTGAACTATCAGTAATGTACTGCAGCAGTTGAGTCTTAATTTTCAATAAAACACATCGAAGATAGGACTAAGCACGTTGTCAACCTGGGCCGTTTCAGTCTCAAAAGTGTGCGCCATGTTTACGGTGGGAAATTCAAAACACTGAAGGTTGTGGGCAACATTGCGACGAAAGATCTCGCCATATGTCCAGTAAATTCTCATGACAATGCAACTGCTGAAATTCTGATTGTCGATATATCTCAAGGAAAACGGACTAATAGAGGCAAATTGCATTGAATGTCTGTTCTTTGTAAATATTCTTCCCCCACCAACTGAAGCAACCAATTTGTTAACATGGATCGACCTTGCCATTAATTTGTATTCATGCGCCAAAATTACCAATAGAGAACAAAAATTGCAGTTATCTTTAATTAACAAACCTGTGACATATATCGGAATTAGAAATCCGTGTTGTATTCTTTCGTTGTTGAAATATTCGTAAACTGGTTGCTTTTTCACTACTTTTATTCGCAAATCGGGGGAACTATTGTTCGTCGGGTAATATTGATGGTATAACTTGATTGGTCTGTCATTCGGCCCCGTTTCGGTCTGGTTTCGATGTGTTCCAGAAATAAAGCTCCTAATTTTGCTATCTGGTGTGATTTACATTTCGAGTCATTATAAACGATGTATTTCATTAAATTTGTTGGCAATCCACAAAGATCATCGATAATTTCTAATAATCTGTGGGCTACTAGGCTCATGCCTGCAAGTATTTGTTGATCGAAGCTGTCACCGGAAAGTCACATGCGTTGGTAAGTCGCTTGTTCAAATTGCGAAATATATTTCTATCCACCCCACTAGACCTCCTAATCACAAATTAAAATATGACAAGTGTGAACATGCAATTTTTCTCTGGGAAATTATTTTATCAGTCGTTGCATAGAAATTCTCAACGAAAGTGAAGTATGGCAACACACACAAGGCACAATCGAGCTTCAAATTTGTGAGTGCTTTTCCTTATCGAAATATTGGCTAATCTGCATTTTCACCAAAAATCTCTGCACAAAGTTACAAATAGGGCCTCTAAATAATCAAAAATCCAGAAAGCGGAATTAAAAAACAGAAATAAGATAACCAAAATACCCAGAAGATTATATACGAATTCATTGTCAATGGCTCGGCCACTCTGAATTTGATAAAAGTTATTGAAAGTTAATAATAGTGATGGCATTTTCACCTTTGGGCTCTTAATAGTGGTGACAATTTTTTTTTCAAATTTTCATGTATAATAGTAATTCGGCACTATTATTCAACAGGTCAAGGTATTCTAAAATTCTTACTAATAACACAGGATGGATGGATTCACAGTATTAGGAAAAGGGTTAAAATGGAAATTCTAGCAAACTTTCTTCATATATTCCCGTGTGTTCGTTTAACCTGGTGGCCATGAGTGAAAAACAGCTTTTTAAATGTTTTAACTTGACTGGATATGAAAAGCACTGTATCTAACCTGCATGTACTGTTCAGGGATTGATGCAGGTAAATTGGGAAAGGGGCTATTTTCATGGTCTTGGGAAAATTATTCATTTAGCCATCTAGACAAACCCAACTGGAAGTTTTTTTCCAGAGAGAATACAAGTTAAAATGGGAATCAGTTTATTAGAATCAACTGTCAGAAAAGTGGTTTTGTAACCTGATAATGCTGTATAAGTTTAGGAGTAATGTTTTGTGCCAGACATTAGGAATTTTATTGCATGTACCCCACTGGGAATGAGGCCTCAATTTGGCCACAGAATCTGGCCTTACGAAGCTCTGATGTAGTGAGCTTATCAAAGCAGCACCATTCCCCAACATATAATTGAAAGATTTTTTTTTTATTTTCTGTACCTCAACCAACACCTCATATGAACAAGCTTTGGTTGGAATGGTAAGAAAATTTCTTATTGGATGCAAACGATTAACACTTTCAATAATGCAGAGGAAAGGTGGCACTTCTGTGATGTTTTCTCGTATCACAGAATATATACACTTTCTGCCTTAAAAACAGAGCTTAAAACCTCCCATTGGAATGGCTCCAGTAAGCTCATCAGTTACCGTTGAATACCATAATCACTTGCTATGTTTGTGTTGCACAATTTGTACAAATAATGAAATCTGAATGGTCATTTATCTGTGCAACAATAGTGATTTGATCTGTGTTAGATAAATACTTGAAAGAAAGTTGGCATAAATATTGTCTTCCAGTTATATTAAATACAAGTACATAGTGATAAAGAGGTAAGAGATTGTCATTTCATGGGACTGATATCGTGAATGGGTGTTTTGGGGAAACAAAAAGTTTCAATGAAAATAATGTCAAGCAAACTGATTGAAAAGAATGCATAACTATCATACCACTGGGGGTGTGCATGGTACTAGTCTGCAGGTCACAGAGTGTATCAGAATATAGTCTCAACACTAGAGCCTAAAACCCGAAATCACTGTTTACAATATTTACTGCACAGGTTTCACAGAGTGCATACTAATAAGAGGGCACAAGAAGCAAGAGAAAACCGTTATGGCAAAAATACTGAATACAGGTGGAGATTGAGGTGGTTTGGGAATGCTGCATGATTCCAGTCCAATCTGGAAATGTGCCACTGTTAAAGCGGCCTCTATTGTGGATAGGATGTGAACCAGCATCAAATACTGAGTTGGTCTATTACTGTTGCCTGCAATATTAATGTGTACCTTTTTTCCCTGTACAAAATTTTCGGGGGACTATTAAAATAGCTCGTGTCCGTCTGTTGGTGTATCCGTGTCACTGTGGTTTCCCTATAACTTTAGTTATAGTTGACCAAATCAAATGAAATTTGGTATGCAGGTGTATCAACATAAAATACAGGTCCAGTTCGAATCGTGCAGTCAGACAATTTATGCCAAAGTTATGCCCCTTTTTCAACTTTGGAAACTCCATTTCTTTAGTTTCCAACCAATAACTTGAGCTGTAATTGACAGAATCCAATAAAATTCGTCGTGTGTGGTGTATCAACATAAAATGAGGGTCAAGTCAAATCGGGGTTTGATCCGGCAATTTTTCAATTTTTGCCAGAGTTATGTCCCTTTTTCAATTTTGAAAAATTCAATTTTTTGGGGGTGGTGGAGGGGGGTGGCAACGCAGTCTTATTTTCTATTGGGATTTGACGATACACTTTCAACAGGGTCATCTCATGTCAAGACAGTTTTACTTGTGGAAGAGGGCAGAACATATATATCCCTTTTATGGCTAATATTTCCAGGGTTGGTAAACCAGATTACTGATTAGTGTGGTGTGCCATACTTTTGAACTGTACATAGTTCCCTGTGAAAAAATGGCTGGATCAGTGCATGCAGTGGTCTGGTCTTTCAAAAATTTAAATTAACATACAACTGGATTTATTTTTTAAAAAGTTATGACTCAACTGTTCTCTAGTGCAGATGGAAAACATTCTTCAATGTGAGATTCATATTTTAAGTTTTGGTGGCTGGAAGTTGACCGTGAGTTAGGGATTTCAAAAGCATATTTTGGTGAGTAAATTCATTTTTTTTTTATTTTTATCACATTTTTGTAATCTAGTAGGTAGGAAGTAATCATTTATGTATTAAATAACCATTACTATTGAAAAGTAATGAAAAAACGTTTTCCTCCTGTCCACTCCAACTACAGTCCTCAATTTAGAATCACCTTATATTTTAAACCACGTGACGTTTTGATTTCACAAATTTTTAAATCATTCTGGCGTCGAAGTCAACATGCCCTTGTTTTTTAACCCACTACGTGAAATCCGAGATTTGTGACGAACTGAAATTCTTACGAAAAGAGGGATTTGTTCGAAAATCACAAGTATAATGAAGCTTTCGACACAAGAACCACAGCCCAGGTGTTAGTTGAAGGCTAGGTAATCATTGAGCTTTTTTCTCAAATTAATCCTTTATATACGCGAATATAAACCTAATATATGGGAGTTTTTCGCCCCATCCCATACACAAAATTCAAAAACGTGGCTTATGACACCTTGCTGGAACAAGCACCTTAAACTAATGAGACCAAAGCTACGCTTCTGAAAACAATGACAATGGTTGTGCCTAATGTCCTTGGATGATTTTCCACATTTTTAAATAATTGTTTTTAAGGTCGCTTCCAGCATCTATGGCTATAGCATGGCAATTTAGCCAACGGTTTACAATTATGTAACCCACTTTAGAGAGCTCCCACCACAGACGGTTACTACTTTACCAGAACAGCAGTACTTGTTTATCCCTTTACCTAAAACGAAAGGCAAACACTTGGAAATAAAATTCTTGAATAACTCATGTTTTTCATTTTTTGCGTCTAAACAGCTTGTGACACTCATTGGAACGAGCTCAATGAACTCGTTCAAATGAGGGGTCATAAGCTATGTTTGGAAACTAAAAATGAAAACAAATAGGAAAATTGAATGGTGATTTTTAATAGCGCTGATCGGATTTGTGAGTTATGTTTGGGTCAAGGGGTATCACAGTAAACAAGCACTTCTCCACTTCCAGGGGTTCCCCAATAGAATACCTTTATATTTGTTTTAATTACTTTTGGCACCCAACACCATGATCCGTAAAACGGGTATGAAATCAGGTATAGATTCAATTGTTTGTATCTGTTACCCACGTGAGGGGTTATACACCCCCAGGCGTTGGAGACCAGGTCCTATTTCATTAATAAAACGTATTTACCAGAGAAAACCACTTTTGCTCCACTTCCCGTTTGTTGAGGTTTTGTTTTTGTTTTTATTTGTTTTGTTTTTTGTTTTTTTTCTTTTTTTTTGCGGGGTGGGGGGGGGGAGCTTTTTTATAAAATGTTCCTGATTCACAGGAAGAGATTTATAATTTTATGTTCCTAATTCGAAACTTTTCTGGAGCTGCTATACCAATGTGCAACACGTTTCGAAGGAACTTTTGCGATCATGAGGCGAAAGAATCGGGAGAATTTATCATTTTTTCACTTTTCAATTCATATTTATTTTATATTACCCAAGGCAAAAGTACTTTTCTTTAGAGCAGGAAACAACAGTTTTACAAAAACATTTTTTAGAACTCACCTGCACATGGTAGTAGAAACCAACAGTAGAACTTGTCTTCATCTTTCAGAACAGCCAAATGATATTTAGAAGCGTGTTTCCAACAATGAACTACAAAAAATCCGTGCAAAAGGTGCAGCCAATCACATGTTAAGACTCATGACGTTTTGTTGTTTTTACAGGGGAAATTTGAATTTGAATTTTCGCGCCGAACTCAATGAACATTATGAATCTGCGCAATCTCAAAAATCACAGCCACCAATTGATATGAGATTTTATAAAAACATACATCTTTCCTTTTATTCAATAGACAATAATAATTAGGTTTTTGAAAATTCGATTTACACTTCTAAAAAAAAAACACCAATGGTCTCCAGTGGTGACTTTGGTGCTGCAAATGACACCTTCATCAATATGATTGATTGGTATTTTTCAGAAAAGCATGCCACAGCATGCTCAATTTTGGATGTGGCATCGGTATTTACCTGTGCCCCACCATACCCACCATTTAAAAAAAAACCATGAGTTTGGGTAGGCTTGGCATTGGATGAGATTTCACTGTCTTGTTAATTTTGTGATTCATGTCGAATACCTCTCCGGGTATGTTAAAACTTCGGGAAACCCACCTGTACACTTTGTTTTATTATATTTGTTGGGGGGAGGGGGGTGAATTTTCAACCCATTTCATTTAATCTCGCTGTTTGTTAACCATTTCCCCAAAGTAACGGCCAAAACCGGCCAACGCTATTCACAAAAATCCCCAATTAATTTTCATTATTTTTTTCATTTTTTTGTCTCAGAACATAAATTATGACCCCTCTTTGGAACGAGCACGACGAGCTCGTTCCAAAGAGGGGTCATAACCTACATTTTTGAGACAAAACATTTGTTATTCAAGAAATATATTTGCAAGTGTCGTCTGCTTTTCATGTTAGGTAAAGGGTTAAAATTTATGTATTCCACATTGGTAAAACTTAGTGCTGTGCGAGCTATTTATTTATTCATTGGGGTTGGGGCGCTGTGGTTCAGTAGGTAGAGATGCAGCCTGGAAGCCGAGAAGTCCTCGGTTCGAATCTCACTTGCGGCAATCGCGTTGTGTCCTTGGGCAAGACACTTAATCTCAATTGCCCTCGTAGGGGATCATCTGCGTTGTGTACTAAGACGTTCTGTACGTCGATGATGCACTTGTCTTCAACCAATGCTAACCCTGCTTGTGTGGAGTCAGTACGTCGCTGAGTCTGTCAGTTGCTCGCCGTAGCTCGATGGTTCTCTCCGGGTACTCCTGCTTCCTCCACCCGTAAAACAATCCGACTTGAGGTGTTCCTGGCCGCTGAAAGTGTCGTTAAACCCCAATAAATAAATAAATACGTCTGTTGGGGTCAACGTGTGGGACACTTTTAAGGGTAGAGGAAGCCGGAGAGAACCCGTCCTGTTTATTTAATTATTTATTTAATTACTTTTTTATTTTATTTATTTATTTGTCTATTGAGGTTTAACGACACGTTCGACAGTCAGGGTCACCTCGTGTCGAACATTTTTACGGGTGGAGGAAGCCGGAGTACTCTCCGTCCGATACGAGGTGGTCCTGGCTTTCGGAAGTGTCGTTAAACCTCAATAAACAAACAAGTAAAATGAAAATTACACAAAGATTATTATTATTATGGGCGAGGTCAGGCTAATTGAAGTTAGGCAAGTGTGCAGACAAAATATTTTGCTATCCACGTCATTTCACCGAGTGCTGTGTGAAAGATGTGTACTCCGTAGGTGAAAGTCCGGGGGTTTTACTGGGAAAAATAACTTTTCAGTTGGGGCACCTGATTATTGTTTCAGGCTTAAGTATCCAGAAAGTGAAGGAATCGTTATAGCAAAAGATCCAAAGAAATATTGGACGAGAATACATGAACCTGTTTTGGAGATTTCAGGCATGAATGCATCTTAGGATGGTATTTTTCATGCAAAGTCCACCCCCCCCCCCCCTATCTCGTCCAATCCCCTCCATGGCCACGCCGCTGTTGTCGAGTAAGCCAGGGGATTATATAAACAACGAATCGAAAGGCAGTACATAGTCCGCGCACCCCGAGGATTATTTACATTTTACCGAACCAATCGGCCACATCCGACCGCATAACGTACTTTCAAACAGTTGATATTTATTTATTTATTTAATTATTTTTATTTATTTATTTATTTATTTATTTATTTATTTATTTATTTATTGGTGAAATATTTTCGGTTGTAGCACGGATCTCCATTTACAAATTGAAAAACCATGCGAATACACTCGAGATCTGATTTGAATGGATTCGAAATTCTCTTCCTGATTCGATTCGGCCCAAAATTTGAGATTCGCAGGATTGTTTGTTGGTGGTTAACGTCACATATTTATGCACAATGGCTAATCGTGACACAACATGGCGATGAAGTCAAGGATAGTCAATCGTTGATCAACATGTTGCCCATTTTAGAGGACTTTCACCCCAAGCATTGGTGACTGGGTCCTATTTTACTAGTAAAGCGGAACTGGTTTACCGCAGTAAACAAGTGCTGCTTACTTCCCGGGGTTCCCACGGGGACAGAGAGAGAGATTCGCAGGAATTTTTTAAATACACAATAAAACGAAAACATCGTAACAATCAAACAAATTTATTTATTTATTTATTCATTTATTGCGGTTTAACGACACTTTCGACCGCCAGGGTCACCTCGTGTCGGACAGTTTTTCGGTTGGAGGAAGCCGGAACCCTCGGAGAGAACCGCCGAGCTACGGAGAGCAACTATCAAACTCCCCAACGTTCTAACTCCGAACAAGCAAAGTTAGAATTGGTTGAGGGCAGATGCATCGCCGACGTGTACTACGCCTTAGTACACAGCGCCACCGTGCCCACACTTGGGCAATCCGCACTGAGTGCTTTGCCTAAGGACCCAATGCACTTGACCCCTGAGGGGGGGGGGGTGGATAGTGAGCGTTAATGGCCGTGGCTCAATGTTCATCTAGTGGTTTTGTAATACAGTTCATACTTCAATCCCTTACCGCAGTGTCTTTGAGTTGGAAGTGTTGGTTCTTACAAGGTTGGCCCTGGTATCCGCGTTCTATCTGGTTACTTCGGAGGAGAAGAGAAAAATTTGCACAAACAACTCGATTTTCCAATATCAATACTTTTATTATATACAAACTCTTAGGCCTCAAGAACTCGATAAAGTTCTAGCAATTAAGTTCAACATTAGTTTATCACAATTTTCACAAATACTAGAGTAATGGAAAAGTTTTCACACGGCAGTCAATACAAAGCTTACCTTTCTCTTTTCCCACTTCGACAAATCTATGTTCACTGATCTGAATCTTTGTTTCCAAGTGTTTTCTTAACAACTCTCTTCACTCTTCCCTTTCTCCACCCAATCCTTTCCCAATGCCGTCATCAGTTCCTCGTCATTCAAAAACAATAATGTTGATCGAAAGTCTCTCTCTCTCTCTCTCTCTCTCTCTCTCTCTCTCTCTCTCTCTCTCTCTCTCTCAATGTTTTCAGTATTCAATCAGTTAAACACCATTTCTCGCTTATTACTACCCGAACTGCAAATCTCTAACCACTCGCTATACAAGAGTGGTGGTTATGTGAATGGTGGGGACATGGTGTTTGTATCCGAAAGCAAACTGAATATGATATACAAATATAAAATATGTAAAATCTACACAACAGCCATCTCTGATATTGATACTTAGAAAGCTCTCGAGGAGAGTGTTTTAAGAACTACTTCCTATGACTGTTATTTTTACGGGTATAAAACATGAAAGGTCTCGCAGCTAACCGCTCACATTTTTGTTTGCGCATTAGTTCCCCTACCTCATGAAAAAGAAAGTAAAGATAGTACGGGGTAGCATTTGTTTTGGATACGACAACCCCCGCCCACCCCCACCCCCTCTCAAGCCACTTGAACGGAAACCATGTTGATAAAATGATAAAAGGCCTTCGGACAGAAACCCTTCAAAAAGGCTTCGAGTCTGGTCAGTAACGAAACAAAAAGTTTCCACTTTCGCTGTTCGGGAACATATTTTGTTTGCGTTTGAATTATACAGTGAGAACAATTCAATTATGTTTTTTTCAATAAAACAAAAGCAGAAAGACTAGAATATTTACTGTCAAATGCAAGCCTTCAACCTGGAAAATCGCATGCAAAAATGCCGAAACCAGTGATCTGCAGCCACACAGCAGCCCCCAAAGCAGAAATTTTCCAACTAACCCCACTTACATACTCTCAGGAAATATCATCCCCTGTTTCTAATTGTGAAAAGAAATTATATGTCTCCGTCAGTTTTTCGAAGCCACTGGTTCCCATAATTCCTTTGGTAATTTACCGCTTTACATCAGACTCCGACTCTGTGATCAAAAACATCAAATTCCGCTGTGCATCAAACAGCCTAATGTAATCGTATATCTGATACTAAAAATACATCTCCAATTCACATGGCGTTAGTTTCAACCTGTGCAATCAGTTCGTAAGTTTAAGCGTGCGCAATAGTGCGAAAATGTAGAGCCCTGAGGGGCAAGAGTAATCTCTCCTTCGGTAGGAAAATCTGGAGTGGAATGAACAAAAACCATAGGTCTCTATTTTCAACTAGTAAAGAGAACAGCATGGTCTGTATGACTGATGAATAGCTTTCGTGTGCCGTTTTCAAACGCTTTTCACAACCCCACCACACTTCCTTAATCCACAAATTGTCTTGAGCCAATGGCGATAGAATTTTTATTTTTACTACCAGTTTCAGAGATTGCCCAGATCCGGACTATAGTAGTGTTAGATACAATCAAAATGTAAACCAATAAGCAGTAACAACAACTGTTTGGGTGGTGTAGGGTGCTCTCTATATATAAAGAGGAAAACAGCTTCACGGACGGATGCCATATAAACATGGCACCAGTGACAAAATAGATACCATGAATGCAATTTTCTGGTGAATATTACTAATCTGGTTGTTCATAATTGCATTATTTACCGTGAATACGGTATCTGGGAAATGCAATACGGTATCTTAATGTGTTTTCGCAAACTGAAGTAAATTCAAAAATTTGCTAAATTAGGCTACACCAACAAATTGTTTTAGAATTTCCATTTATTTGCTCCCGAGTTGGTGTGGGATAATATTTGCTGAATGTTAACTATCACTAACATTTGTAAACAAACCAGAAATAATAAAGGGTTTTTAAAAACAAATGGTTTGATTTACAAATCAATCAGGAATAAAGAACTTCCTGTTTTAAGGGTTGACACTGAAAACAAAATGTTCTTTAGGTTCCGCTCCACACTTTTCCAAGTATTTCCAAACATGCCACGCCAGGCACTCTCTTCAGATATTCTTCAACTTAGTTATCCAACCCAAAACATGTATTACATTTTCCAAATCCACTAAAAACATACCAAACTAACTAAAAAACCTGTTCTTCATGATTCGATCCCTGGCTGGTTCAAACATCATAACTGAGAGAAATTAGGATTACAAGTCTCCCAAGAATTCATCCTCGTCAATAGATGGTTTGATGGTCATTAATATCACGCCAATGATTTATATTGTTTGTATATTTTTTTTGAAGTGACTGACATGTATTTGCAGGTAAAATATTTAATAAAATTCTCAACAACCAGTTATTTCCCGGGGAGAATCGTGTACGTTATCTGTTGCTAACACGATTCGACCCTGACTCTTGACAGCGTCATTAAAATCCCCTATCAACATTTTACACTGAGGTGTTTGCAGAAATGTGATAACAGAAATTGTATTTTTGAAGACTGGATCGCGACACACTTGTATACACGTCTGGAAATAAGCAGACTATGATCTGCAGAATTAGGTTCCCAGAGGGTGAATTTGGTGATCGTACCCTCCACAGCAGGGTAGCATTACTAAATTTACCCTTTGTGAGCTTTAATCTGAATCAAAGTTTCAAAAATGAACAGAAAGAGGTACTCAGATGATACATTGGGGAATTCCAGCCCACTGTATGGAATAGCATCAGCAAATTCCCTTCCTGGGGACCTCATTCTGCAAATGACAGAATCTGCCTGTTTCCTGGCGTGCCGGTGTACCTGTGGGAAAATAAGGTATGAAATAAAGACCTAATCACGATAAAAAATAGCATATCAGTATCAATGTCCTCGCATTCTGAGGAGTGATATTCTACAATGCTCTGGGGAGGAAAGCGGAAAGAAAATTTCGATCGGGTCCAGACCCAAATCTTATCGAAACCTAGCATACTACAATATACAAGAACGCCTCCAATTTCCGTGGATCCCACTGGGAGTACGACTAGACCAAATAGCTTCAGCAACTTTGATCAATGGTTGTAGAAAAAATATTTGGACAAGACTTGTTTTCTTGAGTTTTTCAGGATATCAAGCTCCGACGTACTAGTACTTTTCATGATACATACAATGAACCACTTTGAATAATTATAAAACACTGTGTACATTGTCCAACTGTACAATCTTTAAAAAATTCCAAATAGACTATATATGGAGGTAGTTAAGGCATTTTATGTATTTCGCACTGCCTTCGCGTCGAATTCAATTACGGACGCTCCCATCGCTCTGAATTGACTTAGAGATTGTCTTTCATATTATAAGGTTTATATAGTTCGATCTGCATATACTGTCATATTTGTTTATCCTTTATAGTGCTTTGACGGGGTAATATGACGCATAATGTTTTAAAATAAAATAAAATTGAAGAGTAGTGTCTGCGTAGCTTAGTTGGCTGCCTCCTTACCCCCATCCCAAATCAAAGAAGAAAACAGTTCCCAAATTCTAATCAGATCCCTGTTGGTTATAGACGACGCATCACCGTCGACTCGAATTCAATTCCCCAACGAACGTTAATGAAAATTGTAAATTACGTCACGAGTTTTTGTGTTTTCCTGATTAGCATATCAGTAGTTGGAGATGTATGGATCGTCCCTCATTGGCTGGACCTACGCCCGAAGCTAGGAAGTGACGTAATAGTCACGTGACCTGGTGGCTCCATGTTTGATTGTCATGGTAACCCGCATGAGCGGCCATCTTGTGACGTTATCTCCATAGTGATACGTGTTGTTAGTGCCCATGTGCAGCGGGTGTTGTTAGGGTGATACGTGTTTCCGTCTTCAATTTTGTATACTGGAGGCCACCATGTTGGTTTCTATGGTAGCACGTGGTTGCTATGTGACCCAAATGCAACTTGTAGGACAGGGGTATGTTCGCATGGTATGTTCCTTTGTACAGGAGTAATTTCCCGATTCGCAGAATTACCCAAATAAACTCGACAAGCCCTCCAAATCACCGAAATTGACTTTATTCACTACGGATTCCCCATTTGATCGGCTTAGGACGTAGTGCTATAGCAGCGAGGGGATCAGGGGTGAGCTCATTTGAATAGGAGTATACTCCAATAGAATAGAATAGCCTATCAGCTGGAACAGCTTTGCTTATTATTAGTATATTTAACAATTTCTGGACTATTCTTGTTAGTTCTAATCTTATTCCGAGTACTCTTGTTGTTTCATTTATCTAGATTACCCAATCACTTCGCTTTCCAGGCGCTAACTAACCAATAGGATTGAATTCCGATAATCTGTTATCTCCCTTGTGTTTATCAAAAGCCTATATCATTCCCAAAGCCAATAAGCTATCGAGTAGTTACTGGTAAGTCATTGCTCGAACGACCCGACGCCCATGAGCTTTAGAGTAATTGCTCGATCGAGTGACTCGACAGATTGTTCGAACGACTCGAAGTCTACCGAGCAAATGATCTGTCGAGCAACTGCTCGATCGAGTGACTCGACATACTGCTCGTCGACTCATTTAAGTATTTGAGGATACCTTTGACCTGGTATTGTATTATTTGAGGATACCTATCGAGGATACCTTTTGGAGAATCCCTTTTTAGTCGTATGAGGCCGTGGGGGCCAAGTAAAAAGCCCTCAATGAGTCCTCATTTACTATCCCGCATAGCCTCATTTCTTTTGAGGCCACGAGAAAATCCCTCAATGAGGTAGAATTTACTATCCCTCTTAGCCTCATTTCAGTATTTGAGGATACCTCTGGCCTCGTATTGTATTATTTGAGGATACCTATCGAGGATACCTTTTTGAATAGGTTATTGTGGAGGTAGAAATCATTTCAATAATTGTCGCAGTGGGTGAAAAACCTGGAACCACTTCATAAAGAATATCTCTAACTAGAGTAAGACCTGCATTGACAAAATCGAAAAAATAAAGTTGATTACCATCGTCATCTAAATCTAAAGGATTATCAAAAATACACTGATCAAGTATATCAATATTGATAAAAACATTTCATTCCCTTCTATCGATTAATTGTCTCCAGACCTCCAGAACTTCATAATAAAAATTTTGTCCAGACTCGTCCAGACATCAAATTTTTTTTTATCCATGCTGATAGCAAATATATTAATCGATAAATTCAACCCTTTATATTTCCATATATAATGTAAAAAGACTGGTCCAGGACATATCACTTGACAACAATTTTCTTATCCATTTACATCTTAAAGCAAACGTTTTAGATTCTTTGTCAGCCAGATTGAGCCCATCAACATTCGGTCTATCAATTATATACTGCTCAAAGTTTGCTAAGGATCAAGTGTATCCAACTACCTGTTTTACGTTTTAGTTGAAATATTGTAATGGAAAGTGTATATATTTTCATTTAATTATATCTTTAATGATTTAAGTACAGAAATTAAGATTTTGTTTGTGTTTGACATTATTTTTAGCTTTTGAATACGATAACCATGGAAAATGGATATTATTGGTAAAAGAGGAGATTTTTCAATTGGCCAAAAAGTTGACGGAGCGAACTGATATGGGTTCAATATCGAGTATGAGACCCATTACTGTTAATTACAGCTTGACATCGCCTTCTCATGCTCACAATCAGGTTCCGGGTGGTCCTTCGTGGGGTGTTGTTCCATTCTTGGGCCAGCATGGATCCAAGCTCCTGGATATTTCTTGGCTTGACTCGAGAGGCTGAAATTGCAAGCTGCAACTCATTCCAGACCTGTTCGATTGGAGTGAGGTCAGGGAAATTTGCTGGCCAATTCATACACTCAATCCCCTCCCTCTGTCGGTACTCCCCGACAGCATGGGCAACATGAGGACTGTCATTATCGTCCATCAGAATGAATCTATCACCCACTGCACCTGCATACAATCTGACGTGGACATCCAGAGTCTCATCAATATACCGCTGTGTAAGAAATTACCACGTTCAAGAACAGAATACTCCGTACTTCCATCCCTGCTGATGCCGCCCCAGACTATGATTGACCATCCACCATAGCGGTAATTTTTGCTGCGTGGAATCGCTCTCCTGGTCTTCCACATACCCTAGAACGCCTATCTGTGTGATCTAGGCACGCTCTTGACTCATCTGTAAAAAGTACAGGTCGCCAATCTTCTCTGCTCCATCTAATGTGGTCATTGCCCTTTCCTATCGTGCCTAGCGGTGGTTCTGGGACAGCGGAATGCGAATACATTGGCTTCTCGATCGGAGAACACCTTCGTGCAACATTGCCCGGACAGTCTGCGTCGAAACATTTACCCCGGATGCATTCTGAAGGTCACTTCGAAGCTGGGTTGCGTTTCCTACGGGCCTGAATGATCAAAGATAGGTCTTCAGCTGCAGATACTGCTCTGTCTCTGCCACCACCATGCCGTCTTACTGGCGTTCCATCATACTGCTGAAATCTTGCCCAGGATCTGGTGATCACCGTATGGTGCACACCAAGGGCTTCACCAACCTGACGACGGGTAGTCCCTTTCTCCACCATCCCTATAGCCCTCCACATTTCTGCTTCAGACAAATGTCTTCTTACACTTGCATTTGCCATATTCAATCATTAAATCACAAGGGTTTGTGTTGAAATGAATATTGAATACCCTACAATGCCATGTACATGAAGAGAGTACACGAAAACATCATGGAAATCAAAGGGTACATGCTTTCCATGAATGTCACGAAAAGTCTGCCTGTCAAGAGAGTTAATGTAAACACTGGGGACCATCTCAATACATTCCTCAATCATATCCACCAACAATATCGCAAATATGTCACAAGCAAATTCCACAATGATGTGTCAAATATTTGGTGCTTAGGAAACTTTGAGTTGTATAGTATTATATTTTATCAGATGTTTTTTACCAAACCATAGAAAGTCCAAACATATATTTTTTTATTTTAGTAACGATATTAGTTGGAATACTTTCTACATTTTGGGTATACCAAATTGTCGACAATAAAGGGGTATTTATAACCACTGCTCTACCCTTAAGTGATAAATTTCTTTTTCTCCATAACTGAAGTGCTCTTTTAATTTTGTTTATTCTGCCTTTCCAATTCAATTCAGTACATTTTGCACTATCTGGTCCTAGATAAACTAACAAAATCAAAATGGCACCCTCAGTTTTTTTCAAAGGAATATTTGGCAAAATGATATTTTTAGAAGTACCCAGAGTCATATATTCAGATTTGGAGTATATATCTAGAATTTTAAATGTATTAATACATGATTGTGGATCTTTAAGAGAGAGTTCTGCATCATCAGCATGATTAAAGGTTGTGCACATACTGTTATCAGGAAGGCTCACATCCAGAATATCAGATTTTTTATTCTACATACAAACCAAAGGTTCAGCTGTCAAAATGTAAAACATTGCTAATAAAGGACAGCCCTGTCTCTTTCAATTTGGATATATGATGATAAATGTTGATTTACCTTCACACAGCTTTTAACATCCATATAAAGTAATTTAATACAGTTTACGAAATTATTTCCAAAGCCAAATTTCTCAAGAAAGTGAAATAAGTACTGATGATTCACTCGATCAAAAGCTTTCATTTGATCTAATTTAATAATTATGCCAGCTTGATCCTCCTTTTCAATACATTTTATAATATCTCTAATACTAGCAATATTTTCTCTGATATTTCTCATTGGCACACATGTCTGTGTTGAAGAAACCAAAGAAGATATTACTGTTTTTAAACGATTTGCTAAAATTTTAGACAAAATTTTATAATCGGTGTTCAAGAGGCTAACTGGTCGCCAGTTTTTAAGGTCTCTTTTATCATCTTTTTCGAAGATTATTACAATAATTCCAGTCTTCATTGATCTGCACTGCTTCTTCCTCTCAAAAATTGTATTATAGACTTCAAATAAAATGGGATTCAAGGTTGGCCAGAAATTTTTGTAAAATTCTGATGTTAGATCATCTGACCCTGGGAATTTTTTAGGGGGCATCGAAAAAAGAGCTGAACACGTCTCCGACAAACTTATTTCTTCATCACAGAATTCATTGTCTTCAATTGTCAAGCTTTTCTCAAAACTATCCAAGAGAACAAATTCAGCTTCCTGAGCAATATTTTCTGATTTATATAAAACTTCATAGAAGTCCTTTGCAGTATTGACAATCATGAATGGATCTGTAATAGAAATATTATAACAGTTAAAAATTTCCTTAATAATATTATTCTGCTGTCGGTAAGATTCGAGACCCAAAAAGTAACCAGTACATTTATCTTCCTGAAGAGTGTGATTTGCATTAGACCTTAAAATTGCTCCTTTCAGTTCAATATTCTCAATCTTGTTTAGTTCCATTTGCAATTCTCTTATTTTCAAAAGACAGTTTGGAGGATTATTCAGCCGGGCTGCCCTTGAGATTTCAATTTTAAGTTTTTTTCCAATTCATTTTTCTCTTTATACCGTTCCTTACTTAATTTTTGACTAAAATAAATGCTATTTGTCTTAATTTGGTATTTCAAATTATCCCACCATATCAAAATATCATCTTTATATAACGATTGTAGTTTATTCTTGGCAATTAATTTTCAATAGTATTACAGTACTCTTGATTCTTGAGTAGTGTATTGTTAAAAATCCAGAAACCAGACCCTCGTTTAATTTTCTCAAGAATACATTTAGCAGAGTCAACTGAATGATCACTAATTGATGAATGTGAGATGAAAATATATTCAAAATGGTATTCAGGTTTGATGAATTTAAAATAAAATCTAATCTACTCTGTTGAAATGTTTCACCATGAAATCTGTGCCAGCTCAATTCTATTTTATCCGCACACAGATTCCACTTCTTCTTTTATAATACGCATTGCTTTTACTTTTCTATTATCACCAAACAACAGTCTAACAGTACATTCTTTTCGGTATTCAACACTCCTTGGATTAAACATTTGTTTATTGGTTGCTAAGGGCATCGCCAGCTTGAATGACAATCATATCAACCACTTCAAAATCAAAAAACTCCAAAAAGGTGCAAATCGGCACCGATCTTCAATATTTGACTATCCTATTACTCTATAGATGGTACTTTACAATTCAGTTGAAAAATGTATTTTGAAAAAAGTCTTTTCTAAAGAAAATGATGCAATGTCAAAGAGCCAATCTTCATTCCTCTGTTCTACATAACAACCGAAACGAGGCTCTCCTTTTAAGCAGTGAACCAAACGCTTTATCCTACTGCGCCACTACTCTAGACATTGAAATGCGTCATATTATAAGCAGAAAACTTAAACTTTAACACTTGAGCTGTCTCAGACAGTCTGTTTGCAGACGAGACAATAATGCTAATCTAAAAGGTTTTGTGGGAGATATGCGGTAAAGATACCAGTTTAATTGATAAAAAGAATCTCAACTGACATGAAGAAAGATTGAATAAGCTACTCTCTAAGCCAATGCAATGATTTTGCAGACGATGTTTTTAGATCTGTTCACTTAGTCTGTCCGTCGTAACTCACAACACTTCTTAATATAGAAAGTTACTATAAATAGTAACAATTGACTGGTGATTGGTGCTTATTCAGTTATGAAATGTGATCGCACAGTGCCAAACTTTAAACACAAATATCTCAAGAACGAACGTACTAAATAATTCAATTTTTTTAAACCAAAACCTAGTAGATGCCGCCTGTGAAAATGCGCTTTTTTTCATCGAAAAGCATGTTTATAAAAAATCAGAATATTGAAAAATTGTGAATTTTTATCTACCACTCCCTCATTTTTATAGCCCTGTCCAATCTCTAAAACCATTCTGGAACGGGTTCGCTATTTTCTGGAGTGAACAATCACCCATACATCAAACACACTGACCTTTCTGGCACAGCAAGAGCACCCGGATTTGTGGCACACAACGTTTAGTAATAAAGCCAAGTCGAAGTTCTATAAACACAACATTCACCCCAACACGGTTGTGTCGTTGACCCTCAGTAAAAATAAAATAACATTGACCCACTAACCATTTACTGTGATTATGATCACTGCCACAATATATGCCTCGATCATGACCACAGCAAGTGAAGAAAGACTAAATTACGATAGGCTATTGTGTTGCCAATTTCAGTGGGGTAACACGTTTGATAGGGTGGGTCCTATTATAGCAGGAAAGCAGAATTTGCCCATCGGGTTAAACAAAAATCGCTATTGCAATCATGCGAATTCTGATATACACACACGCATGTGCAGAACTGAACATGCTTTCATCGGTCGCTAGCGTGTATATGTGTTGAAGTGTTAAAGGAGTGGATGAAACATACTTCAACTACTTCCACGATGAGAAACAACTCCATTACAGACCGCAATTTGTGATATGCACACCCCAAAATCTGCACTCTCTGAACTTAAACTCTTTTCAGAAAAATGGCTTTTTGCAAAACAAACTTATCTCCACTCCATGGTCACTGGTAACAATCTTTTGGGTGGATGGTCCATATCCTGAAAGCGAAAACGCATCCCTTAGAACTCAAACTCTTGTATAACATACATGACGAGTGGCGTACGCATATCCACAACTCATCATCAATCCTACATAGACAGCTGTCAGCATGCACGTTATAACTCGTATGTTAGAAATGTGTCTATTATCCCTCCCCTACCTTGGACCTATCTTCACATTTGGAGGGAATGTGTTTCGCTTCAACTGCCTGTAGGTCATCAATGGCCGTCAACATAATTGTAACGAAGAAATAATATTCGTCTCCGTCTCTTGGAGAGGAGTGTTAGAAATGAGGGGGCACATTTGGCCAGCTAAAATTAAAATTGCCAAAGCGTTTTTTTTTTCAAATCAATACTAGAAAAAGACAACAACTCGGTTGCAATGTGTTTTTTTCCATACGCATTCTGCTGACATTCACCAAACAGACACTTTCTGTACATTCAGGTTCTCTTCAAACTGACTAAAGGATACGACATCTCGCCCATCTATTGAGAAGAGGAGGGGGGGGGGGGGGGGCATGGGACAAAGTATTGTTATGAATGAAAGGGATACCTGTAACGGCACGCAACTGTAAATGAAAGCATACATTCACTTTTTATTTAACTGGAAACAGGTGAACAAATTTATTCCCCAGCTTGTTTGTTTTTGTAGGTGAGGTTATGCTCTGTGTGACTGTATGTGTGCAGAGGACGCAATTTACAACTATAGAGTCCATATATTCGACAGTAGTAAGCACTTTCACCCGAATGATATATGAAAACAAGCTACTTTTGTCTGCAGAACTTATTTCGGTCGTAAACTGGCCAAAAAAGTTCAAGTTTTTGACGAATTTTGAAGGGGTATGCTCGACAAAAAATGAAGAAAATTTTGTTTCCCAGTTCACTAAACCAAAATATTGTACATGTAAACTTTTCCGTCGATCGGGATTTCATTTAACTGAAATACCTTATTCTGAAATGATAAAGGTACTTGAACGTTACTCCGTGTATAAAGTGAGCACCTCATGTTGGTTGTCGTAAATGCTGTATATATAATGAGTACACGGGGCATTCAAAAGAAGAATTTGGAAAGGAAAAGGCGTCTCCTTCAAATAATGCTACAAAGCTTGATGTTGAGGTGTGAGTTTGAACAGAAAATGTATCTTAATCAACTCACACTCGAAAACGAATAAATCCATTAAAATGCTTCACGAAAAGCCTTCGGAGTCAACAAACAGCCCCCCTCCCATTTAAACCAAACAAGGCTTTCATACATCCAGTGTTACAATATGAGGCCATAGTCACAAAGGATTGTACAATACAAACACTCTCAAACTACAGAAATCTGAAACCATGTTGTGCTGGATGCACTATTTGATACAACTGGCAAACGAATACAAAAATCAGCAAATATTACCGCGACGCCACCCTGCACCCCCCACCCCCCCTCCCCCCAATTGCTGTGATGAGTCATTTGCAGTGTAAATTCTATCGCATCGTCTCAGTTGCCTAAAAATCCGACCATAATATCTTTTACAAAACTTAAATCCTGACGTGAGCAAGGGGTTAGTTAGGTGTGTCATTTGGATACGGAAAGGGACACAAGACAAAGAAATCTAGTGATGTACTTAATTACGCCCTTCGTATTGATATAGGGTGGTATGACTCCGTAACAAACCTTGCACTGTTTATTGCGATTGATATTTAGTGTTTAATTACATTAATTATTTATCTGTTTGTGTTTAAGGTCACATATTTCTGCACTATGGCTTATCATGACCATAACAGTTTTACGGGTAACAGTTGAAACGTTCAATTTCATAAAAGTGACCGATTTTCTTTTCAGTTTTGTTAACCCTCGATGGTCTGGCCAACTCTCATGAACTCCCACTAGACTACAAAATGTAAAATGTATACTTGATTAGCAGTGATTACCAGTCAAGTCTTGGCTGCTTGTTCAAGGAAAAAAGATCTGACTAGGAATCACTGCCCAGGTGTTTTGTCTTGTCAGCAGGACCTCCTAAAGATGGCATGGTCAGGGTACATGCTCTGAGATCACAAAAGCCTGAAATAAGTCTTTAAACATTAAGGTGCGTTTAGATTTATTTAGTTATTGGAGTTTAACGACACTTTCGAAGCCAGGGTCACCCCGAGTCGTAAAGTTTTACGGGTGGAGAAAGACGGTGTAACAGGAAATAACCACCTAGCAACGGCGAGCAATTGTCAGACTCGCCAACATACTAAGTCCACACAAGCAGGCTTAGCATTGGTTGACAGGTGCACCATCGACGTGCATTACGCCTTAGTACACAGCGACATCGTGCTCCCATGTGGACAGTCGGGATTAACTGCTTTGCCAAGGTCAACGCAGTTGCTTCTGGTGGGGATTGAACCGTGGGCCTCTCGGTTTGAAGTTCATTGCCGTAACCACTGAGCCAGCGCACTCCCCGTGGTGCGTTTAGAAGAAGTCACAAAATTACTGTAAATACTATGCTTGGTCGTAAAAGAATGCCACTATTGCTCTCATTGGCAGTTTCATTTATAGAGTTGTGGTAGAATGATACAACTTATTCTGTTTTTCCTGATGTGAATTCCCCTTTGGCACTACCAGTAAATCCCAGTCAGGTCAGATACCGAATGCTGAACGATACCGGGGTATACCATTCCCCTAAAAAGACTGAAAGATACCGAACTCATTTCAATACCGCTTATCTCTACAATGAACTGAACAATTCAGGATGCAGAGGATAAACTTTTGACAAAGGCTTTGGGGTGAGACTAACAAGAGTAGTGATCTACAGCCTAGTACCCTGTATCCATCCAGCATATTCTTCCTTAATACACATTGTTACGGATTGGACCTTTTTAGCTCTTTGGGATGTTCCCGGATCGGGGAAAACCGGAGTTTATCTGTTCATAACAATCTCTTAATACAGTCGTTTTATCTTACGTCATGCTTGATTGGCATTCCCAAGAGATATTTCCTTTTACACTTTACCCAACATGAAATGCAGGTAACACTTGCAAACAAAATTCTGACGTATTTTTTCATTTTCTGCATCAAAAGCATATCTTATGGCCCATCATTGGAATGTGCTTAACAAGCTCATTCCAATGAGGGGTCATAAGCTCTTTATTAAGATAAAAGATGAAAAAAATAACTGAATGGTGATTTTTTGTGAATTGCGATGGCC
Source organism: Pictodentalium vernedei (assembly GCA_031216915.1). NCBI lineage: Eukaryota > Metazoa > Mollusca > Scaphopoda > Dentaliida > Dentaliidae > Pictodentalium > Pictodentalium vernedei. Next base: position 244,931,627 of record CM062290.1, on the reverse strand, counting down.
GGTTTTTTTCGTTACGTTGGGTAAAGGGTAAACTCAGTTGCAGCAATACGACGACTCTCCACCCGAGGAGTTTTCAGAAACAAGAAAGACATCCTTTTTACCAAACATTATCCTTTTGATGTCATGCTGTTCCGAGTGAGGAGAAAATGATGATAATATTGTCCAAACCAGACATTCTAATTACTAAATTAGAAATATTCGGGTTGAGGACTGATAGAAATTTGTACACTTCAGTGCGTGCAGATTTCCAAAGGGCACGAGAAGGTTTTTATCATAATTGGAAACATCACCTTATCGTTGCCACTCTTGAAATGAATTGAACTGTTCTTAAAACGTCATTGGACAGGATCGCGCATTCTAGACAAAACAAAATTAAAGACGTTTTCAAGGAGTCTCCCGAAATAATAATAGGAGATTCGTCTGAAAATGCCTTAACCCTTTACCGAACATGAACAGCAGACGCCACTGGCAAACAAAATCCTTGAATATCTATTTTTTTTTTATTTGGTCTCAAAAACATAGGTTATGACCCCTCGTTGGAACGAGCTAGACGAAAATAATGAAAATCAATTAACGACTTTTGTGAATAGCGATGGGCGGTTTTGGTTCGTATGTTGGGTAAAGGGTTAAAAATGTATTACAAACCCTACCAATGATTACTATATATTTATTGGTGTTTAAGGTCGCATACTTATGCACGATGGCAATTCGTGAACGTGAGTTTTACGGGTGTAGGAAGCAGGAGTACCGGAGAGAACCACAGAGCATCAAAAGGCAACTGTCAGCTCATCAGCATTTTAACTCTCTGCAAGCTCCGCTCAAGCAGAGTTACAGCGGTTGAAGACATGTGCACCATCGACGTGCAGTACTCCTTAGTACACGGCGTCATCGTGCTCCCATTTAGGCAACCGGAATGAAGTGCTTTGCCAAAGGACACAACGTGGGTCTTCGCGGACGGGGATCGAACTTGGGACCTCTAGAACAGAAGTCCAGCACTCTACCACTGACCCACCGCGCTCCCACCATTTTTTTCTAAAGCATGTGTGATGAAAATGCATAATGCAAAAAGTAACTTAATCCTTTGAAGCGGACAGGCCCTTTTCTGGTCCATGATCGCGATACGACCTGGACTTATATAGTAGTTGCTCAGTTGATTTTGTGTGGTAGACTAATCAAGATTTTCAACGTCAAGCCCCCAAGGCTGCACGCAGGGCCGTATTATTCATAAGGCTGACTAGGCCGAGGCCTAGGGACCCGCAGGGACAGGTGGTCCGCCATTTTTTTTTATCTGAGGAACAGTTACCGGGGCCTTATGGCTCCAATGGTTAAAGGCACTTGGCACTCTGTGCCGTAACGATACATGTATGTACGCATGTATTTATCCATATATATACTCTCATAAGTATACTATATATATTTATATATAGTATATTATTTTAATGCTTTTAAATATGCCAAGTTGTGAGTAGAATTCTTCAGGAGACTCGCAAATTGGACATAGATCTATGTCCTGCGACATAGTGCCTACTGTACCAGGGTCAGGCTGTCAGTTGTAGTGGGGTGGAAGACTGAAGTGTCCGAGGGGGCCCTGAGGCCGGCGTACCTAAAAGCCTAGGGGCCCGGCCATGCATTTTACGGCACTGGCTGAACGTTGAAAATATTGATTGATCTTCTAAGTAACGAATATAGACTCTGCGTTAAATGTCAGCATGAGTCGCTTTTATTGTATCCTACTGGTTAACTGGACATTCCCAGTTACATCTTGGAATATTTCACAGTGATTAAAATCAGAATCTCGCAAATGATTCTCGTGAGGAAAACTTGAATAATTCAGACTTGCAAAATGTTCATGTGAGTTGTCATCGATTCGTAAGGTGTCCTCGGTTCAAGGTCTGAAGAATACCACTTCTCCTTTACTCCCCCATTAGCCGAGGTGTCCAGTGAAGTCTTGTTTTGCCTGTACAGAAACTACAGCCAATGTACTGCAATTTATTATACGCTAAACGGTCGAGAATCGAAGAAATTGCGGAAAGTTCGAAAACGTATCCCCCACTATGAAAATACATATATTTTCACTTTCACGGCATCGATCAATGGCGGCTTTCACTTCAAAGTGAATAAGAGTCAAAATATCACTGGAAATGATCAATTTGTTCTAAAAACGTATAATGAAAAGTAATCTAGCGTTTTAGAGTGGATACCGATCATTTCCAGCAATAATTTAACACGTATTCACCTTGAATTGATGCATGAAATCCGCTCGTCCAAACATGGTTTGAAAGTCCGTAATATAAGTTTTTGGTTCGGTACCTCCTTTTAAAGGACGTACCAAACTAAAAACTTGTATTGCGGACCTTCAGGCCATGTTTGGACTAGAAACCCGCGAGCTGAATTAGATTGCAAGACGCTATCTGTTCCAAGTATCAAGCAAATCACTGGTTTCAATACCTTGTAAAAAAGCGTTCAATGAAAAAAACATCTAATGTTTTTGAGTGGATACCAAAAATTATCTCACTTGTGACCGAGACAAATGGTTGTTTTCGCAAGCGCTCAATAAACATTTGTCTCGGTCACTCGTGAGATAATTTTCGGTATCCACTCAAAAATACTTGATATCCTCTCTTTCTATCAGCATGACCACCAAATAACCTGCATGTTGGTACGGAACAAGTACATATATAAGTCAAGAAACTCACCAGAATGGGAACTTGGGAACTAGGTCCTCAAGGGCTCAATTCTAGTGAATATATAACTAGAGTGATGTCACTCATACAGCCCGACTATCCCAGTGGTGGCAATGCTTAGACACAAAATAATCTGAGCCATTTTTTGTTAACCGTTTACCTAACGAATCTGCCATATCTGCACTAGTAATATACAAAACTTGCTATTCAAATTTTATTGTTTCATTTCTCTACTCCAAAACATACCTCATGACCTATTAATGGAACAAGCTTGATGAGCTTGTTCCAATAAGGACAAGTAAGAAAAGGTTACAAGTAAAAAATGAAAAAATCTGATGTTTCAGAAAAATAATTTGTACTGTTGGCTTAAACTTGTGTTAGGTAAAGGGTTAAAGATGCAGTACATAAAACATTGTTGGGCTATAGGAGTATTTTGTTTGCATGTAAAAAATCCCAATCCTTCAAAATGCATTTTGAGAATATATTCCTAAAATGGAATTATCGGTCGGAAACCAATTGACGGACGGACGGACAGACGGACGGACGGACGTACAGACAGATAGACGGACGGACGTACAGACAGATAGACGGACAGATGGACAGACAGATGGACAGAGACCATTTAAATAATATGACCGTTTTTACAAATGGGCGTATAAAAAATAATCAAATTTGAAGAGAATCTTATAATTAGAACAGGATTATCTTCTGGATAACATGGGGATGAGAGAGGGATGGATTGATTCCACCCATCTCCCCCGAAGGCATCAAAGTCCCTCACTCCCATTTCCTTCCAATCTGTATTACTTTTGTAAAACAACAGAAGTATGCTGCAGAAGGCATTTCTTTATATTTCAAACTGTGAAGCGCAGGTATTGAGAAAAAAAGCTGCATACAAGTAAAAGAAATAAGGTCTGTAAATGCAATTATTAAAAAGGTATATTAATCATGTAAGAACAAAAAGTGACAAAGTATGTGTTAGAAGCCCAATGTCAAATTTAAAGAAACTAAATTTTGAAAAGGGTTAAATTAACGCAAATATTATTTGAAACCTCTGTATACAATGCCAGTTGACCTTGCCCCAAATGAAAACCAATGACGTTGTAACACAGTGTTTGAAGAAAAGGTAAAACCTTGAAAAGCAAAACTCTAATCTGAAACTTTAAGCTAAGAATACTAAGTAAAACTGACTGCAAAAAGGGTTAAATATTTCCAAAAAACGATACCAAGGTGGTTGGGGGTATGGAATTAAAACAGTTCTCTGAATGTCGTCACTCTAAATACTACAAAATGCATTTCGGACCAAAGAAAAAAAATGCCTAACTGGCGGGGAGTGGGGAGGCAGGAGGAGCAGGGCAAGAAGTTCAACGTTGGAAAATGGTGGTCAACGGACTTGACCGACATTGCTGCTGTAGAGACATATTGAAAAACAATTGAAATCTCAACTATTGTTGGAGTTATGCAATAAAGAATGTTTGGACAGATAGACTGACAGACAGGCAGACTGACGGACGGACGGGGGATGGATGGACGGACGGACGGACGGACGGACGGACGCTCTGCTATGTACCTCCCTTGTGGGGGGGGGGGATAAAAAGTAACAATGTATGTGGTAGAAGCCCAATTTGTGATTTAGAGAAGTTCAAAAACAGTTTTGGAAAGGGTTACATCACTGCCAATATTATGTGAAACCACTTTATACAGGTTCAGTAGACCTTGCCAAAAATGAGAAACAATAACAGTGTTTGAAGAATGAAAGGTACAACCTTCAAAAGCAAACCTTTAATCCGAAGCATTAAGATGGGAATACTAAGTAAAACTGACTGCCAAAAGGTTAAATATATCCTAAAACCGTTAAAAGAAATCATTGATGTAAATGCAATCATTTAGTTGTATTGACTATGGGAGAATTAAAGAAAGAAAGTATGTGGTAAAGCCTAATTTTCAATACAAAGAAACTAAGTCTGAAAACATGTTTAAAAGTATTTAAAATCATGCCATTATTAATGACAATCACTTCAGTAGACAATACATTGTCACAAATGAGAAACAGTGACATTGCACTAAAGTGTTTGAAGAATTAAAGGCATAACTTTGTAAACAAATAACAACTTTAACCTGGAAGTTGTAAGTTAAATTGCCATACAAAAAAGTGCTAAATATTTCCCAAAATAACATGAAACATAATGAGAATGAAACAATCAATAGTAATTAATATTAATAAAAGAAAAAACTAACCTTCGCTAAAAAACTTTAACCGCAAACTAACCAAAACACTAAATGTTAACAGACGGATAGTTGGACGAAAGTCATGACTATACCCCTGAGTGTAAACTGCCGGGCAGAAAATGAGGCTTTTATCTATGGAATATGCACTGTTTTCACGAAAGACTAACAGTACTTTCAAATTCTAATTAGGAACCGAAAATTGATTGTTGCAGGAGAATCACAACATTCTCGTGAATCAGGACAAGTATTAACCCGTTAATAACTGAAAGTTAACAGCCAATCGATGAATAATTCATTGACGTACTTCTTACTGATATTCCATTGCCTGCACCACAACTTGATAGTACATTCACCGTGGACTGGTCGTAGTCCACGCGTGGACAGCGTTGTCCACACAAGCATCACTCAGCAAAATTGTATTTAATAAAGCACCAGGTTGTACCCGTTGCTTCATTAAATTGTTTATGCTTGTTCCTATTGCTGCTTGGAATCTAATTACGTCCGTGGAAATATTGCCCACCCGTGGAAAGTGACCAGTCCATGGCGACCTACTTTATACGCAATGGTGACAAATCAATTCCAGTTTTGATGATGTTTCGACACAATAGAATTCAAGGAGTTTCATGGGGTCTTGAATTTATTAATTTAAAAAAAATAAAAGAAATTTTCTAGAATTCTAAGAGGCGTGGGAATCACATTTGGAACACTCAATACCACACTGAAGAAGAAATACAAATATCAAAGCAATACATCCACCAATTAACCGTTTCCACATCGCAGACGATATCAAAATTTATGATTTTAAATATTTTCAAAATTTTCAAAATAGTTCAATAAAACCATATGTGACCCCTCATTGGAACGAGCTCAACGAGCTCGTTCCAATGAGGGGCCACATGGTATAGTTGTGTTTTGATTTTCTGAAAATTGATATTTTTTCAATTGCTGAATTTGCAAATTACTTGGGCGGATGAGTGTTAATAAAGGGATGTGAAATTTAGGCAACAAGCCCAGTCGGACTCCACAGAATACAGGTCGCATTTTGGAAAATATTCGCACGTTAAATTCCAACCGATGGGGGCACGATGGTGTTGCGGTAACCGGTGGGTTGGTTGCCCGGATGTTCAAGCCGTACATTTGCTCAAAACTGTGCTCATATATTTTGCCTAATTTTCGATTTTCATCTCATATTTTTAATCTTTTGTAAATTGGATTGTGTTATATAGTGGACAGACAACAGATTGAATGGATTTAATCCACCGATCCCCCGTTTATTCGGGGTATTTTTTAAATTGACGATGTAGTTTTCCAGTAAACACACAAACTGTCACGGCGGATTCAGTGCAGATACAGTTGGGTAGAACTAAAGTGCCGAAGGAACGCAAAACGTTGAAGGATATTAGACCGTTGAAGGAGAACAGTTTTAGAATCAATGTGTTGGACAATTCAAAGGCGAAAGCTACTAACGTAATTAAACCAATTATTAGTACTTAAGGGAAAGATTCAATTTTGGCATGTGTGCCTTTTAGCGGGGACTTGTGTGAAGTTACATTGACAGACACTGAAACAGCTGATCTTCTTTGTGATGGTTTGTTTATTGATGGAGTGAAATATGACTGCCGACGGGTGTTCTCAAAGACAGTCGTTGTTTCGATTTTACACCTCCCTGCATATATTACGGACGATGAAATTATTGATAAACTATTGTTTCAATTTTGTGTGAAGGTCGTCTCGCCTGTCTATAAGAGAAATTATCCGGGTACTACAGTTGCCGACGGAACTCGTTATATGAGAGTTAAATTTCCAGAAATTGTTAAATCTTTGCCTTATTCAATGAAATTCCAAACAGCATCTGGTGCAGCTTATTCCAGAGTATTGCATGACAATCAGATAAAACTATGTTCAAAGTGTTTAGCCGATGATCATTTATTCAAAGACTGCCCAAAATTTATTTGTTTTTTGTGTAAGAAGCAGGGTCATTTTGCCAGAAAATGAATTTTCAAAACAGTGTAGTAAATGTAACAGTGACCCCTGTAAGTGTTTCACTGGGATTGTATCCACACCAAATGATGAGCCACGTGACCTAACAAATAATGCCATAGAATGTGGAACTTCTATGAGGGATGTGCCTTAGTAGGGGGTAGAGACTCGGCAGACTCAGGTTATTGACAATACTGATTCTAGAGATCTTAATTTGGATCATATTAATTTGACTGTTGTTGAGGAAAAAACTGAATCTATTGACAATAATTTGAAAAATGTTGACTCAAATTCAATTAGAAATGCAGATTTAACCTTTTCTGTTTCAGGTGCTTCTGTTGAAAATATTGATGTTGAGGAAAATATTAACCTTGATGATATTAATGATGTAAAGTCAGTTTCTCTTTCAGATCCACCCAGTGAAAGTGATGTGGTTAACCCTGGGTCAGAGAATGACTCATCTGAACAAGAAAGTGGGACTTGTTTTCATAAAAAGAAGTCTCAGTCATTTGTTAGAAAGAGGAACCTTCAGTTTGTCCCTAATTTAAACAGTGCAAAATGTTCTAGGGGTGTTGATGAGGTTAAAACTACCCACTAGTTGTTTTTTGTATATATATCCATGGATACGCAATGGACCTATGGTTTCTTTATTATTATTGAGATGGTAATGATTGCTACTTTAAATGTTAATGGGTTAAAAAATGTAACCAAGTTTCAAAATGTTATTAACCAATGTAGTACTAATCACATTGATCTTTTGTGTATACAGGAAACATACTGGGATGAGAAATTTATATCTGGTTTCAAACATATGTGGGAGTGGGAAATAATTTATAATAATTTTGATGGAAGTTCAAGGGGGGTGGCTATGTTTATTTCCAAAAAAATTTCAGATCATATATGTGCAAGAAGTATTTTGAGGGATAGCAATGGTAGATTTGTATCGGTGGATCTTTGCATCAATGATCAAATCTATATACTTTGCTCAGCTTATGCACCGAATGTTGATAAATACAAATCTGAGTTTTTAAATGTTATTGACAATAGTCTGGCAGGTAAAAATAACATTCTAAATGGAGATTTTAATACTTCTATTCACTCACTAGATAGACCCTCTGGTAAGTGATGCTGCAGCCTGTCAAATTAAAAATATTTTGAATCATCTAAATTTGAATGATACATGGAGACATTTCAATCCAGAGAAAAGCAATATTCATGGCATAGAATTGCTTTAGACGTTGTGCAGAGAAGTAGAACTGATTACACATTTTGTTTGAATGAATTATTCCCTTTTATAAAATATTGTTTTATGAAAAACTGTAGCTGTAATTTGGCTCAATTGAGAAAGGACCTGGAATCTGGATTCTCAATAATTCTCTTAAAAAATAATGAATATATAGTAAGTATTAAAAATTTAATTTCTGAAAATTTGGCCTGTCCACTCTACATCAATGACTTTCTTGTTTGGTGGGACAACTTGAAGTGGAAAATTAAAAAAAAATAGGTATATTTTTTCAGCTAAACTCAATGAGAAGATGAAAAGAGAAAAGTTGGAAATTCAAAAAGAATTGACAAATGGTTTAAGTAAAATTAAACCTAACCCTGATCTTGTATTCGAACTCAAATCAAAACTTTCAGTGTTTTAAGCTCATGAATGTCAAGGTGCCATTTCAAGGTCCAAAGTCCAGTGGGCTATAGAGTCTGATAGCAATACTGCCTACTTCCTAAGATTAGAAAAGTATAGACAATGTTTCAATGGGATATCTGAATAAGAAACAGAGGGAGTGGAAATTGTTTCCGACACTTTCTCAATTCTTGAGGAAGCAAAAAGTTATTTTGAAAAATTATATGACTCTAATAGTATTAATGGAGAAAGTGAAAAAAGCCTTGATTTCTTCAATAGATGTCTCAGTTTTGGAGAGTGATAGGAATACCTGTGAGGAGGAGATTTGTATGGAGGAAATAAGGAAGGCACTTTTTGCTATGCAGGGTGGGAAAACTCCTGGCCTTGATGGTCTTACTAGGGAATTTTATGTTTATTTCTGGGATAACCTAAAAGATATTTTGCTTAAGACTTTTCCAGGAATGTTTTAGGAGTGGAGAATTATCTAGATCGATGAAAAAGGGTGTTATTACGTTGGTTTATAAGAAAAATGGTAATAAACAATCTCAATTCATACAGACCAATTAGTTTATTGCCAGTAGGTTATAAAATTTTAGCAAATGTTCTTGCAAACAGATTGAAAGAGGTTATTGGGTCACTAGTGTCTTTTGCTCAAACATGTTGTATTCCTGGTAGAGATCTGAGTGAGAGTGTTGCAAGTATTAAGGATATTATTAACTATGTTGAATGCAACAATCTGGGGGGATTTGTTGTGAAAATAGATCAATCTAAAGCATTTGATAGGGTGTCACATAAATATTTATACCATGTTCTAGAAAAATTTGGATTTGGGGAAATCTTCACTGACAGGATAAAAATTCTATATTCTGGGGCCCAATCTTGTATCAAAATTAATGGCCATGTGTCTAGTTTGTTTGATGTAAAAAGATCTGTAAGGCAGGGGTGTCCACTCTCGGCAATGCTGTATGTTTTGTCTGCTGAACCACTGTCAAATCTAATAAGAAAGTGCCCAAATATTAAAGGGTTGTCCATACCAAATTCAGAAATTAATTCTAAACTTTATGAGCATGAAGATGATACCGAATTAACACTGTGATAAGAACTCTATCATTGAAACCTGCCAAATTTTGAATTGTTATTTCGAAGGATCTGGTTCAGTTGTCAACATTGAAAAATCTGAATTTCTTCCCATTGGAATGGAGAAATTTGGAAACATTGATGATGTACCTTTGAGATGTGTTGATTGTTTACAAATACTCGGGGTTTATCTTGGCCCAAACAGATGTCAATGTAATTCTTTGAATAAGGAGCCAAAAATTCAGGCCATTTCAAGGATTCTGAATTTGTGGTTTCAGAGGAATTTGACGCTCAAAGGTAGAGCGGTTGTCATTCACTCTTTGTTGCTTTTTAAAATTTGGTATTTACTGAATATTGTTACTATTCCTAATGGGTATTTAGAACTTCTAAAAAAGAAATTGTCATTTTAATGGAATAATGGAAAGGTTTTAATAAAGTATACATCTGTTAAATCTTTTGGGGAAGGAGGGTTAAACATACCTGATATCGGATTAAAAATGTTGGCCTTGAGGGCCAAATGGATTAAAAAAATAGAGTTCAGTAACTTCCCTTGGGCACATTTTTTCAAATTTTATATTTCGAAATACAAAGGATTAAATCTTGGAATTGGAATTTTTAATTTCAATTTAGAAGAAACGTGTTTGAAATCAATGGATGAATTTTATGGTGAGGTCCTGCTTTCCTGGAAATTATTAAAGGAATCTAGAAGAGTTGAGTTTGATCATGACATTCATCCTAGTGAACAATGTTTATTTGATAATCCTAAAGTTCTGTATTTAGATTCAGCAGTATTCTTCAGAGAATTTGTAGAAGCAGGGCTAATTAAATTTAAAGATATATTTTATGGAGTTATTCCTGGATTTATGCCAAATAACACTATTGTTGAAATAGTACATTCAAGTAGTCCAAATGTACCAGTCAAAACTATTTTGTCACATATTTTAAAATCTTGCATTAAAAAGATTTTCTGTATTGAATCAAATATTAGTGATGCAGAAGTTAGTAGACCAATAGATTCCGAAAGAAAATTATCATTTCTCAATTCAAATGATTTGCAATTATCAATAGAATATTTGACTACCTCCCAGGCTTATAAATTGTTATTAGAAAAAATAACAGAGTCCCCCCCCCCCCTCCTCACCTCCCCCCCCCCCCCCCCCCCCCCACACACACACTTGTTTGTTGCACTGGGGCAAGTCTGTTTTCAACCTGAATTTTAAGACTATTTGAAAGTCAATGCATAATAAACGGAAGTCACCTGATATGGTAGATTTAGACTTTAAAATTGTTCACAATGTTATATTTACTAGATCTCTTATTCAAATGTGATCTTATTTCTGATTCATTGTGTGACCTTTGTAAAACTGTTCCCGAGAGTTTAGAACATTTATTTTTAGACTGACCACTGTTACATGATCTCCAAAGGCTTTGTAGGGAGTGTTTAGATATTTTTTTTATACATTCTGGGCCACTGGCAGATAGGTCTTTCAGAGAATTACTGTTGTTTGGAATAAACCCGGGACGCGAGAATAGGGTTAACACTATCAATATTGTTTTGAGCTCTTACAGACTTGCTATATTTAGACGAAGGAATTTCTACAATCTTGGAGAGAAACTTTTACACCCAAATAAGATATTTTTAGCAATTTTTATGAATCAAATGAATTATATCAAAATGCATTTTTAAATGTTAAATCAAAACTGGAAATTTGATGAATTGTTTCTTTATCATAACAGTTTATTATATTTACAAGGTAATTCTCTGAAAATGAATATTTAAATGTAATCTAAAATATTTGAAGCTCGAATTGGGTGTGATAATTTTCCTTCGAGAGACCGAGACTACACTTTCATGGTGGTTGCTTTAAAATTTCATTTCACCCGAGGGATCCCGTATCTGGGATTTTTATAGATCATCTAGTTATGTATTCGGAATATTTAGGGAGTTCTACATGGAAATTTAAGAATTAGACCTTTGGTGGTCAATATTCTTCCAATTCCCAAATCGCAACAATAGTCATCACAGATAATGGGTAACTTCAGCCCAGTCAGTGGGGTATTTTATAACCTATGGTGAGTGATGAGGTCTCATTTCATTAAATATGTATGTTGTGTTCTCAGAAAAAAACGGTTAACACAAGATATATTTAAAAAAAAATGCCCAAATTTTCTTTATTACAACTTGATGGAAAGAGCTGCTATTCATCATAAGGGACATACTTTCCATTCAATATTTCACTGTGCAAAGGGAGTTAATTTCAGACAAGTATTGTTTGAAACATTTGGCGCTTACAATTCACGTCCAGAGAAAACGGGTTCTTAATTAAATCATTTAAAGAATGGATTATTGTCTTTGTTAACGCCCTACATTTATTGGGTAATGATGGGTCTAATGTTTTAGATTCAGGAATACTTGTTCTTTTCAATTTCAATGATTTCCTTTATACATTATTACAGGCTAGAAATAATTCGCCCTCTACATGCTTCTTGTTTTGCGGTTGTATTTCAAAATGCATGTGCTTTAAGTTCTTTCATATCCATCAAAACACTGTTATATTATAACAACTGATAAATATACATATTTTACATACATACAAGTTTGGGACAGGGAGTTTTTGCTGATTGTAAAATTAACACGTCAGTTTTACATTCAAGGGGTTGGGAACATGTGCCAGTGTGTGAATGAGTGAGAGAGTGATGATCATTTGTTAGCGTGGATCATATGCTTATTACATACGGATTTATCTATATATTGTACAAAGTTTTATTGTAAAAATTTATTGAGTTTTATGAGGGCAAAAAAAAAAACAAAAACAAAAACGTTCTCGTCCGATCATCAAAGTTAAGCAACATCGAGCCCGGTTAGTCCTCGGATGGGTGACCGTCTGAGCGATCGATTCGGACGCCCGCGTTGTGTCCATGGATAAGGCACTTAACCCCGACTGTCCACATGGTGGCACGATGACGCCGTGTACTAAGGCGTGCTGCACGTCGATGGTGCCTATGTCTTCAACCAATCTAACCCTGCCTGTGCTGCAGTGCGGAGTTACGATGTTGGAGAGCTGGCAGCTACTCGTCGTTGCTCGGTGGTTCTCTCTGGGTACTCCGGCTTCCTCCACCCGTAAAACTGTCACGGTCATGATTAGACATCGTGCATAAGTATGTGACCTTAAACACCAATAAATAAATAAATAAATAAAACAAATATATACATGTTCCCTCCACGTGAGAACCCATGGAAGTGAAGCAGTGCTTGTTTTCCGTGGTAAAAATGCATCCAGTTGAGCAGTTGCAATTTGAGATTATTAGTTAAACAAAAATGGGACATATAGGAATATCAGGGTATTCCTTGATCACTTTTCGAGTGTACTTGCTGGAGGGTGGATCATTTTGACTGGCGACGAAATTCTGTGGCGTTTTACGCTGTCGGAATGGGTAGAGGCCCACTCCTTCCAGTATATTTCATAACATTACCGTCTTATGGAAGAGCATTAATTTCTTTGTTCCTTTCTATTGGGGTTGAACGACACTTGACAGCCAGTGTCACCTCGGATCGGGCAGTTTTAAATGTGGAGGAAGCCGGGTAACCAGAGAGAACCGCCAAGAAGTGGTGAGCAAATGTTAGACCCCTTCAAAACGTAATACCTTCGCACAAGCAAGGTCAGCATTGGTGAAAGACACGGGCACCATTGACGTGCAGTACGTGTAGGTACACATCGACACCGTGCCCCCACATGGGCAATCAGGATTGAGTGCCTTGCCCCAGGACAACGCAGTTACCCCTGGTGGGGATCGAGTTTACAGTACACACAGCCACCGCGTTCCCAGCTCATTTTTTTTTTTTTTTTATTTGGGTTTAACGACACATTAACAGCCAGGGTCATATGTCGGTGACAGTTTTACGGGTGGAGGAAGCCGGAGTACCCGGAGAGAACCACCGAGCAACGACGAGCAGCTGTCAGCTCCCCAACATCGTAACTCTGAACTCTGCACCGCGGCACAGGCAGGGTTAGATTGGTTGAAGACATGTGCACCATCGACGTGCAGTACGCCTTTGTACACAGCGTCATCGTGCCCCCATGTAGGCAAGCGGGGTGAAGTGTCTTGCCCAAGGACACAACGCGGTTGCCACAGGTGGGATTAGAACCGAGGACCTCTCGGCTTGCAGCCTGCACCTCTACCTACTGAGCCACTCCCAGCTCATTACAGAAGCTGCAATCTTCCAGGTCGTCTGCCCTCAGATTTACATTAAGAATGTCAGGCCTGGAGTCAAATTCGGCAAGGAGCTCGACGTCGTTTTGGCTTGGAACCAGTCTAGCCATTAACTAGGCCAGTGCATGTTTGGATGAACTCGTCTGGAATATTTCAGTTGATCGGAATAATTCCGAACGATTTAATCTAAATACCACAAACATTCATTTTATGTGCATCAACGCAAGAAATATTTCAAAATCGCGACTTCATTTGACTGAATTTTGAATGACATGAAAACAATTCAGACATTCATGCTTACCAAGTTCAGTACAGTCGCCGTGACTGATCATATTCCACGCGCGGACATTGAGGTCCACACGTGTTTACCAGGTAACTGAAATCTTCAACAAAATTTTAATTAATGAAGCCCCCGGTGGTATCCGGTGCTTCTTTAATTAAATTTTTAATGATTATTTCTTTAATTAGTGTTTGGAATCTATTATTGCGTCCGAGGAAATATTGCCCACCCATGGAAGCTACCAGTCCACGGCAGCCGTACTGCAATTAGTCACACTCCTGACTTGTTTTATGATTACGCTTTCATAGTTCCAAAGGAGCACGAAGAATATTTATCTTTCAAGTCGAGACATCACATTATATCAATGACCAACTCCACGAAGTTTCAGACAACCCATCACAGTCGATTTTTTTTTTAGATTTTTAGAATTAGACTGGTGGTCTTATTTATTGGTGTTTAAGGTCACATTTCTGCACAATGGTCAAGAAGGAATGCAGCATTGAGATAAAATCAAGTTTAGTCAATCGTTTTTACCCATGTTGCCCATTTTCGAGGATTTTCCCAAGCACTGGCGACTGGACCCTATTTTACCAGTAAAACGGTGATTGCTTACCACAGTAAACTTAGCACTGCTGTACTTCACGGGGTTTCACGAGGCATTCTTGCTTAAATGGAAAATGAAACGGGTCCTCTTAAAATAGGGCCGTCTGATAGGGTACCATATCCCAGATAATCAAATCTCAACACTGTTGATCGCGACGGAGGTATACCAATTGGTGTTTATGGTCACACACTTCTGCAAAATGGCTAATCGACTAAAACGACGCAACATGGAGATAAAGTTAAGATTTGTCATTCGTTTATACCAATGTTGCCCATTTTAGGACTTCCACCCAAGCATGTTGGCAGTCCTATTTTACCATTAAAACAGCTTGCATGCCACGCTAAGCAAGCACTGTTTACTTCCAGGGGTTCCCATGGGATCGCGAGAGATATGAAGTAAAGTTTATCTATCCAATAGTTTAAACCTACCTGATTCCCACTTTAGGACTTACACACCAGACGCTGGTTCGGATCCTATTTTACCAGTGAATTGACTTACCACAGTAAACAAGCACTGCTCTATTTCCCGGGATCCCCACGGTGAAGGTTTAGTAATAATTTAGTCCCAACGGTCACATGGGGCTGTTTATCAAACACCCTCGCGGGGCCGTTTCATTAAATTGGTAATGATCCTCTATTATTGTTTGCTAACTAATACAAATTTATACGTATAAACGTATACGAATCGGGTTGAAAGGTTAGTTTGTACTCGTTGACTGGATGAACTGCGTTGTAAGAGTTAATTACGAGTTTCAATTTTAAATCAAAAAAGCGGATATTGTTTGAAAACGCATGTCTGGAACAGAAAGAAACATTCATATCTACGTACATGTAGGTTCTATTGCACCCTTCCACTGCAACTTTAGTTCTTGTTCTAAAACACATTTAACTTTCAAAATCGGGTGTGGAGGGGGGGGGGGGCGTAACGTCGGAATACAACCAATGCCACAAGAGGACTTCTACACTTCAATCATCGAAAGTTTGTAAATTAATGAGGGAATGAGTAAAAAATGTACTGCCCAAAGGATGCAGATCCAAAAAACAACTTTACATTTTGGGTCAACAAAGCTGAAATTCCAACGAGCCAATCCACTATTCCAACTTCACCACAGAAAAAGATGCTGTAATATTTTTGTACCCAACTTTTCTACTAATGGTTTTGCCTAGGCTTTTGATGTGTGGAACTAATCTCGCAAGGCAACCTTTCTGCGAATCCACAATTTTCTTTCACAAGCCCTCTCGATTTTTTCAAGCTAAAAGTTTACCAGCTTCAAAAACAGCATTAAATTAGTTAATTTCTCCAGAGATGAATAATAACTGCCAAATTCTTGAAATATAATGTATTACACACTCTGAAAGCCACAAATTCGTACTCTGCACACAATTGTTCCATAAAAAGCAGCAAATCTGTACCATCAGACAGCTTACAAGACAAATCTCAAAATACAAGTGATGTTCACATCTTGTAGATCCAGCGGAAATAATTGATGATTTTCAACCAATCCACCCTTAGAAACCAGAAACGTGGCAGTTTTTAATACATCCTGCCCATCGCGTTTCGATCCCTGGGGGTAGCGGTTAAAGGTTTCCGCTTTCATATAGAACAAACACATGCCAACAATTGTCACGAGAACTTTACACAAGAAATGGAAATGAAAACTAGTCAAGATGGCAGAATGTTATTCCAAACCACAATCCAGTACCATCTCTGGCCATCACTGAAATTCCGCAGAACGAAAGTAGAGAAAACCCATTTTAAATGATCTCATGACAATCACCATACTCAGCCACAGGGTCTATACAAAATAGTTCTCCAGTAAATGTGTTAAGTCATTTGAAACCAAAAATGCATTATTTGGCAGCAAAAAGACACCATTTGGCAGCAAACATACAGCATTTGCCAGCAATACAGCATTTGACAGAAAAAATATACTTCCGGTAGGTCTGAAAGACTTTGTGGTTTATTATTTCCGTGCGTTGCATTCAATAAAATCGCTGTCTGGCGACAGAGGAGAGACTGAATTCACGCCTCTCAAGTAATCTATAGATAACATGTGAGTGATCATGGCCCTTGTAGAAGTCAACTGAATTAACAGTATCCATTTTATCAGATTCTTATTGAAACATTAGTTAAATCTTTATTTTGCTTAACACTCTACAATGATGTCAAAAGATCAAAATTTCAAGTAACAAATGTTTCCTATAATGCAACTTGAAATTTAACTAATTTTGCCTTGTTTGACAGAGCTCAATGAGCTGTCAAACAAGACTGAATTAAATTGCTAGTACAATTATGGGTAAATTGGCAGGTTGAAATTCAATATTTTGTCACCAGTGTGCAGGGAGTTATTTTATAAGCCTTCTGGAAGGTAAATTTGTTACTAGCTCATTTGGGGTGAATAAACGACGAGTAAACAATCCTGAAATAATCTGATAAACGTGGATAGCCTTTGTTTTATTTATTAGTAGTTTTTATTGTCAATGTTTTATCATTTGTGGTCTTTTCTGCAACTAACATACTTCAGACCCAGGCAATACTAAATTAAAATATTTTATACAGTGCAACAAGTTCCACCTGCAATGCTTTAGCATGCTCAACATTAAAAGGTTCCGCCTTGTTCTCGTTTACCATCAGATTCTTTTTGGCACTAAAATCTTTCAACAATTTGCACGGTTGACCAATACTTCTGCACCTAGGGACCAAATGGAGGCATTTGAAAATTTTAAATTAAGTATACTACACGCAGTGTACGCAGAGGGTTACTGAAAATATGTTTACATACTTTCTTGGGCTTTTATTGTGTAAGTATTTTCAGGAATGTTTCAAAGCCAATTTTAAGAACTTGTTCGTATCAATTGAAATGAAAACAAATAACATTGAATTTATATATTTATTGGTGTTTAATTGGCAGAGTGCTGGAAGCCCATATTTGGGATTTATTCTGACGTACAGGTACCACAACGCAAAGGTTCCATATTCTATGGATGTGCTTAATATTTCTGAGGTGAATTTATTTAGTCTGAATTTGCCTTGTTATAGATAAATGAACAAATTTTTATGACCAAAAATAATTTAGCACCACGAGTTAAGGTCACATTTCTGCACAATGGCTAATTGTGACCACAAAAGTCCAGCCAGTCGTTTATACCCATGTTACCCATTTAGAGGACTTCTACTTCAGGCATTGATATCGGGTCCAACTTTAACAGTACACCAAAGCTTGTTTTCCAAATAAACCAACACTGCTTCACTTTCCGGGGTTCCCACGAAGAGAAACACACCCGCAAACAAACCAAACAGGTTGCTCCGCCCTTTTTCAACATGTAGCATTAGAATGTATTTACATTTCCTGGGGAGCACCACGGTGATAACACTGAATTACATTTTAAAACTCACCCGAGTAATTTCTCTTGATTCAAACGCCAGTCCAGTCGTTTCCTAACTGGGGAGTTCAGGCTAGGATACTTCAATCTTCAGTGTCGTTCATTCCTCTTCCTGGAATTTTACCAATACGAGTCTTGTGAAACCTTCCTATATTCTAAAACTTTACAAATGGTGTGTGTGTGCGTGTGTGTGTGGGTGTGTGGATGGGTGTGTGGATGGGTGAGGGAGCGTGATGGGTACTCCTAGTAAGTGGATAATTCACGCTTTCTGATGCAAAGGTGCATTTGGAAGATGCTTACTCGATGGCAGCTAGCAAATATATTTTTGAATTTCACTTTCTTGGCTTCCAGAACGGCTGTGCTTACGTTTTCGTTCCATTGTGGGAGTAAACGTTTTGCAATCAGGAATTTTAAATTTGAAAGGCATTGTTTTACAGAGAGTTGGTCAATATATTTATTGGTGCTTCAAGATCATATTTTTTCACAATGGCCTCATATTTTATTTATTGGTGTTTAAGGACACATTTTTTCGTAATGGCTAATCATGACATCAACTCAAGACCAGGGGTGAGTGTTAATAAGCCATGTTGTCCATTTTAGAGAGGGTTTGCACCTCCCAAACATTGGTGACTGGGTCATATTTTACCAGTAAAACAGCCTGTTTACCGCAATGAACAGGCACTGCTTCACTTCTCAGGGTTCCGGCGGGGACACAATGGACAATAGTGACCCCCAATATTGAGATAAAGTAAGTTTGGTCAATCGTTTAAACACATGTTGGCCATTTTAGACTAATACCAAACCTTGGGTGACCGTGTCCTATTTTATCAGTTAAACAGGGCATGGTTGGCATGTTTACCCATGATTGTGAAACCAGCACTGTTCTCTTCCGGGGGTTCCCACACGGGGGTGGTGGATACAGCCATTTTTTTCTGTTGCCGTTTTAACACTCAGCCAGGTTTGCCTTGTGTCTGACAGTTCTACGGATGGAGGAAGCCGGTGTACCCGTATATGACCACCGAACGATGGCGATTAACTCAGCCTTCCCAATGTACTAACTCCGCACGAGCAGTGTTAGCATTTTTAGACAAGTTCACCATTGACGTGCAGTACGCATTAGTACAGAGCTACCGTGCCCCCAGGGGGCAATCGGGATTAACTCATTGCACGCTGCTGGCGAATATTCCTGCCCACAAGAAATCCCTTGCCACTAAAATAAGTATAGTTTGGGTACTTTTAACTAATTTTCCTTGTGAATTTCACTTTGACAAATGATATCTAGTTAAATGTACATGAGGTTTACAAATCTAGTCATGGCTGCATCAAAGCAGCCATGACGAGATTTGATAACTTCGAGTTAACAGCCTTGCCCAAGGGTTAGACAAAGGGTTACAAAATGAAGGTAAAATTCTTGATCTGTAGATGGTCCTAAAATCCAAAATTAATAGAATGAACGTACTAACCTTTCAACACTGGAACTCCAAGCATTAACTTTCTTCAGGAACACAGCACAGAACCACCGAACTGTCACGGGATTTCCAGTCTGCCGTATGTTCATTGGATCAGACAATGGAAAACAATTACAAATCTTTACCAGATTGCCGATTGTAAGCTTTGTAATCAATTTTACAAACACGCCTCTTCTACCAAAAACCCCATCTACAGCAACATAAAAAAAACGTGAAAGATGAAAATCTGTTCCGCACATATGAACGCAACGGAGATCGTTGGACTATATTTAAATAGAAGCGAAATTATCTCATGAATTTTCTACCAATCGTGCTCTATAATTACAATTTGAATTGTTAGCCATAGATAAACATCGTCCCCCGAGTTCCAATGTGTTCTAGGTGCCACTAGGAAGATAGAACACAGACCTCGGGGGACGAAATAGTAACAGGTTCTCCTCGCAAATTTGGTGGGCAATAAAATGTGTTCTGTTTGATAGTCATCAAATGAATTGCTGAGTGTCCTTAATTGCTTTTATAGACGTGAAG
Organism: Pictodentalium vernedei; assembly: GCA_031216915.1. Classification (NCBI taxonomy): domain Eukaryota; kingdom Metazoa; phylum Mollusca; class Scaphopoda; order Dentaliida; family Dentaliidae; genus Pictodentalium; species Pictodentalium vernedei. Next base: position 244,911,557 of record CM062290.1, on the reverse strand, counting down.
TTGTGTAATGAACACAGAACGACACATGTGTGGGAATGGGTGAATCGATGTGGCACTTGTGCCATCACGGATGGATGAAACTCGAGGGCCACAGCTTCATTTTATCCTTCCGCGCTAGTGCTCTTGCCAAATCGATTTACTCATTCACACACGCGTATCGTTCAGTGTATTTGTCACTACTACTACCCAATTCACAGAAAACACTCTGAAGCGATGTTTATTGAACAGTTTGTTAAAATATGTTGCATGAGTTAACCTTTGGGTCGTCATACAGCTACAACTTATTGCTTTGAAAAAATACCTCCCAGTGTATTCTTTCAACAAAAACTAAATCCGCCTGATTAGTAGCCCCGACCGTGCGACGTAACATTGTATTACACTGCATATCATGCGAGTTCAAAACTTGAATTTCCAGCTGGACGGATCAGTAACATGGAATCCGACTTTCCAATTATATAATGTATTTACATAAGCTGTTGACTAAGAGCTAGACTGGTTTCAAACCATAACAGCTTCGCATTCTAGATACCAGCTGACTGGTGTCTTGCAAGCTTGTACGGACAACCGCCATAGCACCCACAGAATGGAATCTGCGCACAGTATCCGACTTGGATCAAGTGAAAAACTGTTCATTCTGCCAACAGGCTTCACTGTTCCAATTGAAGGCTAGTAGCTGAAGTGTCCTTTTACTTTTTTGCCTCTGAGGGAAGTCCATCTGTGTTTTTTTTATTGTAATCCACTCTCCACACACCCGCAATGCACACATGATTTGGAGGTACACCGCCATTGAGTGGAAAACCTATATAATTTTGCTCATTTTCAAAAGCTATTAGGGGTCTAACAAAGTTATAATGTAATTCACCTTTCGTCAAGTAGACGTATCAAATGCAATAGCTTACTCAACGTCCAATTAGTCGGGGGCGTGGCGAGGGGGTGGGCGTGAAGCGTTGTACTATTGAATAAACTGTCTTCTCCTGCAGAAAATAATGGTTAAAACCATACCGCGAGTTTTAGTTTTAACTACCTGTGAATTTCTACATGCTCTTGACATCGAACATATGCTGTACCCTTGTGTTCGAAATTTAATACCTTTGGGTTGTCGAGTTGGAAATCGGCTCTTAAATGTAACAATGTGCCATCTGCAATGCTTCAGCATTTCAGCTGGCGCCCTATTGTACTCACGGAACGAAATGTGATCTCAGAAAATTTCGTGAAATGTGGTTAAAAAGTCACTTAATGTCCGTTACAAACGGTCGCAACTAGAGATAAAAATGCCACAAAATCTAGTCCAGGGCATGACCTTTCAAACAATGGTGGATTAAGACAAAATTTCTAACCAATGAAAATTTTTGCCAGGACTGGAGGAAGACACTCCCAAACACACCATCGCCACGTTACGGTTCTTGATTTAAATATTAATCTCGCATGCTGTTGGCCACAAATAATTTTCTTATCACTTTATTCTTACCTCGTTCACAAGTGTATGGTTTAAAACAGATCTATAGCTTTCTTGGAAATGTGACCATGTTTCCCAACTGTCCAACGCAACATCTATCATCAGGAAATTCGAGCACATGCAGTCTTCTCTCAAGCTGTCAACCGGTCATTTTTTCTGGATAGAGTAAGCAACTGCAACATTTTCACATAGATACATTAATACATACTGGCGTAATTTCACCAGAAGTGATACAGAAACATTGTTTTAAGCTCTCGGTATTGGCACTTAATTACACAAGTTACCGATGTTGTTCAGCAGTTGCTGTGGGTCATTGTGCGGATTTTTGTTATGAGAGCAAGTTTTCACCCGAGCGGCCATTTTAGTCAAGTGCATGCCTGAATTACGACAACCTACAACTACGAGGCTAGGCGAATGTCTCATGTATCGGTTTCGAAATAAATTGCCGATATTTGTACTATGGTGTTTTAGTGAAGTAGCTTCGAGCTGCTTAGATTCTAAACAAAAATAACATTAATTTTTCCATGAGGTATTTTGTTGCTTTTTATTGGAGAGTGCGTATGGGACCTCTTCAATGAATAGTGACAAAAAATCATTTGAACGCAACATGTGAAGCAAACTCCAATAGGAATTTATATTTCGGCACCAGCACTTCAATCAAGCCAAGATTTAATCTTTGGTCAATTACTGGTGTAAAGTCACACGATTTTATGGCCATTTGACCGCAACATAGGCCTAAAGTGAAGTTATGCCAAAAGTTTATACATAGGTTGCTCACATGGACTTCCATCTAGGCGTTGGTTACCGGGACCTACTTTAGCAGTAGAAACAGCTTATCACAGTAAACAAACTGCTCAATTTCTCGTTCTTCCCACGGTGGACATGAGGGTAAAATAAAAGAAAAGAGTCTCATCAGCTGTTCAAAAAAACAACATTAAGCTATTTATTGATTGGTGTTTAAGGTTACGTATTTCTGCACTTATCTGGCTAATCGTGACCGTAACAGATACAGTTTAGTCAATCGTTTATACCCATATACATGTTGCCCATTTTAGAGAGTAGTTCCTCCCGACATTGGTTACCGGGCTGCCTATTCCACCAGTAACTACGGCATATTTACCACAGTAAATACGCTCAGCTTTACTTCCCGGGGATCCTACAGGGAAAGCTAATTATTGGTGTTTAAGGTCACACTTATGCACAATGGCTACTCGCGACTGTGACAGTTTTACGGGTGGAGGAAGGCGGAGTATCCGCAGAGAACCACCGAGCAACGACGAGCAACTGTCAGCTCCTCAACATTCTGACTGTTCAAGCTCCGTTCAAGCAGGCTTACAGTGGTTTTAGACATGTGCGCCATCGACATGCTGTACGCCTTAATACACGGCGACATCGTGCCCCATGTAGGCAACAGAGATAAAGTGCCCCATGTGGGCAACAGAGATAAAGTGCCTTGCCCAAGGACACAACGCGGGTCGTCCCGGGCGGAGATCGAACTCGGTATCTCTAGTATGGAGTCCAACAGTCTACCACTGAGCCACTACGTTCCGGGGACGCTTATTACACGTGGCATTAAGCTACAACGTGTGTTCGACTCTGCAACATATGCACATCCGCTCACCAGCTGAAAGTATTACCATCTTATTCCATAGAACAGAATCCTGCAGTAGTTATTTCAACATGAAGGTATTCAATTTTTCTGTTGAGCTCACAGTGAACGATTCGGTAATGATGGTCAAAGTCTGTGCTGATTTTTTAATGTGAAGACCATACTTGTTGGTCGTTAAGGTCATTTCTGCACAATGGCTAATTATGACCGAAACATGGTTTTCCAATTTCGTCATTTTAGACTTCCAAGGGAGGACTGGGCAAAAAAAAAGTTGCCTGGAAATGAACCAAGGCCGAACCCGGACCCGGAGAAAATTTGTTTTTTCGAACTGAACGAACGCTGTTTCATCGCATCTGAGTGATAAATGGCAGTCCACACAAGACATTTCGATGGCATTTTTGTATCATATTCATCACTTCTTCACCAAGAATGGTATCAAAATGGAGTGGGGGTGCGGGCACCCATAGGGCCGACCATAGTTCGGCCTATGGTCGTCCCATTGGAGAACAATTTTGATCTTCCCAAAACTAACTTTTCTTGCATCTGGGAGATCAGAAAGAGTGCAAGACTGCTGGCATGTCGTAATGTTCTTTATGTGGTCCACAAAGAGCATCTTAATGTACCAGCATTTTGAGCAATCCGATCCATTTCACACGGGCGTTTTCACGAGATCTCACACAACAACACGTGTTGGGATGCATCAATATTGGGGGGGGGGGGGGGGCAAGGATCACCAGTTATGGGACTCCACAGGTGGACCATACAGCCAATCCACCTCTGAAGACTTCTGAAGGCATTGTTATTTATTGGTGTTTAAGGTCACATTTTGGCACAATGGCTAATCATGACCACAACATGAGGATTAACTCAACACGGGGAGGCGTTAAGCAACGTTGCCCATTTTAGAGGGTTTGCATCTCCCAAACATTGGTGACTGGTCCTATTTTACCAGTAAAACAGCCATTTTACCACGGTGAACAGGCACTGCTTCACTTACCGGGGTTGCCGCGGGGAAAGGCAATAGTTAATGGATCCCGTTTTACCAGTAAAACGACTTGTTTGCCACGGTGAACAAGCACTGCATCACTTCTCAGGTTACCACCAGAATGTAAAGACCCAAAGCGTTACCAACTAGTCGGAGGATTAGCCGTCACGAACCTATGTACAATCGGTCAAATTTCGCGATAGTGCATTGTCTTGATATCCAATGCTTGTTTTTAATCAACCAAGAAGCCCATTTTCTGAAAATAAAGGTAACGTAAGGTTCAACGGTGTTTTAAAATGTCAACTGCTCAGTGTGGCATCTCTTTGTCACCAAGCCCAACTACCAACGTCAAGGTAGATGCCTTCAGTTGGGTTTCTTTTTTTCTAACTGATGACGTCATGATTAGCAGCCTTTGATAGCAGGTCGTATTTTACAACTCATTTGTTTTAAAGTGAGAAGTGGGGCATTTTCTTCAAACCGGCAAAAGATATTTTAAATTATTCAGTTAACCATTTAGATTTAATGCTTATGAATAAAATGGGGGAAGGTTTGTAATTGGTTTACTTAGTTTATCATAAAATACGGAACTATCGTTTATATCCCATCTTACAAAACGTATGACGTCAGAAGTCTGCGTTGACGTAAGATTGTGAGAGGTGCTTTCACAAGTGTGATTTTTTTTATTTTTATTTTTATTAACGGTTCATCGAATTACCAAGAGCGGACGACATTCCTTTATAACTAATTTTTGCCTCGAAAACAGCTTATGCCACCTATCTGGAACGAGCTCGTCGATCTCGTTCCAAAGAGGGTTATAAGCAGTTTTTGAGGCAAAAATCGAAATACAATTTAATCGACAGTTTTAGTGAATACCGTAACGTTAGATCAAGTATTAAATTATACATCTAATCAAAATCACAACTTCGTCACGATTTGATATAAAATGTCTGTACATTGTTCACCAAAATCGGTCTAAGCCTCGAGAAACCTCGGCTCAGGTCGATTTAAATTACTCAGAAATTTCATTTCGAATCGTGACTCAATAAAGAACCTCTACTTATGCCATATTAATATACCTAAGCCGGCTAGTTTCAAAGAAGCGACCTTCGAAATATTTTTTTTCAAATCTCACTAGTTTAGATACGTGTGGACACTCCATTCCAACATGGATGCCAGGAACGTGAATTCTGGTAGAAACCACCTATGAAAAGCATCGTCGAGCGCCATTAGCGGCAAGTGACGAAACTTTTCATCGGTAGTTTTTAATCGTTAACCCGATAATCTCAGACCTCACACGAAATCATAAATATACCATTGCCTAGCTTGTGTGGGGCAAGCGTTGAATTTCGTTGATAGCAATACAAAGTTAATTCCGTTGGCATATCGTCCCTTGAGTGCAACAGGGTGACATCGGCAATGCTAATGCTAAAGCTAAAGCATTGCAGATGGCGGTTTGTTACACTCATCGGACGATATTTTGTTGCCGCTCAAATTCAAATTGGAAACCGATGATTTAACTCCAGTTTCAAATAGTTTTAAACACTAGTGGACGTTATGTTCGTGCATTATTTAGTGGGGGTATTCATTTTCAACAGACATCCGATGCCTTATCATTTGTCTTTTTTATAGTCTACTTTTTACTGCAGACATTCGTTGTGCCCTTTTGGTAGAATGGAAGCAGTCTATTCTACCGGACAAACATTTTAACTCTTTCCAGTTCCAAAGTTAAAAATGCCTTCAAAGAGTTGAGATAGCTTTATGAAATTGTCTTGACGTATTACGAACCTGTTGCTATCGGTGGCTAACTGAGCAATTCCAGTCAAACAGTCAAAGCGAAAAAGAACCTTGAACGAGAACACTGAACAAGACCTCGTGCAAGTAAGAAAAACATATGTAATAGTTGGAGATCATGTGTCTGCGATAGAGCATCCAGTTATAATAAAAAATTTTCAGATCATTTCTTTAAACATTTGGCCAAATGATCTCCATTTTTGGCCTGGATTAGAAAAAATTATATCGTACATTTCCATTTACAATTCAGTTGATGTCCATGAAGTGTTTGAATACTTTAACCCTTTAACAACGTAGACAATATCAAAATTTGTTATTTTAATTTTTTTTTTTTTAATTTTTCCAAAAATTTCAACCAAACCATTTCATATAACCCCTCATTGGGACGAGCTCGTTCCAAAGAGGGATTAAATATGGTTTTGTTGAAAATCTTTAAAAAATTTTTAGCTGCTGAATTAGCATATTACGCGGGCGGATGTTGCCGATTCGTTAATAGTTTTCAATAACACCGATCAAATAGTGTGTTGTCAAAACATTACTGGAATGTTATGGTTTTGGGGGAATGTCACCGTTTGTATTAATGATAGAATCAATTTGTCGCTGGAGGAACTGATTCACAACAACACAACGGACAACTTCAACGTTTTTAGTACAAAGCCACATAGAGCGGCAACGAATACCATGAATTACAGATGCAAGTTTCATTTATCAGATACAATTATCTGCGATGAAAAGGTGCGAAAGAGCTCTTTCCCAAATCATGTCAGTTAACAGTACCTGACAAATGAACCAATAAAATGTGTTTTTGTATCTTAAGGTTTAATGGCTGCAATAGAAAGCAAAAAAATACAGAATGATAACAGGAAAGGGGAGGGGGTGGGTGGAGACGGAATATAATATTTAAATGGGTAATATTAAGATTTGCAGTTGGGCAGCTGCCTTTGAATTTCGATCCTTCAAACGGAATACCATGAATTTTACTATTTTGTCCAATTATCCTCCTTTGACACTGGCGCAAAAACTCCAGAAACACAAGTCGCAAAATGTTCCAAATAGACAACGAATAAGATGTCAACAGAAGGTTGATTGTTTGGATGATAAGTTGAAGGATCGATATTCAATTCTATTACAAAATATATTAACCCTCACCGTGCTGAGCATCTTCAGGCAGTAATTACTGTAGGAAGAGTGGTTATGTCATTTCATTTGTTTTGTTTTTTATAAAATTTAATTTTATAAAAAATATTTTTTAGATTTATTATTTATTGGTATTTAAGTTCACAATTTTGCAAAATCCAATTTTAGAGAGGGGTCGCACCTCCCAAGCATTGGTGACTGGTCCTATTTTACCAGTAAAACAGAGCCTGTTTACTGCAGTGACAGGCAAAGCTACACTTCCCGGGGTTCTCGAGAATTTTTTTGGAAAGTGGGGTAGAATAATGTCAGTGGACAGATTTACCTGAAGAAACCTCCAAGTATGGCTTACAATTTTTTCAGTTATAAAACGATACTGATGGAAAAAATGAATGATTCTATCTATATTGGGTGAGGTAACCCTTCCGCCCCCATACAGCCACAAACAGACATTGCTTTGCAAAAGTTGACCCCGATGTATTCTTCGATAACGTAACGGTAGTCACATCTTTCTAACTTCCGAGCAACCAGTTTCTGCAAATATCGCGAGCTTGTAATTTGATTTGGTCTGACTGTCGCACATCCCCAAAATCCGGCTAAAATGCTCCAGGCATCTCTCAATTACAAGCACAGGGCAGTTTCCTGGTGTGTGCAGGTCTTACCACGAATAGTCCAGCCATCACCCAGTCAACTATTTTGTACTCCCAGTTTATCGTGATTCTGCAATCTTCAGCGCGCCCTTGAGTTGTTCTCTGCACTGTCAGGTGTCCCGACCGCCATTGCCTGCAACTTTTTGAACGGAAGGATCCTGAAAAATGCTTCAAACATCGTTTGTTTTTTCTGAACATTACCTTCTTTTCAATCCAGGAAAAACAGCACCCATGCTTGAAAACAATCTTCACAAAATGTCCATAGCAACACAATTATAAAGTTTCGTATAAAAAAATAGCCAAGGAAAATGGGCTGACAGTTCTGCTGCCCAAAGCTGTAAGCAGACGTCTTCACATGTTCACACGCGAGTTCCGTTCCTTGTTAGGGGCGGTGGTAAGTTGGTACGTTGTGTTCACCTAAGCTCTCGGGTTTTAAATTTGCATTATTCTCTACAGTGAGACGATATGCGTCTGTTCTATATTGGCGATGTATGAAAACTACTTTAAACGTTTTCTCCATCTTTGTCTTGCTCCTAAGTTCACAGGGTGTCTAGGTGACAGAAATGTTCTTTTATGTACCAAAAGATATACTAATATGCTGATGGGTTAATATTCATGTCTGGCTGATGAATATTTCTGTTCGAATTCCAAAATAAATTGATGAAACTGCAGTCTGATCTTCCATTCGGAACAGAAGTTTCTTGCATCCGTGTTGTAAAGCATCCTTGCATCCATGTTGTAAAGCATCCTTGTCCAATCAAGAATCTAATATGCGCTCAAAGTCCACTTATTACCTTGTTTTAAACCGAAATGTATTCAGGTCACAACTAGAGCGGACAATTCCGTTCTCGTCAACTGTCAGTCGATTCAATGGCTACGACAGATGTGTATGTTTTGATTTTGCCTCTGATGATGGTGATGCTCCACTTGCCGATAGAGAAATATATTTTCTTGTTGGGAGTGTTCAACACCTGCCATCGGAAACATGATTCAATGTGCTGAGGTAAACAGTATTCACAAGATGAAATTAAGGAAGGACAAATAGAGATGGCTTCAGCAGTTTGATCAGAACATTCCACACTATACAAAACATTCAAGTGAAATGATGCCCAAATCTGTAAGCTCCTGGATACTTTTTCTGACGTGTTCTTCAGATACGTGCTACAAGTTCCGTTCTTGATCGGCAGCGGTGGTTTTGTAAAAAAAAAGTAAATATGTTAATATCTTGAGGGATGGACATCCAAGTTGACGAATAACGTGGTATCAGTGTGATGAGTGACTAGTTCCGTTTAATCAAGTCGATTGCTTGTCCAATCCAGTCCAATCCATTTTGAAACGTCTGTAATGAATTCACAAATAGACACTCGGGTCATTAAAATGGAAAACCTGGTCCACATGTGATGAGATGTCGAGTCAACCGTCAAAAAGGTTCGTCCAGAGGACAACTATGTACGGTGCGCTTATATATATTTGAGCACATACAGCCTCCGGGTGCGCATAAATCTATATACTTTTCTAATGAATAGTGGTTCAAATGGTGTCTATTTGTGATTCCGCCACTTCATATATGAACTTCAAATTATGTGGCTCTAAACGCTGAAACTTTGGAAATTTCATTTTACGGGCGTTTTTACTCACGATATGCCGCCTGTCAGTTCCACCAAAAGTAGCAATCACCCAGTCTTGTTATACGTGTCCACAAAAGGGGCTCCAAATCCAGTGTTTTCGGCATTTTCTTAAAGCCAGGATGGGTTACAAGGTTGCACAACAACAGCTTTAACTGAGTATACTGAAGGTTCTGATGTCTCCTGAGGATGGTTCTGGGCACGGCTCTGAATATCGTACTGGAAATACTCCTTGTACTTATTCGAACAGCAATAGAAAACGCCGTTTCCTTTCGTGTGTTATCGTGAATAAAGTGGATCATCGGTTGGCCAATTGTCAAGTTTTGTGATTAAAGCGATTGAGTCCTAAACAGCTCAAACTTGATCAATCCAGGTAAAAATACAATGTATTCAACTGTTTCTGAATATATCATTTTTAGATATTCTTGGCCTGACTGCTAGTTCTTTGGGATATAGAAAAGTATTGTACTTCTGTTCCTCTACAAGGCAGCTTAGCTCACATTCCAGGTCGTTGGTCTCCTTGAAAGATTTTGAAGTGACGTTGGCTAAAGCTCATTTTCACACGTACTCCACCGCCATTTAATTTTCTTGAGTTTCTTGACGTTACACAAGTGGTGCACAAACTCTTCCCCTCCAGTGCCGGAGTCTTACTCAATCAGCAGTCAAATAACACATTACTAACTACCGTGGGGCTGAAGCAGTTTCCTTCAAAGTTACGTACAAATGCACGATACTGCAGTGGCATATGATGCAATCTGCCCATTGTCATTCCTTGTGAAATCCTTCATATTGTGTATGTCCGGAAATCCTGGTGTTGAAAATTTGCCCAAATATTCTTAACATCAAGTCTGTTAACAGCTGTAAATTTGATCCCAGATGAAATCTTCCAATTTCTTTCAATTCTCTACTTCCAAACGTTTTAACTGAATTAATCACCTGCCGAAAGGTCTGGTTTGAAATTCTAAACCTTCCGTTGAATGGCGATTTGATTGCCAAAATGTCAAAAATGGCTTCGTGTCCAATACTGAGTTTTACGGTTTTGAAACTTATTGTCAACCATTTGGTGTGAATCGACGCAATTTCAACTGTTTTGTTTCGTCTTGCGTGGAAAGATACCGATTCCGTTCCGAAGACCATTTTGCAGAAAATTTGACAGGTTTCCGTCACTTCTAAAACTCATTTAGTATGTCTGCTTGGCCTTGTCTTCCATCTCTAATATTATACATAAGAGATCGTTCTGTCTGGAACGTTTCCCAAGTGCCATTCTGGAAAACCTTGTAATTCACCGAATAATTTACCGAAAGAACATCTGGTCACTTCTCTTTCATCGCATGCAATTTGTAAAAATGAGCTCTTAAGGCTTGTCCTAACGATATTGTCCTTTACGTGGGATTAAATTGTGTCTATCACGCATCCGCAGTCATACAGGTCGCCCAACTCTCCTTGAAGGTTGAATCTGTATACAAATAACTTCATTTGGAGCTAGTACAAAGTAGGCAAGTGAGGAAAATCGGCACCAGCGGAGTCTGTGCATATGCCAATCCGGCGCCAAGTAGGTAATCCTAAGTCCATTGCCTCGCGGGTCTGGTCGCCAATCCACAACCCTCGCAGGTCTAATGGCCAATGCATTGCCAGGAGGGTCTGCTGCACTCATCTCCACCACCTCGCAGGTCTGTTCTCCAGTCCACTATCTTGAAGGTTTTGGCGTCAATCCGCTACTTTGTAGGTCTACGCATCAATCCACTACTTTGTAGGTCTACGCATCAATCCACTACTTTGTAGGTCTACGCATCAATCCACTTCCTGGTAAGTTTACGCGTCAGTCCACTATCTGGCAGGTCCGTCAATCCACTACTTGGCAGGTCTATGTGCCAATCCACTGCCCTTTTGTTCTGCATGACAATCCAATGCCTTGTAGCTCTGCACGCCAGTCAGTTCCCTGTAGCTCTGCACGCCATTCAGTTCCCTGTAGCTCTGCACGCCATTCAGTTCCCTGTAGCTCTGCACGCCAGTCAGTTCCCTGTAGCTCTGCACGCCAGTCAGTTCCCTGTAGCTCTGCACGCCAGTCAGTTCCCTGTAGCTCTGCACGCCAGTCAGTTCCCTGTAGCTCTGCACGCCAGTCAGTTCCTTGTAGCTCTGCACGCCAGTCAGTTCCTTGTAGCTCTGCACGCCAGTCAGTTCCTTGTAGCTCTGCACGCCAGTCAGTTCCTTGTAGCTCTGCACGCCAGTCAGTTCCTTGTAGCTCTGCATGACAGTCAGTTCCTTGTAGCTCTGCACGCCAGTCAGTTCCTTGTAGCTCTGCACGCCAGTCAGTTCCTTGTAGCTCTGCACGCCAGTCAGTTCCTTGTAGCTCTGCATGCCAGTCAGTTCCTTGTAGCTCTGCATGCCAGTCAGTTCCTTGTAGCTCTGCATGCCAGTCAGTTCCTTGTAGCTCTGCATGCCAGTCAGTTCCTTGTAGCTCAGCATGCCAGTCAGTTCCTTGTAGCTCTGCATGCCAGTCAGTTCCTTGTAGCTCTGCACGCCAGTCAGTTCCTTGTAGCTCTGCACGCCAGTCAGTTCCTTGTAGCTCTGCACGCCAGTCATTTCCTTGTAGCTCTGCATGCCAGCCAGTTCCTTGTAGCTCTGCATGCCAGTCAGTTCCTTGTAGCTCTGCATGCCAGCCAGTTCCTTGTAGCTCTGCACGCCAGTCATTTCCTTGTAGCTCTGCACGCCAGTCATTTCCTTGTAGCTCTGCATGCCAGCCAGCCAGTTCCTTGTAGCTCTGCATGCCAGTCAGTTCCTTGTAGCTCTGCATGCCAGTCAGTTCCTTGTAGCCCTGCATGCCAGCCAGTTGCTTGTAGCTCTGCATGCCAGTCAGTTCCTTGTAGGTCTACACATGAAACGCCAACGGTCAACATACAAATCAAGCGCCACTTAGGTCTGCCTACAATTACAATGCCTTGTGGTTCTTCATGCCCATCCAGTTCCAGGTAAGTATCCATACCAATCCTGTGCTAAGTAGGTCCAAATACTGATCCAGTGTCGAGGTCTACATTATCCATACATTATCACAATACAAACACGACTCGTTGTCATTTATGCTGGCAATGGATTCAAGTCTTCCCCTGCGTCGATAGGGCATTTTGATTCATCCACGATTAACCTTGAACATTCGCCTTACACTGGTCTTAATTCCGTGGGAGGATCAGTAATCTCATATTGGTCTTAAGGCGCTTTTTGGTAGAAATCAAACTAGAATAGAGCATATGCAAACATGTTAGATGGGCCTGAAACCCCCTTATGGAACCCGCAGTTAAGCAATTTTAAGGTCTAAATGATGGAACGAGAAGTAACTTAAAACATGGTAGGGTGATCACGTTCAGCACGGTGTGGTTTAATTGGGGTCGATATATCAAAATCGCAGACACATTTAACACGAGGTCACACAAGACAGCCACCAGTCTTTTCAACTCATTTTAATTAAATATTCTGTTTCAAACGAATAGATAATTTGCAATTGTTTTAGTAGTTGGGGGATTAATTAATATTTCCAACGTGCAGCCGGAGGCATGCGATTGGATATACGAATTGATCTACCAAACAAATTCACCGGGCTCGCGTTCCATATTTTAGTTTATTGGGGATTAACGACACTTTCGAAAGCTAGGGTAACCTCGTGTCAGACAGTAAAGGAAGCCGTAGTACCCGGAGGAATCCCCCTGCAATTGCGAGCAACTGTCAGGCTCCCCAACATATCAACTCCACACCAGCAGGGTTAGCATTGGTTGAAGACAGGTGCACCATCGACGTGCAGTACGCCTTAGTACACAACGCCACCGTGCCCCCACGTGGACAATGGGTGGGAAGTGTCTTGCCCAGGGACAGAACGCGGTTGCCGCAGGTGGGATTCGAACCGAGGACCTCTACCTAATGAGCCACCGCGCCTTCATATTTTAGTTGATGGTAGTGTTTTATAGTTCAAGTGGTTAGACGAGTTTAAAAGACAACTTCACCTCTTATTTAACTAAACAAAAGTTAACAGCGCTAAAAACACACCGTTTAGCCGTTTACCAAGCGTAACGACTAGATCTTCCGCTCTTCACTAAAATCTACATTCAAATTGGAATATTTTTTCAATTTTTTCCTCCTAATGATTGGTTATGCCCCCTCACTGGAACGAGCTATGGAGCGCGATCGAGGGGCCATAAACTACTTTGGTGGCAAAATAATCAACTATTAAGTTATTCAAGAAAAAACTGCAACAGTTGCCGGCAAGAAGTGTTGTGCTGGATTTACTTTTGCTTTCAAGGCATAGTTTGACCTCTCCGACTGCAAAAAAAACCTGAACATTTCTGAGCATTTTCGTGCCAAGTGCGGACATAGCACAGCTGTTAACGGTTGCTCATTTTCATTATAAACATTGCCTCACTGAACGACTCCCAAAAAGGGGATCGAAAGCTTTGTTCGGAACGCAGATAACAATGCCAAATGCAAGAATATTCTAAGTGTTTTCAAGTACAGTTAGATAAAGGGTTAATTAAGGTGGCTAATACTACAAACATTTAATCGAATATGTTAACAGTGGAGTTACGTGGCCAGGGTAGGCGATGAAAGGGTGATATGGGGAATACCAGGTTCTTTTCTTCATCTGTACTTGATCTGTTTCTCTCTACACAGTAGCCGCCAAAGATGCATTTCAAACCCCAAACAGATGTGGCAAAGAAATTGCCACTACTAGTTTGCCGAATGGAAAGCCACTCATTACTTCAATGCTGGGAATCAAACAGATGAACAAAATTTGTAATCAAGTCTCATTAAGCTTTATTACTATTTTGATGATCTGTTGCTAACCCCAGCAGCTCTATGATGGATGAAGAAAAATTCAGATTTGTTTTCGAATTTTAATCAAAATTTTAAAATTTCAAATGTTTATATTTTGATGTAGCTACTGTTGAGTTGATGCAGCTGAAACCCACTCACCTCCTCAGCCGACCTGAAAATATACAGCTTTTTGTCCATACAACCGTCAAGAATTTCATAAAGGAGCACACTATCTCAAACTATAAAATGAAAGTTTGTATTTCAGAAAAAGCAATGGCTACAATTAAAAAAAATAATAATGCGACCCTCCCCCTCCCCCATTGGAACGAGCTCATTGAGCTCGTTTCAATGAGTCGCCGCATGATATGGTTTTGTAGAATTTTTGAAAATTTTGATTTGAAATAAATTTTGATATCTTGTCCGTTGTTGTAGTAAAAAGTTAAACCAAAAACTGTTCTTAATGGATGAAAGCAAAAAACTGCATGTAGAGACAAATAATCTAACAAATGATGCTGGCCGGGCCATGATAAACCGCCTGACAAAAACTTAATTAGTATTTTGTATTGGTCTTTTTGTGTTTACGCGGACGTTTGTGGTTGTTTGGGACAAGTTGACATCCGAAACATTAGCGCTTTTCCGAAGAATATACTTTCTATATCCCTTTCGTTGTTAGTATACAAATGGGTTTTATTTTTATTTATACGTGTGTTAGTAGTTTTATTCGCACAAAGCTATTTTAATTGATACATGAGTCACAAGGACATCCTGAAAAAAGATAACATTTTAAGTTTTTTTATTTTTTGTCAGTGCGGTTTTTACGTGAGAGAAGGGCGAGTTATTTACTGCACATGCGCGCCGAGGAACGTGTTTTTCATATTCCTGTTGAAAGATGTAAAACACAGGTTTTTCTTTTTTTAGCGAAAAAAGCAAAAACCAAAGAAAAAAACTAGTTCACACGATTTCCGAAAAACACCCGAATTCGCGGCAAACGCGACGTAATTGGGACAACGACACTGGGCATTGCTTTGTAAATGCAGTAAATAACGAATTGAGCTTCAAGTTTTCACAGCGGTATTTAACCAAAGAAAGATAACCGCTGGATTCACAAAGCAGGGTCACCAGCGATCTCTTTCAGCTGATTCAACTGGAATCTCCGCGTAGAGATCGGCCCCCCTTCCCAAACCAGGGTTCAAATTTTAACACACAAAAATGTCTCCAAGGCAATGTAATGTAAATAATTCCATTTTAAAAATATGCTGTTATTTGACTATTTTTTTCTCAAAATAGGCCATGGCATTTTTTTTGATAGAAAATGGATATTAAGTGAAAATGCAGATCCATTTTTGAGTGTTAACTTTTTAAGTGACCCACGGAAGTGGCTCTACCCCCACCATTGTACGCAACTTGTGTATGAAAAGACTGCTTGTGTTGGCATTTCGGAAGAAGTCCAGGACTAAACGGCCCGTTGGGGCTCAAAAAACAAACCTGTACATACCATCTTCCATCTGCAAACCTCTATCCTCGTCTCTTGAATTATGTAGATATGGCGGCTCCTCCATTTCCAGAATAAGTTCAAAGTTCACACAAATCACAAAAATGTCCGGCAAGACGTGTTTCTGAAGAAACGTCTTGAACACAAACTTATCAATGTGTAGCTCTTATCATTCCATCCTGGATACGAGTTCATCGATATGTATCGTTATCTGATACACAAATGTGTACAACTACCAATGAATCCATATTCAGCATTAAACAATAGAAGCACAAACGACCTATTTTCAATGACGGCTCGACCCATGTTAAATGGGTCAAGCAGAACCAACTATTTTAATGAGTCGACTGAAGTATTCAAGTATACAGAAAGTTGTAATATGAATAAAAAGTTTCATGTTGAGTATTCTCCGCTTCGAGTTTTCTCGTTGACTTTGGACAATTTTCTTTGAAAACGATTCGCATATTTCATCGCTCGTCATCTGATGCATATTGATATGAGGGCGAGAGATTTAAATATACTCGAAACGTTATCAAGGGAAAGTAGAGACAAATGGCAGCGAGAAAACTGAAATCTCGTACTGTTGCATCTTATATTTCAAATTAACACTCAACAGTACTTTCTGTTCATGCTACAATTTTCTTACCAGTGTACCATAATTTCATCAAAACTTACCGTGCGTCGACTACGAACAAATCTATTTTCTACATAATACTCCGTGGCTTTTGCCACGCCTATTCTTCCTATATAACAACTCCCAACACATCGGCTTCCGACCTACGTTTTCTAGCCGATATCCATGAAACATAACTCACCAGCTACCTGAAAAGAGAAAAATAAACCACAATAAATGATTTGTTTTCTTGTCAACTTGAAATACAAATGATATTTCATTTATCAGTTTGTCCACTGGTGCTTAATCCTTTACATAACATGGAGTAGTCCACAAATGGCCAGAAAATTAAGCAGTATAAGCCTACCTCAGCCTAAAATATCTCCGAAAGTTCAATAAAATCATACAAATATGGAGATCTATGAACCCAGCTCATCGAGCTGGTTCTAACGATATCCATATTTTGGGTGGTTTCAATGACGAATTGTGAAATTGTTTTCGAAAAATGTGAAATTTCATTTTCTAAAAACATCGTTCGAGGGGTTAAGGGGCTGTCCAGAGATAACCATATGGTTATCTCCAGACAACAACATGGGTATGAAGTCACGTTTCGCCAACCAAATCTATGCTGCCCATTTTAGAGGACTTTCACCCCAGGCGTTGGTCGCAGGGATCTATTTTTCAAGTAAAGCATCAACATGTTTTCCACACAGTAAACACGTACTCCTCCACATGCACTTGACATCGGAGAAGTAAAACAGAAGGCTTTTGGAGTCAAAAACTTCACAAGGGAAGAAACTCGGGAAAACTCCCAAAAGACAAGGGAGTTGAAATTATTTTTTTTTTTACACATTACTTGACTATTGGGGAATCGCCTCGACCTGATTCCTCATTTGACCCTTAACATTTACCTAAAGAAATGGCAAGTAAACATTTTAAAACATTTCATTTAAGCCAGATGAGGACCCTCATTCAAACGTGCACGTCGAGCACGCCCCAATGAGGGGTCACAAGGTTTAATTTAAAAATTTTGAAACATTTGAAATAATTAAAATTTTGTTGGTCAAGGTCACGCGTTTCGGCTCAATGGCTAATCGTGACCGCTATATAGAGATAAAGTTAAATATAGTCAATTGTTTATACATATGTTACCCATTTAGAGGATTTCCAACCAAGCATTGTTTGCTGTCCTCTCACCACAGACAACAAGCACTGCTTCACTTTACGGTATTACCACGTGGAATTTAAATTTTAATATCGTGTGTGTTATATGAAGTGTTAAAGGCCTGAAGATTTGTATACAGGTTTTCTACAACACTTTACCTATCATGAAATGTAGAAAACACTTGCAAAAACATTCTTGAATAACTAATGTTTTTCATTTTTTCTCAAAAACATAGGTTATGACCCCTCATTGGAACAAGCTCGACGAGGTCTTCCAAAGAGGGGTCAATTACCTATGTTTTTTTAGAAAAAATGAAATAAAAATTGGAGATTATTGTTAATAGCGCTGGCTGTTTGTTATCCGTTTCGTTGGGTCAAGGGTTAAAATTCTATATCCACTGACATTGCATCTGGTCCTAGGAAAGTCTTGCTACCTTTTGTGAAGCCAAGGCTTGCAGGTTGGATACCAGTTTTGTTGTAGAAAGTGATTAAAGGAATTTGGCCTAAAATGGTCATCCCTCCACCTACCCAATAATCTATACAGTACTCGAAAATTTTATTTTTCTAGACCCATTTTAATATACCCTCGAGAGCCAAATTGCCTAGATAGGGCTAGGTAGGGGATGGGACAAACTAGATTTTTGAACATTGACAATATTGCGTCTGTCAGCAAGTCGTACTCCATGTATAGAAAATGATTCCTACATTTATCCAGTTCTCCAGGCCGTCCATTCTTTGGGGTGGATTTAAAAACTTGAAACACCAGGCTCGATTACACTACTAATGTAAATGTCTATTTAATATTTCACACAGCTCCAAACCTATACTGATTGGAGTTTAAGGTCACATTTCTGTACAATTGCTAAACGTGATCACAACATGTATATCAAGTCAAGTACAACCAATCATTTATAACCATGTTGACCATTTTAGGCACCACAAGCATTTGTGACAGGGTCCTATTTTAGACAGGTTCCTATTTTAAACAGAGCCTGTTTGCCGCAGCGAACAGGCACTGCTTCTCTTTCCAGGGTTCCCGCGAGAAGACCAGTAATTGCAACGAACTTAACGTTGCAATGTGGGGTCAGAAACCGCAGATGAAAACCAAGTTACTATCTGAATAAAGATTCTTTGCTGAGAGTTAACACCACGTTCAACAGCCAGGACGATGTGTAGAACTATTTTAGCAGGAAGACCGGGCACCCGAACGGATGCAAAGCAGCGGCTAACTGACCATCCATCTTACTAAACGACACGTGCAGAATTAGTATTGCTTGAAGGCTAGTATAGCATCAACGGGTTGTATGCCCCAGCAAACTCCAAAAGCGTGTACGGAACAATATCTCTGCCCAATTACGTAGATGTAGGTCAGGATCGATCGAACATGCGACCTTTCGATTTGAAGTTTATCAGATTCGATAGTTCAAGAATAAAGTTCTTTCCCTAAACCATTTTTGCGAAAGTGACAACCGGGAAACACAGCTTTCTTCACAAAATGATAAATTGCAACGGTCATATACTGTGCAAAAAAAAGTTAAGCTCCCATCCCCAACCCCAACTATATATCCTACATCAGATGAAGCTTTACCAGTAACGTTATGATTTATAAGGGCGAATCGTAATTTCAATCGGTATTGCGGTAAAGATATGATGTTATGGAAAACAAATGAAACAAATCTGGTTTATTAGAACTGGTGCCACAGATGGACGTATTGGAGGCCTCAAAGTCAATACCTGGTAGAGCCACCTCTAGCATCTGACACAATGTAATCTTCGCATGCTGTCGATCACCTTCCTAATGTCTCTTATAGCGATGTTATCCCATTCATGAATTAAAGCCTGCCGTAGTTCATCAATGTTCCTGCACGCCGGCTGCCGATTAACTGTCCTGCCGAGCATATCCCAAACGTGTTCTATCGGATTGATACCAGGGCTTTTCGCGAGAACGTCCATTCACTCTATTTGATCGTTTGCGTCCCTAAACTCACGGATAATCGGGACTCGGCGAGGCCGAGCACTGACGTCAAGATAACGGAATCCCTCCACTAGCGTGTTCAGGCCATAAGGTAAGACAATCGGCTGCAAAATTTCAAGGTACATCTGAGCATTCAGGTTCTCATGGACAACATGAAGAGGCGCCTTCCCGCGATAAAACACCATCCCAAACCATAACACTTACACCTCCAAACCGATCAACCTGCTGGACATTAGTCTCATCATGCCGATGTTTTGAGAGCCTCCAAACGCGAACTCTACCGTCCGAGAAATGCAAATTAAATCTCGTATCATCTGCGAGCAGAACTGAATGCCAGTCGCGCAGTCTCCAGTCTTCGTGTTCTGCCCACTGCTGTCGTGCCGCTTGATGTCGTGCCGTCAGAACGGTTAACTTCGCGGGTCAGTAACTCCGCATTTGATTCTCGGATAATCTGTTTTTGACGGTTTGTTTCGATAGTTACCCGGAGTTCTCTCTAAGTTAGTATGAATAGTGGCAGCACTCACAAAAGGATTCCTGCAGACTGTCTGGGCAATCATCCAGTCTTCTCTAGGTATAGAGGACGTTGGTCTTCCAGATCGGGACCGATCAGCAACACTCCTGGTGCCAGCAAACCGTTGTAGGCATCTACGGACGACCTTGCTATCACGACCGATGTACCTTGCAATGCGATGGTTGGGTCAACCAGCATCGTTAGACGGACACGATGCGACAACGCTCTCCGTCATCCAGTCTGCGTCTACGTACACCATTTCTCCGATTCCGTTCAGCTATACACAGCGTAGCTTTACGTTTGTACACAATTTCGAAATTGATGGAATGCAACACATGGACCCGAATGTTATGGGAGATTTTGCCCATGACATCACGAAAAACACGAAGTTCACGATTCCTCGGGACAGTATGATAAAAGGATTATTTGCTGGTCGAGTGATCATAATTCGCGAGTTTGGATCGCCCATAGACACCATGAACATTACTGGTAAAGCTTCATATGATATAGGATATAGAAGTTTTTTTGGACAGTATATATTGATCTCAAATACTTCCAAAATTGACAAATGGATGTGGTCGGTTTTAGATGGTGTATAGAATTAGGCTAACTTTACCCAGCATGGTCAATCGACATTTGCATTTTGATTCACCCTGCATACTGATGTCACAATACAGACATTTGAAGCAGTAATATTTTTAACATAATGCAACTAGACACTTAACCAAAGCAATCTTGTTTATATTTATTTATTGGTGTTTAAGGTCACATTTTTGCATAATGGCTAATCATGACCACAACACGACTATCAACTCAAGACCGGGGTTGAGCGTTAATAAGCCATGTTGCCCATTTTAGAGGGTTTGCACCTGCCTAGCATTGGTGACTGGGTCCCATTTTACCAGTAAAACAGAGCCCGTTTACCGCAATGAACAGGCACTGCTTCACTTCTCGGGGTTCCCGCGGGGAGCAATCTTGTTTAATCGACCTCATTGAGCTGTCAAACAAGATTACATTGGTTAAATTATTTGAGGTATTATGGGGAAACAATGGTCCTCGAAATTATATTTATTTAAAATTTATTGGTGTTTAAGGTCACATACGTCTGCACAATAGCCAATTGTGACAACATGAGATAGCGTCAAGTTCAGCCAACCATTTATACCCCATATTGCCTATTTTGGAGGACTCGCACCCCATGCATTATATTTACTGGGTTCTATTTAACACAGTAAACAAGCACTGCCTCACTTTCCGGGGTTCACGCGGGGGAACAACCAACCCATTTGTTTGCAATTTGAACAATTCGATATCAATATGGGACATTTCACAAAAGGACAGCGAGGTCCAGTTTGATGTTTGATGTTTACAGTTCTGGGATTGGAAGGTAATTGTACGAGTCGAATCAACACAGTTAGCAAAAGGCCTGGATTTATTGGGGTTTAACGACACTTTAGACAACCAGGGTCACATAGTATCGGAGTTTCAGATGGGGCACCCGCAGAACCCGGAGAGAACTACAGAGCAGCAGCCAGCAACTGTCCGACTTCCCAATGTACTAACCCCACTAGCAGTGTTAGCATTGGTTTAAGACACGCGCACCATCGACGTGTAGTACGCCCTAGTACAATGCGTCACCATGGCGCAATCGGGATTAAGTTTCTACCCCAAGGACACAATGCAGTTAGCCCTGGTGGGGATCTGACCATCGACCTTTCAGTTTAACCATTTACCCAACGTAACTGCAAAAACCGGTCAGCTCTGTTCTCAAAAATCATCAGTTAATTTTCATTATTTTTTCTCTTTTTTGTCTCAAAAATATAAGTTATGACCTCTCATTGGAATGACCTCGTCGAGCTCGTTCCAATGAGGTGCCATAACCTGTTTTTGAGACAAAAATTTAAAAAAAATTAGTTCAAGAATTTTTGTTCAAGTGTCATCTGCTTTTCATGTCAGGTAATGGGTTAAAGTTCAATGCTATAACCACTGACCTACCACGCTCAAAATGGACTGGATTAATAAAAAATGAAATTAAAACCCCATGTACCCCGGATGTTGCTCGAGATGCCTATTTTGCACCGCCTCCTACCATACAAATAAGCGGAAATGTTGGTTTCATTAATTTTAAACAGCAAAAAAAGTTCTAGTTAAAATGACTCGGATTTACAAAAGTCAAATGTTTTTACTTCTTGGTGTTTAAGGTCACGTATTTCGGCACAACGGGTAACCATGACCGCAACATGAATATAAAGTCAAGTTCAGCCAAATGTTTATTCCCATATTACCCATTTCCGTCGAGGAATAGTGGCCGGGTGTTTTGTTACTAATTAAACAGTACGTTTACCATAGTACACAAGTACCGCTTTACTTACAGGAGTTCCCACGCGGATCGCCTGTTATCACCTGGATGTAGTACGTAAGGTGAACTGGACACAGCTCGTGTCATCGATATTCGTAATGGCCACTAGCCATTCGGACAACGCGTTATTTTGAGGGGGTTAACGACACTTCTGTTAGCCAGGTCATCTCGCGTCGGCGAGTTTTTATTAGTTGAGGAAACTGGAGTACACGGAGAGGACCGAAGAGAACCACCTTGGGGAACCACCACCTATCATACCTCCCAATGTACTACGCACAAGCAGGGCTAGCATTGATTGATCATTGCACCACCTACTTTCAATACGCCTTGGTGCAGAGCCACCGTTCCCCATCTGAGCAATCGAGATGAAATGCCTTGGCCAAAAATTCAGTTACCGCTGGTCGGGATCGAGCCGTGGGGCTTACGGCAAGTCCAATACCCTAGCTACCGAGTCAACGCGCTCCGCGGAAATGGCGTTACATTCTGAGAGCCATGTGTCTTCGGGTTGGCCATCGCAAATGCACTGCAGTGATAGCTGTCTACAAATCGAACTGACAGGCATGTATTAAATTAAACCTCATCGTCATTCGAGCTGGGTGGTACTTATTTATTGGTATTTAAGGTCATATTTTTGCGCGATGGCTGATCATGACCACAACATGAGTATCAACTCAAGACAAGGGATGAGCGTTATACGCCATGTTGTCAATTTTAGAGAAGGTTTGCACCTCCCAAGCACTGGTGACTGGGTCTTATTTTACCAATAAAACAGCCTGTTTACCGCAATTAACAGACACTGCTTCACTTCCTCGGGTTCCCGCGGGCGGGGATTGCAGGCTTATATATTCTATTTATTTATTGGTGTTTAAGGTCACATATTTCTGCACAATGGCTAATCATGACCACAACATGAGTATCAACTCAAGACCAGGGGTGAGCGTTAATAAGCCATGTTGGCCATTTTAGAGAGGGTTTGCACCTCCCAAGCATTGGTGACTGGGTCCTATTTTACCAGTGAAACAGAGCCGGTGTAATAGGAATGGAAGTCCGTAGGAAAATTAGTCCCTCTGGACTATTATTCCGCGGAATTATAGTCCGAGGTCTAACATTTCTAGGAATAGTCCGGCGGACTACTATTCCTAGAAATGTTAGACCTAGGACTATAATTCCGCGGAATAATGGCCCAGAGGGACCCACGTTCCTACGGACTTCCATTCCTTTTACACCGGTTTACCGCAGTGAACAGGCACTGCTTCACTTCCCGGGGTTCCCGCGGGGAAGGTATAGTCAATACCGTGACAATACCATTCAAAAGTCCCAAGGAGCAAACTCCCAAGACTGATCTGTTCATACCAAGAAACGGATTGAAAACAAAACAGTGTGGACTTGCCCACGCAAAGAATATTTTTAAATGGTTCGGGTCACATTTAGCATCTATGGCTATTTGACCGAAGCACAGATGTGAAGTCAAGTGTGACCAATCGATTATACCTGTGCTGCGCACTTTAGCCCTTCACCCAACGGAGACGATATCAATTTTTGCTTTTTCAAATTTTTCAAAAAATTTTAACCAAATTATATGTGACTCCTCATTGGAAGGAGGTCGATGAGCTCGTTCTAATGAGGGGGTTACATGAGGTTTTAAATTTTTTATAACATATTTCTCAACTGCTTAATTTGTAAATTATGCGGGTGGATACGTCCGATTCGTTAGATAACGAGTTCGAGGATTTCTACTCTTGGTGATCGGTTCCTATTTTACCTGTAACAACTTGTTTAGGATAGTAAACAAACACTGTTTCACATGTTTAAGGTCGCATACTTCTGCACAATGGCTAATCACAACATGGAGATAGAGTCAAGGTCAGTCAATCGTTTACCCATTTTAGAGGACTCGTATCCCAATTATAAGTGACTGGGTCCTATTTTGCCAGCAGAACACTACGCTTTTTTTTTTGTTTTTTTTCTTCATATTTTTAAAGAAACAGCAAAACAAGCGCTGCTTCAGTTCCAGGGATACCCGCTGGGGTCATGTTTATGTTAAGTTACTATCAGTTTCACGATGAATTGCTCCCATGTTTGCAAATGTTCTAGAATGGCATGCTATTTGCATTTAACAAACTTACTAAACAGAATTTCTGCCGATAGAGAAACAAATGAAGTGAGATCGTGCGTTTGGTGTTGCTATTTATTTTGGCGAACTTTCTGTTAAAGCGCAATCGTGGTTGCCGTTGTGAAACAAAAGCATTAAAAACATTCTTCTCTTGGCTACCACTATGGTACATATGGGAAACTTAACGGGTTATGATGCTATCCGTTTATTGGCGTTTTGGGTCACATTTCTGCAGAATGGCTGGCCACAACATTAATATAAAGTCCAGCCAATCGTTTATATCCATGTTTTCTATTTTAGGGGACTTCCCACAGACATTGGTGACCGGCTCCTATTTTACCAGTAAAACAGCTTGTTTACCGCACTTACCAAACTGTTTCACTTCCCGGGGCTCCCTCGATACCCGTCCGGGACGAACTGCGTTGTATCCTTGGGCAATGCACTTTATCCCGGTTACCTACATGGAGGCACCAAGGCGTACTGCACGTCGATGATGCACATGTTTTCAACCACTGTAACTCTGCTTGAACGGAGCTTGAAATAGAATGTTGAGGAGACGACAGTTGCTCGTCGATGCTCGGTGGTTCTCTCCAGGTACCCCGGCTTCATCCACCTGTAAAACTCACGATCACGATTAGCCATTGTGCATAAGTATGCGACCTTAAACACGAATGAATAAATATAACCACAACCAAACGTGGTTTTACCTCCAGGGCCATGATATGCATTCTTGAAATATCGCATGAAAATCTACTTTCGATAAAGATATTTTTAGATGAGCGAGGAAGGTTCAGTTTAGAAGCAAGTAATTGAGGAAACACCCATGACGTTAGTAGACAAAGCCAAGTTTACTTTTGTTATGTTTAAACGAAAACAGCTCTTGGAGCAGTCCATTTCGTTTCTTAAAAGTAACAAAGGGAAACTGCTTTTATGGCGAGCTATTTTGAAGTAACTGGTTCACAGATGTTCCACTGTTATATTGATAACTATCACACCTCCAAACACTAAGTCTTCACTTACGTCTCTTGAATAGTTTTACAATTTGCTATTTTAGTTCCCGTGAAAAATATATGTTAATGGAAAGGACGGTATTGTATGTCATGATGCACACACTTGATATAACAAATAGCACTTACAAACATCGCGTTTCTACAGAGACTAGAGAAACATTCAATCTGAATGTCTTTACTCCTGGACAGGGGATAGGTGGGCCCGGAACATTGGGGGACCCGGGTTGGCCCAGGAGTAAAGGATTCTTGGGTCGGGTCTGGGTTCTCCAAAGATCTGACTCCGCGTCAAGCCTGGGCCTCTGATCCCCGAGCGAAAATTAGCATAAGATGCACGTCGTATTGGAATACTAGTTGCCACTTAAATGAATGGGAGTATGCTTTGGCATTTCAGATGGTGCCTTCTTGCACTCAAGGGACGTAAAATAAATATATGCAGTAAATTTGTATTGCCATCTAATTTGTGTCTAGAAAATCTCAATATCAAGCATGAGGCTTTCAGTTCATGGGCTATGCCAGTGGGCTATTAGATGAAAGTTATTTATTTATTTATGTTTAAGGTCACATATTTATGCACAATGTCTAATCATGACCGTGACAGTTTTACGGGTGGAGGAAGCCGGAGTACCCAGAGAGAACCACCGGGCAACGACGAGCAGCTGCCAGCTCCACAACATCGTAACTCCGCACTGCTGCACAGGCAGGGTTAGATTGGTTGAAGACATGCGTACCATCGACGTGCAGTACGCCTTAGTACACGGCGTCATCGTGCCCCCATGTGGGCAATGGAGATGAAGTGTCTTGCCCAAGGACACAACGCGGTTGCCGCAGGTGGGATTCGAACCGAGGACCCCTCGGCTTGCAGCCTGCACCTCTACCTACTGCGCCACCGCGCTCCCATTAGATGAAAGTTATCTAGTGTTAATTTTACAAGACTGAACAAACAGCATTGGTTAAATCTAATAAGTAGCTAAAGTTTCCCTTTGCTTCAACAGCTTATGACCCATTATTGGAAGGTGCTTGTTCTAATCAGGGACCATAAGCCATATTTTGAATGCAACAATTTTAAAACCCTACCTCCGGTTATTTTATTTATTGGTGTCTAAGGTCACTTCTGCACTACGGCTAATCATGTCAATACTGAGATAAGTCAAGGTCAGTCAATCGTTTATATCCCAGGTTTCCTCTTTTAGAGGACTCGCGCCCCAGTCATTAGTGACTGGGTCATGTTTTACCAGTGAAACGGGGCTTGTCCACCACAGTAAATAAGCACTGTTTCACTTCTCTGGGTTCCTGGGGGGGGGGTACCTCCGGTTGAAATTCCCCCTATTTATATCAGGTTAAATGCCTGTTAAAAATTTGTCGGCAGCATTTCAGAAGCAATTCCGTTTTTACTGGAGTTTAAGGGGCTATTTAAGTAATTGAATTTTGTTTATTTTGATATTCTCACCTCAGATATTCCTTAAATTCAGATTAAATATACACGAATTATACATCAAAATGAAGGTTTGGATGTATAGAACACGAAACGCATGTGTAATCAACTCATCGAGTCGACCGTGGCACCACTGATTCCTGGAAGTCTGCTACCGTATTCGTACCAGAGCTGATAATTTAATATTTCACCGAGAACGTGTGGCCAAATGTGCTTCTCATATCCAAGAACAAAGCTAGGGTATCAAAATTCTCCAAAACACAGCGACAGAGCTGCACGGGGGCAAATTTACTTTCGATTTCCGGTCGACGTCATTGGACGGAAAAAAAGCATTTATATACAACGCCGTCTAAAATCAAATAATGAGAAAGATCGCCTTAATACATTACATTATTATTAGAGACTGCACAGTTGCCATATTCAGTGCCAAGTGTCATGGTACCTGTTGAAATTTGTTAGAATTACGATTTTGTTTTTCGATGGAAATTCGCGGTGTCTGGTGATTTGCGCATGTCTCGAGTATGGAAACCATCTTCAATAAAAAATGCAGATAGTGTTCTTTTCCAAAATGCAGTCCTATCGCTGCACACGAGTGTTTTGAATGCCTAGCTTTGTTATTGAATATCTGAAGCACATTCGGCCACGAGTCGTTCTTGCGAAATATTTTATTAGTTCTGGTACGAATACGATCGACTTCCAGGAACCAGTGGTGCCTGCGGTCAACTCAGTTGATTACACATGTGTTTCGTGTTCTATACATCTCAACCTTCATTTTGATGTATCATTTGTGTTTTTTTAATCTGAATTGAAGGAATATCAGAGGTCGGAATTTCAAAAACACAATTCGATTACTTATATAGCCCCTTGATGTCACTTTCAGCGTGTGTGATATGACGACAAAAATAAACACGAAGCCTTGGTGAGCCAATCGTTTAAAATTAAGAATGTCCACTTTAGAGGACCCGGGTTGTTACAAAAATGTACACTTCTGATTATTTCATGCTCATTGTTGTTTTGTTTGTTTTTTTTTTTTGGGTGGGGGGGGGGGGGGGGAAGAGGTTGTTGGGTTTTTTTTCGCTTCAACTTCAGCGAAATATGTCGCTAAAATAGTTGAGGCAACTGATTCGTTCTTTTGCATCGCTTTATTCCGAATAACTTACAATTTCACAATTTTTTCCAAGCCCTGCGCATGCTATAACATGTAACGGGTGACGAATTGCCTTCGTGTTTCGGCAGGCCACGGAATAATTTCGCAATCACCTAACCAAATACACAAGATTGAAGAAAACACAATTTTCACGAAAAAACTTGTCATCTACCAAAAGAGGTGTCCAGTTGGTCTTCAAATGGGAGAGCGCCAGATGATTTTAAGCGGAAGATTGCAGCGTTGAATGACAAATCCGAGTAGTCCGTGCTCCCAATTCAGGTGATTCTAAAGTCATGGCTGCCAACAAGGAAGCCATAAACTTAAAAAAAATCTGAACATTTCATTGAACAATAACTTGGCAACGAAACAGTCTTGCCATTGGATACCAGGGTTGGGGGAATGGTCATGTCACATAGAACGTGATGGGACCAGCAAAATATGCATTTAACAAATTTACGCGTCATTTGGAGACATTAGAAAATGTATACTGTCAAAAAGTCGGATATGGCGTGGTCAGGTTTTCAAAAAATAGCAAGAGGCCTCACCTTCCAATGAACCAACGTGAACTATCAGTAATGTACTGCAGCAGTTGAGTCTTAATTTTCAATAAAACACATCGAAGATAGGACTAAGCACGTTGTCAACCTGGGCCGTTTCAGTCTCAAAAGTGTCCGCCATGTTTACGGTGGGAAATTCAAAACACTGAAGGTTGTGGGCAACATTGCGACGAAAGATCTCGCCATATGTGCAGTAAATTCTCATGACAATGCAACTGCTGAAATTCTGATTGTCGATATATCTCAAGGAAAGCAGACTAATAGAGGCAAATTGCATTGAATGTCTGTTCTTTGTAAATATTCTTCCCCCACCAACTGAAGCAACCAATTTGTTAACATGGATCGACCTTGCCATTAATTTGTATTCATGCGCCAAAATTACCAATAGAGAACAAAAATTGCAGTTATCTTTAATTAACAAACCTGTGACATATATCGGAATTAGAAATCCGTGTTGTATTCTTTCGTTGTTGAAATATTCGTAAACTGGTTGCTTTTTCACTACTTTTATTCGCAAATCGGGGGAACTATTGTTCGTCAGGTAATATTGATGGTATAACTTGATTGGTCTGTCATTCGGCCCCGTTTCGGTCTGGTTTCGATGAGTTTCAGAAATAATGCTACTAAGTTTGCTATCTGGAGTGATTTACATTTCGAGTCATTATAAACGATGTATTTCATTAAATTTGTTTGCAATCCACAAAGATCATCGATAATTTCTAATAATCTGTGGGCTACTTGGCTCATGCCTGCAAGTATTTGTTGATCGAAGTTGTCACCGGAAAGTCACATGCGTTGGTAAGTCGCTTGTTCAAATTCCGAAATATATTTTTTCTTTCTATCCACCCCACTAGACCTCCTAATCACAAATTAAAATATGACAAGTGTGAACATGCAATTTTTCTCTGGGAAATTATTTTATCAGTCGTTGCATAGAAATTCTCAACGAAAGTGAAGTATGGCAACACACACAAGGCACAATCGAGCTTCAAATTTGTGAGTGCTTTTCCTTATCGAAATATTGGCTAATAAATCTGCATTTTCACCAAAAATCTCTGCACAAAGTTACAAATAGGGCCTCTAAATAATCAAAAATCCAGAAAGCGGAATTAAAAAACAGTAATTAGATAACCAAAATACCAAGAAGATTATATACGAATTCATTGTCAATGGCTCGGCCACTCTGAATTTGATAAAAGTTATTGAAAGTTAATAATAGTGATGGCATTTTCACCTTTGGTCTCTTAATAGTGGTGACATTTTTTTTCAAATTTTCATGTATAATAGTAATTCGGCACTATTATTCAACAGGTCAAGGTATTCTAAAATTCTTACTAATAACACAGGATGGATGGATTCACAGTATTAGGAAAAGGGTTAAAATGGAAATTCTAGCAAACTTTCTTCATATATTCCCGTGTGTTCGTTTAACCTGGTGGCCATGGGTGAAAAACAGCTTTTTAAATGTATTAACTTGACTGGATATGAAAAGCACTGTATCTAACCTGCATGTACAGTTCAGGGATTGATCCAGGTAAATTGGGAAAGGGGCTATTTCATGGTCTTGGGAAAATTATTCATTTAGCCATCTAGACAAACCCAGCTGGAAGTTTTTTTCCAGAGAGAATACAGGTTAAAATGGGAATCAGTTTATTAGAATCAACTGTCAGAAAAACTGGTTTTGTAACCTGATAATGCTGTATAAGTTTAGGAGTAATGTTTTGTGCCAGACATTAGGAATTTTATTGCATGTACCCCACTGGGAATGAGGCCTCAATTTGGCCACAGAATCTGGCCTTACGAAGCTCTGATGTAGTGAGCATATCAAAGCAGCACCATTCCCCAACATATAATTGAAAGATTTTTTTTTTATTTTCTGTACCTCAACCAACACCTCATATGAACAAGCTTTGGTTGGAATGGTAAGAAAATTTCTTATTGGATGCAAACGATTAACACTTTCAATAATGCAGTTGAAAGGTGGCACTTCTGTGATGTTTTCTCGTATCACAGAATATATACACTTTCTGCCTTAAAAAAACAGAGCTCAAAACCTCCCATTGGAATGGATCCAGTAAGCTCATCAGTTACCGTTGAATATCATAATCACTTGCTATGTTTGTGTTGCACAATTTGTACAAATAATGAAATCTGAATGGTCATTTATCTGTGCAACAATAGTGATTTGATCTGTGTTAGATAAATACTTGAAAGAAAGTTGGCATAAATATTGTCTTCCAGTTATATTAAATACAAGTACATAGTGATAAAGAGGTAGGAGATTGTCATTTCATGGGACTGATATCGTGAATGGGTGTTTTGGGGAAACAAAAAGTTTCAATGAAAATAATGTCAAGCAAACTGATTGAAAAGAATGCATAACTATCATACCACTGGGGGTGTGGATGGTACTAGTCTGCAGGTCACAGTGTATCAGAACATAGTCTCAACACTAGAGCCTAAAACCCGAAATCACTGTTTACAATATTTACTGCACAGGTTTCACAGGGTGCATACTAGTAAGAGGGCACAAGAAGCAAGAGAAAACCGTTATGGCAAAAATACTGAATACAGGTGGAAATTGAGGTGGTTTGGGAATGCTGCATGATTCCAGTCCAATCTGGAAATGTGCCACTGTTAAAGGGGCCTCTATTGTGGATAGGATGTGAACCAGCATCAAATACTGAGTTGGTCTATTACTGTTGCCTGCAATATTAATGTGTACCTTTTTCCCTGTACAAAATTTTCGGGGGACTATTAAAATAGCTCGTGTCCGTCTGTTGGTGTATCCGTGTCACTGTGGTTTCCCTATAACTTTAGTTATAGTTGACCAAATCAAATGAAATTTGGTATGCAGGTGTATCAACATAAAATACAAGTCCAGTTCGAATCGTGCAGTCAGACAATTTATGCCAAAGTTATGCCCCTTTTTCAACTTTGAAAACTCCATTTCTTTAGTTTCCAACCAATAACTTGAGCTGTAATTGACAGAATTACATAAAATTCGTCGTGTAGGTGTATCAACATAAAATGAGGGTCAAGTCAAATCAGGGTTTGATCCGGCAATTTTTCAATTTTTGCCAGAGTTATGTCCCTTTTTCAATTTTGAAAAATTCAATTTTGGGGGGGGGGGGAGGGGGTGGCAACGCAGTCTTATTTTCTATTATTGGGATTTGACGATACACTTTCAACAGGGTCATCTCATGTCACAACAGTTTTACTTGTGGAAGAGGGCAGAACATATATATCACTTTTATGGCTAATATTTCCAGGGTTGGTAAACTAGATTACTGATTAGTGTGGTGTGCCATACTTTTGAACTGTACATAGTTCCCTGTGACAAAATGGCTGGATCAGTGCATGCAGTGGTCTGGTCTTTCAAAAATTTAAATTAATATACAACTGGATTTATTTTTTAAAAAGTTATGACTCAACTGTTCTCTAGTGCAGATGGAAAACATTCTTCAATGTGAGATTCATATTTTAAGTTTTGGTGGCTGGAAGTTGACAGTGAGTTAGGGATTTCAAAAGCATATTTTTGGTGAGTAAATTCATTTTTTTTTTATTTTTATAACAATTTTGTAATCTAGTAGGTAGGAAGCAATCATTCATGTATTAAATAACCATTACTATTGAAAAGTAATGAAAAAACGTTTTCCTCCTGTCCACTCCAACTACAGTCTTCAGTTTAGAATCACCTTATATTTTAAACCACGTGACGTTTTGCTTTCACAAATTTTTAAATCATTCTGGCGTCGAAGTCAACATGCCCTTGTTTTTTAACCCACTGCGTGAAATCCGAGATTTGTGACGAACTGAAATTCTTACGAAAAGAGGGATTTGTTCGAAAATCACAAGTATAATGAAGCTTTCGACACAAGAACCACAGCCCAGGTGTTAGTTGAAGGCTAGGTAATCCTTGAGCTTTTTTCTCAAATTAATCCTTTATATACGCGAATATAAACCTAATATATGGGAGGTTTTCGCCCCATCCCATACACAAAATTAAAAAACGTGGCTTATGACACCTTGCTGGAACAAGCACCTTAAACTAATGAGACCAAAGCTACGCTTCTGAAAACAATTAATGACGATGGTTGTGCCTAATGACCTTGGATGATTTTCCACATTTTTAAATATAAATTGTTTTTAAGGGCCTATATAAGTAATGAAATTTTGTTTGTTTTGAAAATTCTCACCTCTGATATTCCTTCAATTCAAATTAAATATACACAAAATGTACATCAAAATGAAGGTTGGGATGTATAGAACACGAAACACATGAGTGATCAACTCATTGAGTCGACTGTAGGCACCACTGGTTCCTGGAAGTCTGCTGCCGTATTCGCACCTGAACTGATAATTTAATAATATTTCACGAAAACAACTTGTGGCCAAATGTGCTTTATATATCCAAGAACAAAGCTAGGGGATAAAAATTCTTCAAAACACGGGGACAGAGGTACATTGGGGAAAATTCCAAAGCCCTTGCTTTTGTTTACGTATGAGTCTACTTTCGATTTCCGGTCGACGTCATCGGACAGAAAAAGCATGTGAAAACAACGCCGTCTAAAATCAAATAATGAAAAAGATCGCCTTCATACAGTATACTGTTATTAGATAGAGATTGCATAGTTGCCATATTCAGTGCAAGGTATCATGATACCTGTTGAAATTTCTTAGAATTACGATTTTGTTTTTGGATGGAAATTCGTGGTAACGAGTGATTTGCGCATGTCTGTCGAGCATGGAAACCATCTTCAATAAAAAATGCAGACAGTGTTGTCCTTTTCCAAAATGCAGTCCTGTCAGTGTATTCGAAAGTGTTTTGAATGCCTCGCTTTGTTCTTGGATATATGAAGCACATTTGGCCACAAGTTCTGATGAAATATTTTATTATCAGTTCTGGTGCGAATACGGTAGCAGACTTCCAGGAACCAGTGGTGCCTACAGCCGACTCTATGAGTTGATTACATATGTGTTTCGTGTGCTATACATCCCAACCTTCATTTTGATGTATAATTTGTGTATATTTAATCTGAATTTAAGGAATATGAGAGGTGAGAATTTCAAAATAAACAAAATTCCATTACTTATATAGGCCCTTAAGGTCGCTACCAGCATCTATGGCTATAGCATGGCAATTTAGCCAACGGTTTACAATTATGTAACCCACTTTAGAGAGCTCCCACCACAGACGGTTACTACTTTACCAGAACAGCAGTACTTGTTTATCCCTTTACCTAAAACGAAAGGCAAACACTTGGAAATAAAATTCTTGAATAACTCATGTTTTTCATTTTTTGCGTCTAAACAGCTTGTGACACTCATTGGAACGAGCACAATGAACTCGTTCAAATGAGGGGTCATAAGCTATGTTTGGAAACTAAAAATGAAAACAAATAGGAAAATTGAATGGTGATTTTTAATAGCGCTGATCGGATGTGTGAGTTATGTTTGGGTCAAGGGGTATCACAGTAAACAAGCATTTCTCCACTTCCAGGGGTTCCCCAATAGAATACCTTTATATTTGTTTTAGTTACTTTTGGCACCCAACACCATGATCCGTAAAACGGGTATGAAATCAGGTATAGATTCAATTGTTTGTATCTGTTTCCCACGTGAGGGGTTATCCACCCCCAGGCGTTGGTTACCAGGTCCTATTTCATTAATAAAACGTATTTACCAGAGAAAACCAATTATGCTCCACTTCCCGTTTGTTGAGGTTTTTTTTGTTTTTATTTGTTTGGTTTTTTGTTTGTTTTTTCTTTTCTATTTTTTGGCGGGGGGGGGGGGGGGGGGGCTTTTTTATAAAATGTTCATGATTCACAGGAAGAGATTTATAATTTTATGTTCCTAATTCGAAACTTTTCTGGAGCTGCTATACCAATGTGCAACACGTTTCGAAGGAACTTTTACGATCATGAGGCGAAAGAATCGGGAGAATTTATCATTTTTTCACTTTTCAATTCATATTTATTTTATATTACCCAAGGCAAAAGTACTTTTCTTTAGAGCAGGAAACAAAAGTTTTACAAAAACATTTTTTAGAACTCACCTGCACATGGTAGTAGAAACCAACAGTAGAACTTGTCTTCATCTTTCAGAACCGCCAAATGATATTTAGAAGCGTGTTTCCAACAATGAACTACAAAAAATCCGTGCAAAAGGTGCAGCCAATCACATGTTAAGACTCATGACGTTTTGCTGTTTTTACAGGGGAAATTTGAATTTGAATTTTCGCGCTGAACTCAATGAACATTATGAATCTGCGAAATCTCAAAAATCACAGCCACCAATTGATATGAGATTTTATAAAAACATACATCTTTCCTTTTATTCAATAGACAATAATAATTAGGTTTTTGAAAATTCGATTTACACTTCTAAAAAAAAAACACCAATGGTCTCCAGTGGTGACTTTGGTGCTGCAAATGACACCTTCATCAATATGATTGATTGGTATTTTTCAGGAAAGCATGCCACAGCATGCTCAATTTTGGATGTGGCATCGATATTTACCTGTGCCCCACCATACCCACCATTTAAAAAAAAACATGTGTTTGGGTAGGCTTGGCATTGGATGAGATTTCACTGTCTTGTTAATTTTGTGATTCATGTCGAATACCTCTCCGGTTATGTTAAAACTTCGGGAAACCCACCTGTACACTTTGTTTTATTATATTTGTTGAACAGGGGGTGGCCAGGTCAAATGACGGGGGGGGGGGGGGGGGGAATTTTCAACCCATTTCATTTAATGTCGCAGTTTGTTAACCATTTCCCCAAAGTAACGGCCAAAACCGGCCAACGCTATTCACAAAATTCCCCAATTAATTTTCATTATTTTTTTCATTTTTTTGTCTCAGAACATAAATTATGACCCCTCTTTGGAACGAGCACGACGAGCTCGTTCCAAAGAGGGGTCATAACCTACATTTTTGAGACAAAACATTTGTTATTCAAGAAATATATTTGCAAGTGTCGTCTGCTTTTCATGTTAGGTAAAGGGTTAAAATTTATGTATTCCACATTGGTAAAACTCAGTGCTGTGCGAGCTATTTATTTATTCATTGGGGTTGGGGCGCTGTGGTTCAGTAGGTAGAGATGCAGGCTGGAAGCCGAGAAGTCCTCGGTTCGAATCTCACTTGCGGTAATCGCGTTGTGTCCTTGGGCAAGACACTTAATCTCAATTGCCCACGTGGAGGATCATCGGCGTTGTGTACTAAGACGTTCTGTACGTCGATGATGCACTTGTCTTCAACCAATGCTAACCCTGCTTGTGTGGAGTCAGTACGTCGCTGAGTCTGTCAGTTGCTCGCCGTAGCTCGATGGTTCTCTCCGCGTACTCCTGCTTCCTCCACCCGTAAAACAATCCGACTTGAGGTGTTCCTGGCCGCTGAAAGTGTCGTTAAACCCCAATAAATAAATAAATACGTCTGTTGGGGTCAACGTGTGGGACACTTTTAAGGGTAGAGGAAGCCGGAGAGAACCCGTCCTGTTTATTTAATTATTTATTTAATTACTTATTTATTTTATTTATTTATTTGTCTATTGAGGTTTAACGACACGTTCGACATCAGGGTCACCTCGTGTCGAACATTTTTACGGGTGGAGGAAGCCGGAGTACTCTCCGTCCGATACGAGGTGGTCCTGGCTTTCGGAAGTGTCGTTAAACCTCAATAAACAAACAAGTAAAATGAAAATTACACAAAGATTATTATTATTAGGGGCGAGGTCAGGCTAATTGAAGTTAGGCAAGTGTGCAGACAAAATATTTTGCTATCCACGTCATTTCACCGAGTGCTGTGTGAAAGATGTGTACTCCGTAGGTGAAAGTCCGGGGGTTTTACTGGGAAAAATAACTTTTCAGTTGGGGCACCTGATTATTGTTTCAGGCTTAAGTATCCAGAAAGTGAAGGAATCGTTATAGCAAAAGATCCAAAGAAATATTGGACGAGAATACATGAACCTGTTTTGGAGATTTCAGGCATGAATGCATCTTAGGATGGTATTTTTCATGCAAAGTCCCCCCCCCCCCCCCCCCCCCCCATCTCGTCCAATCCCCTCCATGGCCACGCCGCTGTTGTCGAGTAAGCCAAGGGATTATATAAACAACGAATCGAAAGGCAGTACATAGTCCGCGCACCCCGAGGATTATTTACATTTTACCGAACCAATCGGCCACATCCGACCGCATAACTTACTTTCAAACAGTTGATATTTATTTATTTATTTAATTATTTTTATTTATTTATTTATTTATTTATTTATTTATTTATTTATTTATTTATTTATTTATTTATTTATTGGTGAAATATTTTCGGTTGTAGCACGGATCTCCATTTACAAATTGAAAAACCATGCGAATACACTCGAGATCTGATTTGAATGGATTCGAAATTCTCTTCCTGATTCGATTCGGCCCAAAATTTGAGATTCGCCGGAATTTTTTAAATACACAAGAAAACGAAAATATCGTAACAATCAAATAAATTTATTTATTTATTTATTTATTCATTTATTGCGGTTTAACGACACTTTCGACCGCCAGGGTCACCTCGTGTCGGACAGCTTTTCGGTTGGAGGAAGCCGGAACACCCGGAGAGAACCGCCGAGCTACGGAGAGCAACTATCAAACTCCCCAACGTTCTAACTCCGAACAAGCAAAGTTAGAATTGGTTGAGGGCAGATGCATCGCCGACGTGTACTACGCCTTAGTACACAGCGCCACCGTGCCCACACTTGGGCAATCCGCACTGAGTGCTTTGCCTAGGGACCCAATGCACTTGACCCCTGGTGGGGTGTTGCATAGTGAGCGTTAATGGCCGTGGCTCAATGTTCATCTAGTGGTTTTGTAATACAGTTCATACTTCAATCCCTTACCGCAGTGTCTTTGAGTTGGAAGTGTTGGTTCTTGCAAGGTTGGCCCTGTTATCCGCGTTCTATCTGGTTACTTCGGAGGAGAAGAGAAAAATTCGCACAAACAACTCGATTTTCCAATATCAATACTTTTATTATATACAAACTCTTAGGCCTCAAGAACTCGATAAAGTTCTAGCAATTAAGTTCAACATTAGTTTATCACAATTTTCACAAATACTAGAGTAATGGAAAAGTTTTCACAGGGCAGTCAATACAAAGCTTACCTATCTCTTTTCCCACTTCGACAAATCTCTGTTCACTGATCTGAATCTTTGTTTCCAAGTGTTTTCTTAACAACTCTCTTCACTCTTCCCTTTCTCCACCCAATCCTCTCCCAATGCCGTCATCAGTTCCTCGTCATTCAAAAACAATAATGTTGATCCAAAGTCTCTCTCTCTCTCTCTCTCTCTCTCTCTCTCTCTCTCTCTCTCAATGTTTTCAGTATCCAATAAGTTAAACACCATTTCTCTCTTATTACTACCCGAACTGCAAATCTCTAACCACTCGCTACACAAGAGTGGTGGTTATGTGAATGGTGGGGACATGGTGTTTGTATCCGAAAGCAAACTGAATATGATCTACAAATATAAAATAGGCAAAACCTACACGACAGCCATCTCTGATATTGATACTTAGAAAGCTCTCGAGAAGAGTGTTTTAAGAACTACTTCCTATGACTGTTATTTTTACGGGTATAAAACATGAAAGGTCTCGCAGCTAACCGCTCACATTTTTGTTTGCGCATTAGTTCCCCAACCCTATGAAAAAGAAAGTAAAGATAGTACGGGGGTAGCATTTGTTTTGGATACGACAACCCCCGCCCACCCCCACCCCCTCTCAAGCCACTTGAACGGAAACCATGTTGATAAAATGATAAAAGGCCTTCGGACAGAAACCCTTCAAAAAGGCTTCAAGTCTGGTCTGTAACGAAACAAAAAGTTTCCACTTTCGCTGTTCGGGAACATATTTTGTTTGCGTTTGAATTATACAGTGAGAACAATTCAATTATGTTTTTTTCAATAAAACAACAGCAGAAAGACTAGAATATTTACTGTCAAATGCAAGCCTTCAACCTGGAAAATCGCATTCAAAAATGCCGAAACCAGTGATCTGCAGCCACACAGCAGCCCCCAAAACAGAAATTTTCCAACTAACCCCACTTACATACTCTCAGGGAATATCATCCCCTGTTTCTAATTGTGAAAAGAAATGATATGTCTCCGTCAGTTTTTCGAAGCCATTGGTTCCCATAATTCCTTTGGTAATTTACCGCTTTACATCAGACTCCGACTCTGTGATCAAAAACATCAAATTCCGCTGTGCATCAAACAGCCTAATGTAATCGTATATCTGATACTAAAAATACATCTCCAATTCACATGGCGTTAGTTTCAACCTGTGCAATGAGTTCGTAAGTTTAAGCGTGCGCAATAGTGCGAAAATGTAGAGCCCTGAGGGGCAAGAGTAATCTCTCCTTCGGTAGAAAAATCTGGAGTGGAATGAACAAAAACCATAGGTCTCTATTTTCAACTAGTAAAGAGAAACAGCATGGTCTGTATGACTGATGAATAGCTTTCGTGTGCCGTTTTCAAACGCTTTTCACAACCCCACCACACTTCCTTAATCCACAAATTGTCTTGAGCCAATGGCGATAGAATTTTTATTTTTACTACCAGTTTCAGAGATTGCCCAGATCCTGACTATAGTAGTGTTAGATACAATCAAAATGTAAACCAATAAGCAGTAACAACAACTGTTTGGGTGGTGTAGGGTGCTCTCTATATATAAAGAGGAAAACAGCTTCACGGACGGATGCCATATAAACATGGCACCAGTGACAAAATAGATACCATGAATGCAATTTTCTGGTGAATATTACTAATCTGGTTGTTCATAATTGCATTATTTACCGTGAATACAGTATCTGGGAAATGCAATACGGTATCTTAATGTGTTTTCGCAAACTGACGTAAATTCAAACATTTGCTAAATTAGGCTACACCAACAAATTGTTTTAGAATTTCCATTTATTTGCTCCCGAGTTGGTGTGGGATAATATTTGTTGAATGTTAACTATCACTAACATTTGTAAACAAACCAGAAATAATAAAGGGTTTTTAAAAACAAATGGTTTGATTTACAAATCAATCAGGAATAAAGAACTTCCTGTTTTAAGGGTTGACACTGAAAACAAAATGTTCTTTGGGTTCCGCTCCACACTTTTCCAAGTATTTCGAAACATGCCACGCCAGACACTCTCTTCAGATATTCTTCAACTTAGTTATCCAACCCAAAACATGTATTACATTTTCCAAATCCACTAAAAACATACCGAACTAACTAAAAAACCTGTTCTTCATGATTCGATCCCTGGCTGGCTCAAACACCATAACTGAGAGAAATTAGGATTACAAGTCTCCCAAGAATTCGTCCTCGTAAAAAGATGGTTTGATGGTCATTAATATCACGCCAATGATTTATATTGTTTGTATATTTTTTTTGAAGTGACTGACATGTATTTGCAGGTAAAATATTTAATAAAATTCTCAACAACCAGTTATTTCCCGGGGCGAATCGTGGACGTTATCTGTTCCTAACACGATTCGACCCTGACTCTTGACAGCGTCATTAAAATCCCCTATCAACATTTTACACTGAGGTGTTTGCAGAAATGTGATAACATAAATTGTATTTTTGAAGACTGGATCGCGACACACTTGTATACACGTCTGGAAATAAGCAGACTATGATCTGCAGAATTAGGTTCCCAGAGGGTGAATTTGGTGATCGTACCCTCCACAGCAGGGTTGCATTACTAAATTTACCCTTTGTGAACTTTAATCTGAATCAAAGTTTCAAAAATAAACAGAAAGAGGTACTCATATGATACATTGGGGAATTCCAGCCCACTGTATGGAATAGCATCAGCAAATTCCCTTCCTGGGGACCTCATTCTGCAAATGACAGAATCTGCCCGTTTCCAGGCGTGCCGGTGTACCTGTGGGAAAATAAGGTATGAAATAAAGACCTAATCACGATAAAAAATAGCATATCAGTATCAATGTCCTCGCATTCTGAGGAGTGATATTCTACAATGCTCTGGGGAGGAAAGCGGAAAGAAAATTTCGATCGGGTCGAGACCCAAATCTTATCGAAACCTAGCATACTACAATATACAAGAACGCCTCCAATTTCCGTGGGTCCCACTGGGAGTACGACTAGACCAAATAGCTTCAGCAACTTTGATCAATGGTTGTAGAAAAAATATTTGGACAAGACTTGTTTTCTTGAGTTTTTCAGGATATCAAGCTCCGACGTGCTAGTACTTTTCATGATACATACAATGAACCACTTTGAATAATTATAAAACACTGTGTACATTGTCCAACTGTACAATCTTTAAAAAATTCCAAATAGACTATATATGGAGGTAGTTAAGGCATTTTATGTATTTCGCACTACCTTCGCGTCGAATTCAATTACGGACGCTCCCATCGCTCTGAATTGACTTAGAGATTGTCTTTCATATTATAAGGTTTATATATTTCGATCTGCATATACTGTCATATTTGTTTATCATTTATAGTGCTTTGACGGGGTAATATGACGCATAATGTTTTAAAATAAAATAAATTGAAGAGTAGTGTCTGCGTAGCTTAGTTGGCTGCCTCCTTACCCCCATCCCAAATCAAAGAAGAAAACAGTTCCCAAATTCTAATCAGATCCCTGTTGGTTATAGAAGACGCATCACCGTCGACTCGAATTCAATTCCCCAACGAACGTTAATGAAAATTGTAAATTACGTCACGAGTTTTTGTGTTTTCCTGATTAGCATATCAGTAGTTGGAGATGTATGGATCGTCCCTCATTGGCTGGACATACGCCCGAAGCTAGGAAGTGACGTAATAGCCACGTGACCTGGTGGCTCCATGTTTGGTTGTCATGGTAACCCACATGAGCGGCCATCTTGTGACGTTATCTCCATAGTGATACGTGTTGTTAGTGCCCATGTGCAGCGGGTGTTGTTAGGGTGATACGTGTTTCCATCTTCAATTTTGTATACTGGAGGCCACCATGTTGATTTCTATGGTACACGTGGTTGCTATGTGACCCAAATGCAACTTGTAGGACAGGGGTATGTTCTCATGGTATGTTCCTTTGTACAGGAGTAATTTCCCGATTCGCAGAATTACCCAAATAAACTCGACAAGCCCCCCCAAATCACCGAAATTGACTTTATTCACTACGGATTCCCCATTTGATCGGCTTAGGACGTAGCGCTATAGCAGCTAGGGGATCAGGGGTGAGCCCATTTGAATAGGAGTATACTCCAATAGAATAGAATAGCCTATCAGCTGGAACAGCTTTGCTTATTATTAGTATATTTAACAATTTCTGGACTATTCTTGTTAGTTCTAATCTTATTCCGAGTAACCTTGTTGTTTCATTTATCTAGATTACCCAATCACTTCGCTTTTCAGGCGCTAACTAACCAATCAGATTGAATTCCGATAATCTGTTATCTCCCTTGTGTATATCAAAAGCCTATATCATTCCCAAAGCCAATAAGCTATCGAGCAGTTACTGGTAAGTCATTGCTCGAACGACCCGACGCCCATTGAGCTTTAGAGTAATTGCTCGATCGAGTGACTCGACAGCTTGTTCGAACGACTCGAAGTCTACCGAGCAAATGATCTGTCGAGCAACTGCTCGATCGAGTGACTCGACATACTGCTCGTCGACTCATTTAAGTATTTGAGGATACCTTTGACCTGGTATTGTATTATTTGAGGATACCTATCGAGGATACCTTTTGGAGAATCCCTTTTTAGTCGTATGAGGCCGTGGGGGCCATGTAAAAAGCCCTCAATGAGTCCTCATTTACTATCCCGCATAGCCTCATTTCTTTTGAGGCCACGAGAAAATCCCTCAATGAGGTAGAATTTACTATCCCTCTTAGCCTCATTTCAGTATTTGAGGATACCTCTGGCCTCGTATTGTATTATTTGAGGATACCTATCGAGGATACCTTTTTGAATAGGTTATTGTGGAGGCAGAAATCATTTCAATAATTGTCGCAGTGGGTGAAAAACCTGGAACCACTTCATAAAGAATATCTCTAACTAGAGTAAGACCTGCATTGACAAAATCGAAAAAATAAAGTTGATTACCATCGTCATCTAAATCTAAAGGATTATCAAAAATACACTGATCAAGTATATCAATATTGATAAAAACATTTCATTCCCTTCTATCGATTAATTGTCTCCAGACCTCTAGAACTTCATAATAAAAATTTTGTCCAGACTAGTCCAGACATCAACTTTTTTTTTATCCATGCTGATAGCAAATATATTATTCGATAAATTCAACCCTTTATATTTCCATATATAATGTAAAAAGACTGGTCCAGGACATATCACTTGACAACAATTTTCTTATCCATTTACATCTTAAAGCAAACGTTTTAGATTCTTTGTCAACCAGATTGAGCCCATCAACATTCGGTCTATCAATTATATACTGCTCAAAGTTTGCTAAGGATCAAGTATATCCAACTACCTGTTTTACGTTTTAGTTGAAATATTGTAATGAAAAGTGTATATATTTTCATTTAATTATATCTTTAATGATTTAAGTACAGAAATTAAGATTTTGTTTGTGTTTGACATTATTTTTTAGCTTTTGAATACGATAACCATGGAAAATGGATATTATTGGTAAAAGAGGAGATTTTTCAATTGGCCAAAAAGTTGACGGAGCGAACTGATATGGGTTCAATATCGAGTATGAGACCCATTACTGTTAATTACAGCTTGACATCGCCTTCTCATGCTCACAATCAGGTTCCGGGTGGTCCTTCGTGGGATGTTGTTCCATTCTTGGGCCAGCATGGATCCAAGCTCCTGGACACTTCTTGGCTTGACTGGAGAGGCTGAAATTGCAAGCTGCAACTCATTCCAGACCTGTTCGATTGGAGTGAGGTCAGGGAAATTTGCTGGCCAATTCATACACTCAATCCCCTCCCTCTGTCGGTACTCCCCGACAGCATGGGCAACATGAGGACTGTCATTATCGTCCATCAGAATGGATCTATCACCCACTGCACCTGCATACAATCTGACGTAGACATCCAGAGTCTCATCAATATACCGCTGTGTAAGAAATTACCACGTTCAAGAACAGAATACTCCGTACTTCCATCCCTGCTGATGCCGCCCCAGACTATGATTGACCATCCACCATAGCGGTAATTTTTGCTGCGTGGAATCGCTCTCCTGGTCTTCCACATACCCTAGAACGCCTATCTGTGTGATCTAGGCACGCTCTTGACTCATCTGTAAAAAGTACAGGTCGCCAATCTTCTCTGCTCCATCTAATGTGGCCCATTGCCCTTTCCTATCGTGCCTAGCGGTGGTTCTGGGACAGCGGAATGCGAATACATTGGCTTCTCGATCGGGGAACACCTTCGTGCAACATTGCCCGGACAGTCTGCGTCGAAACATTTACCCCGGATGCATTCTGAAGGTCACTTCGAAGCTGGGTTGCGTTTCCTACGGGCCTGAATAATCAAAGATAGGTCTTCAGCTGCAGATGCTGCTCTGTCTCTGCCACCACCATGCCGTCTTACTGGCGTGCCATCATACTGCTGAAATCTTGCCCAGGCTCTGGTCATC
The DNA here is from genome assembly GCA_031216915.1 of Pictodentalium vernedei. NCBI lineage: Eukaryota > Metazoa > Mollusca > Scaphopoda > Dentaliida > Dentaliidae > Pictodentalium > Pictodentalium vernedei. The sequence continues at coordinate 244,867,535 of CM062290.1, read as the reverse complement.
ACCGTATGGTGCACACCAAGGGCTTCACCAACCTGACGACGGGTAGTCCCTTTCTCCACCATCCCTATAACCCTCCACATTTCTGCTTCAGACAAATGTCTTCTTACACTTGCATTTGCCATATTCAATCATTAAATCACAAGGGTTTGTGTTGAAATGAATATTGAATACCCTACAATGCCATGTACATGAAAAGAGTACACGAAAACATCATGGAAATCAAAGGGTACATGCTTTCCATGAATGTCACGAAAAGTCTGCCTGTCAAGAGAGTTAATGTAAACACTGGGGACCATCTCAATACATTCCTCAATCATATCCACCAACAATATCGCAAATATGTCACAAGCAAATTCCACAATGATGTGTCAAATATTTGGTGCTTAGGAAACTTTGAGTTGTATAGATAGTATTATATTTTATCAGATGTTTTTTACCAAACCATAGAAAGTCCAAACATATATTTTTTTTATTTTAGTCACGATATTAGTTGGAATACTTACTACATTTAGGGTATACCAAATTGTCGACAATAAAGGAGTATTTATAACCACTGCTCTACCCTTAAGTGATAAATTTCTTTTTCTCCATAACTGAAGTGTTCTTTTAATTTTGTTTATTCTGCCTTTCCAATTCAATTCAGTACATTTTACACTATCTGGTCCTAGATAAACTAACAAAATCAAAATGGCACCCTCCGCTTTTTTCAAAGGAATATTTGGCAAAATGATATTTTTAGAAGTACCCAGAGTCATATATTCAGATTTGTCTAAGTTGATCTTAGCTCCTGATCCTTTGGAGTATATATCTAGAATTTTAAATGTATTAATACATGATTGTGGATCTTTAAGAGAGAGTTCTGCATCATCAGCATGATTAGAGGTTGTGCACATACTGTTATCAGGAAGGCTCACATCCAGAATATCAGATTTTTTATTCAACATACAAACCAAAGGTTCAGCTGTCAAAATGTAAAACATTGCTAATAAAGGACAGCCCTGTCTCTTTCAATTTGGATATATGATGATAAATGTTGATTTACCTTCACACAGCTTTTAACATCCATATAAAATAATTTAATACAGTTTATGAAATTATTTCCAAAGCCAAATTTCTCAAGAATGTGAAATAAGTACTGATGATTCACTCGATCAAAAGCTTTCATTTGATCTAATTTAATAATTATGCCAGCTTGATCCTCCTTTTCAATACATTTTATAATATCTCTAATCCTAGCAATATTTTCTCTGATATTTCTCATTGGCACACATGTCTGTGTTAAAGAAACCAAAGAAGATATTACTGTTTTTAAACGATTTGCTAAGATTTTAGACAAAATTTTATAATCGGTGTTCAAGAGGCTAACTGGTCCCCAGTTTTTAAGGTCTCTTTTATCATCTTTTTCGAACATTATTACAATAATTCCAGTCTTCATTGATCTGCACTGCTTCTTCCTCTCAAAAATTGTATTATAGACTTCAAATAAAATGGGATTCAAGGTTGGCCAGAAATGTTTGTAAAATTCTGATGTTAGATCATCTGACCCTGGGAATTTTTTAGGGGGCATCGAAAAAAAGAGCTGAACACATCTCCGACAAACTTATTTCTACATCACAGAATTCATTGTCTTCAATTGTCAAGCTTTTCTCAAAACTATCCAAGAGAACAAATTCAGCTTCCTGAGCAATATTTTCTGATTTATATAAAACTTCATAGAAGTCCTTTGTAGTATTGACAATCATTCATGAATGGATCTGTAATAGAAATATTATAACAGTTAAAAATTTCCTTAATAATATTATTCTGCTGTCGGTAAGATTCGAGACCCAAAAAGTAACCAGTACATTTATCTTCCTGAAGAGTGTGATTTGCATTAGACCTTAAAATTGCTCCTTTCAGTTCAATATTCTCAATCTTGTTTAGTTCCATTGCAATTCTCTTATTTTCAAAAGACAGTTTGGAGGATTATTCAGCCGGGCTGCCCTTGAGATTTCAATTTTAAGTTTTTTTCCAATTCATTTTTCTCTTTATACTGTTCCTTACTAAATTTTTGACTAAAATAAATGCTATTTGTCTTAATTTGGTATTTCAAATTATCCCACCATATCAAAATATCATCTTTATATAACTATTGTAGTTTATTCTTGGCAATTAATTTTCAATAGTATTACAGTACTCTTGGTTCTTGAGTAGTGTATTGTTAAAAATCCAGAAACCAGACCCTCGTTTAATTTTCTCAAGAATACATTTAGCAGAGTCAACTGAATGATCACTAATTGATGAATGTGAGATGAAAATATATTCAAAATGGTATTCAGGTTTGATGAATTTAAAATAAAATCTAATCTACTCTGTTGAAATGTTTCACCATGAAATCTGTGCCAGCTCAATTCTATTTTATCCGCACACAGATTCCACTTCTTCTTTTATAATACGCATTGCTTTTACTTTTCTATTATCACCAAACAACAGTCTAACAGTACATTCTTTTCGGTATTCAACACTCCTTGGATTAAACATTTGTTTATTGGTTGCTAAGGGCATCGCCAGCTTGAATGACAATCATATCAACCACTTCAAAATCAAAAAACTCCAAAAAGGTGCAAATCGGCACCGATCTTCAATATTTGACTATCCTATTACTCTATAGATGGTACTTTACAATTCAGTTGAAAAATGTATTTTGAAAAAAGTCTTTTCTAAAGAAAAAGATGCAATGTCAAAGAGCCAATCTTCATTCCTCTGTTCTACATAACAACCGAAACGAGGCTCCCCTTTTAAGCAGTGAACCAAACGCTTTATCCTACTGCGCCACTACTCTAGACATTGAAATGCGTCATATTATAAGCAGAAAACCTAAACTTTAACACTTTGAGCTGTCTCAGACAGTCTGTTTGCAGACGAGACAATAATGCTAATCTAAAAGGTTTTGTGGGAGATATGCGGTAAAGATACCTGTTTAATTGATAAAAAGAATCTCAACTGACATGAAGAAAGATTGAATAAGCTACTCTCTAAGCCAATGCAATGATTTTGCAGACGATGTTTTTAGATCTGTTCACTTAGTCTGTCCGTCGTAACTCACAACACTTCTTAATATAGAAAGTTACTATAAATAGTAACAATTGACTGGTATTGGTGCTTATTCAGTTATGAAATGTGATCGCACAGTGCCAAACTTTAAACACAAATATCTCAAGAACGAACGTACTAAATAATTCAATTTTTTTAAACCAAAACCTAGTAGATGCCGCCTGTGAAAATGCGTTTTTTTTTCATCGAAAAGCATGTTTATAAAAAATCAGAATATTGAAAAATTGTGAATTTTTATCTACCGCTCCCTCATTTTTATAGCCCTGTCCGTATCCTTGTCCAATCTCTAAAACCATTCTGGAACGGGTTCGCTATTTTCTGGAGTGAACAATCACCCATACATCAAACTCACTGGCCTTTCTGGCACAGCAAGAGCACCTGGAGTTGTGGCACACAACGTTTAGTAATAAAGCCAAGTCGAAGTTCTATAAACACAACATTCACCCCAACACGGTTGTGTCGTTGACCCTCAGTAAAAATAAAATAACATTGACCCACTAACCATTTACTATGATTTATGATCACTGCCACAATATATGCCTCGATCACGACCACAGCAAGTGAAGAAAGACTAAATTACGATAGGCTATTGTGTTGCCAATTTCAGTGGGGTAACACGTTTGATAGGGTGTGTCCTATTATAGCAGGAAAGCAGAATTTGCCCATCGAGTTAAACAAAAATCGCTATTGCAATCATGCGAATTCTGATATACATACACTCATGTGCAGAACTGAACATGCTTTCATCGGTCGATAGCGTGTATATGTGTTGAAGTGTTAAAGGAGTGGATGAAACATACTTCAACTACTTCCACGATGAGAAACAACTCCTTTACAGACCGCAATTTGTGATATGCACACCCCAAAATCTGCACTCTCTGAACCTAAACTCTTTTCAGAAAAATGGCTTTTTGCAAAACAAACTTATCTCCACTCCATGGTCACTGGTAACAATATTTTGGGTGGATGGTCCATATCCTGTAAGCGAAAACGCATCCCTTAGAACTCAAACTGTTGTATAACATACATGACGAGTGGCGTACGCATATCCACAACTCATCATCAATCCTACATAGACAGCTGTCAGCATGCACGTTATAACTCGTATGTTAGAAATGTGTCTATTATCCCTCCCCTACCTTGGACCTATCTTCACATTTGGAGGGAATGTGTTTCGCTTCAACTGCCTGTAGGTCATCAATGGCCGTCAACATAATTGTAACGAAGAAATAATATTCGTCTCCGTCTCTTGAAGAGGAGTGTTAGAAATGAGGGGGCACATTTGGCCAGCTAAATTTAAAATTGCCAAAGCGTTTTTTTTTTTTCAAATCAATACTAGAAAAAGACAACAACTCGGTTGCAATGTGTTTTTTTCCATACGCATTCTGCTGACATTCACCAAACAGACACTTCCTGTACATTCAGGTTCTCTTCAAACTGACTAAAGGATACTTGCCCATCTATTGAGATGAGGGGGGGGGGGGGGGGGGGGGGGCAAGGGACAAAGTATTGTTATGAATGAAAGGGATACCTGTAACGGCACGCAACTGTAAATGAAAGCATACATTCACTTTTTATTTAACTGGAAACAGGTGAACAAATTTATTCCCCAGCTTGTTTGTTTTTGTAGGTGAGGTTATGCTCTGTGTGACTGTATGTGTGCAGAGGACGCAATTTACAATTATAGAGTCCATATATTCGACAGTAATAAGCAATTTCACCCGAATGATATATGAAAACAAGCTACTTTTGTCTGCAGAACTTATTTCGGTCGTAAACTGGCCAAAAAAGTTCAAGTTTTTGACGAATTTTGAAGGGGTATGCTCGACAAAAAATGAAGAAAATTTTGTTTCCCAGTTCACTAAACCAAAATATTGTACATGTAAACTTTTCCGTCGATCGGGATTTCATTTAACTGAAATACCTTATTCTGAAATGATAAAGGTACTTGAACGTTACTCCGTGTATAAAGTGAGCACCTCATGTTGGTTGTCGTAAATGCTGCATATATAATGAGTACACGGGGCATTCAAAAGAAGAATTTGGAAAGGAAAAGGCGTCTCCTTCAAATAATGCTACAAAGCTTGATGTTGAGGTGTGAGTTTGAACAGAAAATGTATCTTAACTCACACTCGAAAACGAATAAACCCATTAAAATGCTTCACGAAAAGCCTTCGGAGTCAACAAACAGCCCCCCTCCCATTTAAACCAAACAAGGCTTTCTTACATCCAGTGTTACAATATGAGGCCATAGTCACAAAGGATTGTACAATACAAACACTCTCAAACTACAGAAATCTGAAACCATGTTGTGCTGGATGCACTATTTGATACAACTGGCAAACGAATACAAAAATCAGCAAATATTACCGCGACGCCACCCTGCACCCCCCACCCCCCCCCCCCCCCCCCACCCCCCAATTGCTGTGATGAGTCATTTGCAGTGTAAATTCTATCTCATCGTCTCAGTTGCCTAAAAATCCGATCATAATACCTTTTACAAAACTTAAATGCCCGACGTGAGCAAGGGGTTAGGTGTGTCATTTGGATACGGAAAGGGACACAAGACAAAGAAATCTAGTGATGTACTTAATTACGCCCTTCGTATTGATATAGGGTGGTATGACTCCGTAACAAACCTTGCACTGTTTATTGCGATTGATATTTAGTGTTTAATTATATTAATTATTTATCTATTTGTGTTTAAGGTCACATATTTCTGCACTATGGCTTATCATGACCATGACAGTTTTACGGGTAACAGTTGAAACGTTCAATTTCATAAAAGTGATCGATTTTCTTTTCAGTTTTGTTAACCCTCGATGGTCTGGCCAACTCTCATGAACTCCCACTAGACTACAAACTGTAAAATGTATACTTGATTAGCAGTGATTACCAGTCAAGTCTTGGCTGCTTGTTCAAGGAAAAAAGATCTGACTAGGAATCACTGCCCAGGTGTTTTGTCTTGTCAGCAGGACCTCCTAAAGATGGTATGGTCAGGGTACATGGTCTGAGATCACAAAAGCCTGAAATAAGTCTTTAAACATTAAGGTGCGTTTAGATTTATTTAGTTATTGGAGTTTAACGACACTTTCGAAGCCAGGGTCACCCCGAGTCGTAAAGTTTTACGGGTGGAGAAAGCCGGTGTAACAGTAAATAACCACCTAGCAACGGCGAGGAATTGTCAGACTCGCCAACATACTAAGTCCACACAAGCAGGCTTAGCATTGGTTGACAGGTGCACCATCGACGTGCATTACGCCTTAGTACACAGCGACATCGTGCTCCCATGTGGACAGTCGGGATTAAGTGCTTTGCCAAGGTCAACGCAGTTGCTTCTGGTGGGGATTGAACCGTGGGCCTCTCGGTTTGAAGCTCATTGCCGTAACCACTGAGCCAGCGCACTCCCCGTGGTGCGTTTAGAAGAAGTCACAAAATTACTGTAAATACTATGCTTGGTCGTAAAAGAATGTCACTGTTGCTCTCATTGGCAGTTTCATTTATAGAGTTGTGGTAGAATGATACAACTTATTCTGTTTTTCCTGATGTGAATTCCCCTTTGGCACTACCAGCAAATCCCAGTCAGGTCAGATACCGAATGCTGAACGATACCGGGGTATACCCCTCCCCTATAAAGACTGAAAGATACCGAACTCATTTCAATACCGCTTATCTCTACAATGAACTGGACAATTCAGGATGCAGAGGATAAACTTTTGACAAAGCCTTTGGGGTGAGACTAACAAGAGTAGTGATCTACAGCCTAGTAACCTGTATCCATCCAGCATATTCTTCCTTAATACACATTGTCACGGATTGGACCTTTTTAGCTCTTTGGGATGTTCCCGGATCGGGGAAAACCGGAGTTTATCTGTTCATAACAGTCTCTTAATACAGTCGTTTTATTTTACGTCATGCTTGATTGGCATTCCCAAGAGATATTTCCTTTTACACTTTACCCAACATGAAATGCAGGTAACACTTGCAAACAAAATTCTGACGTATTTTTTCCTTTTCTGCATCAAAAGCATATCTTATGGCCCATCATTGGAATGTGCTTAACAAGCTCATTCCAATGAGGGGTCATAAGCTCTTTATTAAGATAAAAAATGACAAAAATAACTGAATGGTGATTTTTTGTGAATTGCGATGGCCGGTTTTTTTCGTTACGTTGGGTAAAGGGTAAACTCAGTTGCAGCAATACGACGACTCTCCACCCGAGGAGTTTTCAGAAACAAGAAAGACATCCTTTTTACCAAACATTATCCTTTTGATGTCATGCTGTTCCGAGTGAGGAGAAAATGATGATAATATTGTCCAAACCAGACATTCTAATTACTAAATTAGAAATATTCGGGTTGAGGACTGATAGAAATTTGTACACTTCAGTGCGTGCAGATTTCCAAAGGGCACGAGAAGGTTTTTATCATAATTGGAAACATCACCTTATCGTTGCCACTCTTGAAATGAATTGAACTGTTCTCCTTAAAACGTCATTGGACAGGATCGCGCATTCTAGACAAATCAAAATTAAAGACGTTTTCAAGGAGTCTCCCGAAATAATAATAGGAGATTCGTCTGAAAATGCCTTAACCCTTTACCGAACATGAACAGTAGACGCCACTGGCAAACAAAATCCTTGAATAACTATTTTTTTTTTATTTGGTCTCAAAAACATAGGTTATGACCCCTCGTTGGAGCGAGCTAGACGAAAATAATGAAAATCAATTAACGATTTTTGTGAATAGCGATGGGCGGTTTTGGTTCGTATGTTGGGTAAAGGGTTAAAAATGTATTGCAAACCCCACCAACGATTACTATATATTTATTGGTGTTTAAGGTCGCATACTTATGCACGATGGCAATTCGTGAACGTGAGTTTTACGGGTGTAGGAAGCAGAAGTACCGGAGAGAACCACAGAGCTTCAAAAGGCAACTGTCAGCTCATCAGCATTTTAACTCTCTGCAAGCTCCGCTCAAGCAGAGTTACAGCGGTTGAAGACATGTGCACCATCGACGTGCAGTACTCCTTAGTACACGGCGTCATCGTGCTCCCATTTAGATAACCGGAATGAAGTGCTTTGCCAAAGGACACAACGTGGGTCGTCGCGGACGGGTATCGAACTTGGGACCTCTAGAATATTAGTCCAGCAGTCTACCACTGACCCACCGCGCTCCCACCATTTTTTTCTAAAGCATGTGTGATGAAAATGCATAATGCAAAAAGTAACTTAATCCTTTGAAGCGGACAGGCCCTTTTTTTTTTATCTGAGGAACAGTTACCGGGGCCTTATGGCTCCAATGGTTAAAGGCCCTTGGCACTCTGTGCCGTAACGATACATGTATGTACGCATGTATTTATCCATATATATACTCTCATAAGTATACTATATATATTTATATATAGTATATGATTTTAATGCTTTTAAATATGCCAAGTTGTGAGTAGAATTCTTCAGGAGACACGCAAATTGGACATAGATCTATGTCCTGCGGCATAGTGCCTACTGTACCAGGGTCGGGCTGTCAGTTGTGGTGGGGTGGAAGACTGAAGTGTTGGAGGGGGCCCTGAGGCCGACGTACCTAAAAGCCTAGGGGCCCGGCCATGAATTTTACGGCACTGGCTGAACGTTGAAAATATTGATTGTTCTTCTAAGTAACGAATATAGACTCTGCGTTAAATGTCAGCATGAGTCGCTTTTATTGTATCCTACTGGTTAACTGGACATTCCCAGTTACATCTTGGAATATTTCACGGTGATTAAAATCAGAATCTCGCAAATGATTCTCGTGAAGAAAACTTGAATAATTCAGACTTGCAAAATGTTCATGTGAGTTGTCATCGATTCGTAAGGTGTCCTCGGTTCAAGGTCTGAAGAATACCACTTCTCCTTTACTCCCCCATTAGCCGAGGTGTCCAGTGAAGTTTTGTTTTGCCTGTATAGAAACTACAGCCAATGTACTGCAATTTATTATACGCTAAACGGTCGAGAATCGAAGAAATTGCGGAAAGTTCGAAAACGTATCCCCCACTATGAAAATACATATATTTTCATTTTCACGGCATCGATCAATGGCGGCTTTAACTTCAAGGTGAATAAGAGTCAAAATATCACTGGAAATGATCAATTTGTTCTAAAAAACGTATAATGAAAAGTAATCGAGCGTTTTAGAGTGGATACCGATCATTTCCTGCAATAATTCAACACGTATTCACCTTGAATTGATTAATGAAATCCGCTCGTCCAAACATGGCTTGAAAGTCCGTAATATAAGTTTTTGGTTCGGTACCTCCCTTTAAAGGACGTACCAAACTAAAAACTTGTATTGCGGACCTTTCGGCCATGTTTGGACTAGAAACCCGCGAGCTGAATTAGATTGCAAGACGCTATCTGTTCCAAGTATCAAGCAAATCACTGGTTTCAATACCTTGTAAAAAAGCGTTCAATGAAAAAAACATCTAATGTTTTTGAGTGGATACCAAAAATTATCTCACTTGTGACCGAGACAAATGGTTGTTTTCGCAAGCGCTCAATAAACATTTGTCTCGGTCACTCGTGAGATAATTTTCGGTATCCACTCAAAAATACTTGATATCCTCTCTTTCTATCAGCATGACCACCAAATAACCTGCATGTTGGTATGGAACAAGTGTTCTACATGTACATATATAAGTCAAGAAACTCACCAGAATGGGAACTTGGGAACTAGGTCCTCAAGGGCTCAATTCTAGTGAATATATAACTAGAGTGATGTCACTCATACAGCCCGACTATCCCAGTAGTGACAATGCTTAGAACAAAATAATCTGAGCCATTTTTTGTTAACCGTTTACCTAACGAATCTGCCATATCTGCACTAGTGATATACAAAAATTGCTATTCAAATTTTATTGTTTCATTTCTCTACTCCAAAACATAACTCATGACCTATTAATGGAACAAGCTTGATGAGCTCGTTCCAATGAGGGGCCACATGGTATAGTTGTGTTTTGATTTTCTGAAAATTGATATTTTTTCAATTGCTGAATTTGCAAATTACTTGGGCGGATGAGGCGGATTCGTTAGGTGAAGTGTTAATAAAGGGATGTGAAATTTAGGCAACAAGCCCAGTCGGATTCCACAGAATACAGATCGCATTTTGGAAAATATTCGCACTTTAAATTCCTACCGATGGGGGCACGGTGGTGTTGCGGTAACCGGTGGGATGGTTGCCCGGATGTTCAAGCCATACATTTGCTCAAAACTGTGCTCATATATTTTGCCTAATTTTCGATTTTCATCTCATATTTTTCATCTTTTGTAAATTGGATTGTGTTATATAGTGGACGGACAACAGATTGAATGGATTTATTCGGGGTATTTTTGAAATTGAAGATTGTAGTTTTCCAGTAAACACACAAACTGTCATGGCGGATTCAGTGCAGATACAGTTGGGTAGAACTAAAGTGCCGAAGGAACGCAAAACGTTGAAGGATATTAGACAGTTGAAGGAGAAGAGTGTTAGAATCAATGTGTTGGACAATTCAAAGGTAAAAGCTACTAACGTAATTAAACCAATTATTAGTACTTAAGGGAAAGATTCAATTTTGGCATGTGTGCCTTTTAGCGGGGACTTGTGTGAAGTTACATTGACAGACACTGAAACAGCTGATCTTAATTGTGATGGTTTGTTTATTGACGGAGTGAAATATGACTGCCGACGGGTGTTCTCAAAGACAGTCGTTGTTTCGATTTTACACCTCCCTGCATATATTACGGACGATGAAATTATTGATAAACTATTGTTTCGATTTAGTGTGAATGTCGTCTCGCCTGTGTATAAGAGAAATTATCCGGGTACTACAGTTGCCGACGGAACTCGTTATATGAGTTAAATTTCCAGAAATTGTTAAATCTTTGCCTTATTCAATGAAATTCCAAACAGCATCTGGTGCAGCTTATTCCAGAGTATTGCATGACAATCAGATAAAACTATGTTCAAAGTGTTTAGCCGATGATCATTTATTCAAAGACTGCCCAAAATTTATTTGTTTTTTGTGTAAGAAGCAGGGTCATTTTGCCAGAAAATGAATTTTCAAAACAGTGTAGTAAATGTAACAGTGACCCCTGTAAGTGTTTCACTGGGATTGTATCCACACCAAATGATGAGCTACGTGACCTAACAAATAATGCCATGGAATGTGGAACTTCTATGAGGGATGTGCCTTAGTAGGGGGTAGAGACTCGGCAGACTCAGGTTATTGACAATACTGATTCTAGAGATCTTAATTTGGATCATATTAATTTGACTGTTGTTGAGGAAAAAACTGAATCTATTGACAATAATTTGAAAAATGTTGACTCAAATTCAATTAGAAATACAGATTTAACCTTTTCTGTTTCAGGTGCTTCTGTTGAAAATATTGATGTTGAGGAAAATATTAACCTTGATGATATTAATGATGTAAAGTCAGTTTCTCTTTCAGATCCACCCAGTGAAAGTGATGTGGTTAACCCTGGGTCAGAGAATGACTCATCCGAACAAGAAAGTGGGACTTGTTTTCATAAAAAGAAGTCTCAGTCATTTGTTAGCAAGAGAAACCTTCAGTTTGTCCCTAATTTAAACAGTGCAAAATGTTCTAGGGGTGTTGATGAGGTTAAAACTACCCACTACTTGTTTTTTGTATATATATCCATGGATACGCACTGGACCTTTGGTTCCTTTATTATTATTGAGATGGTAATGATTGCTACTTTAAATGTTAATGGGTTAAAAAATGTAACCAAGTTTCAAAATGTTATTAACCAATGTAGTACTAATCACATTGATCTTTTGTGTATACAGGAAACATACTGGGATGAGAAATTTATATCTGGTTTCAAACATTTGTGGGAGTGGGAAATAATTTATAATAATTTTGATGGAAGTTCAAGGGGGGTGGCTATGTTTATTTCCAAAAAAAGTTCAGATCATATATCTGCAAGTAGTATTTTGAGGGATAGCAATGATAGATTTGTATCGGTGGATCTTTCCATCAATGATCAAATCTATATACTTTGCTCAGCTTATGCACCGAATGTTGATAAATACAAATCTGAGTTTTTAAATTTTATTGACAATAGTCTGGCAGGTAAAAATAACATTCTAAATGGAGATTTTAATACTTCTATTCACTCACTAGATAGACCCTCTGGTAAGACTGATGCTGCAGCCTGTCAAATTAAAAATATTTTGAATCATCTAAATTTGAATGATACATGGAGACATTTCAATCCTGAGAAAAGCAATATTCATGGCATAGAATTGCTTTAGACGTTGTGCAGAGAAGTAGAACTGATTACACATTTCGTTCGAATGAATTATTCCCTTTTATAAAATATTGTTTTATGAAAAACTGTAGCTGTACTTTGGCTCAATTGAGAAAGGACCTGGAATCTGGATTCTCAATAATTCTCTTTTAAAAAATAATGAATATATAGTAAGTATTAAAAATTTAATTTCTGAAAATTTGGCCTGTCCACTCTACATCAATGACTTTGTTTGGTGGGACAACTTGAAGTGGAAAATTAAAAAAAAATAGGTATATTTTTTCAGCTAAACTCAATGAGAAGATGAAAAGAGAAAAGTTGGAAATTCAAAAAGAATAGACAAATGGTTTAAGTAAAATTAAACCTAACCCTGATCTTGTATTCGAACTCAAATCAAAACTTTCAGTGTTTTAAGCTCATGAATGTCAAGGTGCCATTTCAAGGTCCAAAGCCCAGTGGGCTATAGAGTCTGATAGCAATACTGCCTACTTCCTAAGATTAGAAAAGTATAGACAATGTTTCAATGGGATATCTGAATAAGAAACAGAGGGAGGGGAAATTGTTTCCGACACTTTCGCAATTCTTGAGGAAGCAAAAAGTTATTTTGAAAAATTATATGACTCAGTATTAATGGAGAAAGTGAAAAAGCCTTGATTTCTTCAATAGATGTCTCAGTTTTGGAGAGTGATAGGAATACCTGTGAGGAGGAGATTTGTATGGAGGAAATAAGGAAGGCACTTTTTGCTATGCAGGGTGGGAAAACTCCTGGCCTTGATGGTCTTACTAGGGAATTTTATGTTTATTTCTGGGATAACCTAAAAGATATTTTGCTTAGACTTTTCCAGGAATGTTTTAGGAATGGAGAATTATCTAGATCGATGAAAAAGGGTGTTAGTACGTTGGTTTATAAAAAAAATGGTAATAAACAATCTCAATTCATACAGACCAATTAGTTTATTGCCAGTAGGTTATAAAATTTTAGCAAATGTTCTTGCAAACAGATTGAAAGAGGTTATTGGGTCACTAGTGTCTTTTGCTCAAACATGTTGTATTCCTGGTAGAGATCTGAGTGAGAGTGTTGCAAGTATTAAGGATATTATTAACTATGTTGAATGCAACAATCTGGAGGGAATTGTAGTGAAAATAGATCAATCTAAAGCATTTGATAGGGTGTCACATGAATATTTATACCATGTTCTAGAAAAATTTGGATTTGGGGGAAATCTTCACTGACTGGATAAAAATTCTATATTCTGGGGCCCAATCTTGTATCAAAATTAATGGCCATGTGTCTAGTTTGTTTGATGTAAAAAGATCTGTAAGGCAGGGGTGTCCACTCTCGGCAATGCTGTATGTTTTGTCTGCTGAACCACTGGCAAATCTAATAAGTGCCCAAATATTAAAGGGTTGTCCATACCAAATTCAGAAATTAATTCTAAACTTTATGAGCATGAAGATGATACCGAATTAACACTCCGTGATAAGAACTCTATCATGGAAACCTGCCAAATTTTGAATTGTTATTTCGAAGGATCTGGTTCAGTTGTCAACATTGAAAAATCTGAATTTCTTCCCATTGGAATGGAGAAATTTGGAAACATTGATGATGTACCTTTGAGATGTGTTGATGATTGTTTACAAATACTCGGGGTTTATCTTGGCCCAAACAGAAGTCAATGTAATTCTTTGATTGGGAGCCAAATATTCAGGCCATTTCAAGGATTCTGAATTTGTGGTTTCAGAGGAATTTGACGCTCAAAGGTAGAGCGGTTGTCATTCACTCTTTGTTGCTTTTTAAAATTTGGTATTTACTGAATATTGTTACTATTCCTAATGGGTATTTAGAAGTTCTAAAAAAGAAATTGTCATTTTTATGGAATAATGGAAAGGTTTTAATAAAGTATACATCTGTTAAATCTTTTGGGGAAGGAGGGTTAAACATACCTGATATCGGATTAAAAATGTTGGCCTTGAGGGCTAAATGGATTAAAAAACTAGAGTTCAGTAACTTCCCTTGGGCACATTTTTTCAAATTTTATATTTCGAAATACAAAGGATTAAATCTTGGAATTGGAATTTTTAATTTCAATTTAGAAGAAACGTGTTTGAAATCAATGGATGAATTTTATGGTGAGGTCCTGCTTTCCTGGAAATTATTAAAGGAGTCTAGAAGAGTTGAGTTTGATCATGACATTCATCCTAGTGAACAATGTTTATTTGATAATCCTAAAGTTCTGTATTTAGATTCAGCAGTATTCTTCAGAGAATTTGTAGAAGCAGGGCTAATTAAATTTAAAGATATATTTTATGAAGTTATTCCTGGATTTATGCTAAATAACGCTATTGTTGAAATAGTACATTCGAGTAGTCCAAATGTACCAGTCAAAACTATTTTGTCACATATTTTAAAATCTTGCATTAAAGAGATTTTCTGTATTGAATCAAATATTAGTGATGCAGAAGTTAGTAGACCAATATATTCCAAAAGAAAATGATTTCTCAATTCAAATGATTTGCAGTTATCAATAGAATATTTGACTACCTCCCAGGCTTATAAATTATTAGAAAAAATAACAGAGTCCCCCCCTCCCCCCCTCCCCCCTCCCCCCCCCCCCCACTTGTTTGTTGCACTGGGTCAAGTCTGTTTTCAACCTGAATTTTAAGACTATTTGAAAGTCAATGCATAATAAACGGAAGTCACCTGATATGGTAGATTTAGACTTTAAAATTGTTAACAATGTTATATTTACTAGATCTCTTTTATTCAAATGTGATCTTATTTCTGATTCATTGTGTGACCTTTGTAAAACTGTTCCCGAGAGTTTAGAACATTTATATTTAGACTGACCACTGTTACATGATCTCCAAAGGCTTTGTAGGGAGTGTTTAGATATTTTGTTTATACATTCTGAGCCACTGGCAGATAGGTCTTTCAGAGAATTACTGTTGTTTGGAATAAACACGGGACGCGAGAATAGGGTTAACACTATCAATATTGTTTTGAGCTCTTACAGACTTGCTATATTTAGACGAAGGAATTTCTACAATCTTGAAGAGAAACTTTTACACCCAAATAAGATATTTTTAGCAATTTTTATGAATCAAATGAATTATATCAAAAAGCATTTTGAAATGTTAAATCAAAACTGGAAATTTGATGAATTGTTTCTTTATCATAACAGTTTATTATATTTACGAGGTAATTCTCTGAAAATGAATATTTAAATGTAATTTAAAATATTTGAAGCTCGAATTGGGTGTGATAATTTTCCTTCGAGAGACCGAGACTGCACTTTCACGGTGGTTGCTTTAAAATTTCATTTCACCCGAGGGATCCCGTATCTGGGATTTTTATAGATCATCTAGTTATGTATTCGGAAAATATTTAGGGAGTTCTACATGGAAATTTAAGAATTAGACCTTTGGTGGTCAATATTCTTCCAATTCCCAAATCGCAACAATAGTCATCACAGATAATGGGTAACTTCAGCCCAGTCAGTGGGGTATTTTATAACCTATGGTGAGTGATGAGGTCTCATTTCATTAAATATGTTGTGTTCTCAGAAAAAAACGGTTAACACAAGATATATTTAAAAAAAAATGCCCAAATTTTCTTTATTACAACTTGATGGAAAGAGCTGCTATTCATCATAAGGGACAGGACTTCCATTCAATATTTCACTGTGCAAAGGGAGTTAATTTCAGACAAGTATTGTTTGAAACATTTGGCGCTTACAATTCACATCCAGAGAAAACTGGTTCTTAATTAAATCATTTAAAGGATGGATTATTGTCTTTGTTAACGCCCTACATTTATTGGGTAATGATGGGTCTAATGTTTTAGATTCAGGAATACTTGTTCTTTTCGATGATTTCCTTTTATACATTATTAATTACAGGCTAGAAATCATTCGCCCTCTACATGCTTCTTGTTTTGCGGTTGTATTTCAAAATGCATGTGCTTTAAGTTCTTTCATATCCATCAAAACACTTGTATTATAACAACTGATAAATATAAATATTTTACATACATTCAAGTTTGGGATAGGGAGTTTTTGCTGATTGTAAAATTAACACGTCAGTTTTACATTCAAGCGGTTGGGAACATGTGCCAGTGTGTGAATGAGTGAGAGTGATGATCATTTGTTAGCGTGGATCATATGCTTATTACATACGGATTTATCTATATATTGTACAAAGTTTCATTGTAAAAATTTATTGAGTTTTATGAGGGCAAAAAAAAAAAAAAAAAAAAAAAAAAAAACGTTCTCGTCCGATCACCAAAGTTAAGCAACATCGAGCCCGGTTAGTCCTCGGATGGGTGACCGTCTGAGCGATCGATTCGGACGCCCGCGTTGTGTCCATGGATAAGGCACTTAACCCCGACTGTCCACATGGTGGCACGATGACGCCGTGTACTAAGGCGTACTGCACGTCGATGGTGCCTATGTCTTCAACCAATCTAACCCTGCCTGTGCTGCAGTGAGGAGTTACGATGTTGGAGAGCTGGCAGCTACTCGTCGTTGCTCGGTGGTTCTCTCTGGGTACTCCGGCTTCCTCCACCCGCAAAACTGTCACGGTCATGATTAGACATCGTGCATAAGTATGTGACCTTAAACACCAATAAATAAATAAATAAAACAAATATATACATGTTCCCTCCACGTGAGAACCCATGGAAGTGAAGCAGTGCTTGTTTTCCGTGGTAAAAATGTATCCAGTTGAGCAGTTGCAATTTGAGATTATTAGTTAAACAAAAATGGGACATATAGGAATATCAGGGTATTCCTTGATCACTTTTCGAGTACTTGCTGGAGGGTGGATCATTTTGACTGGCGACGAAATGCTGTGGCGTTTTACGCTGTCGGAATGGGTAGAGGCCCACTCCTTCCAGTATATTTCATAACATTACCGTCTTATGGAAGAGCATTAATTTCTTTGTTCCTTTCTATTGGGGTTGAACGACACTTGACAGCCAGTGTCACCTCGTATCGGGCAGTTTTAAATGTGGAGGAAGCCGGGTAACCAGGAGAGAACCGCCAAGAAGTGGTGAGCAAATGTTAGACCCCTTCCCAACGTAATATCTTCGCACAAGCAAGGTCAGCATTGGTGAAAGACACGGGCACCATTGACGTGCAGTACGTGTAGGTACACATCGACACCGTGCCCCCACATGGGCAATCAGGGTTGAGTGCCTTGTCCAAGGACAACGCAGTTACCCCTGGCGGGGATCGAGTTTACAGTACACACAGCCACCGCGTTCCCAGCTCATTACAGAAGCTGCAATCTTCCAGGTCGTCTGCCCTCAGATTTACATTAAGAATGTCAGGCCTGGAGTCAAATTCGGCAAGGAGCTCGACGTCGCTTTGGCTTGGAACCAGTCTAGCCATTAACTAGGCCAGTGCATGTTTGGATGAACTCGTCTGGAATATTTCAGTTGATCGGAATAATTCCGAACGATTTAATCTAAATACCACAAACATTCATTTTATGTGCATCAACGCAAGAAATATTTCAAAATCGCGACTTCATTTGACTGAATCTTGAATGACATGAAAACAATTCAGACATTCATGCTTACCAAGTTCAGTACAGTCGCCGTGACTGATCATATTCCACGCGCGGACATTGAGGTCCACACGTGTTTACCAGGTAACTTAAATCTTCAACAAAATTTTAATTAATGAAGCCCCCGGTGGTATCCTGTGCTTCTTTAATTAAATTTTTAATGATTATTTCTATAATTAGTGTTTGGAATCTATTATTGCGTCCGTGGAAATATTGCCCACCCCTGGAAGCTACCAGTCCACGGCAGCCGTACTGCAATTAGTCACACTCCTGACTTGTTTTATGATTACGCTTTCATAGTTCCAAAGGAGCACGAAGAATATTTATCTTTCAAGTCGAGACATCACATTATATCAATGGCCAACTCCACGAAGTTTCAGACAACCCATCACAGTCGTTTTTTTAGATTTTTAGAATTAGACTGGTGGTCTTATTTATTGGTGTTTAAGGTCACATTTCTGCACAATGGTCAAGAAGGAATGCAGCATTGAGATAAAATCAAGTTTAGTCAATCGTTTTTACCCATGTTGCCCATTTTCGAGGATTTTCCCAAGCACTGGCGACTGGACCCTATTTTACCAGTAAAACGGTGATTGCTTACCACAGTAAACTTAGCACTGCTGTACTTCACGGGGTTTCACGAGGCATTCTTGCTTAAATGGAAAATGAAACGGGTCCTCTTAAAATAGGGCCGTCTGATAGGGTACCATATCCCGGATAATCAAATCGCAGCACTGTTGATCGCGACGGAGGTATACCAATTGGTGTTTATGGTCACACACTTCTGCAAAATGGCTAATCGACTAAAACGACGCAACATGGAGATCAAGTTAAGATTTTTCATTCGTTTATACCAATGTTGCCCATTTTAGGACTTCCACCCAAGCATGTTGGCTGTCCTATTTTACCATTAAAACAGCTTGCATGCCACGCTAAGCAAGCACTGCTTTACTTCCAGGGGTTCCCACGAGATCGCGAGAGATATGAAGTAAAGTTTATCTATCCAATCGTTTAAACCTACCTGATTCCCACTTCAGGACTTACACACCAGACGCTGGTTCGGATCCTATTTTACCAGTGAATCGACTTACCACAGTAAACAAGCACTGCTCCATTTCCAGGGATCCCCACGGTGAAGGTTTAGTAATAATTTAGTCCCAACGGTCACATGGGGTTGTTTATCAAACATCCTCGCGGGTCCGTTTCATTAAATTGGTAATGATCCTCTATTATTGTTTGCTAACTAATACAAATGTATACGTATAAACGTATACGAATCGGGTTGAAAGGTTAGTTTGAACTCGTTGACTGGATGAACTGCGTTGAAAGAGTTAATTACGAGTTTCAATTTTAAATAAAAAAAAGCGGATATTGTTTGAAAACGCATGTCTGGAACAGAAAGAAACATTCATATCCACGTACATGTAGGTTCTATTGCACCCTTCCACTGCAACTTTAGTTCTTGTTCTAAAACACATTTAACTTTCAAAATCGGGTGTGGAGGGGGGGGGGGGGGGGGGGCGTAACGTCGGAATACAACCAATGCCACAAGAGGACTTCTACACTTCAATCATCGAAAGTTTGTAAATTAATTAGGGAATGAGTAAAAAATGTACTGCCCAAAGGATGCAGATCCAAAAAACAACTTTACATTTTGGGTCAACAAAGCTGAAATTCCAACGAGGCAATCCACTATTCCAACTTCACCACAGAAAAAGATGCAGTAATATTTTTGTACCCAACTTTTCTACTAATGGTTTTGCCTAGGCTTTTGATGTGTGGAACTAATCTCGCAAGGCAACCTTTCTGCGAATCCACAATTATCTTTCACAAGCCCTCTTGATTTTTTCAAGCTAAAAGTTTACCAGCTTCAAAAACAGCATTAAATTAGTTAATTTCTCCAGAGATGAATAATAACTGCCAAATTCTTGAAATATAATGTATTACACACTCTGAAAGCCACAAATTCGTACTCTGCACACAATTTTTCCTTAAAAAAGCAGCAAATCTTTACCATCAGACAGCTTACAAGACAAATCTCAAAATACAAGTGATGTTCACATCTTGTAGATCCAGCGGAAATAATTGATGATTTTCAACCAATCCACCCTTAGAAACCAGAAACGTGGCAGTTTTTAATACATCCTGCCCATCGCGTTTCGATCCCTGGGGGTAGCGGTTAAAGGTTTCCGCTTTCATACAGAACAAACACATGCCAACAATTGTCACGAGAACGTTACACAAGAAATGGAAATGAAAACTAGTCAAGATGGCAGAATGTTATTCCAAACCACAATCCAGTACCATCTCTGGCCATCACTGAAATTCCGCAGAACGAAAGTAGAAAAAAAACCATTTTAAATGATCTCTTGACAATCACCATACTCAGCCACAGGGTCTATACAAAATAGTTCTCCAGTAAATGTGTTAAGTCCTTTGAAACCAAAAATGCATTATTTGGCAGCAAAGAGACACCATTTGGCAGCAAACATACAGCATTTGCCAGCAATACAGCATTTGACAGAAAAAATATACTTCCGGTAGGTCTGAAAGCTTTGTGGTTTATTATTTCCGTGCGTTGCATTCAATAAAATCGCTGTCTGGCGACAGGAGAGACTGAATTCACGCCTCTCAAGTAATCTATAGATAACATGTGAGTGATCATGGCCCTTGTAGAAGTCAACTGAAGTAACAGTATCCATTTTATCAGATTCTTATTGAAACATTAGTTAAATCTTTATTTTGCTTAACACTCTACAATGATGTCAAACGATCAAAATTTCAAGTAACAAATGTTTCCTATAATGCAACTTGAAATTTAACTAATTCTGCCTTGTTTTACAGAGCTCAATGAGCTGTCAAAGAAGACTGAATTAATTAAATTGCTAGTACAATTATGGGTAAATTTGCAGGTTGAAATTCAATATTTTGTCACCCGTGTGCAGGGAGTTATTTTATAAGCCTTCTGGAAGGTAAATTTGTTACTAGCTCATTTGGGGTGAATAAACGACGAGTAAATAATCCTGAAATAATCTGATAAACGTGGATAGCCTTTGTTTTATTTATTAGTAGTTTTTATTGTCAATGTTTTATCATTTGTGGTCTTTTCTGCAACTAACATACTTCAGACCCAGGCAATACTAAATTAAAATATTTTATACAGTGCAACAAGGTCCACCTGCTATGCTTTAGCATGCTCAACATTAAAAGGTTCCGCCTTGTTCTCGTTTACCATCAGATTCTTTTTGGCACTAAAATCTTTCAACAATTTGCACGGTTGACCAATACTTCTGCACCTAGGGACCAAATGGAGGCATTTGAAAATTTTAAATTAAGTATACTACACGCAGTGTACGCAGAGGGTTACTGAAAATATGTCTACATACTTTCTTGGGCTTTTATTGTGTAAGTATTTTCAGGAATGTTTCAAAGCCAATTTTGAGAACTTGTTCGTATCAATTGAAATGAAAACAAATAACATTGAATTTATATATTTATTGGTGTTTAATTGGAAGAGTGCTGGAAGCCCATATTTGGGATTTATTCTGACGTACAGGTACCACAACGCAAAGGTTCCATATTTTGTGGATGTGCTTAATATTTCTGAAGTGAATTTTAGTCTGAATTTGCCTTGTTATAGATAAATGAACAAATTTTTATGACCAAAAATAATTTAGCACCACGAGTTAAGGTCACATTTCTGCACAATGGCTAATTGTGACCACAAAAGTCCAGCCAGCCGTTTATACCCATGTTACCCATTTAGAGGACTTCTACTTCAGGCATTGATATCGGGTCCAACTTTACCAGTACACCAAAGCTTGTTTTCCAAATAAACCAACACTGCTTCACTTTCCGGGGTTCCCACGAAGAGAAACACACCCGCAAACAAACCAAACAGGTTGCTCCGCCCGTTTTCAACATGTAGCATTAGAATGTTTTGCATTTCCTGGGGAGCACCACGGTGATAACACCGAATTACATTTTAAAACTCACCCGAGTAATTTCCTTGATTCAAACGCCAGTCCTGTCGTTTCCTAACTGGGGAGTTCAGGCTAGGATACTTCAATCTTCAGTGTCGTTCATTCCTCTTCCTGGAATTTTACCAATACGAGTCTTGTGAAACCTTCTTCCTATATTCTAAAACTTTACAAATGGTGTGTGTGTGTGCGTGTGTGTGTGTGGGTGTATGGATGGGGGTGTGGGTGGGTGAGGGAGTGTGATGGGTACTCCTAGTAAGTGGATAATTCACGCTTTCTGATGCAGAGGTGCATTTGGAAGATGCTTACTCGATGGCAGCTAGCAAATATATTTTTGAATTTCACTTTCTTGGCTTCCAGAACGGCTGTGCTTACGTTTTCGTTCCATTGTGGGAGTAAACGTTTTGCAATCAGGAATTTTAAATTTGAAAGGCATTGTTTTACAGAGAGTTGGTCAATATATTTATTGGTGCTTCAAGATCATATTTTTTCACAATGACCTCATATTTTATTTATTGGTGTTTAAGGACACATTTTTCATAATGGCTAATCATGACATCAACTCAAGACCAGGGGTGAGTTAAGCCATGTTGCCCATTTTAGAGAGGGTTTGCACCTCCCAAACATTGGTGACTGGGGCATATTTTACCAGTAAAACAGCCTGTTTACCGCAATGAACAGGCACTGCTTCACTTCTCAAGGTTCCGGCGGGGACACAATGGACAATAGTGACCCCCAATATTGAGATAAAGTAAGTTTGGTCAATCGTTTAAACACATGTTGGCCATTTTAGACTAATACCAAACCTTGGGTGACCGTGTCCTATTTTATCAGTTAAACAGGGCATGGTTGGCATGTTTACCCATGATAGTGAAACCAGCACTGTTCACTTCCGGGGGTTCCCACACGGGGGTGGTGGATACAGCCATTTTTTTCTGTTGCGGTTTTAACACTCAGCCAGGTTTGCCTCGTGTCTGACAGTTCTACGGATGGAGGAAGCCGGTGTACCCGTATATGACCACCGAACGATGGCGATTAACTCAGCCTTCCCAATGTACTAACTCCGCACGAGCAGCGTTAGCATTTTTAGACAAGTTTACCATTGACGTGCAGTACGCATTAGTACAGAGCAACCGTGCCCCCAGGGGGGCAATCGGGATTAACTCATTGCACGCTGCTGGCGAATATTCCTGCCCACAAGAAATCCCTTGCCACTAAAATAAGTATAGTTTGGGTACTTTTAACTAATTTTCCTTGTGAATTTCACTTTGACAAATGATATCTAGTTAAATGTACATGAGGTTTTCAAATCTAGTCATGGCTGCTTCACAGCAGCCATGACGAGATTTGATAACTTCGAGTTAACAGCCTTGCCCAAGGGTTAGACAAAGGGTTACAAAATGAAGGTAAATTTCTTGATCTGTAGATGGTCCTAAAATCCAAAATAGAATGAACGTACTAACCTTTCAACACTAGAATGCCAAGCATTAACTTTTTTCAGGAACACAGCACAGAACCACCGAACTGTCACGGGATTTCCAGTCTGCCGTATGTTCATTGGATCAGACAATGAAAAAAAATTACAAATGTTTACCAGATTGCTGATTGTAAGCTTTGTAATCAATTTTACAAACACGCCTCTTCTACCAAAAACCCCATCTACAGCAACAAAAAAAAACGTGAAAGATGAAAACCTGTTCCGCACATATGAACGGAACGGAGATCGTTGGACTATATTTAAATAGAAGCGAAATTATCTCATGAATTTTCTACCAATCGTGCTCTATAATTACAATTTGAATTGTTGGCCATAGATAAACATCGTCCCCCGAGTTCCAATGTGTTCTAGGTGCCACTAGGAAGATAGAACACAGACCTCGGGGGACGAAATAGTAACAGGTTCTCCTCGCAAATTTGGTGGGCAATAAAATGGGTTCTTCTGTTTGATAGTCATCAAATGAATTGCTGAGTGTCCTTAATTGCTTTTATAGACGTGAAGTTGTGTAATGAACACAGAACGACACATGTGTGGGAATGGGTGAATCGATGTGGCACTTGTGCCATCACGGATGGATGAAACTCGAGGCTCACAGCTTCATTTTATCCTTCCGCGCTAGTGCTCTTGCCATATCGATTTACTCATTCACACACGCGTATCGTTCAGTGTATTTGTCACTACTACTACCCAATTCACAGAAAACACTCTGAAGCGATGTTTATTGAACAGTTTGTAAAAATATGTTGCATGAGTTAACCTTTGGGTCGTCATACAGCTACAACTTATTGCTTTGAAAAAATACCTTCCAGTGTATTCTTTCAGCAAAAACTAAATCCGCCGGATTAGTAGCCCCGACCGTGCGACGTAAAATTGTATTACAGTGCATATCATGCGAGTTCAAAACTTGAATTTCCAGCTGGACGGATCAGTAACATGGAATCCGACTTTCCAATCATATAATGTATTTACATAAGGTGTTGACTAAGAGCAAGACTGGTTTCAAACCATAACAGCTTCGCATTCTAGATACCAGCTGACTGGTGTCTTGCAAGCTTGTACGGACAACCGCCATAGACCCACAGAATGGAATCTGCGCACAGTATCCGACTTGAATGAAGTGAAAAAACTGTTCATTCTGCCAACAGGCTTCACTGTTCCAATTGAAGGCTAGTAGCTGAAGTGTCCTTTTACTTTTTTGCCTCTGAGGGAAGTCCATCTGTGGTTTTTTTTATTGTAATCCACTCTCCACACACCCGCAATGCACACATGATTTGGAGGTACACCGCCATTGAGTGGAAAACCTATATAATTTTGCTCATTTTCAAAAGCTATTAGGGGTCTAACAAAGTTATAATGTAATTGACCTTTCGTCAAGTAGATGTATCAAATGCAATAGCTTACTCAACGTCCAATTAGTCGGGGGCGTGGCGAGGGGGTGGGCGTGAAGCGTACTATTGAATCAACTCTTCTCCTGCAGAAAATAATGGTTAAAACCATACCGCGAGTTTTAGTTGTTTTAACCACTACCTGTGAATTTCTACATGCTCTTGACATCGAACATATGCTGTACCCTTGTGTTCGAAATTTAAGACCTTTGGGTTGTCGAGTTGGAAATCGGCTCTTGAATGTAACAATGTTACATCTGCAATGCTTCAGCATTGCAGCTGGCGCCCTATTGTACTCACGGAACGAAATGTGATCTCAGAAAATTTCGTGAAATGTGGTTAAAAAGTCACTTAATGTCCGTTACAAACGGTCGCAACTAGAGATAAAAATGCCATAAAATCTAGTCCAGGGCATGACATTTCAAACAATGGTGGATTAAAGCGGGCCATCCACACTCAATATGATTGTCAATATAATTGTCAATAATTTATATTGACAATCTTATTGATCATGAATGGGCGATATTGAAGACTTGATCAATGTATTGAAGAATATCAGAGAGCTCGAATATTTATTGACGTATTGTCAATAATATTGATGTGCATTTTTGTCACATCAATTGTATTGGTCAATATTTCATTCTTGTCAAAAACACAGAGCCATCAACATGGCAAAATCAATCAAAGATTGATCAATCAATCCTATGATTGTTGAATCAGAAATGAAAAATATTGATCAAAATGATAGTGCAGTTGAGGGCAAACATTATATTGTCAATAATATTGAGTCAATAATATTGACAATTATATTGACTGTGGATGGGCCGCTTAAGACAAAATTTCCAACCAATGAAAATTTTTGCCAGGACTGGAGGAAGACACTCCCAAACACACCATCGCCACGTTACGGTTCTTGATTTAAATATTAATCTCGCATGCTGTTGGCCACAAATAATTTTCTTATCACTTTATTCTTACCTCGTTCACAAGTGTATGGTTTAAAACAGATCTATAGCTTTCTTGGAAATGTGACCATGTTTCCCAACTGTCCAACGCAACATCTATCATCAGGAAATTCGAGCACATGCAGTCTTCTCCCAAGCTGTCAACCGGTCATTTCTTCTGGATAGAGTAAGCAACTGCAACATTTTCACATAGATACATTAATACATACTGGCGTAATTCCACCAGAAGTGATACAGAAACATTGTTTTAAGCTCTCGGTATTGGCACTTAATTACACAAGTTACCGATGTTGTTCAGCAGTTGCTGTGGGTCATTGTGCGGATTTTTGTTATGAGAGCAAGTTTTCACCCGAGCGGCCATTTTAGTCAAGTGCATGCCTGAATTACGACAACCTACAACAACTACGAGGCTAGGCGAATGTCTCATGTATCGGTCTCGAAATAAATTGCCGATATTTGTACTATGGTGTTTTAGTGAAGTAGCTTCGAGCTGCTTAGATTCTAAACAAAAATAACATTAATTTTTCTATGAGGTATTTTGTTGCTTTTTATTGGAGAGTGCGTATGGGACCTCTTCAATGAATAGTGACAAAAATTCATTTGAACGCAACATGTGAAGCAAACTCCAATAGGAATTTATATTTCGGCATCAGCACTTCAATCAAGCCAAGATTTAATCTTTGGTCAATTACTGGTGTAAAGTCACACGATTTTATGGCCATTTGACCGCAACATAGGCCTAAAGTGAAGTTATGCCAAAAGTTTATACATAGGTTGCCCACATGGACTTCCATCTAGGCGTTGGTTACCGGGACCTACTTTAACAGTAGAAACAACTTATCACAGTAAACAAACTGCTCAATTTCTCGTTCTTCCCACGGTGGACATGAGGGTAATATAAAAGAAAAGCGTCTCATCAGCTGTTCAAAAAAACAACATTAAGCTATTTATTGATTGGTGTTTAAGGTTACGTATTTCTGCACTTATCTGGCTAATCGTGACCGTAACAGATACAGTTTAGTCAATCGTTTATACCCATATACATGTTGCCCATTTTAGAGAGTAGTTCCTCCCGACATTGGTTACCGGGCTGCCTATTCCACCAGTAACTACGGCATATTTACCACAGTAAATACGCTCAGCTTTACTTCCCGGGGATCCTACAGGGGAAGCTAATTATTGGTGTTTAAGGTCACACTTATGCACAATGGCTACTCGCGACTGTGACAGTTTTACGGGTGGAGGAAGGCGGAGTATCCGCGGAGAACCACCGAGCAACGACGAGCAACTGTCAGCTCCTCCACATTCTGACTGTTCAAGCTCCGTTCAAGCAGGCTTACAGTGGTTTTAGACATGTGCGCCATCGACATGCTGTACGCCTTAATACACAGCGACATCGTGCCCCATGTAGGCAACAGAGATAAAGTGCCTTGCCCAAGGACACAACGCGGGTCGTCCCGGGCGGAGATCGAACTTGGTATCTCTAGTATGGAAGTCCAACAGTCTACCCCTGAGCCACTACGTTCTGGGGACGCTTATTACACGTGGCATTAAGCCACAACGTGTGTTCGACTCTGCAACATATGCACATCCGCTCACCAGCTAAAAGTATTACCATCTTATTCCATAGAACAGAATCCTGCAGTAATTATTTCAACATGAAGGTATTCAATTTTTCTGTTGAGCTCACATTGAACGATTCGGTAATGATGGTCAAAGTCTGTGCTGATTTTTTAATGTGAAGACCATACTTGTTGGTCGTTAAGGTCATTTCTGCACAATGGCTAATTATGACCGAAACATGGATTTCCAATTTCGTCATTTTAGACTTTCAAGGGAGGACTGGGCAAAAAAAAAGTTGCCTGGAAATGAACCAAGGCCGAACCCGGACCCGGAGAAAATTTGTTTTTTCGAACTGAACGAACGCTGTTTCATCGCATCTGAGTGATAAATGGCAGTTCACACAAGACATTTCGATGGCATTTTTGTATCATATTCATCACTCCTTCACCAAGAATGGTATCAAAATGGAGTGGGGGTGCGGGCACCCATAGGGCCGACCATAGTTCGGCCTATGGTCGTCCCATTGGGAGACAATTTTGATCTTCCCAAAACTAACATTTCTTGCATCTGGGAGATCAGTAAGAGTGCAAGACTGCTGGCATGTCGAAATGTTCTTTATGTGGTCCACAAAGAGCATCTTAATGTACCAGCATTTTGAGCAATCCGATCCATTTCACACGGGCGTTTTCACGAGATCTCACACACCAACACCTGTTGGGATGCATCAATATTGGGGGGGGGGGGGGGGGCAAGGATCACCAGTTATGGGACTCCACAGGTGGACCATACAGCCAATCCACCTCTGAAGACTTCTGAAGGCATTGTTATTTATTGGTGTTTAAGGTCACATTTTGGCACAATGGCTAATCATGACCACAACATGAGGATTAACTCAACACGGGGAGGCGTTAAGCCACGTTGCCCATTTTAGAGGGTTTGCATCTCCCAAACATTGGTGACTGGTCCTATTTTACCAGTAAAACAGCCATTTTACCACGGTGAACAGGCACTGCTTCACTTACCGGGGTTGCCGCGAGGAAAGGCAATAGTTACTGGGTCCCGTTTTACCAGGAAAACGACCTGGTTGCCACGGTGAACAAGCACTGCATCACTTCTCAGGTTACCACCAGAATGTAAAGACCCAAAGCGTTACCAACTAGTTGGAAGATTAGCTGTCACGAACCTATGTACAATCGGTCAAATTTCGCGATAGTGCATTGTCTTGATATCCAATGCTTGTTTTTAATCAACCAAGAAGCCCATTTTATGAAAATAAAGGTAACGTAAGGTTCAAAGGTGTTTTAAAATGTCAACGGCTCAGTGTGGCATCTCTTTGTCACCAAGCCCAACTACCAACGTCAAGGTAGATGCCTTCAGTTGGGTTTCTTTTTTTCTAACTGATGACGTCATGATTAGCAGCCTTTGATAGCAGGTCGTATTTTACAACTCATTTGTTTCAAAGTGAGAAGTGGGGCATTTTCTTTAAACCGGCAAAAGATATTTTAAATTATTCAGTTAACCATTTAGATTTAATGCTTATGAATAAAATGGGGGAAGGTTTGTAATTGGTTTACTTAGTTTATCATAAAATACGGAACTATCGTTTATATCCCATCTTACAAAACGTATGACGTCAGAAGTCTGCGTTGACGTAAGATTGTGAGAGGTGCTTTCACAAATGTGATTTTTTTTATTATTTTTATTAACGGTTCATCGAATTACCAAGAGCGGACGACATTCCTTTATAACTAATTTTTGCCTCGAAAACAGCTTATGCCACCTATCTGGAACGAGCTCGTCGATCTCGTTCCAAAGAGGGTTATAAGCAGTTTTTGAGGCAAAAATCGAAATACAATTTAATCGACAGTTTTAGTGAATACCGTAACGTTAGATCAAGTATTAAATTATACATCTAATCAAAATCACAACTTCGTCACGATTTGATATAAAATGTCTACATTGTTCACCAAAATCGGTCTAAGCCTCGAGAAACCTCGGCTCAGGTCGATTTAAATTACTCAGAAATTTCATTTCGAATCGTGACTCAATAAAGAACCTCTACTTATGCCATATTAATATACCTAAGCCGGCTAGTTTCAAAGAAGCGACCTTCGAAATATTTTTTTTCAAACCTCACTAGTTTAGATACGTGTGGACACTCCATTCCAACATGGATGCCAGGAACGTGAATTCTGGTAGAAACCACCTATGAAAAGCATCGTCGAGCGCCATTAGCGGCAAGTGACGAAACTTTTCATCGGTAGTTTTTAATCGTTAACCCGATAATCTCAGCCCTCACACGAAATCATAAATATACCATTGCCTAGCTTGTGTGGGGCAAGCGTTGAATTTCGTTGATAGAAATACCAAGTTAATTCCGTTGGCATATCGTCCCTTGAGTGCAACAGGGCGACATCGGCAATGCTAATGCTAAAGCTAAAGCATTGCAGATAGCGGTTTGTTGCACTCATCGGACGATATTTTGTTGCCGCTCAAATTCAAATTGGAAACCGATGATTTAACTCCAGTTTCAAATAGTTTTAAACAGTAGTGGACGTTATGTTCGTGCATTATTTAGTGGGGGTATTCATTTTCAACAGACATCCGATGCCTTATCATTTGTCTTTTTTATAGTCTACTTTTTACTGCAGACATTCGTTGTGCCCTTTTGGTAGAATGGAAGCAGTCTATTCTACCGGACAAACATTTTAACTCTTTCCAGTTCCAAAGTTAAAAATGCCTTCAAAGAGTTGAGATAGCTTTATGAAATTGTCTTGACGTATTACGAACCTGTTGCTATCGGTGGCTAACTGAGCAATTCCAGTCAAACAGTCAAAGCGAAAAAGAACCTTGAACGAGAACACTGAACAAGACCTCGTGCAAGTAAGAAAAACATATGTAATAGTTGGAGATCATGTGTCTGCGATAGAGCATCCAGTTATAATAAAAAAATTTCAGATCATTTCTTTAAACATTTGGCCAAATGATCTCCATTTTTGGCCTGGATTAGAAAAAAATTATATCGTACATTTCCATTTACAATTCAGTTGATGTCCGTGAAGTGTTTGAATACTTTAACCCTTTAACAACGTAGACAATATCAAAATTTGTCATTTTAATTTTTTTTTAAATTTTTCCAAAAATTTCAACCAAACCATTTCATATAACCCCTCATTGGGACGAGCTCGTTCCAAAGAGGGATTAAATGATATGGTTTTGTTGAAAATCTTTAAAAAATTTTTAGCTGCTGAATTAGCATATTACGCGGGCGGATGTGGCCGATTCGTTAAGAGTTTCAATAACACCGATCAAATAGTGTGTTATCAAAACATTACTGGAATGTTATGGTTTTGGGGGAATGTCACCGTTTGTATTAATGATAGAATCAATTTGTCGCTGGAGGAACTGATTCACAACACAACGGACAACTTCAACGCTTTTAGTACAAAGCCACATAGAGCGGCAACGAATACCATGAATTACAGATGCAAGTTTCATTTATCAGATACAATTATCTGCGATGAAAAGGTGCGAAAGAGCTCTTTCCCAAATCATGTCAGTTAACAGAATGTGACAAATGATCTAATAAAATGTTTTTGTATCTTAAGGTTTAATGGCTGCAATAGAAAGCAACAAAATACAGAATGATAACAGGAAAGGGGAGGGGGTGGGTGGAGACGGAATATAATATTTAAATGGGTAATATTAAGATTTGCAGTTGGGCAGCTGCCTTTGAATTTCGATCCTTCAAACGGAATACCATAAATTTTACTATTATGTCCAATTATCCTCCTTTGACACTGGCGCAAAAACTCCATAAACACAAGTCGCAAAATGTTCCAAATAGACAACGAATAAGATGTCAACAGAAGGTTGAATGTTTGGATGATAAGTTGAAGGATCGATATTCAATTCTATTAGAAAATATATTAACCCTCACCGTGCTGAGCATCTTCAGGCAGTAATTACTGTAGGAAGAATTGTTATGTCATTTCATTTGTTTTGTTTTTTATAAATTTTAATTTTATAAAAAATATTTTTTAGATTTATTATTTATTGGTAATTAAGTTCACAATTTTGCAAAATCCAATTTTAGAGAGGGGTTGCACCTCCCAAGCATTGGTGACTGGTCCTATTTTACCAGTAAAACAGAGCCTGTTTACTGCAGTGACAGGCAAAGCTACACTTCCCGGGGTTCTCGCGAGAATTCTTTTGGAAAGTGGGGTAGAATAATGTCAGTGGACAGATTTACCTGAAGAAACCTCCAAGTATGGCTTACAATTTTTTCAGTTTTAAAACAATACTGATGGAAAAAATGAATGATTCTATCTATATTGGGTGAGGTAACCCTTCCGCCCCCATACAGCCACAAACTGACATTGCTTTGCAAAAGTTGGCCCCGATGTATTCTTCGATAACCTAACGGTAGTCACCCCTTTCTAACTTCTGAGCAACCAGTTTCTGCAAATATCGCGAGCTTGTAATTTGATTTGGTCTGACTGTCGCACATCCCCCAAATCAGGCTAAAATGCTCCAGGCATCTCTCAATTACAAGCACAGGGCAGTTTCTTGGTGTGTGCAGGTCTGTTACCACGAATAGTCCAGCCATCACCCAGTCAACTATTTTGTACTCCCAGTTTATCGTGATTCTGCCATCTTCAGCGCGTCTTGAGTTGTTCTCTGCACTGTCAGGTGTCCCGACCGTCATTGCCTGCAACTTTTTGAACTGAATGATCCTGAAAAATGCTTCAAACATCGTTTGTTTTTTCTGAACATTACCTTCTTTTCAATCCAGGAAAAACAGCACCCATGCTTGAAAACAATCTTCACAAAATGTCCATAGCAACACAATTATAAAGTTTCGTATAAAAAAATAGCCAAGGAAAATGGGCCGACAGTTCTGCTGCCCAAAGCTGTAAGCAGACGTCTTCACATGTTCACACGCGAGTTCCGTTCCTTGTTAGAGGAGGTGGTAAAAAGGTACGTTGTGTTCACCTAAGCTCTCGGGTTTTAAATTTGCATTATTCTCTACAGTGAGACGATATGCGTCTGTTCTATATTGGCGATGTATGAAAACTACTTTAAACGTTTACTCCATCTTTGTCTTGCTCCTAAGTTCACAGGGTGTCTAGGTGACAAATGTTCTTTTATGTACCAAAAGATATACTAATATGCTGATGGATTAATATTCAAGTCTGGCTGATGAATACTTCTGTTCGAATTCCAATATAAATTGATGAAACTGCAATCTGATCTTCCATGCGGAACAGAAGTTTCTTGCATCCGTGTTGTAAAGCATCCTTGCATCCATGTTGTAAAGCATCCTTGTCCAATCAAGAATCTAATATGCGCTCAAAGTCCACTTATTACCTTGTTTTAAACCGAAATGTATTCAGGTCACAACTAGAGCGGACAATTCCGTTCTCGTCAACTATCAGTCGATCCAATGGCTACGACAGATGTGTATGTTTTGATTTTGCCTCTGATGATGGTGATGCTCCACTTGCCGATAGAGAAATATATTTTCTAGTTGGGAGTGTTCAACACCTGCCATCGGAAACATGATTCAATGTGCTGAGGTAAACATTATTCACAAGATGAAATTAATGAAGGACAAATAGAGATGGCTTCAGCAGTTTGATCAGAACATTCCACACTATACAAAACATTCAAGTGAAATGATGCCCAAATCTGTAAGCTCCTGGATACTGTTTCCGACGTGTTCTTCAGATACGTGCTACAAGTTCCGTTCCTGATCGGCAGCGGTGGTTTTGTAAAAAAAAGTAAATATGTTAATATCTTGAGGGATGGACATCCAAGTTGACAAATAACGTGGTATCAGTGTGATGAGTGACCAGTTCCGTTTAATCAAGTCGATTGCTTGTCCAATCCAGTCCAATCCATTTTGAAACGTCTGTAATTAATTCACAAATAGACACTCGGGTCATTAAAATGGAAAACCTGGTTCACATGTGATGAGATGTCGAGTCAACCGTCAAAAAGGTTCGTCCAGAGGACAACTATGTACGGTGCGCTTATATATATTTGAGCACATACAGCCTCCGGGTGCGCATAAATCTATATACTTTTCTAATGAATAGTGGTTCAAACGGTGTCTATTTGTGATTCCGCCACTTCATATACGAACTTCAAATTATGTGGCTCTAAACGTTGAAACTTTGGAAATTTCATTTTACGGGAGTTTTTACTCACGATACATGTATGCCGCCTGTCAGTTCCACCAAAAGTAGCAATCACCCAGTCTTGTTATACGTGTCCACAAAAGGGGCTCCAAATCCAGTGTTTTCGGCATTTTCTTAAAGCCAGGATGGGTTACAAGGTTGCACAACAACAGCTTTAACTGAGTATACTGAAGGTTCTGATGTCTCCTGACGATGGTTCTGGGCACGGCTCTGAATATCGTACTGGAAATACTCCTTGTACTTATTCGAACAGCAATAGAAAACGCCGTTTCCTTTCGTGATTTATCGTTAATAAAGTGGATCATCGGTTGGCCAATTGTCAAGTTGTGTGACCAAAGCGATTGAGTCCTAAACAGCTCAAACTTGATCAATCCAGGTAAAAATACAATGTATTCAACTGTTTCTGAATATATCATTTTTAGATATTCTTGGCCTGACTGCTAGTTCTTTGGGATATAGAAAAGTATTGTACTTCTGTTCCTCTTCAAGGCAGCTTAGCTCACATTCCAGGTCGTTGGTCTCCTTGAAAGATTTTGAAGTGACGTTGGCTAAAGCTCATTTTCACACGTACTCCACCGCCATTTAAATTTCTTGAGTTTCTTGACGTTACACAAGTGGTGCACAAACTCTTCCCCTCCAGTGCCGGAGTCTTACTCAATCAGCAGTCAAGTAACACATTACTAACTACCGTGGGGCTGAAGCAGTTTCCTTCAAAGTTACGTACAAATGCACGATACTGCAGTGGAATATGATGCAATCTGCCCATTGCCATTCCTTGTGAAATCCTTCATATTGTGTATGTCCGGAAATCCTGGTGATGAAAATTTGCCCAAATATTCTTATCAAGTCTGTTAACAGCTGTAAATTTGATCCCAGATGAAATCTTCCAATTTCTTTCAATTCTCTACTTCTACTTCCAAACGTTTTAACTGAATTAATCACCTGCCGAAAGGTCTGGTTTGAAATTCTAAACCTTCCGTTGAATGGCGATTTGATTGCCAAAATGTCAAAAATGGCTTCGTGTCCGATACTGAGTTTTACGGTTTTGAAACTTATTGTCAACCATTTGGTGTGAATCGACGCAATTTCAACTGTTTTGTTTCGTCTTGCGTGGAAAGATACCGATTCCGTTCCGAAGACCATTTTTCAGACAATTTGACAGGTTTCCGTCACTTCTAAAACTCACTGAGTATGTCTGCTTGACCTTGTCTTCCATCTCTAATATTATACATAAGAGATCGTTCTGTCTGGAACGTTTCCCCAATGCCATTCTGGAAAACCTTGTAATTCACCGAATAATTTACCGAAAGAACATCTGGTCACTTCTCTTTCATCGCATGCAATTTGTAAAAATGAGCTCTTAAGGCTTGTCCTAACGGTATTGTCCTTGACGTGGGATTAAATTGTGTCGATCACGCATCCGCAGTCATACAGGTCGCCCAACTCTCCTTGAAGGTTGAATCTGTATACAAATAACTTCATCTGGAGCTAGTACAAAGTAGGCAAGTGAGGAAAATCGGCACCAGCGGAGTCTGTGCACATGCCAATCCGGCGCCAAGTAGGTAATCGTAAGTCCATTGCCTCGCGGGTCTGATCGCCAATCCACTACCCTCGCAGGTCTAATGGCCAATGCATTGCCTGGAGGGTCTGCTGCACTCATCTCCACCACCTCGCAGGTCTGTTCTCCAGTCCACTATCTTGAATGTTTTGGCGTCAATCCACTACTTTGTAGGTCTACGCGTCAATCCACTACTTTGTAGGTCTACGCATCAATCCACTACCTGTTAAGTTTACGCGTCAGTCCACTATCTGGCAGGTCCGTCAATCCACTACTTGGCAGGTCTATGTGCCAATCCACTGCCCTTTTGTTCTGCATGACAATCCAATGCCTTGTAGCTCTGCACGCCAGTCAGTTCCCTGTAGCTCTGCACGCCAGTCAGTTCCCTGTAGCTCTGCACGCCAGTCAGTTCCCTGTAGCTCTGCACGCCAGTCAGTTCCCTGTAGCTCTGCACGCCAGTCAGTTCCCTGTAGCTCTGCACGCCAGTCAGTTTCCTGTAGCTCTGCACGCCAGTCAGTTCCCTGTAGCTCGGCACGCCAGTCAGTTCCCTGTAGCTCTGCACGCCAGTCAGTTCCCTGTAGCTCTGCACGCCAGTCAGTTCCCTGTAGCTCTGTACGCCAGTCAGTTCCCTGTAGCTCTGCACGCCAGTCAGTTCCCTGTAGCTCTGCACGCCAGTCAGTTCCCTGTAGCTCTGCACGCCAGTCAGTTTCCTGTAGCTCTGCACGCCAGTCAGTTCCCTGTAGCTCTGCACGCCAGTCAGTTCCCTGTAGCTCTACACGCCAGTCAGTTCCCTGTAGCTCTGCACGCCAGTCAGTTCCCTGTAGCTCTGCACGCCAGTCAGTTCCCTGTACCTCTGCACGCCAGTCAGTTCCCTGTAGCTCTGCACGCCAGTCAGTTCCCTGTAGCTCTGAACGCCAGTCAGTTCCCTGTAGCTCTGCACGCCAGTCAGTTCCCTGTAGCTCTGCACGCCAGTCAGTTCCCTGTAGCTCTGCACGCCAGTCAGTTCCCTGTAGCTCTGCACGCCAGTCAGTTCCCTGTAGCTCTGCACGCCAGTCAGTTCCCTGTAGCTCTGCACGCCAGTCAGTTCCCTGTAGCTCTGCACGCCAGTCAGTTCCCTGTAGCTCTGCACGCCAGTCAGTTCCCTGTAGCTCTGCACGCCAGTCAGTTCCCTGTAGCTCTGCACGCCAGTCAGTTCCCTGTAGCTCTGCACGCCAGTCAGTTCCCTGTAGCTCTGCACGCCAGTCAATTCCCTGTAGCTCTGCACGCCAGTCAATTCCCTGTAGCTCTGCACGCCAGTCAATTCCCTGTAGCTCTGCACGCCAGTCAGTTCCCTGTAGCTCTGCACGCCAGTCAGTTCCCTGTAGCTCTGTACGCCAGTCAGTTCCCTGTAGCTCTGCACGCCAGTCAATTCCCTGTAGCTCTGCACGCCAGTCAATTCCCTGTAGCTCTGCACGCCAGTCAATTCCATGTAGCTCTGCACGCCAGTCAATTCCCTGTAGCTCTGCACGCCAGTCAATTCCCTGTAGCTCTGCACGCCAGTCAATTCCCTGTAGCTCTGCACGCCAGTCAATTCCCTGTAGCTCTGCACGCCAGTCAATTCCTTGTAGCTCTGCACGCCAGTCAGTTCCTTGTAGCTCTGCGTGCCAGTCAGTTCCTTGTAGCTCTGCATGCTAGTCAGTTCCTTGCAGCTCTGCATGCCAGCCAGTTCCTTGTAGCTCTGCATGCCAGCCAGTTCCTTGTAGCTCTGCATGCCAGCCAGTTCCTTGTAGCTCTGCATGCCAGCCAGTTCCTTGTAGCTCTGCATGCCAGCCAGTTCCTTGTAGCTCTGCATGCCAGCCAGTTCCTTGTAGCTCTGCATGCCAGCCAGTTCCTTGTAGGTCTACACATGAAACGCCAGAGGTCAACATACAAATCAAGCGCCACTTAGGTCTGCCTACAATTACAATGCCTTGTGGTTCTTCATGCCCATCCAGTTCCAGGTAAGTATCCATACCAATCCTATGCTAAGTAGGTCCAAATACTGATACAGTGTCGAGGTCTACATTATCCATACATTATCACAATACAAACACGACTCGTTGTCATTTATGCTGGCAATGGATTCAAGTCTTCCCCTGCGTCGATAGGGCATTTTGATTCATCCACGATTAACCTTGAACATTGGCCTTACACTGGTCTTAATTCCGTGGGAGGATCAGTAATCTCATATTGGTCTTAAGGCGCTTTTTGGTAGAAATCAAACTAGAATAGAGCATATGCAAACATGTTAGATGGGCCTGAAACCCCCTTATGGAACCCGCAGTTAAGCAATTTTAAGGTCTAAATGATGGAACGTGAAGTAACTTAAAACATGGTAGGGTGATCACGTTCAGCACGGTGTGGTTTAATTGGGGTCGATATATCAAAGTTGCAGACTCATTTAACACGAGGTCACACAAGACAGCCACCAGTCTTTTCAACTCATTTTAATTAAATATTCTGTTTCAGACGAATAGATAATTTGCAATTGTTTTAGTAGTTGGGGGATTAATTAATATTTCCAACGTGCTGCCGGAGGCATGCGATTGGATATACGAATTGATCTACCAAACAAATTCACCGGGCTCGCGTTCCATATTTTAGTTTATTGGGGATTAACGACACTTTCGAAAGCTAGGGTAACCTCGTGTCAGACAGTAAAGGAAGCCGTAGTACCCGGAGGAATCCCCCTGCAATTGCGAGCAACTGTCAGGCTCCCCAACATATCAACTCCACACCAGCAGGGTTAGCATTGGTTGAAGACAGGTGCACCATCGACGTGCAGTACGCCTTAGTACACAACGCCACCGTGCCCCCACGTGGACAATGGGTGGGAAGTGTCTGGCCCAGGGACAGAACGCGGTTGCCGCAGGTGGGATTCGAACCGAGGACCTCTACCTAATGAGCCACCGCGCCTTCATATTTTAGTTGATGGTAGTGTTTTATAGTTCAAGTAGTTTGACGAGTTTAAAAGACAACTTCACCTCTTATTTAACTAAACAAAAATTAACAGCGCTAAAAACACCGTTTAGCCGTTTACCAAGCGTAACGACTAGATCTTACGCTCTTCACTAAAATCTACATTCAAATTGGAATATTTTTTCAATTTTTTCCTCCTAAAGATTGGTTATGCCCCCTCACTGGAACGAGCTATGGAGCGCGAACGAGGGACCATAAACTACTTTGGTGGCAAAATAATCAAATATTAAGTTATTCAAGAAACTGCCACAGTTGCCTGCAAGAAGTGTTGTGCTGGGTTTACTTCTGCTTTCAAGGCATAGTTTGACCTCTCCGACTGCAAAAAAACCTGAACATTTCTGAGCATTTTCGTGCCAAGTGCGGACAGAGCACAGCTGTTAACGGTTGCTCATTTTCATTATAAACATTGCCTCACTGAAAGACTCCCAAAAAGGGGATCGAAAGCTTTGTTCGGAACGCAGATAACAATGCCAAATGCAAGAATATTCTAAGTGTTTTCAAGTACAGTTAGATAAAGGGTTAATTAAGGTGGCTAATACTACAAACATTTAATCGAATATGTTAACAGTGGGGTTACGTGGCCAGGGTAGGCGATGAAAGGGTGATATGGGGAAAACCAGGTTCTTTTCTTCATCTGTACTTGATCTGTTTCTCTCTACACAGTAGCCGCCAAAGATGCATTTCAAACCCCAAACAGATGTGGCAAAGAAATGCCACTACTAGTTTGCCGAATGGAAAGCCACTCATTACTTCAATGCTGGGAATCAAACAGATGAACAAAATTTGTAATCAAGTCTCATTAAGCTTTATTACTATTTTGATGATCTGTT
The DNA here is from genome assembly GCA_031216915.1 of Pictodentalium vernedei. NCBI lineage: Eukaryota > Metazoa > Mollusca > Scaphopoda > Dentaliida > Dentaliidae > Pictodentalium > Pictodentalium vernedei. The sequence continues at coordinate 244,828,605 of CM062290.1, read as the reverse complement.
GCTAACCCCAGCAGCTCTATGATGGATGAAGAAAAATTCAGATTTGTTTTCGAATTTTAATCAAAATTTTAAAATTTCAAATGTTTATATTTTGATGTAGCTACTGTTGAGTTGATGCAGCTGAAACCCACTCACCTCCTCAGCCGACCTGAAAATATACAGCTTTTTGTCCATACAACCGTCAAGAATTTCATAAAGGAGCACACTATCTCAAACTATAAAATGAAAGTTTGTATTTCAGAAAAAGCAATGGCTACAATTAAAAAAAATAATAATGCGACCCTCCCCCTCCCCCATTGGAACGAGCTCATTGAGCTCGTTTCAATGAGTCGCCGCATGATATGGTTTTGTAGAATTTTTGAAAATTTTGATTTGAAATACATTTTGATATCTTGTGCGTTGGTGTAGTAAAAAGTTAAACCAAAAACTGTTCTTAATGGATGAAAGCAAAAAACTGCATGTATAGACAAATAATCTAACAAATGATGCTGGCCGGGCCATGATAAACCGCCTGACAAAAACTTAATTAGTATTTTGTATTGGTCTTTTTTGTGTTTACGCGGACGTTTGTGGTTGTTTGGGACAAGTTGACATCCGAAACATTAGCGCTTTTCCGACGAATATACTCTCTATATCCCTTTCGTTGTTAGTATACAAATGGGTTTTATTTTTATTTATACGTGTGTTAGTAGTTTTATTCGCACAAAGCTATTTTAATTGATACATGAGTCACAAGGACACCCTGAAAAAAGATAACATTTTAAGTTTTTTATTTTTTGTCAGTGCGGTTTTTACGTGAGAGAAGGGCGAGTTATTTACTGCACATGCGCACCGAGGAACGTGTTTTTCATATTCCTGTTGAAAGATGTAAAACACAGGTTTTTCATTTTTTTAGCGAAAAAAGCAAAAACCAAAGAAAAAAACTAGTTCACACGACTTCCGAAAAACACCCGAATTCGCGGCAAACGCGACGTAATTGGGACAACGACACTGGGCATTGCTTTGTAAATGCAGTAAATAACGAATTGAGCTTCAAGTTTTCACAGCGGTATTTAACCAAAGAAAGATAACCGCTGGATTCACAAAGCAGGGTCACCAGCGATCTCTTTCAGCTGATTCAACTGGAATCTCCGCGTAGAGATCGGCCCCCCTTCCCAAACCAGGGTTCAAATTTTAACACACAAAAATGTCTCCAAGGCAATGTAATGTAAATAATTCCATTTTAAAAATATGCTGTTATTTGACTATTTTTTTCTCAAAATAGGCCATGGCATTTTTTTCGATAGAAAATGGATATTAAGTGAAAATGCAGATCCATTTTTGAGTGTTAACTTTTTAAGTGACCCACGGAAGTGGCTCTACCCCCACCATTGTACGCAACTTGTGTATGAAAAGACTGCTTGTGTTGGCATTTCGGAAGAAGTCCAGGACTAAACGGCCAGTTGGGGCTCAAAAAACAAACCTGTACATACCATCTTCCATCTGCAAACCTCTATCCTCGTCTCTTGAATTATGTAGATATGGCGGCTCCTCCATTTCCAGAATAAGTTCAAAGTTCACACAAATCACAAAAATGTCCGGCAAGACGTGTTTCTGAAGAAACGTCTTGAACACAAACTTATCAATGTGTAGCTCTTATCATTCCATCCTGGATACGAGTTCATCGATATGTATCGTTATCTGATACACAAATGTGTACAACTACCAATGAATCCATATTCAGCATTAAACAATAGAAGCACAAACGACCTATTTTCAATGACGGCTCGACCCATGTTAAATGGGTCAAGCAGAACCAACTATTTTAATGAGTCGACTGAAGTATTCAAGTATACAGAAAGTTGTAATATGAATAAAAAGTTTCATGTTGAGTATTCTCCGCTTCGAGTTTTCTCGTTGACTTTGGACAATTTTCTTTGAAAACGATTCGCATATTTCATCGCTCGTCATCTGATGCATATTGATATGAGGGCTTGAGATTTAAATATACTCGAAACGTTATCAAGGGAAAGTAGAGACAAATGGCAGCGAGAAAACTGAAATCTCGTACTGTTGCATCTTATATTTCAAATTAACACTCAACAGTACTTTCTGTTCATGCTACAATTTTCTTACCAGTGTACCATAATTTCATCAAAACTTACCGTGCGTCGACTACGAACAAATCTATTTGCTACATAATACTCCGTGGCTTTTGCCACGCCCATTCTTCCTATATAACAACTCCCAACAAATCGGCTTCCGACCTACGTTTTCTTGCCGATATCCATGAATCATAACTCACCAGCTACCTGAAAAGAGAAAAATAAACCACAATAAATGATTTGTTTTCTTGTCAACTTGAAATACAAATATTTCATTTATCAGTTTGTCCACTGGTGCTTAATCCTTTACATAACATGGAGTCCAAAAATGGCCAGAAAATTAAGCAGTATAAGCCTACCTCAGCCTAAAATATCTCCGAAAGTTCAATAAAACCATACAAATATGGAGATCTATGAACCCAGCTCATCGAGCTGGTTCTAACGATATCCATATTTTGGGTGGTTTCAATGACGAATTGTGAAATTTGTTTTCGAAAAATGTGACATTTCATTTTCTAAAAACATCGTTCGAGGGGTTAAGGGGCTGTACAGAGATAACCATATGGTTATCTCTAGACAACATGGGTATGAAGTCACGTTTCGCCAACCAAATCTATGCTGCCCATTTTGGAGGACTTTCACCCCAGGAGTTGGTCGCAGGGATCTATTTTTCAAGTAAAGCATCAACATGTTTTCCACACAGTAAACACGTACTCCTCCACATGCACTTGACATCGGAGAAGTAAAACAGAAGGCTTTTGGAGTCAAAAACTTCACAAGGGAAGAAACTCGGGAAAACTCCCAAAAGACAAGGGAGTTGACATTTTTTTTTTTTTACACATTACTTGACTATTGGGGAATCGCCTCGACCTGGTTCCTCATTTGACCCTTAACATTTACCTAAAGAAATGGCCGCCCCACCCTCCGTGATTTACAAGTAAACATTTTAAAACATTTCAACTAAGTCAGATGAGGACCCTCATTCAAACGTGCACGTCGAGCACGCCCCAATGAGGGGTCACATAAGGTTTAATTTAAAATTTTTGAAACATTTGAATTAAAATTTTGTTGGTCAAGGTCACGCGTTTCGGCTCAATGGCTAATCGTGACCGCTATATAGAGATAAAGTTAAATATAGTCAATCGTTTATACATATGTTACCCATTTAGAGGATTTCCAACCAAGCATTGTTTGCCGTCCTCTCACCACAGACAACAAGCACTGCTTCACTTTACGGTATTACCACGAGGAATTTAAATTTTAATATCGTGTGTGTTATATGAAGTGTTAAAGGCCTGGAGATTTGTATACAGGTTTTCTACACCAACACTTTACCTATCATGAAATGTAGAAAACACTTGCAAAAACATTCTTGAATAACTAATGTTATTCATTTTTTCTCAAAACCATAGGTTATGACCCCTCATTAGAACAAGCTCGACGAGGTCTTCCAAAGAGGGGTCAATTACCTATGTTTTTTTAGAAAAAATGAAATAAAAATTGGAGATTATTGTTAATAGCGCTGGCTGTTTTTTATCCGTTTCGTTGGGTAAAGGGTTAAAATTCTATATCCACTGACTTTGCATCTGTTCCTAGGAAAGTCTTGCTACCTTTTGTGCAGCCAAGGCTTGCAGGTTGGATACCAGTTTTGTTGTAGAAAGTGATTAAAGGAATTTGGCCTAAAATGGTCATCCCTCCAACTACCCAATATTCTGTACAGTACTAGAAAATTTTATTTTTCTAGACCCATTTTAGTATACTCCTCTAGAGCCGAATTGCCTAGATAGGGCTAGGTAGGGGGTGGGACAAACTAGATTTTTGAACATTGACAATATTGCGGCTGTCAGCAAGTCGTACTCCATGTATAGAAAATGATTCCGACATTTATCCAGTTCTCCAGGCCGTCCATTCTTTGGGGTGGATTTAAAAACTTGAAACACCAGGCTCGATTACACTACTAATGTAAATGTCTATTTAATATTTCACACAGCTCCAAACCTATACTTATTGGAGTTTAAGGTCACATCTCTGTACAATTGCTAAACGTGATCACAACATGTATACCAAGTCAAGTACAACCAATCATTTATAACCATGTTGACCATTTTAGACACCACAAGCATTTGTGACAGGGTCCTATTTTAGACAGGTTCCTATTTTAAACAGAGCCCGTTTGCCGCAGCGAACAGGCACTGCTTCTCTTCCCGGGGTTCCCGCGAGAAGACCTGTAATTGCAACGAACTTAACGTTGCAATGTGGGGTCAGAAACCGCAGATGAAAACCAAGTTACTATCTGAATAAAGATTCTTTGCTGAGAGTTAACACCACGTTCAACAGCCAGGACGAAGTGTAGACCTATTTTAGCAGGAAGACCGGGCACCCGAACGGATGCAAAGCAGCGGCTAACTGACCATCCATCTTACTAAACGACACGTGCAGAATTAGTATTGCTTGAAGGCTAGTATAGCATCAACGGGTTGTATGCCCCAGCAAACTCCAAAAGCGTGTACGGAACAATATCTCTGCCCAATTACGTAGATGTAGGTCAGGATCGATCGAACTTGCGACCTTTCGATTTGAAGTTTATCAGATTCGATAGTTCAAGAATTAAGTTCTTTCCCTAAACCATATTTGCAAAAGTAACAACCGGGAAACAGCTTTCTTCACAAAATGATAAATTGCAACGGTCATATACTGTGCAAAAAAAAGTTAAGCCCCCATCCCCACCCCCAACTCTATATCCTACATCAGATGAAGCTTTACCAGTAACGTTATGATTTATAAGGGCGAATCGTAATTTCAATCGGTATTGCGGTAAAGATATGATGTTATGGAAAACAAATGAAACAAATCTGGTTTATTAGAACTGGTGCCACAGATGGACGTATTGGAGGCCTCAAAGTCAATACCTGGTAGAGCCACCTCTAGCATCTGACACAATGTAATCTTCGCATGCTGTCGACCACCTTTCTAATGTCTCTTATAGCGATGTTATCCCATTCATGAATTAAAGCCTGCCGTAGTTCATCAATGTTCCTACACGCCGGCTGCCGATTAACTGTCCTGCCGAGCATGTCCCAAACGTGTTCTATCGGATTGAAACCTGGGCTTTTCGCGAGAACGTCCATTCACTCTATTTGATCGTTTGCGTCCCTAAACTCACGGATAATCGGGACTCGGCGAGGCCGAGCACTGACGTCAAGATAACGGAATCCCTCCCCTGGCGTGTTCAGGCCATAAGGTAAGACAATCGGCTGAAAAATGTCAAGGTACATCTGAGCATTCAGGTTCCCATGGACAACATAAAGAGGCGCCTTCCCGCGATAAAACACCATCCCAAACCATAACACACCTCCAAACCGATCAACCTGCTGGACATTAGTCTCATCATGCCGATGTTTTGAGAGCCTCCAAACGCGAACTCTACCGTCCGAGAAATGCAAATTAAATCTCGATTCATCTGCGAGCAGAACTGAATGCCAGTCGCGCAGTCTCCAGTCTTCGTGTTCTGCCCACTGCTGTCGTGCCGCTTGATGTCGTGCTGTCAGAACGGTTAACTTCGCGGGTCAGTAACTCCGCATTTGATTCTCGGATAATCTGTTTTTCACGGTTTGTTTCGATAGTTACCCGGAGTTCTCTCCAAGTTAGTATGAATAGTGGCAGCACTCACAAAAGGATTCCTGCAGACTGTCTGGGCAATCATCCAGTCTTCTCTGGGTATAGAGGACGTTGGTCTTCCAGATCGGGACCGATCAGCAACACTCCTGGTGCCAGCAAACCGTTGTAGGCATCTACGGACGACCTTGCTGTCACGACAGATGTACCTTGCAATGCGATGGTTGGGCCAACCAGCATCGTTAGACGGACACGATGCGACAACGCTCTCAGTCATCCAGTCTGCGTCTACGTACACCATTTCTTCGATTCCGTTCAGCTATACACAGCGTAGCTTTACGTTTGTACACAATTTCGAAATTGATGGAAGGCAACACATGGACCCGAATGTTATGGGAGATTTTGCCCATGACATCACGAAACACACGAAGTTCACGATTCCTCGGGACAGTGTGATATAAGGATTAGCTGCTGGTCGAGTGATCATAATTCGCGAGTTTGGATCGCCCATAGACACCATGAACATTACTGGTAAAGCTTCATATGATATAGGATATAGAAGTTTTTTTGGACAGTATATATTGATCTCAAATACTTCCAAAATTGACAAATGGGTGTGGTCTGTTTTAGATGGTGTATAGAATTAGGCTAACTGTACCCAGCATGGTCAATAGACATTTGCATTTTGATTCACCCTGCATACTGATGTTACAATACAGACATTTGAAGCAGTAATATTTTTAACATAATGCAACTAGACACTTAACCAAAGCAATCTTGTTTATATTTATTTATTGGTGTATAAGGTCACATTTTTGCATAATGGCTAATCATGACCACAACACGACTATTAACTCAAGACTGGGGTTGGGCGTTAATAAGCCATGTTGCCCATTTTAGAGGGTTTGCACCTGCCTAGCATTGGTGACTGGGTCCCATTTTACCAGTAAAACAGAGCCCGTTTACCGCAATGAACAGGCACTGCTTCACTTCTCGGGGTTCCCGCGGGGAGCAATCTTGTTTAATCGACCTCATTGAGCTGTCAAACAAGATTACATTGGTTAAATTATTTGAGGTATTATGGGGAAACAATGGTCCTCGAAATTATATTTATTTAAAATTTATTGGTGTTTAAGGTCACATACGTCTGCACAATAGCCAATTGTGACAACATGAGATAGCGTCAAGTTCAGCCAACCATTTATACCCCATATTGCCTATTTTGGAGGACTCGCACCCCATGCATTATATTTACTGGGTTCTATTTAACACAGTAAACAAGCACTGCCTCACTTTCCGGGGTTCACGCGGGGGAACAACCAACCCATTTGTTTGCAATTTGAACAATTCGATATCAATATGGGACATTTCACAAAAGGACAGCGAGGTCCAGTTTGATGTTTGATGTTTACAGTTCTGGGATTGGAAGGTAATTGCACGAGTCGAATCAACACAGTTAGCAAAAGGCCTGGATTTATTGGGGTTTAACGACACTTTAGACAACCAGGGTCACATAGTATCGGAGTTTCAGATGGGGCACCCGCAGAACCCGGAGAGAACTACAGATCAGCAGCCAGCAACTGTCCGACTTCCCAATGTACTAACCCCACTCTAGCAGTGTTAGCATTGGTTTAAGACACGCTCACCATCGACGTGTAGTACGCCCTAGTACAATGCGTCACCGTGGCGCAATCGGGATTAAGTGCCTACCCCAAGGACACAATGCAGTTAGCCCTGGTGGGGATCTGACCATCGACCTTTCAGTTTAACCCTTTACCCAACGTAACTGCAAAAACCGGTCAGCTCTGTTCTCAAAAATCATCAGTTAATTTTCATTATTTTTTCTCTTTTTTGTCTCAAAAACATAAGTTATGACCTCTCATTGGAATGAGCTCGTCGAGCTCGTTCCAATGAGGTGTCATAACCTGTTTTAGAGACAATTTAAAAAAAATTAGTTCAAGAATTTTTGTTCAAGTGTCATCTGCTTTTCCTGTCAGGTAATGGGTTAAAGTTCAATGCTATAACCACTGACCTACCACGCTCAAAATGGACTGGATTAATAAAAAATGAAATTAAAACCCCATGTACCCCGGATGTTGCTCGAGATGCCTATTTTGCTCCGCCTCCTACCATACAAATAAGCGGAAATGTTGGTTTCATTAATTTTAAACAGCAAAAAAGTTCTAGTTAAAATGACTCGGATTTACAAAAGTCAAATGTTTTTACTTCTTGGTGTTTAAGGTCACGTATTTCGGCACAACGGGTAACCATAGCCGCACCATGAATATAAAGTCAAGTTCAGCCAAATGTTTATTCCCATGTTACCCATTTCCGTCGAGGTATAGTGGCCGGGTGTTTTGTTACTAATTAAACAGTACGTTTACCATAGTACACAAGTACCGCTTTACTTACAGGACTTCGCACGCGGATCGCCTGTTATCACCTGGATGTAGTACGTAAGGTGAACTGGACACAGCTCGTGTCATCGATATTCGTAATGGCTACTAGCCATTCGGACAACGCGTTATTTTGAGGGGGTTAACGACACTTCTGTTAGCCAGGTCATCTCGCGTCGGCGAGTTTTTATTAGTTGAGGAAACTGGAGTACACGGAGAGGACCGAAGAGAACCACCTTGGGGAACCACCACCTATCATACCTCCCAATGTACTACGCACAAGCAGGGCTAGCATTGGTTGATCATTGCACCACCTTTCAATACGCCTTGGTGCAGAGCCACCGTTCCCCATCTGAGCAATCGAGATGAAATGCCTTGGCCAAAAATTCATTTACCGCTGGTCGGGATCGAGCCGTGGGGCTTAAGTCAAGTCCAATACCCTAGCTACCGAGTCAACGCGCTCCGCGGAAATGGCGTTACATTCTGAGAGCCATGTGTCTTCGGGTTGGCCATCGCAAATGCACTGCAGTGATAGCTGTCTGCAAATCTAACTGACAGGCATGTATTAAATTAAACCTCATCGCCACTCGAGCTGGGTAGTACTTATTTATTGGTATTTAAGGTCATATTTTTGCGCAATGGCTGATCATGACCACAACATGAGTATCAACTCAAGACCAGGGGTGAGCGTTATACGCCATGTTGTCAATTTTAGAGAAGGTTTGCACCTCCCAAGCACTGGTGACGGGGTCTTATTTTACCAATAAAACAGCCTGTTTACCGCAATTAACAGACACTGCTTCACTTCCTCGGGTTCCCGCGGGCGGGGATTGCTGGCTTGTATAGTCTATTTATTTATTGGTGTTTAAGGTCACATATTTCTGCACAATGGCTAATCATGACCACAACATGAGTATCAACTCAAGACCAGGGGTGAGCGTTAATAAGCCATGTTGGCCATTTTAGAGAGGGTTTGCACCTCCCAAGCATTGGTGACTGGGTTCTATTTTACCAGTGAAACAGAGCCGGGGTAACAGGAATGGAAGTCCGTAGGAAAATTAGTCCCTCTGGACTATTATTCCGCGGAATTATAGTCCTAGGTCTAACATTTCTAGGAATAGTCCGGCTATTCCTAGAAATGTTAGACCTAGGACTATAATTCCGCGGAATAATGGTCCAGAGGGACTAACGTTCCTACGGACCTCCATTCCTTTTACACCGGTTTACCGCAGTGAACAGGCACTGCTTCACTTCCCGGGGTTCCCGCGGGGAAGGTATAGTCAATACCGTGACAATACCATTCAAAAGTCCCAAGGAGCAAACTCCCAAGACTGATCTGTTCATACTAAGAAACGGCATATGAATAGATTGAAAACAAAACAGTGTGGACTTGCCCACGCAAAGAATATTTTTAAATGGTTCGGGTCACAGTTAGCATCTATGGCTATGTGACCGAAGCACAGATGTGAAGTCAAGTGTGACCAATCGATTATACCTGTGCTGCGCACTTTAGCCCTTCACCCAACGGAGACAATATCAATTGTTGCTTTTTCAATTTTTTCAAAAAATTTTAACCAAATTATATGTGACACCTCATTGGAAGGAGGTCAATGAGCTCGTTCTAATGAGGGGGTTACATGAGGTTTTAAATTTTTTAAAACATATTTCTCAACTGCTTAATTTATAAATTATGCGGGCGGATACGTCCGATTCGTTAAATAACAAGTTAGAGGATTTCTGCTCTTGGTAATCGGTTCCTATTTTACCTGTAACAACTTGTTTAGGATAGTAAACAAACACTGTTTCACATGTTTAAGGTCGCATACTTCTGCACAATGGCAAATCACAACATGGAGATAGAGTCAAGGTCAGTCAATCGTTTATACCCCCATGTTACCCATTTTAGAGGACTCGTATCCCAATTATTAGTGACTGGGTCCTATTTTGCCAGCAGAACACTACGCTTTTTTTTTGTTTTTGTTTTTTTCATATTTTTAAAGAAATAGCAAAACAAGCGCTGCTTCAGTTCCAGGGATACCCGCTGGGGTTATGTTTATGTTAAGTTACTATCCGTTTCACGATGAATTGCTCCCATGTTTGCAAATGTTCTAGAATGGCATGCTATTTGCATTTAACAAACTTACTAAACAGAATTTCTGCCGATAGAGCAACAAATGAATAAGTGAGATCGTGCGTTTGGTGTTGCTATTTATTTTGGCGAACTTTCTGTTAAAGCGCAATCGTGGTTGCCGTTGTGAAACAAAAGCATTAAAAACATTCTTCTCTTGGCTACCACTATGATACATATGGGAAACTTAACGGGTTAAAATGCTATCCGTTTATTGGCGTTTTGGCTCACATTTCTGCAGAATGGCTGGCCACAACATTAATATAAAGTCCAGCCAATCGTTTATATCCATGTTTTCTATTTTAGGGGACTTCCCACAGACATTGGTGACCGGCTCCTATTTTACCAGTCAAACAGCTTGTTTACCGCACTTACCAAACTGTTTCACTTCCCGGGGCTCCCTCGATACCCGTCCGGGAGGAACTGCGTTGTATCCTTGGGCAGTGCAGTTTATCCCGGTTACCTACATGGAGACACGATGATGTGTACCAAGGCGTACTGCACGTCGATGATGCACATGTTTTCAACCACTGTAACCCTGCTTGAACGGAGCTTGAAATAGAATGTTGAGGAGACGACAGTTGCTCGTCGATGCTCGGTGGTTCTCTCCAGGTACCCCGGCTTCATCCACCTGTAAAACTCACGATCACGATTAGCCATTGTGCATAAGTATGCGACCTTAAACACGAATGAAATATAATCACAACCAAACGTGGTTTTACCTCCAGGGCCATGATATGCATTCTTGAAATATCGCATGAAAATCTACTTTCGATAAAGATATTTTTAGATGAGCGAGGAAGGTTCAGTTTAGAAGCAAGTAATTGAGGAAACACCTATGACGTTAGTAGACAAAGCCAAGTTTACTTTTGTTATGTTTAAACGAAAACAGCTCTTGGAGCAGTCCGTTTCGTTTCTTAAAAGTAACAGAAGGAAACTGCTTTTATGGCGAGCTATTTTGAAGTAACTGTTCACAGATGTTCCACTGTTATATTGATAATTATCACACCTCCAAACACTAAGTCTTCACTTACGTCTCTTGAATAGTTTTACAATTTGCTATTTTAGTTCCCGTGAAAAATATATGTTAATGGAAAGGACGGTATTGTATGTCATGATGCACACACTTGATATAACAAATAGCACTTACAAACATCGCGTTTCTACAGAGACTAGAGAAACATTCAATCTGAATGTCTTTACTCCTGGACCGGGGAGAGGTGGGCCCGGAACATTGGAGGACCCGGGTTGGCCCAGGAGTAAAGGATTCTTGGGTCGGGTCTGGGTTTTCCAAAGATCTGACTCCGCGTCAAGCCTGGGCCTCTGATCCCCGAGCGAGAATCAGCATTATAAGTTGCAGGTCGTATTGGAATACTAGTGGCCACTTAAATGAATGGGAGTATGCTTTGGCATTTCAGATGGTGCCTACTTGCACTCAAGGGACGAAAAATAAATATATGCAGTAAATTTGTATTGCCATCTAATTTGTGTCTAGAAAATCTCAATATCAAGCATGAGGCTTTCAGTTCATGGGCTATGCCAGTGGGCTGTTAGATGAAAGTTATTTATTTATTTATGTTTAAGGTCACATATTTATGCACAATGTCTAATCATGACCGTGACAGTTTTACGGGTGGAGGAAGCCGGAGTACCCAGAGAGAACCACCGGGCAACGACGAGCAGCTGCCAGCTCCACAACATCGTAACTCCGCACTGCAGCACAGGCAGGGTTATATTGGTTGAAGACATGCGTACCATCGACGTGCAGTACGCCTTAGTACACGGCGTCATCGTGCCCCCATGCGGGCAATGGAGATGAACTGTCTTGCCCAAGGACACAACGCGGTTGCTGCAGGTGGGATTCGAACCGAGGACCCCTCGGCTTGCAGCCTGCACCTCTACCTACTGCGCCACCGCGCTCCCATTAGATGAAAGTTATCTAGTGTTAATTTTACAAGACTGAACAAACAGCATTGGTTAAATCTAATAAGTAGCTAAAGTTTCCCTTTGCTTCAACAGCTTGTGACCCATTATTGGAAGGTGCTTGTTCTAATCAGGGACCATAAGCCATATTTTGAATGCAACAATTTTAAAACCCTACCTCCGGTTATTTTATTTATTGGTGTCTAAGGTCACTTCTGCACTACGGCTCATCATGTCAATACTGAGATAAGTCAAGGTCAGTTAATCGTTTATATCCCAGGTTTCCTCTTTTAGAGGACTCGCGCCCCAGTCATTAGTGACTGGGTCATGTTTTACCAGTGAAACGGGGCTTGTCCACCACAGTAAATAAGTACTGTTTCACTTCTCTGGGTTCCTGCGGGGGTACCTCCGGTTGAAATTCCCCCTAGTTATATCAGGTTAAATGCCTGTTAAAAATTTGTCGGCAGCATTTCAGAAGCAATTCCGTTTTTTACTGGAGTTTAAGGGGCTATTTAAGTAATGGAATTTTGTTTATTTTGATATTCTCACCTCAGATATTCCTTAAATTCAGATTAAATATACACGAATTATACATCAAAATGAAGGTTTGGATGTATAGAACACGAAACGCATGTGTAATCAACTCATCGAGTCGACCGTGGCACCACTGATTCCTGGAAGTCTGCTACCGTATTCGTACCCGAGCTGATAATTTAATATTTCACCGAGAACGCGAGGCAAAATGTGCTTTTCATATCCAAGAACAAAGCTAGGGTATCAAAATTCTCCAAAACACAGCGACAGAGCTGCACGGGGGCAAATTCACTTTCGATTTCCGGTCGACGTCATTGGACGGAAAAAAGCATTTATATACAACGCCGTCTAAAATCAAATAATGAGAAAGATCGCCTTAATACATTACATTATTATTAGAGACTGCACAGTTGCCATATTCAGTGCCAAGTGTCATGGTACCTGTTGAAATTTGTTAGAATTACGATTTTGTTTTTCGATGGAAATTCGCGGTGTCTAGTGATTTGCGATTGTCTCGAGCATGGAAACCATCTTCAATAAAAAATGCTGATAGTGTTCTTTTCCAAAATGCAGTCCTATCGCTGCACACGAGGGTTTTGAATGCCTAGCTTTTTTATTGAATATCTGAAGCACATTCGGCCACGAGTCGTTCTTGCGAAATATTTTATTAGTTCTGGTACGAATACGATCGACTTCCAGGAACCAGTGGTGCCTGCGGTCAACTCAGTTGATTACACGTGTTTCGTGTTCTATACATCTCAACCTTCATTTTGATGTATCATTTGTGTTTTTTTAATCTGAATTGAAGGAATATCAGAGGTCGGAATTTCAAAAACACAATTCGATTACTTGTATAGCCCCTTGATGTCACTTTTAGCGTGTGTGATATGACGACAAATATAAACACGAAGCCTTGGTGAGCCAATCGTTTAAAATTAAGAATGTCCACTTTAGAGGACCCGGGTTGTTACAAAAAATATACACTTCTGATTATTTCATGCTCATTGTTGTTTTTTTTTTTTTGGGGGGGGGAGGTTGTTGGTTTTTTTTTCGCTTCAACTTCAGCGAAATATGTCGCTAAAATAGTTGAGGCAACTGATTCGTTCTTTTGCATCGCTTTATTCCGAATAACTTACAATTTCACAATTTTTTCCAAGCCCTGCGCATGCTCTAACATGTAACGGGTGACGAATTGCCTTCGTGTTTCGGCAGGCCACGGAATTATTTCGCAATCACCTAACCAAATACAGAAGATTGAAGAAAACACAATTTTCACGAAAAAACTTGTCATCTACCAAAAGAGGTGTTCAGTTGGTCTTCAAATGGGAGAGCGCCAGATGATTTTAAGCGGAAGATTGCAGCGTCGAATGACAAATCCGAGTAGTCCGTGCTCCCAATTCAGGTGATTCTAAAGTCATGGCTGCCAACAAGGAAGCCATAAACAAAAAAATCTGAACATTTCATTGAACAATAACTTGGCAACGAAACAGTCTTGCCATTGGATACCAGGGTTGGGGGAATGGTCATGTCACATAGAACGTGATGGGACCAGCAAAATATGCATTTAACAAATTTACGCGTCATTTGGAGACCTTAGAAAATGTGTACTGTCAAAAAGTCGGATATGGCGTGGTCAGGTTTTCAAAAAATAGCGAGAGGCCTCACCTTCCAATGAACCAACGTGAACTATCAGTAATGTACTGCAGCAGTTGAGTCTTAATTTTCAATAAAACACATCGAAGATAGGACTAAGCACGTTGTCAACCTGGGCCGTTTCAGTCTCAAAAGTGTCCGCCATGTTTACGGTGGGAAATTCAAAACACTGAAGGTTGTGGGCAACATTGCGACGAAAGATCTCGCCATATGTCCAGTAAATTCTCATGACAATGCAACTGCTGAAATTCTGATTGTCGATATATCTCAAGGAAAGCAGACTAATAGAGGCAAATTGCATTGAATGTCTGTTCTTTGTAAATATTCTTCCCCCACCAACTGAAGCAACCAATTTGTTAACATGGATCGACCTTGCCATTAATGTGTATTCATGCGCCAAAATTACCAATAGAGAACAAAAATTGCAGTTATCCTTAATTAACAAACCTGTGACATATATCGGAATTAGAAATCCGTGTTGTATTCTTTCGTTGTTGAAATATTCGTAAACTGGTTGCTTTTTCACTACTTTTATTCGCAAATCGGGGGAACTATTGTTCGTCAGGTAATATTGATGGTATAACTTGATTGGTCTGTCATTCGGCCCCGTTTCGGTCTGGTTTCGATGAGTTCCAGAAATAATGCTCCTAATTTTGCTATCTGGTGTGATTTACATTTCGAGTCATTAGAAACGATGTATTTCATTAAATTTGTTTGCAATCCACAAAGATCATCGATAATTTCTAATAATCTGTGGGCTTCTAGGCCCATGCCTGCAAGTATTTGTTGATCGAAGTTGTCACCGGAAAGTCACATGCGTTGGTAAGTCGCTTGTTCAAATTGCGAAATATACTTTTTCTTTCTATCCACCCACTAGACCTCCTAATCACAAATTAAAATATGACAAGTGTGAACATGCATTTTTTCTCTGGGAAATTATTTTATCAGTCGTTGCATAGAAATTCTCAACGAAAGTGAAGTATGGCAACACACACAAGGCACAATCGAGCTTCAAATTTGTGAGTGCTTTTCCTTATCGAAATATTGGCTAATCTGCATTTTCACCAAAAATCTCTGCACAAAGTTACAAATAGGGCCTCTAAATAATCAAAAATCCAGAAAGCGGAATTAAAAAACAGTAATTAGATAACCAAAATACCAAGAAGATTATATACGAATTCATTGTCAATGGCTCGGCCACTCTGAATTTGATAAAAGTTATTGAAAGTTAATTGTGATGGCATTTTCACCTTTGGGCTCTTAATGGTGGTGACAAATTTTTTTTCAAATTTTCATGTATAATAGTAATTCGGCACTATTATTCAACAGGTCAAGGTATTCTAAAATTCTTACTAATAACACAGGATGGATGGATTCACAGTATTAGGAAAAGGGTTAAAATGGATATTCTAGCAAACTTTCTTCATATATTCCCGTGTGTTCGTTTAACCTGGTGGCCATGGGTGAAAAACAGCTTTTTAAATGTTTTAACTTGACTGGATATGAAAAGCACTGTATCTAACCTGCATGTACAGTTCAGGGATTGATCCAGGTAAATTGGGAAAGGGGCTATTTTCATGGTCTTGGAAAAATTATTCATTTAGCCATCTAGACAAACCCAGCTGGAAGTTTTTTTCCAGAGAGAATACAGGTTAAAATGGGAATCAGTTTATTAGAATCAACTGTCAGAAAAACTGGTTTTGTAACCTGATAATGCTGTATAAGTTCAGGAGTAATGTTTTGTGCCAGACATTAGGAATTTTATTGCATGTACCCCACTGGGAATGAGGCCTCAATTTGGCCACAGAATCTGGCCTTACGAAGCTCTGATGTAGTGAGCATATCAAAGCAGCACCATTCCCCAACATATAATTGAAAGATTTTTTTTTTATTTTCTGTACCTCAACCAACACCTCATATGAACAAGCTTTGGTTGGAATGGTAAGAAAATTTCTTATTGGATGCAAACGATTAACACTTTCAATAATGCAGAGGAAAGGTGGCACTTCTGTGATGTTTTCTCGTATCACAGAATATATACACTTTCTGCCTTAAAAAACAGAGCTCAAAACCCCCCATTGGAATGGATCCAGTAAGCTCATCAGTTACCGTTGAATATCATAATCACTTGCTATGTTTGTGTTGCACAATTTGTACAAATAATGAAATCTGAATGGTCAATTATCTGTGCAACAATAGTGATTTGATCTGTGTTAGATAAATACTTGAAAGAAAGTTGTCAAATATTGTCTTCCAGTTATATTAAATACAAGTACATAGTGATAAAGAGGTAAGAGATTGTCATTTCATGGGACTGATATCGTGAATGGGTGTTTTGGGGAAACAAAATGTTTGAATGAAAATAATGTCAAGCAAACTGATTGAAAAGAATGCATAACTATCATACCACTGGGGGTGTGGGTGGTACTAGTCTGCAGGTCACAGAGTGTATCAGAATATAGTCTCAACACTAGAGCCTAAAACCCGAAATCACTGTTTACAATATTTACTGCACAGGTTTCACAGGGTGCATTCTAGTAAGAGGGCACAAGAAGCAAGAGAAAACCGTTATGGCAAAAATACTGAATACAGGTGGAAACTGAGGTGGTTTGGGAATGCTGCATGATTCCAGTCCAATCTGGAAATGTGCCACTGTTAAAGGGGCCTCTATTGTGGATAGGATGTCAACCAGCATCAAATACTGAGTTGGTCTATTACTGTTGTCTGCAATATTAATGTGTACCTTTTTTCCCTGTACAAAATTTTCGGGGGACTATTAAAATAGCTCGTGTCCGTCTGTTGGTGTATCCGTGTCACTGTGGTTTCCCTATAACTTTAGTTATAGTTGACCAAATCAAATGAAATTTGGTATGCAGGTGTATCAACATAAAATACAGGTCCAGTTCGAATCGTGCAGTCAGACAATTTTTGCCAAAGTTATGCCCCTTTTACAACTTTGAAAACTCCATTTTTTTAGTTTTCAACCAATAACTTGAGCTGTAATTGACAGAATCCAATAAAAGTCGTCGTGTAGGTGTATCAACATAAAATGAGGATCAAGTCAAATCAGGGTTTGATCCGGCAATTTTTCAATTTTTGCCAGAGTTATGTCCCTTTTTCAATTTTGAAAAATTCAATTTTGGGGGGGTAGGGGGTGGCAACGCAGTCTTATTTTCTATTATTGGGATTTGACGATACACTTTCAACAGGGTCATCTCATGTCAAGACAGTTTTACTTGTGGAAGAGGGCAGAACATATATATCACTTTTATGGCTAATATTTCCAGGGTTGGTAAACCAGATTACTGATTAGTGTGGTGTGCCATACTTTTGAACTGTACCTAGTTCCCTGTGAAAAATTGGCTGGATCAGTGCATGCAGTGGTCTGGTCTTTCAAAAATTTAAATTAACATACAACTGGATTTATTTTTTAAAAAGTTATGACTCAACTGTTCTCTAGTGCAGATGGAAAACATTCTTCAATGTGAGATTCATATTTTAAGTTTTGGTGGCTGGAAGTTGACCGTGAGTTAGGGATTTCAAAAGCATATTTTTGGTGAGTAAATTCATTTTTTTTTATTTTTATCACATTTTTGTAATCTAGTAGGTAGGAAGCAATCATTCATGTATTAAATAACCATTACTATTGAAAAGTAATGAAAAAACGTTTTCCTCCTGTCCACTCCAACTACAGTCTTCAATTTAGAATCACCTTATATTTTAAACCACGTGACGTTTTGATTTCACAAATTTTTAAATCATTCTGGCGTCGAAGTCAACATGCCCTTGTTTTTTAACCCACTGCGTGAAATCCGAGATTTGTGACGAACTGAAATTCTTACGAAAAGATTGATTTGTTCGAAAATCACAAGTATAATGAAGCTTTCGACACAAGAACCACAGCCCAGGTGTTAGTTGAAGGCTAGGTAATCATTGAGCTTTTTTCTCAAATTAATCCTTTATATACGCGAATATAAACCTAATATATGGGAGTTTTTCGCCCCATCCCATACACAAAATTCAAAAACGTGGCTTATGACACCTTGCTGGAACAAGCACCTTAAACTAATTAGACCAAAGCTACGCTTCTGAAAACAATTAATGACGATGGTTGTGCCTAATGACCTTGGATGATTTTCCACATTTTTAAATATAAATTGTTTTTAAGGTCGCTTTCAGCATCTATGGCTATAGCATGGCAATTTAGCCAACGGTTTACAATTATGTAACCCACTTTAGAGAGCTCCCACCACAGACGGTTACTGCTTTACCAGAACAGCAGTACTTGTTTATCCCTTTACCTAAAACGAAAGGCAAACACTTGGAAATAAAATTCTTGAATAACTCATGTTTTTCATTTTTTGCGTCTAAACAGCTTGTGACACTCATTGGAACGAGCTCAATGAACTCGTTCAAATGAGGGGTCATAAGCTATGTTTGGAAACTAAAAATGAAAACAAATAGGAAAATTGAATGGCGATTTTTAATAGCGCTGATCGGATTTGTGAGTTATGTTTGGGTCAAGGGGTATCACAGTAAACAAGCACTTCTCCACTTCCAGGGTTCTCCAATAGAATACCTTTATATTTGTTTTAGTTACTTTTGGCACCCAACACCATGATCCGTAAAACGGGTATGAAATCAGGTATAGATTCAATTGTTTGTATCTGTTACCCACGTGAGGGGTTATACACCCCCAGGCGTTGGTTACCAGGTCCTATTTCATTAATAAAACGTATTTACCAGAGAAAACCAATTTTGCTCCACTTCCCGTTTGTTGAGGTTTTTTGTTTGTTTTTATTTTCTTTTTTTTTTTGCGGGGGGGGGGGGGGGGGGGGGGGGGGCTTTTTTATAAAATGTTCATGATTCACAGGAAGAGATTTATAATTTTATGTTCCTAATTCGAAACTTTTCTAGAGCTGCTATACCAATATGCAACACGTTTCGAAGGAGCTTTTGCGATCATGAGGCGAAAGAATCGGGAGAATTTATCATTTTTTCACTTTTCAATTCATATTTATTTTATATTACCCAAGGCAAAAGTACTTTTCTTTAGAGCAGGAAACAAAAGTTTTACAAAAACATTTTTTAGAACTCACCTGCACATGGTAGTAGAATCCAACAGTAGAACTTGTCTTCATCTTTCAGAACCGCCAAATGATATTTAGAAGCGTGTTTCCAACAATGAACTACAAAAAATCCGTGCAAAAGGTGCAGCCAATCACATGTTAAGACTCATGACGTTTTGTTGTTTTTACAGGAGAAATTTGAATTTGAATTTTCGCGCTGAACTCAATGAACATTATGAATCTGCGAAATCTCAAAAATCACAGCCACCAATTGATATGAGATTTTATAAAAACATACATCTTTCCTTTTATTCAATAGACAATAATAATTAGGTTTTTGAAAATTCGATTTACACTTCTAAAAAAAAAACACCAATGGTCTCCAGTGGTGACTTTGGTGCTGCAAATGACACCTTCATCAATATGATTGATTGGTATTTTTCAGAAAAGCATGCCACAGCATGCTCAATTTTGGATGTGGCATCGGTATTTACCTGTGCCCCACCATACCCACCATTTAAAAAAAAAACATGAGTTTGGGTAGGCTTGGCATTGGATGAGATTTCACTGTCTTGTTAATTTTGTGATTCATGTCGAATACCTCTCCGGTTATGTTAAAACTTCGGGAAACCCACCTGTACACTTTGTTTAATTATATTTGTTGAACAGGGGGTGGCCAGGTCAAATGACGGGGGGGGGGGGGGGGTGAATTTTCAACCCATTTCATTTAATCTCGCTGTTTGTTAACCATTTCCCCAAAGTAGCGGCCAAAACCGGCCAACGCTATTCACAAAAATCCCCAATTAATTTTCATTATTTTTTTCATTTTTTTGTCTCAGAACATAAATTATGACACCTCTTTGGAACGAGCACGACGAGCTCGTTCCAAAGAGGGGTCATAACCTACATTTTTGAGACAAAACATTTGTTATTCAAGAAATATATTTGCAAGTGTCGTCTGCTTTTCATGTTAGGTAAAGGGTTAAAATTTATGTATTCCACATTGGTAAAACTTAGTGCTGTGCGAGCTATTTATTTATTCATTGGGGTTGGGGCGCTGTGGTTCAGTAGGTAGAGATGCAGGCTGGAAGCCGAGAAGTCCTCGGTTCGAATCTCACTTGCGGTAATCGCGTTGTGTCCTTGGGCAAGTCACTTAATCTCAATTGCCCACGTGGGGGATCATCTGCGTTGTGTACTAAGACGTTCTGTACGTCGATGATGCACTTGTCTTCAACCAATGCTAACCCTGCTTGTGTGGAGTCAGTACGTCGCTGAGTCTGTCAGTTGCTCGCCGTAGCTCGGTGGTCCTCTCCGGGTACTCCTGCTTCCTCCACCCGTAAAACAATCCGACTTGAGGTGTTCCTGGCCGCTGAAAGTGTCGTTAAACCCCAATAAATAAATAAATACGTCTGTTGGGGTCAACGTGTGGGACACTTTTAAGGGTAGAGGAAGCCGGAGAGAACCCGTCCTGTTTATTTAATTATTTATTTAATTACTTATTTATTTTATTTATTTATTTGTCTATTGAGGTTTAACGACACGTTCGACAGTCAGGGTCACCTCGTGTCGAACATTTTTACGGGTGGAGGAAGCCGGAGTATTCTCCGTCCGATACGAGGTGGTCCTGGCTTTCGGAAGTGTCGTTAAACCTCAATAAACAAACAAGTAAAATGAAAATTACACAAAGATTATTATTATTAGGGGCGAGGTCAGGCTAATTGAAGTTAGGCAAGTGTGCAGACAAAATATTTTGCTATCCACGTCATTTCACCGAGTGCTGTGTGAAAGATGTGTACTCCGTAGGTGAAAGTCCGGGGGTTTTACTGGGAAAAATAACTTTTCAGTTGGGGCACCTGATTATTGTTTCAGGCTTAAGTATCCAGAAAGTGAAGGAATCGTTATAGCAAAAGATCCAAAGAAATATTGGACGAGAATACATGAACCTGTTTTGTAGATTTCAGGCATGAATGCATCTTAGGATGGTATTTTTCATGCAAAGTCCACCCCCCCCCCCCCCCCCCATCTCGTCCAATCCCCTCCATGGCCACGCCGCTGTTGTCGAGTAAGCCAGGGGATTATATAAACAACGAATCGAAAGGCAGTACATAGTCCGCGCACCCCGAGGATTATTTACATTTTACCGAACCAATCGGCCACATCCGACCGCATAACTTACTTTCAAACAGTTGATATTTATTTATTTATTTAATTATTTTTATTTATTTATTTATTTATTTATTTATTTATTGGTGAAATATTTTCGGTTGTAGCACGGATCTCCATTTACAAATTGAAAAACCATGCGAATACACTCGAGATCTGATTTGAATGGATTCGAAATTCTCTTCCTGATTCGATTCGGCCCAAAATTTGAGATTCGCAGGAATTTTTTAAATACACAATAAAACGAAAATATCGTAACAATCAAATAAATTTATTTATTTATTTATTTATTCATTTATTGCGGTTTAACGACACTTTCGACCGCCAGGGTCACCTCGTGTCGGACAGTTTTTCGGTTGGAGGAAGACGGAACCCTCGGAGAGAACCGCCGAGATACGGAGAGCAACTATCAAACTCCCCAACGTTCTAACTCCGAACAAGCAAAGTTAGAATTGGTTGAGGGCAAATGCATCGCCGACGTGTACTACGCCTTAGCACACAGCGCCACCGTGCCCACGCTTGGGCAATCCGCACTGAGTGCTTTGCCTAAGGACCCAATGCACTTGACCCCTGAGGGGGGGGGGGGGGTGGATAGTGAGCGTTAATGGCCGTGGCTCAATGTTCATCTAGTGGTTTTGTAATACAGTTCATACTTCAATCCCTTACCGCAGTGTCTTTGAGTTGGAAGTGTTGGTTCTTACAAGGTTGGCCCTGGTATCCGCGTTCTATCTGGTTACTTCGGAGGAGAAGAGAAAAATTTGCACAAACAACTCGATTTTCCAATATCAATACTTTTATTATATACAAACTCTTAGGCCTCAAGAACTCGATAAAGTTCTAGCAATTAAGTTCAACATTAGTTTATCACAATTTTCACAAATACTAGAGTAATGGAAAAGTTTTCACAGGGCAGTCAATACAAAGCTTACCTATCTCTTTTCCCACTTCGACAAATCTCTGTTCACTGATCTGAATCTTTGTTTCCAAGTGTTTTCTTAACAACTCTCTTCACTCTTCCCTTTCTCCACCCAATCCTTTCCCAATGCCGTCATCAGTTCCTCGTCATTCAAAAACAATAATGTTGATCGAAAGTCTCTCTCTCTCTCTCTCTCTCCCTCTTTCTCTCTCTCTCTCTGTCTGTCTGCCTCTCTCTCTCTCTCTCTCTCTCAATGTTTTCAGTATTCAATCAGTAAAACACCATTTCTCTCTTATTACTACCCGAACTGCAAATCTCTAACCACTCGCTATACAAGAGTGGTGGTTATGTGTATGGTGGGGACATGGTGTTTGTATCCGAAAGCAAACTGAATATGATATACAAATATAAAATATGCAAAATCTACACAACAGCCATCTCTGATATTGATACTTAGAAAGCTCTCGAGGAGAGTGTTTTAAGAACTACTTCCTATGACTGTTATTTTTACGGGTATAAAACATGAAAGGTCTCGCAGCTAACCGCTCACATTTTTGTTTGCGCATTAGTTCCCCAACCTCATGAAAAAGAAAGTAAAGATAGTACGGGGTAGCATTTGTTTTGGATACGACAACCCCCGCCCACCCCCCCCTCCCACCCCCTCTCAAGCCACTTGAACGGAAACCATGTTGATAAAATGATAAAAGGCCTTCGGACAGAAACCCTTCAAAAAGGCTTCGAGTCTGGTCAGTAACGAAACAAAAAGTTTCCACTTTCGCTGTTCGGGAACATATTTTGTTTGCGTTTGAATTATACAGTGAGAACAATTCAATTATGTTTTTTTCAATAAAACAACAGCAGAAAGACTAGAATATTTTCTGTCAAATGCAAGCCTTCAACCTGGAAAATCGCATGCAAAAATGCCGAAACCAGTGATCTGCAGCCACACAGCAGACCCCAAAGCAGAAATTTTCCAACTAACCCCACTTACATACTCTCAGGGAATATCATCCCCTGTTTCTAATTGTGAAAAGAAATTATATGTCTCCGTCAGTTTTCCGAAGCCACTGGTTCCCATAATTCCTTTGGTAATTTACCGCTTTACATCAGACTCCGACTCTGTGATCAAAAACATCAAATTCCGCTGTGCATCAAACAGCCTAATGTAATCGTTTATCTGATACTAAAAATACATCTCCAATTCACATGGCGTTAGTTTCAACCTGTGCAATCAGTTCGTAAGTTTAAGCGTGCGCAATAGTGCGAAAATGTAGAGCCCTGAGGGGCAAGAGTAATCTCTCCTTCGGTAGAAAAATCTGGAGTGGAAGGAACAAAAACCATAGGTCTCTATTTTCAACTAGTAAAGAGAAACAGCATGGTCTGTATGACTGATGAATAGCTTTCGTGTGCCGTTTTCAAACGCTTTTCACAACCCCACCACACTTCCTTAATCCACAAATTGTCTTGAGCCAATGGCGATAGAATTTTTATTTTTACTACCAGTTTCAGAGATTGCCCAGATCCGGACTATAGTAGTGTTAGATACAATCAAAATGTAAACCAATAAGCAGTAACAACAACTGTTTGGGTGGTGTAGGGTGCTCTCTATATATAAAGAGGAAAACAGCTTCACGGACGGATGCCATATAAACATGGCACCAGTGACAAAATAGATACCATGAATGCAATTTTCTGGTGAATATTACTAATCTGGTTGTTCATAATTGCATTATTTACCGTGAATACAGTATCTGGGAAATGCAATACGGTATCTTAATGTGTTTTCGCAAACAGAAGTAAATTAAAAAATTTGCTAAATTAGGCTACACCAACAAATTGTTTTAGAATTTCCATTTATTTGCTCCCGAGTTGGTGTGGGATAATAATTGCTGAATGTTAACTATCACTAACATTTGTAAACAAACCAGAAATAATAAAGGGTTTTTAAAAACAAATGGTTTGATTTACAAATCAATCAGGAATAAAGAACTTCCTGTTTTAAGGGTTGACACTGAAAACAAAATGTTCTTTAGGTTCCGCTCCACACTTTTCCAAGTATTTCCAAACATGCCACGCCAGACACTCTCTTCAGATATTCTTCAACTTAGTTATCCAACCCAAAACATGTATTACATTTTCCAAATCCACTAAAAACATACCAAACTAACTAAAAAACCTCTTCTTCATGATTCGATCCCTGGCTGGTTCAAACATCATAACTGAGAGAAATTAGGATTACAAGTCTCCCAAGAATTCATCCTCGTAAATAGATGGTTTGATGGTCATTAATATCACGCCAATGATTTATATTGTTTGTATATTTTTTTTGAAGTGACTGACATGTATTTGCAGGTAAAATATTTAATAAAATTCTCAACAACCAGTTATTTCCCGGGGAGAATCGTGTACGTTATCTGTTGCTAACACGATTCGACCCTGACTCTTGACAGCGTCATTAAAATCCCCTATCAACATTTTACACTGAGGTGTTTGCAGAAATGTGATAACAGAAATTGTATTTTTGAAGACTGGATCGCGACACACTTGTATACACGTCTGGAAATAAGCAGACTATGATCTGCAGAATTAGGTTCCCAGAGGGTGAATTTGGTGATCGTACCCTCCACAGCAGGGTAGCATTACTAAATTTACCCTTTGTGAGCTTTAATCTGAATCAAAGTTTCAAAAATAAACAGAAAGAGGTACTCAGATGATACATTGGGGAATTCCAGCCCACTGTATGGAATAGCATCAGCAAATTCCCTTCCTGGGGACCTCATTCTGCAAATGACAGAATCTGCCTGTTTCCTGGCGTGCCGGAGTACCTGTGGGAAAATAAGGTATGAAATAAAGACCTAATCACGATAAAAAATAGCATATCAGTATCAATGTCCTCGCATTCTGAGGAGTGATATTCTACAATGCTCTGGGGAGGAAAGCGGAAAGAAAATTTCGATCGGGTCGAGACCCAAATCTTATCGAAACCCAGCATACTACAATATACAAGAACGCCTCCAGTTTCCGTGAATCCCACTGGGAGTACGACTAGACCAAATAGCTTCAGCAACTTTCATCAATGGTTGTAGAAAAAATATTTGGACAAGACTTGTTTTCTTGAGTTTTTCAGGATATCAAGCTCCGACGTACTAGTACTTTTCATGATACATACAATGAACCACTTTGAATAATTATAAAACACTGTGTACATTGTCCAACTGTACAATCTTTAAAAAATTCCAAATAGACTATATATGGAGGTAGTTAAGGCATTTTATGTATTTCGCACTGCCTTCGCGTCGAATTCAATTACGGACGCTCCCATCGCTCTGAATTGACTTAGAGATTGTCTTTCATATTATAAGGTTTATATAGTTCGATCTGCATATACTGTCATATTTATTTATCCTTTATAGTGCTTTGACGGGGTAATATGACGCATAATGTTTTAAAATAAAATAAAATTGAAGAGTAGTGTCTGCGTAGCTTAGTTGGCTGCCTCCTTACCCCCATCCCAAATCAAAGAAGAAAACAGTTCCCAAATTCTAATCAGATCCCTGTTGGTTATAGACGAAGCATCACCGTCGACTCGAATTCAATTCCCCAACGAACGTTAATGAAAATTGTAAATTACGTCACGAGTTTTTGTGTTTTCCTGATTAGCATATCAGTAGTTGGAGATGTATGGATCGTCCCTCATTGGCTGGACCTACGCCCGAAGCTAGGAAGTGACGTAATAGTCACGTGACCTGGTGGCTCCATGTTTGGTTGTCATGGTAACCCGCATGAGCGGCCATCTTGTGACGTTATCTCCATAGTGATACGTGTTGTTAGTGCCCATGTGCAGCGGGTGTTGTTAGGGTGATACGTGTTTCCGTCTTCAATTTTGTATACTGGAGGCCACCATGTTGGTTTCTATGGTAGCACGTGGTTGCTATGTGACCCAAATGCAACTTGTAGGACAGGGGTATGTTCGCATGGTATGTTCCTTTGTACAGGAGTAATTTCCCGATTCGCAGAATTACCCAAATAAACTCGACAAGCCCTCCAAATCACCGAAATTGACTTTATTCACTACGGATTCCCCATTTGATCGGCTTAGGACGTAGTGCTATAGCAGCGAGGGGATCAGGGGTGAGCTCATTTGAATAGGAGTATACTCCAATAGAATAGAATAGCCTATCAGCTGGAACAGCTTTGCTTATTATTAGTATATTTAACAATTTCTGGACTATTCTTGTTAGTTCTAATCTTATTCCGAGTACTCTTGTTGTTTCATTTATCTAGATTACCCAATCACTTCGCTTTCCAGGCGCTAACTAACCAATCAGATTGAATTCCGATAATCTGTTATCTCCCTTGTGTTTATCAAAAGCCTATATCATTCCCAAAGCCAATAAGCTATCGAGTAGTTACTGGTAAGTCATTGCTCGAACGACCCGACGCCCATTGAGCTTTAGAGTAATTGCTCGATCGAGTGACTCGACAGATTGTTCGAACGACTCGAAGTCTACCGAGCAAATGATCTGTCGAGCAACTGCTCGATCGAGTGACTCGACATACTACTCGTCGACTCATTTAAGTATTTGAGGATACCTTTGACCTGGTATTGTATTATTTGAGGATACCTATCGAGGATACCTTTTGGAGAATCCCTTTTTAGTCGTATGAGGCCGTGGGGGCCATGTAAAAAGCCCTCAATGAGTCCTCATTTACTATCCCGCATAGCCTCATTTCTTTTGAGGCCACGAGAAAATCCCTCAATGAGGTAGAATTTACTATCCCTCTTAGCCTCATTTCAGTATTTGAGGATACCGCTGGCCTCGTATTGTATTATTTGAGGATACCTATCGAGGATACCTTTTTGAATAGGTTATTGTGGAGGTAGAAATCATTTCAATAATTGTCGCAGTGGGTGAAAAACCTGGAACCACTTCATAAAGAATATCTCTAACTAGAGTAAGACCTGCATTGACAAAATCGAAAAAATAAAGTTGATTACCATCGTCATCTAAATCTAAAGGATTATCAAAAATACACTGATCAAGTATATCAATATTGATAAAAACATTTCATTCCCTTCTATCGATTAATTGTCTCCAGACCTCTAGAACTTCATAATAAAAATTTTGTCCAGACTAGTCCAGACATCAAATTTTTTTTTATCCATGCTGATAGCAAATATATTATTCGATAAATTCAACCCTTTATATTTCCATATATAATGTAAAAAGACTGGTCCAGGACATATCACTTGACAACAATTTTCTTATCCATTTACATCTTAAAGCAAACGTTTTAGATTCTTTGTCAACCAGATTGAGCCCATCAACATTCGGTCTATCAATTATATACTGCTCAAAGTTTGCTAAGGATCAAGTATATCCAACTACCTGTTTTACGTTTTAGTTGAAATATTGTAATGGAAAGTGTATATATTTTCATTTAATTATATCTTTAATGATTTAAGTACAGAAATTAAGATTTTGTTTGTGTTTGACATTATTTTTTAGCTTTTGAATACGATAACCATGGAAAATGGATATTATTGGTAAAAGAGGAGATTTTTCAATTGGCCAAAAAGTTGACGGAGCGAACTGATATGGGTTCAATATCGAGTATGAGACCCATTACTGTTAATTACAGCTTGACATCGCCTTCTCATGCTCACAATCAGGTTCCGGGTGGTCCTTCGTGGGATGTTGCTCCATTCTTGCGCCAGCATGGATCCAAGCTCCTGGATATTTCTTGGCTTGACTGGAGAGGCTGAAATTGCAAGCTGCAACTCATTCCAGACCTGTTCGATTGGAGTGAGGTCAGGGAAATTTGCTGGCCAATTCATACACTCAATCCCCTCCCTCTTTCGGTACTCCCCGACAGCATGGGCAACATGAGTACTGTCATTATCGTCCATCAGAATGAATCTATCACCCACTGCACCTGCATACAATCTGACGTGGACATCCAGAGTCTCGTCAATATACCGCTGTGTAAGAAATTACCACGTTCAAGAACAGAATACTCCGTACTTCCATCCCTGCTGATGCCGCCCTAGACTATGATTGACCATCCACCATAGCGGTAATTTTTGCTGCGTGGAATCGCTCTCCTGGTCTTCCACATACCCTAGAACGCCTATCTGTGTGATCTAGGCACGCTCTTGACTCATCTGTAAAAAGTACAGGTCGCCAATCTTCTCTGCTCCATCTAATGTGGCCCATTGCCCTTTCCTATCGTGCCTAGCGGTGGTTCTGGGACAGCGGAATGCGAATACATTGGCTTCTCGATCGGAGAACACCTTCGTGCAACATTGCCCGGACAGTCTGCGTCGAAACATTTACCCCGGATGCATTCTGAAGGTCACTTCGAAGCTGGGTTGCGTTTCCTACGGGCCTGAATGATCAAAGATAGGTCTTCAGCTGCAGATACTGCTCTGTCTCTGCCACCACCATGCCGTCTTACTGGCGTTCCATCATACTGCTGAAATCTTGCCCAGGCTCTGGTGATCACCGTATGGTGCACACCAAGGGCTTCACCAACCTGACGACGGGTAGTCCCTTTCTCCACCATCCCTATAACCCTCCACATTTCTGCTTCAGACAAATGTCTTCTTACACTTGCATTTGCCATATTCAATCATTAAATCACAAGGGTTTGTGTTGAAATGAATATTGAATACCCTACAATGCCATGTACATGAAAAGAGTACACGAAAACATCATGGAAATCAAAGGGTACATGCTTTCCATGAATGTCACGAAAAGTCTGCCTGTCAAGAGAGTTAATGTAAACACTGGGGACCATCTCAATACATTCCTCAATCATATCCACCAACAATATCGCAAATATGTCACAAGCAAATTCCACAATGATGTGTCAAATATTTGGTGCTTAGGAAACTTTGAGTTGTATAGTATTATATTTTATCAGATGTTTTTTACCAAACCATAGAAAGTCCAAACATATATTTTTTTATTTTAGTAACGATATTAGTTGGAATACTTACTACATTTTGGGTATACCAAATTGTCGACAATAAAGGAGTATTTATAACCACTGCTCTACCCTTAAGTGATAAATTTCTTTTTCTCCATAACTGAAGTGCTCTTTTAATTTTGTTTATTCTGCCTTTCCAATTCAATTCAGTACATTTTGCACTATCTGGTCCTAGATAAACTAACAAAATCAAAATGGCACCCTCAGCTTTTTTCAAAGGAATATTTGGCAAAATGATATTTTTAGAAGTACCCAGAGTCATATATTCAGATTTGGAGTATATATCTAGAATTTTAAATGTATTAATACATGATTGTGGATCTTTAAGAGAGAGTTCTGCATCATCAGCATGATTAAAGGTTGTGAACATACTGTTATCAGGAAGGCTCACATCCAGAATATCAGATTTTTTATTCAACATACAAACCAAAGGTTCAGCTGTCAAAATGTAAAACATTGCTAATAAAGGACAGCCCTGTCTCTTTCAATTTGGATATATGATGATAAATGTTGATTTACCTTCACACGGCTTTTAACATCCATATAAAATAATTTAATACAGTTTATGAAATTATTTCCAAAGCCAAATTTCTCAAGAATGTGAAATAAGTACTGACGATTCACTCGATCAAAAGCTTTCATTTGATCTAATTTAATAATTATGCCAGCTTGATCCTCCTTTGCAATATAATATCTCTAATACTAGCAATATTTTCTCTGATATTTCTCATTGGCACACATGTCTGTGTTGAAGAAACCAAAGAAGATATTACTGTGTTTAAACGATTTGCTAAAATTTTAGACAAAATTTTATGATCGGTGTTCAAGAGGCTAACTGGTCGCCAGTTTTTAAGGTCTCTTTTATCATCTTTTTCGAACATTATTACAATAATTCCAGTCTTCATTGATCTGCACTGCTTCTTCCTCTCAAAAATTGTATTATAGACTTCAAATAAAATGGGATTCAAGGTTGGCCAGAAATGTTTGTAAAATTCTGATGTTAGATCATCTGACCCTGGGAATTTTTTAGAGGGCATCGAAAAAAGAGCTGAACACATCTCCGACAAACTTATTTCTTCATCACAGAATTCATTGTCTTCAATTGTCAAGCTTTTCTCAAAACTATCCAAGAGAACAAATTCAGCTTCCTGAGCAATATTTTCTGATTTATATAAAACTTCATAGAAGTCCTTTGCAGTATTGACAATCATGAATGGATCTGTAATAGAAATATTATAACAGTTAAAAATTTCCTTAATAATATTATTCTGCTGTCGGTAAGATTCGAGACCCAAAAAGTAACCAGTACATTTATCTTCCTGAAGAGTGTGATTTGCATTAGACCTTAAAATTGCTCCTTTCAGTTCAATATTCTCAATCTTGTTTAGTTCCATTTGCAATTCTCTTATTTTCAAAAGACAGTTTGGAGGATTATTCAGCCGGGCTGCCCTTGAGATTTCAATTTTAAGTTTTTTTCCAATTCATTTTTCTCTTTATACCGTTCCTTACTTAATTTTTGACTAAAATAAATGCTATTTGTCTTAATTTGGTATTTCAAATTATCCCACCATATCAAAATATCATCTTTATATAACGATTGTAGTTTATTCTTGGCAATTAATTTTCAATAGTATTACAGTACTCTTGATTCTTGAGTAGTGTATTGTTAAAAATCCAGAAACCAGACCCTCGTTTAATTTTCTCAAGAATACATTTAGCAGAGTCAACTGAATGATCACTAATTGATGAATGTGAGATGAAAATATATTCAAAATGGTATTCAGGTTTGATGAATTTAAAATAAAATCTAATCTACTCTGTTGAAATGTTTCACCATGAAATCTGTGCCAGCTCAATTCTATTTTATCCGCACACAGATTCCACTTCTTCTTTTATAATACGCATTGCTTTTACTTTTCTATTATCACCAAACAACAGTCTAACAGTACATTCTTTTCGGTATTCAACACTCCTTGGATTAAACATTTGTTTATTGGTTGCTAAGGGCATCGCCAGCTTGAATGACAATCATATCAACCACTTCAAAATCAAAAAACTCCAAAAAGGTGCAAATCGGCACCGATCTTCAATATTTGACTATCCTATTACTCTATAGATGGTACTTTACAATTCAGTTGAAAAATGTATTTTGAAAAAAGTCTTTTCTAAAGAAAATGATGCAATGTCAAAGAGCCAATCTTCATTCCTCTGTTCTACATAACAACCGAAACGAGGCTCCCCTTTTAAGCAGTGAACCAAACGCTTTATCCTACTGCGCCACTACTCTAGACATTGAAATGCGTCATATTATAAGCAGAAAACTTAAACTTTAACACTTGAGCTGTCTCAGACAGTCTGTTTGCAGACGAGACAATAATGCTAATCTAAAAGGTTTTGTGGGAGATATGCGGTAAAGATACCAGTTTAATTGATAAAAAGAATCTCAACTGACATGAAGAAAGATTGAATAAGCTACTCTCTAAGCCAATGCAATGATTTTGCAGACGATGTTTTTAGATCTGTTCACTTAGTCTGTCCGTCGTAACTCACAACACTTCTTAATATAGAAAGTTACTATAAATAGTAACAATTGATTGGTGATTGGTGCTTATTCAATTATGAAATGTGATCGCACAGTGCCAAACTTTAAACACAAATATCTCAAGAACGAACGTACTAAATAATTCAATTTTTTTAAACCAAAACCTAGTAGATGCCGCCTGTGAAAATGCGCTTTTTTTCATCGAAAAGCATGTTTATAAAAAATCAGAATATTGAAAAATTGTGAATTTTTATCTACCACTCCCTCATTTTTATAGCCCTGTCCAATCTCTAAAACCATTCTGGAACGGGTTCGCTATTTTCTGGAGTGAACAATCACCCATACATCAAACACACTGACCTTTCTGGCACAGCAAGAGCACCCGGATTTGTGGCACACAACGTTTAGTAATAAAGCCAAGTCGAAGTTCTATAAACACAACATTCACCCCAACACGGTTGTGTCGTTGACCCTCAGTAAAAATAAAATAACATTGACCCACTAACCATTTACTGTGATTTATGATCACTGCCACAATATATGCCTCGATCATGACCATAGCAAGTGAAGAAAGACTAAATTACGATAGGCTATTGTGTTGCCAATTTCAGTGGGGTAACACGTTTGATAGGGTGGGTCCTATTATAGCAGGAAAGCAGAATTTGCCCATCGGGTTAAACAAAAATCGCTATTGCAATCATGCGAATTCTGATATACATACACGCATGTGCAGAACTGAACATGCTTTCATCGGTCGCTAGCGTGTATATGTGTTGAAGTGTTAAAGGAGTGGATGAAACATACTTCAACTACTTCCACGATGAGAAACAACTTCATTACAGACCGCAATTTGTGATATGCACACCCCAAAATCTGCACTCTCTGAACTTAAACTCTTTTCAGAAAAATGGCTTTTTGCAAAACAAACTTATCTCCACTCCATGGTCAGTGGTAACAATCTTTTGGGTGGATGGTCCATATCCTGTAAGCGAAAACGCATCCCTTAGAACTCAAACTGTTGTATAACATACATGACGAGTGGCGTACGCATATCCACAACTCATCATCAATCCTACATAGACAGCTGTCAGCATGCACGTTATAACTCGTATGTTAGAAATGAGTCTATTATCCCTCCCCTACCTTGGACCTATCTTCACATTTGGAGGGAATGTGTTTCGCTTCAACTGCCTGTAGGTCATCAATGGCCGTCAACATAATTGTAACGAAGAAATAATATTCGTCTCCGTCTCTTGAAGAGGAGTGTTAGAAATGAGGGGGCACATTTGGCCAGCTAAAATTAAAATTGCCAAAGCGTTTTTTTTTTCAAATCAATACTAGAAAAAGACAACAACTCGGTTGGAATCTGTTTTTTTCCATACGCATTCTGCTGACATTCACCAGACAGACACTTCCTGTACATTCAGGTTCTCTTCAAACTGACCAAAGGATACGACATCTCGCCCATCGATTGAGAAGAGGAGGGGGGGGGGGGGGCATGGGACAAAGTATTGTTATGAATGAAAGGGATACCTGTAACGGCACGCAACTGTAAATGAAAGCATACATTCACTTTTTATTTAACTGGAAACAGGTGAACAAATTTATTCCCCAGCTTGTTTGTTTTTGTAGGTGAGGTTATGCTCTGTGTGACTGTATGTGTGCAGAGGACGCAATTTACAACTATGGAGTCCATATATTCGACAGTAATAAGCAATTTCACCCGAATGATATATGAAAACAAGCTACTTTTGTCTGCAGATCTTATTTCGGTCGTAAACTGGCCAAAAACGTTGAAGTTTTTGACGAATTTTGAAGGGGTATGCTCGACAAAAAATGAAGAAAATTTTGTTTCCCAGTTCACTAAACCAAAATATTGTACATGTAAACTTTTCCGTCGATCGGGATTTCATTTAACTGAAATACCTTATTCTGAAATGATAAAGGTACTTGAACGTTACTCCGTGTATAAAGTGAGCACCTCATGTTGGTCGTCGTAAATGCTGCATATATAATGAGTACACGGGGCATTCAAAAGAAGAATTTGGAAAGGAAAAGGCGTCTCTCCTTCAAATAATGCTACAAAGCTTGATGTTGAGGCGTGAGTTTGAACAGAAAATGTATCTTAATCAACTCACACTCGAAAACGAATAAATCCATTAAAATGCTTCACGAAAAGCCTTCGGAGTCAACAAACAGCCCCCCTCCCATTTAAACCAAACAAGGCTTTCTTACATCCAGTGTTACAATATGAGGCCATAGTCACAACGGATTGTACAATACAAACACTCTCAAACTACAGAAATCTGAAGCCATGTTGTGCTGGATGCACTATTTGATACAACTGGCAAACGAATACAAAAATCAGCAAATATTACCGCGACGCCACCCTGCAATCCCACCCCCCCCCCCCCCGCGCCCCAATTGCTGTGATGAGTCATTTGCAGTGTAAATTCTATCGCATCGTCTCAGTTGCCTAAAAATCCGATTATAATATCTTTTACTAAACTTAAATGCCTGACGTGAGCAAGGGGTTAGGTGTGTCATTTGGATACGGAAAGGGACACAGGACAAAGAAATCTAGTGATGTACTTAATTACGCCCTTCGTATTGATATAGGGTGGTATGACTCCGTAACAAACCTTGCACTGTTTATTGCGATTGATATTTAGTGTTTAATTATATTAATTATTTATCTATTTGTGTTTAAGGTCACATATTTCTGCACTATGGCTTATCATGACCATGACAGTTTTACGGGTAACAGTTGAAACGTTCAATTTCATAAAAGTGACCGATTTTCTTTTCAGTTTTGTTAACCCTCGATGGTCTGGCCAACTCTCATGAACTCCCACTAGACTACGAACTGTAAAATGTATAATTGATTAGCAGTGATTACCAGTCAAGTCTTGGCTGCTTGTTCAAGGAAAAAAGATATGACTAGGAATCACTGCCCAGGTGTTTTGTCTTGTCAGCAGGACCTCCTAAAGATGGCATGGTCAGGGTACATGCTCTGAGATCACAAAAGCCTGAAATAAGTCTTTAAACATTAAGGTGCGTTTAGATTTATTTAGTTATTGGAGTTTAACGACAGTTTCGAAGCCAGGATCACCCCGAGTCGTAAAGTTTTACGGGTGGAGAAAGCCGGTGTAACAGGAAATAACCACCTAGCAACGGCGAGCAATTGTCAGACTCGCCAACGTACTAAGTCCACACAAGCAGGCTTAGCATTGGTTGACAGGTGCACCATCGACGTGCATTACGCCTTAGTACACAGCGACATCGTGCTCCCATGTGGACAGTCGGGATTAAGTGCTTTGCCAAGGTCAACGCAGTTGCTTCTGGTGGGATTGAACCGTGGGCCTCTCGGTTTGAAGTTCATTGGCGTAACCACTGAGCCAGCGCACTCCCCGTGGTGCGTTTAGAAGAAGTCACAAAATTACTGTGAATACTATGCTTGGTCGTAAAAGAATGCCACTGTTGCTCTCATTGGCAGTTTCATTTATAGAGTTGTGGTAGAATGATACAACTTATTCTGTTTTTCCTGATGTGAATTCCCCTTTGGCACTACCAGCAAATCCCAGTCAGGTCAGATACCGAATGCTGAACGATACCGGGGTATACCCCTCCCCTAAAAAGACTGAAAGATACCGAACTCATTTCAATACCGCTTATCTCTACAATGAACTGGACAATTCAGGATGCAGAGGATAAACTTTTGACAAAGGCTTTGGGGTGAGACTAACAAGAGTAGTGATCTACAGCCTAGTACCCTGTGTCCATCCAGCATATTCTTCCTTAATACACATTGTCACGGATTGGACCTTTTTAGCTCTTTGGGATGTTCCCGGATCGGGGAAAACCGGAGTTTATCTGTTCATAACAATCTCTTAATACAGTCGTTTTATCTTACGTCATGCTTGATTGGCATTCCCAAGAGATATTTCCTTTTACACTTTACCCAACATGAAATGCAGGTAACACTTGCAAACAAAATTCTGACGTATTTTTTCATTTTCTACATCAAAAGCATATCTTATGGCCCATCATTGGAATGTGCTTAACAAGCTCATTCCAATGAGGGGTCATAAGCTCTTTATTAAGATAAAAAATGACAAAAATAACTGAATGGTGATTTTTTGTGAATTGCGATGGCCGGTTTTTTTCGTTACGTTGGGTAAAGGGTAAACTCAGTTGCAGCAATACGACGACTCTCCACCCGAGGAGTTTTCAGAAACAAGAAAGACATCCTTTTTACCAAACATTATCCTTTTGATGTCATGCTGTTCCGAGTGAGGAGAAAATGATGATAATATTGTCCAAACCAGACATTCTAATTACTAAATTAGAAATATTCGGGTTGAGGACTGATAGAAATTTGTACACTTCAGTGCGTGCAGATTTCCAAAGGGCACGAGAAGGTTTTTATCATAATTGGAAACATCACCTTATCGTTGCCACTCTTGAAATGAATTGAACTGTTCTCCTTAAAAACGTCATTGGACAGGATCGCGCATTCTAGACAAAACAAAATTAAAGACGTTTTCAAGGAGTCTCCCGAAATAATAATAGGAGATTAGTCTGAAAATACCTTAACCCTTTACCGAACATGAACAGCAGACGCCACTGGCAAACAAAATCCCTGAATAACTATTTTTTTTTATTTGGTCTCAAAAACATAGGTTATGACCCCTCGTTGGAACGAGCTAGACGAAAATAATGAAAATCAATTAACGACTTTTGTGAATAGCGATGGGCGGTTTTGATTCGTATGTTGGGTAAAGGGTTAAAAATGTATTACAAACCCCACCAATGATTACTATATATTTATTGGTGTTTAAGGTCGCATACTTATGCACGATGGCAATTCGTGAACGTGAGTTTTACGGGTGTAGGAAGCAGGAGTACCGGAGAGAACCACAGAGCTTCAAAAGGCAACTGTCAGCTCATCAGCATTTTAACTCTCTGCAAGCTCCGCTCAAGCAGAGTTACAGCGGTTGAAGACATGTGCACCATCGACGTGCAGTACTCCTTAGTACACGGCGTCATCGTGCTCCCATTTAGGCAACCGGAATGAAGTGCTTTGCCAAAGGACACAACGTGGGTCGTCTCGGACGGGGATCGAACTTGGGACCTCTAGAATAGAAGTCCAGCAGTCTACCACTGACCCACCGCGCTCCCACCAATTTTTTCTAAAGCATGTGTGATGAAAATGCATAATGCAAAAAGTAACTTAATCCTTTGAAGCGGACAGGCCCTTTTCTGGTCCATGATCGCGATACGACCTGGACTTATATAGTAGTTGCTCAGTTGATTTTGTGTGGTAGACTAATCAAGATTTTCAACGTCAAGCCCCCAAGGCTGCACGCAGGGCCGTATTATTCATAAGGCTGACTAGGCCGAGGCCTAGGGACCCGCAGGGACAGGAGGTCCGCCAATTTTTTTTTTTTTATCTGAGGAACAGTTACCGGGGCCTTATGGCTCCAATGGTTAAAGGCACTTGGCACTCTGTGCCGTAACGATACATGTATGTACGCATGTATTTATCCATATATATACTCTCATAAGTATACTATATATATTTATATATAGTATTTTATTTTAATGCTTTTAAATATGCCAAGTTGTGAGTAGAATTCTTCAGGAGACACGCAAATTGGACATAGATCTATGTCCTGCGGCATAGTGCCTACTGTACCAGGGTCAGGCTGTCAGTTGTAGTGGGGTGGAAGACTAAAGTGTCGGAGGGGGCCCTGAGGCCGACGTACCTAAAAGCCTAGGGGCCCGGCCATGAATTGTACGGCACTGGCTGAACGTTGAAAATATTGATTGATCTTCTAAGTAACGAATATAGACTCTGCGTTAAATGTCAGCATGGGTCGCTTTTATTGTATCCTACTGGTTAACTGGACATTTCCAGTTACATCTTGGAATATTTCACAGTGATTAAAATCAGAATCTCGCAAATGATTCTCGTGAGGAAAACTTGAATAATTCAGACTTGCAAAATGTTCATGTGAGTTGTCATCGATTCGTAAGGTGTCCTCGGTTCAAGGTCTGAAGAATACCACTTCTCCTTTACACCCCCATTAGCCGAGGTGTCCAGTGAAGTCTTGTTTTGCCTGTATAGAAACTACAGCCAATGTACTGCAATTTATTATACGCTAAACGGTCGAGAATCGAAGAAATTGCGGAAAGTTCGAAAACGTATCCCCCACTACGAAAATACATATATTTTCACTTTCACGGCATCGATCAATGGCGGCTTTAACTTCGAGGTGAATAAGAGTCAAAATATCACTGGAAATGATCAATTTGTTCTAAAAACGTATAATGAAAAGTAATCTAGCGTTTTAGAGTGGATACCGATCATTTCCAGCAATAATTTAACACGTATTCACCTTGAATTGATGCATGAAATCCGCTCGTCCAAACATGGATTGAAAGTCCGTAATATAAGTTTTTGGTTCGGTACCTCCTTTTAAAGGACGTACCAAACTAAAACTAAAAACTTGTATTGCGGACCTTCAGGCCATGTTTGGACTAGAAACCCGCGAGCTGAATTAGATTGCAAGACGCTATCTGTTCCAAATATCAAGCAAATCACTGGTTTCAATATCTTGTAAAAAAGCGTTCAATGAAAAAAACATCTAATGTTTTTGAGTGGATACCAAAAATTATCTCACTTGTGACCGAGACAAATGGTTGTTTTCGCAAGCGCTCAATAAACATTTGTCTCGGTCACTCGAGAGATAATTTTCGGTATCCACTCAAAAATACTTGATATCCTCTCTTTCTATCAGCATGACCACCAAATAACCTGCATGTTGGTACGGAACAAGTGTTCTACATGCACATATATAAGTCAAGAAACTCACCAGA
Organism: Pictodentalium vernedei; assembly: GCA_031216915.1. NCBI lineage: Eukaryota > Metazoa > Mollusca > Scaphopoda > Dentaliida > Dentaliidae > Pictodentalium > Pictodentalium vernedei. The sequence goes on along the minus strand of CM062290.1, from coordinate 244,789,707 downwards.
ATGGGAACTTGGGAACTAGGTCCTCAAGGGCTCAATTCTAGTGAATATATAACTAGAGTGATGTCACTCATACAGCCCGACTATCCCAGTAGTGGCAATGCTTAGGCACAAAATAATCTGAGCCATTTTTTGTTAACCGTTTACCTAATGAATCTGCCATATCTGCACTAGTGATATACAAAAATTGCTATTCAAATTTTATTGTTTCATTTCTCTACTCCAAAACATACCTCATGACCTATTAATGGAACAAGCTTGATGAGCTTGTTCCAATAAGGACAAATAAGAAAAGGTTACAAGTAAAAAATGAAAAAATCTGATGTTTCAGAAAAATAATTTGTACTGTTGGCTTAAACTTGTGTTAGGTAAAGGGTTAAAGATGCAGTACATAAAACATTGTTGGGCTATAGGAGTATTTTGTTTGCATGTAATAAATCCCAATCCTTCAAAATGCATTTTGAGAATATATTCCTAAAATGGAATTATCGGTCGGAAACCAATTGACGGACGGACGGACGGACGGACGTGCAGACAGATAGACGGACGGACGTACAGACAGATAGACGGACAGATGGACAGACAGATGGACAGAGACCATTTAAATAATATGACCGTTTTTACAAATGGGCGTATAAAAAATAATCAAATTTGAAGAGAATCTTATAATTAGAACAGGATTATCTTCTGGATAACATGGGGATGAGAGAGGGATGGATTGATTCCACCCATCTCCCCCGAAGTTTTGGAGACGGCATCAATGTCCCTTACTCCCATTTCCTTCCAATCTGTATTACTTTTGTAAAACAACAGAAGTATGCTGCAGAAGGCATTTCTTTATATTTCAAACTGTGAAGCGCAGGTATTGAGAAAAAAAGCTGCATACAAGTAAAAGAAATCAGGTCTGTAAATGCAATTATTAAAAAGGTATATTAATCATGCAAGAACAAAAAGTGACAAAGTATGTGTTAGAAGCCCAATGTCAAATTTAAAGAAACTAAATTTTGAAAAGGGTTAAATTAACGCAAATATTATTTGAAACCTCTGTATACAATGCCAGTTGACCTTGCCCCAAATGAAAACCAATGACGTTGTAACACAGTGTTTGAAGAAAAGGTAAAACCTTGAAAAGCAAAACTCTAATCTGAAACTTTAAGCTAAGAATACTAAGTAAAACTGACTGCAAAAAGGGTTAAATATTTCCTAAAAACGATACCAAGGTGGTTGGGAGTATGGAATTAAAACAGTTCTCTGAATGTCGTCACTCTAAATACTACAAAATGCATTTCGGACCAAAGAAAAAAAATGCCTAACTGGCGGGGAGTGGGGAGGCAGGAGGAGCAGGGCAAGAAGTTCAACGTTGGAAAATGGTGGTCAACGGACTTGACCGACATTGCTGCTGTAGAGACATACTGAAAAACAATTGAAATCTCAACTATTGTTGGAGTTATGCAATAAAGAATGTTTGGACAGATAGACTGACAGACAGGCAGACTGACGGACGGACGGGCGGATGGATGGACGGACGGACGGATGGATGGACGGACGGACGGACGCTCTGCTATGTACCTCCCTTGTGGGGGGATAAAAAGTAACAATGTATGTGGTAGAAGCCCACTTTGTGATTTAGAGAAACTAAGTTCAAAAACAGTTTTGGAAAGGGTTACATCAATGCCAATATTATGTGAAACCACTTTATACAGGTTCAGTAGACCTTGCCAAAAATGAGAAACAATAACAGTGTTTGAAGAATGAAAGGTACAACCTTCAAAAGCAAACCTTTAATCCGAAGCATTAAGATGGGAATACTAAGTAAAACTGACTGCCAAAAGGTTAAATATATCCTAAAACCGTTAAAAGAAATCATTGATGTAAATGCAATCATTTAGTTGTATTGACTATGGGAGAATTAAAGAAAGAAAGTATGTGGTAAAGCCTAATTTCCAATACAAAGAAATTAAGTCTGAAAACATGTTTAAAAGTATTTAAAATCATGCCATTATTAATGACAATCACTTCAGTAGACAAGACATTGTCACAAATGAGAAACAGTGACATTGCACTAAAGTGTTTGAAGAATTAAAGGCATAACTTTGTAAACAAATAACAACTTTAACCTGGAAGTTGTAAGTTAAATTGCCATACAAAAAAGTGTTAAATATTTCCCAAAATAACATGAAACATAATGAGAATGAAACAATCAATAGTAATTAATATTAATGAAAAAAAAAAACTAACCTTCGCTAAAAAACTTTAACCGCAAACTAACCAAAACACTAAATGTTAACAGACGGACAGTTGGACGGAAGTCATGACTATACCCCTGAGTGTAAACTGCCGGGCAGAAAATGAGGTTTTTATCTATGGAATATGCACTGTATTCACGAAAGACTAACAGTACTTTCAAATTCTAATTAGGAACCGAAAATTGATTGTTGCAGGAGAATCACAACATTCTCGTGAATCAGGACAAGTATTAATCCGTTAATAACTGAAAGTTAACAGCCAATCGATGAATAATTCATTGACGTACTTTTTACTGATATTCCATTGCCTGCACCACAACTTGATAGTACATTCACCGTGGACTGGTCGTAATCCACGCGTGGACAGCGTTGTCCACACAAGCATCACTCGGCAAAATTTTATTTAATAAAGCACCAGGTTGTACCCGTTGCTTCATTAAATTGTTTATGCTTGTTCCTATTGGTGCTTGGAATCTAATTACGTCCGTGGAAATATTGCCCACCCGTGGAAAGTGACCAGTCCATGGCGACCTACTTTATACGCAATGGTGACAAATCAATTCCAGTTTTGATGATGTTTCGACACAATAGAATTCAAGGAGTTTCATGGGGTCTTGTTTTATTTTTTTTTAAATTAATAAATTCAAGAAATTTTCTAGAATTCTAAGAGGCGTGGGAATCACATTTGGAACACTCAATACCACACTGAAGAAGAAATACAAATATCAAAGCAATACATCCACCAATTAACCGTTTCTCCATCACAGACGATATCAAAATTTATGATTTTAAATATTTTTTTCAAAATTTTCAAAATAGTTCAATAAAACCATATCATGTGACCCCCCATTGGAACGAGCTCAATGAGCTCCTTCCAATGAGGGGCCACATGGTATAGTTGTGTTTTGATTTTCTGAAAATTGATATTTTTTCAATTGCTGAATTTGCAAATTACTTGGGGGGATGAGGCGGATTCGTTAGGTGAAGTGTTAATAAAGGGATGTGAAATTTAGGCAACAAGCCCAGTCGGACTCCACAGAATACAGATCGCATTTTGTAAAATATTCGCACGTTAAATTCCAACCGATGGGGGCACGGTGGTGTTACGGTAACCGGTGGGATGGTTGCCCGGATGTTCAAGCCGTACATTTGCTCGAAACTGTGCTCATATATTTTGCCTAATTTTCGATTTTCATCTCATATTTTTAATCTTTTGTAAATTGGATTGTGTTATATAGTGGACAGACAACAGATTGAGTGGATTTAATCCACCGATCCCCCGTTTATTCGGGGTATTTTTAAAATTGACGATTGTAGTTTTCCAGTAAACACACAAACTGTCATGGCGGATTCAGTGCAGATACAGTTGGGTAGAACTAAAGTGCCGAAGGAACGCAAAACGTTGAAGGATATTAGACCGTTGAAGGAGAACAGTGTTAGAATCAATGTGTTGGACAATTCAAAGGTAAAAGCTACTAACGTAATTAAACCAATTATTAGTACTTAAGGGAAAGATTCAACTTGTGCATGTGTGCCTTTTAGCGGGGACTTGTGTGAAGTTACATTGACAGACACTGAAACAGCTGATCTTCTTTGTGATGGTTTGCTTATTGACGGAGTGAAATATGACTGCCGACGGGTGTTCTCAAAGACAGTCGTTTCGATTTTACAACTCCCTGCATATATTACGGACGATGAAATTATTGATAAACTATTGTTTCAATTTAGTGTGAATGTCGTCTCGCCTGTGTATAAGAAATTATCCGGGTACTACAGTTGCCGACGGAACTCGTTATATGAGAGTTAAATTTCCAGAAATTGTTAAATCTTTGCCTTATTCAATGAAATTACAAACAACATCTGGTGCAGCTTATTCCAGAGTATTGCATGACAATCAGATAAAACTATGTTCAAAGTGTTTAGCCGATGATCATTTATTCAAAGACTGCCCAAAATTTATGTTTTTTGTGTAAGAAGCAGGGTCATTTTGCCAGAAAATGAATTTTCAAAACAGTGTAGTAAATGTAACAGTGACCCCTGTAAGTGTTTCACTGGGATTGTATCCACACCAAATGATGAGCCACCTGACCTAACAAATAATGCCATGGAATGTGGAACTTTTGTGAGGGATGTGCCTTAGGAGGGGGTAGAGACTCAGTAGACTCAGGTTATTGACAATACTGATTCTAGAGATCTTAATTTGGATCATATTAATTTGACTGTTGTTGAGGAAAAAACTGAATCTATTGACAATAATTTGAAAAATGTTGACTCAAATTCAATTAGAAATGCAGATTTAACCTTTTCTGTTTCAGGTGCTTCTGTTAAAAATATTGATGTTGAGGAAAATATTAATCTTGATGATATTAATGATGTAAAGTCAGTTTCTCTTTCAGATCCACCCAGTGAAAGTGATGTGGTTAACCCTGGGTCAGAGAATGACTCATCCGAACAAGAAAGTGGGACTTGTTTTCATAAAAAGTCTCAGTCATTTGTTAGAAAGAGGAACCTTCAGTTTGTCCCTAATTTAAACAGTGCAAAATGTTCTAGGGGTGTTGATGAGGTTAAAACTACCCACTAGTTGTTTTTTTGTATATAAATCCATGGATACGCACTGGACCTTTGGTTTCTTTATTATTATTGAGATGGTAATGATTGCTACTTTAAATGTTAATGGGTTAAAAAATGTAACCAAGTTTCAAAATGTTATTAACCAATGTTAATCACATTGATCTTTTGTGTATACAGGAAACATACTGAGATGAGAAATTTATATCTGGTTTCAAACATATGTGGGAGTGGGAAATAATTTATAATAATTTTGATGGAAGTTCAAGAGGGGTGGCTATGTTTATTTCCAAAAAAAATTCGGATCATATATGTGCAAGTAGTATTTTGAGGGATAGCAATGGTAGATTTGTATCGGTGGATCTTTTCATCAATGATCAAATCTATATACTTTGCTCAGCTTATGCACCAAATGTTGATAAATACAAATCTGAGTTTTTAAATTTTATTGACAATAGTCTGGCAGGTAAAAATAACATTATTCTAAATGGAGATTTTAATACTTCTATTCACTCACTAGATAGACCCTCTGGTAAGTGATGCTGCAGCCTGTCAAATTAAAAATATTTTGAATCATCTAAATTTGAATGATACATGGAGACATTTCAATCCTGAGAAAAGCAATATTCATGGCATAGAATTGCTTTAGACGTTGTGCAGAGAAGTAGAACTGATTACACATTTCGTTCAAATGAATTATTCCCTTTTATAAAATATTGTTTTATGAAAAACTGTAGCTGTAATTTGGCTCAATTGAGAAAGGACCTGGAATCTGGATTCTCAATAATTCTCTTTTAAAAAATAATGAATATATAGTAAGTATTAAAAATTTAATTTCTGAAAATTTGGCCTGTCCACTCTACATCAATGACTTTCTTGTTTGGTGGGACAACATGAAGTGGAAAATTAAAAAAAAATAGGTATATTTTTTCAGCTAAACTCAATGAGAAGATGAAAAGAGAAAAGTCGGAAATTCAAAAAGAATTGACAAATGGTTTAAGTAAAATTAAACCTAACCCTGATCTTGTATTCGAACTCAAATAAAAACTTTCAGTGTTTTAAGCTCATGAATGTCAAGGTGCCATTTCAAGGTCCAAAGCCCAGTGGGCTCTAGAGTCTGATAGCAATACTGCCTACTTCCTAAGATTAGAAAAGTATAGACAATGTTTCAATGGGATATCTGAATAAGAAACAGAGGGAGGGGAAATTGTTTCCGACACTTTCTCAATTCTTGAGGAAGCAAAAAGTTATTTTGAAAAATTATATGACTCTATTAGTATTAATGGAGAAAGTGAAAAAGCCTTGATTTCTTCAATAGATGTCTCAGTTTTGGAGAGTGATAGGAATACCTGTGAGGAGGAGATTTGTATGGAGGAAATAAGGAAGGCACTTTTTGCTATGCAGGGTGGGAAAACTCCTGGCCTTGATGGTCTTACTAGGGAATTTTATGTTTATTTCTGGGATAACCTAAAAGATATTTTGCTTAGACTTTTCCAGGAATGTTTTAGGAATGGAGAATTATCTAGATCGACGAAAAAGGGTGTTATTACGTTGGTTTATAAGAAAAATGGTAATAAACAATCTCAATTCATACAGACCAATTAGTTTATTGCCAGTAGGTTATAAAATTTTAGCAAATGTTCTTGCAAACAGATTGAAAGAGGTTATTGGGTCACTAGTGTCTTTTGCTCAAACATGTTGTATTCCTGGTAGAGATCTGAGTGAGAGTGTTGTAAGTATTAAGGATATTATTAACTATGTTGAATGCAATAATCTGGAGGGAATTGCAGTGAAAATAGATCAATCTAAAGCATTTGATAGGGTGTCACATGAATATTTATACCATGTTCTAGAAAAATTTGGATTTGGGGAAATCTTCACTGACTGGATAAAAATTCTATATTCTGGGGCCCAATCTTGTATAGAAATTAATGGCCATGTGTCTAGTTTGTTTGATGTAAAAAGATCTGTAAGGCAGGGGTGTCCACTCTTGGCAATGCTGTATGTTTTGTCTGCTGAACCACTGGCAAATCTAATAAGAAAGTGCCCAAATATTAAAGGGTTGTCCATCCCAAATTCATAAATTAATTCTAAACTTTATGAGCATGAAGATGATACCGAATTAACACTGTGATAAGAACTCTATCATGGAAACCTGCCAAATTTTGAATTGTTATTTCGAAGGATCTGGTTCAGTTGTCAACATTGAAAAATCTGAATTTCTTCCCATTGGAATGGAGAAATTTGGAAACATTGATGATGTACCTTTGAGATGTGTTGATGATTGTTTACAAATACTCGGGGTTTATCTTGGCCCAAACAGATGTCAATGTAATTCTTTGATTGGGAGCCAAAAATTCAGGCCATTTCAAGGATTCTGAATTTGTGGTTTCAGAGGAATTTGACGCTCAAAGGTCGAGCGGTTGTCGTTTCACTCTTTGTTGCTTTCTAAAATTTGGTGTTTACTGAATATTGTTACTATTCCTAATGGGTATTTAGAACTTCTAAAAAAGAAATTGTCATTTTAATGGAATAATGGAAAGGTTTTAATAAAGTATACATCTGTTATAAAATCTTTTGGGGAAGGAGGGTTAAACATACCTGATAACGGATTAAAAATGTTGGCCTTGAGGGCTAAAGGGATTAAACTAGAGTTCAGTAACTTCCCTTGGGCACATTTTTTCAAATTTTATATTTCGAAATACAAAGGATTAAATCTTGGAATTGGAATTTTTAATTTCAGTTTAGAAGAACCGTGTTTGAAATCAGTGGATGAATTTTATGGTGAGGTCCTGCTTTCCTGGAAATTATTAAAGGAATCTAGAAGAGTTGAGTTTGATCATGACATTCATCCTAGTGAACAATGTTTATTTGATAATCCTAAAGTTCTGTATTTAGATTCAGCAGTATTCTTCAGAGAATTTGTAGAAGCAGGGCTAATTAAATTTAAAGATATATTTTATGAAGTTATTCCTGGATTTATGCCAAATAACGCTATTGTTGAAATAGTACATTCGAGTAGTCCAAATGTACCAGTCAAAACTATTTTGTCACATAATATTTTAAAATCTTGCATTAAAGAGATTTTCTGTATTGAATCAAATATTAGTGATGCAGAAGTTAGTAGACCAATATATTCCGAAAGAAAATTATCATTTCTCAATTCAAATGATTTGCAGTTATCAATAGAATATTTGACTACCTCCCAGGCTTATAAATTGTTATTAGAAAAAATAACAGTCCCCGCCTCCCCCCCCCCCCCCCCCCCCCCCTCCCCCCACACACTTGTTTGTTGCACTGGGGCAAGCAAGTCTGTTTTCAACCTGAATTTTAAGACTATTTGAAAGTCAGTGCATAATAAACGGAAGTCACCTGATATGGTAGATTTAGACTTTAAAATTGTTCACAATGTTATATTTACTAGATCTCTTTTATTCAAATGTGCTCTTATTTCTGATTCATTGTGTGACCTTTGTAAAACTGTTCCCGAGAGTTTAGAACATTTATTTTTAGACTGACCACTGTTACATGATCTCCAAAGGCTTTGTAGGGAGTGTTTAGATATTTTGTTTATACATTCTGAGCCACTGGCAGATAGGTCTTTCAGAGAATTACTGTTGTTTGGAATAAACACGGGACGCGAGAATTGGGTTAACACTATCAATATTGTTTTGAGCTCTTACAGACTTGCTATATTTAGACGAAGGAATTTCTACAATCTTGAGAAACTTTTACACCCAAATAAGATATTTTTAGCAATTTTTATGAATCAAATGAATTATATCAAAATGCATTTTGAAATGTTAAATCAAAACTGTAAATTTGATGAATTGTTTCTTTATCATAACAGTTTATTATATTTACAAGGTAATTCTCTGAAAATGAATTTATTTATTTATTTATTTATTGATGTTTAAGGTCACATATTTATGCACAATGGCTAATCATGACCGTGACAGTTTTACGGGTGGATGAAGCCGGAGTACCCGGAGAGAACCACCGAGCACCGACGAGCAGCTGCCAGCTCCCCAACATCGTAACCCCGCACTGCAGCACAGGCAGGGTTAGATTGGTTGAAGACATGCGTACCATCGACGTGCAGTACACCTTAGTACACGGCGTCATCGTGCCCCCGCGCGGGCAATGGGGATGAAGTGTCTTGCCCAAGGACACAACGCAGTTGCCGCAGGTGGGATTCGAACCGAGGACCTCTCGGCTTGCAGCCTGCACCTCTACCTACTGAGCCACCACGCTCCCCCTCTGAAAATGAATATTTAAATGTAATCTAAAATATTTGAAGCTCGAATTGGGTGTGATAATTTTCCTTCGAGAGACCGAAACTACACTTTCACGGTGGTTGCTTTAAAATTTCATTTCACCCGAGGGATCCCGTATCTGGGATTTTTATAGATCATCTAGTTATAGTTATATTATGTATTCGGAAAATATTAAGGGAGTTCTACAAGGAAATTTAAGAATTAGACCTTTGGTGGTCAATATTCTTCCAATTCCCAAATTGCAACAATAGTCATCACAGATAATGGGTAACTTCAGCCCAGTCAGTGGGGTATTTTATAACCTATGGCGAGTGATGAGGTCTCATTTCATTAAATATGTATGTTGTGTTCTCAGAAAAAAAACGGTTAACACAAGATATATTTAAAAAAAAATGCCCAAATTTTCTTTATTACAACTTGATGGAAAGAGCTGCTATTCATCATAAGGGACAGGCCTTCCATTCAATATTTCACTGTGCAAAGGGAATTAATTTCAGACAAGTATTGTTTGAAACATTTGGCGCTTACAATTCACGTCCAGAGAAAACTGGTTCTTAATTAAATCATTTAAAGAATGTATTGTCTTTGTTAACGCCCTACATTTATTGGGTAATGATGGGTCTAATGTTTTAGATTCAGGAACACTTGTTCTTTTCAATGATTTCCTTTTATACATTATTAATTACAGGCTAGAAATAATTCGCCCTCTGCATGCTTCTTGTTTTGCGGTTGTATTTCAAAATGCATGTGCTTTAAGTTCTTTCATATCCATCAAAACACTGTTATATTATAACAACTGATAAATATACATATTTTACATACATACAAGTTTGGGATAGGGAGTTTTTGCTGATTGTAAAATTAACACGTCAGTTTTACATTCAAGGGGTTGGGAACATGTGCCAGTGTGTGAATGAGTGAGAGAGTGATGATCATTTGTTAGCGTGGATCATATGCTTATTACATACGGATTTATCTATATATTGTACAAAGTTTTATTGTAAAAATTTATTGAGTTTTATGAGGGCAAAAAAAAAAAACAAAAACAAAAACGTTCTCGTCCGATCATCAAAGTTAAGCAACATCGAGACCGGTTAGTCCTCGGATGGGTGACCGTCTGAGCGATCGATTCGGACGCCCGCGTTGTGTCCATGGATAAGGCACTTAACCCCGAATGTCCACATGGTGGCACGATGACGTCGTGTACTAAGGCGTACTGCACGTCGATGGTGCCTATGTCTTCAACCAATCTAACCCTGCCTGTGCTGCAGTGCGGAGTTACGATGTTGGAATGGGTAGAGGCCCACTCCTTCCAGTATATTTCATAACATTACCGTCTTATGGAAGAGCATTAATTTCTTTGTTCCTTTCTATTGGGGTTGAACGACACTTGACAGCCAGTGTCACCTCGTATCGGGCAGTTTTAAATGTGGAGGAAGCCGGGTAACCAGAGAGAACCGCCAAGAAGTGGTGGGCAAATGTTAGACCCCTTCCCAACGTAATACCTTCGCACAAGCAAGGTCAGCATTGGTGAAAGATACGGGCACCATTGACGTGCAGTGCGTGTAGGTACACATCGACACCGTCCCTCCACATGGGCAATCAGGATTGAGTGTCTTGTCTAAGGACAACGCAGTTACCCCTGGCGGGGATCGAGTTTACAGTACACACAGCCACCGCGTTCCCAGCTCATTACATAAGCTGCAATCTTCCAGGTCGTCTGCCTTCAGATTTACATTAAGAATGTCAGGCCTGGAGTCAAATTCGGCAAGGAGCTCGACGTCGTTTTGGCTTGGAACCAGTCTAGCCATTAACTAGGCCAGTGCATGTTTGGATGAACTCGTCTGGAATATTTCAGTTGATCGGAATAATTCCGAACGATTTAATCTAAATACCACAAACATTCATTTTATGTGCATCAACGCAAGAAATATTTCAAAATCGCGACTTCATTTGACTGAATCTTGAATGACATGAAAACAATTCAGACATTCAAGCTTACCAAGTTCAGTACAGTCGCCGTGACTGATCATATTCCACGCGCGGACATTGATGTCCACACGTGTTTACCAGGTAATTGAAATCTTCAGCAAAATTTTAATTAATGAAGCCCCCGGTGGTATCCGGTGCTTCTTTAAATTTTTAATGATTATTTCTATAATTAGTGTTTGGAATCTATTATTGCGTCCATGGAAATATTGCCCACCCCTGGAAGCTACCAGTCCACGGCAGCCGTACTGCAATTAGTCACACTCCTGACTTGTCAATCGTTTCTACCCATGTTGCCCATTTTCGAGGATTTTCCCAAGCACTGGCGACTGGACCCTATTTTACCAGTAAAACGGTGATTGCTTACCACAGTAAACTTAGCACTGCTGTACTTCACGGGGTTTCACGAGGCATTCTTGCTTAAATGGAAAATGAAACGGGTCCTCTTAAAATAGGGCCGTCTGATAGGGTACCATATCCCGGATAATCAAATCGCAGCACTGTTGATCGCGACGGAGGTATACAAATTGGTGTTTATGCGCACACACTTCGGCAAAATGGCTAATCGACTTAAACGACGCAACATGGAGAAAAAGTTAAGATTTGTCATTCGTTTATACCAATGTTGCCCATTTTAGGACTTCCACCCAAGCATGTTGGCTGTCCTATTTTACCATTAAAACAGCTTGCATGCCACGCTAAGCAAGCACTACTTTACTTCCAGGGGTTCCCACGGGTTCGCTTGAGATATGAAGTAAAGTTTATCTATCCAATCGTTTAAACCTACCTTATTCCCACTTTAGGACTTACACACCAGACGCTGGTTCGGATCCTATTTTACCAGTGAATCGACTTATCACAGTAAACAAGCACTGCTCCATTTCCCGGGATTCCTACGGTGAAGGTTTAGTAATAATTTAGTCCCAACGGTCACATGGGGTTGTTTATCAAACACCCTCGCGGGTCCGTTTCATTAAATTGGTAATGATCCTCTATTATTGTTTGCTAACTAATACAAATTTATACGTATAAACGTATACGAATCGGGTTGAAAGGTTAGTTTGAACTCGTTGACTGGATGAACTGCGTTGTAAGAGTTAATTACGAGTTTCAATTTTAAATCAAAAAAAGCGGATATTGTTTGAAAACGCATGTCTGGAACAGAAAGAAATATTCATATCCACGTACATGTAGGTTCTATTGCACCCTTCCACTGCAACTTTAGTTCTTGTTCTAAAACACATTTAACTTTCAAAATCGGGTGTGGAGGGGGGGGGGGGGGGCGTAACGTCGGAATACAACCAATGCCACAAGAGGACTTCTACACTTCAATCATCGAAAGTTTGTAAATTAATGAGGGAATGAGTAAAAAATGTACTGCCCAAAGGATGCAGATCCAAAAAACAACTTTACATTTTGGGTCAACAAAGCTGAAATTCCAACGAGCCAATCCACTATTCCAACTTCACCACAGAAAAAGATGCAGTAATATTTTTGTACCCAACATTTCTACTAATGGTTTTGCCTAGGCTTTTGATGTGTGGAACTAATCTCGCAAGGCAACCTTTCTGCGAATCCACAATTATCTTTCACAAGCCCTCTTGATTTTTTCAAGCTAAAAGTTTACCAGCTTCAAAAACAGCATTAAATTAGTTAATTTCTCCAGAGATGAATATTAACTGCCAAATTCTTGAAATATAATGTATTACACACTCTGAAAGCCACAAATTCGTACTCTGCACACAATTTTTCCATAAAAAAGCAGCAAATCTTTACCATCAGACAGCTTACAAGACAAATCTCAAAATACAAGTGATGTTCACATCTTGTAGATCCAGCGGAAATAATTGATGATTTTCAACCAATCCACCCTTAGAAACCAGAAACGTGGCAGTTTTTAACACATCCTGCCCATCGCGTTTCGATCCCTGGGGGTAGCGGTTAAAGGTTTCCGCTTTCATATAGAACACATGCCAACAATTGTCACGAGAACTTTACACAAGAAATGGAAATAAAAACTAGTCAAGATGGCAGAATGTTATTCCAAACCACAATCCAGTACCATCTCTGGCCATCACTGAAATTCCGCAGAACGAAAGTAGAAAAAAAACCATTTTAAATGATCTCTTGACAATCACCATACTCAGCCACAGGGTCTATACAAAATAGTTCTCCAGTAAATGTGTTAAGTCATTTGAAACCAAAAATGCATTATTTGGCAGCAAAAGACACCATTTGGCAGCAAACATACAGCATTTGCCAGCAATACAGCATTTGACAGAAAAAATATACTTCCGGTAGGTCTGAAAGACTTTGTGGTGTATTATTTCCGTGCGTTGCATTCAGTAAAATCGCTGTCTGGCGACAGAGGAGAGACTGAATTCACGCCTCTCAAGTAATCTATAGATAACATGTGAGTGATCATGGCCCTTGTAGAAGTCAACTGAATTAACAGTATCCATTTTATCAGATTCTTATTGAAACATTAGTTAAATCTTTATTTTGCTTAACACTCTACAATGATGTCAAAAGATCAAAATTTCAAGTAACAAATGTTTCCTATAATGCAACTTGAAATTTAACTAATTCTGCCTTGTTTGACAGAGCTCAATGAGCTGTCAAACAAGACTGAATTAATTAAATTGCTAGTACAATTATGGGTAAATTTGCAGGTTGAAATTCAATATTTTGTCACCAGTGTGCAGGGAGTTATTTTATAAGCCTTCTGGAAGGTAGATTTGTTACTAGCTCATTTGGGGTGAATAAACGACGAGTAAATAATCCTGAAATAATCTGATAAACGTGGATAGCCTTTGTTTTATTTATTAGTTTTTATTGTCAATGTTTTATCATTTGTGGTCTTTTCTGCAACTAACATACTTCCGACCCAGGCAATACTGTTTGTTTGTTGGTGGTTAACGTCACATATTTATGCACCATGGCTAATCGTGACACAACATGGAGATGAAGTCAAGTTTAGTCAATCGTTGATCAACATGTTGCCCATTTTAGAGGACTTTCACCCCAAGCATTGGTGACTGGGTCCTATTTTACTAGTAAAGCGGAACTGGTTTACCACAGTAAACAAGTGCTGCTTACTTCCCGGGGTTCCCGCGGGGAGACCCAGGCAATACTAAATTAAAATATTTTATACAGTGCAACAAGGTCCACCTGCAATGCTTTAGCATGCTCAACATTAAAAGGTTCCGCCTTGTTCTCGTTTACCATCCGATTCTTTTTGGCACTAAAATCTTTCAACAATTTGCACGGTTGACCAATACTTCTGCACCTAGGGACCAAATGGAGGCATTTGAAAATTTTAAATTAAGTATACTACACGCAGTGTACGCAGAGGGTTACTGAAAATATGTCTACATACTTTCTTGGGCTTTTATTGTGTAAGTATTTTCAGGAATGTTTCAAAGCCAATTTTAAGAACTTGTTCGTATCAATTGAAATGAAAACAAATAACATTGAATTTATATTTTATTGGTGTTTAATTGGCAGAGTGCTGGAAGCCCATATTTGGGATTTATTCTGACGTACAGGTACCACAACGCAAAGGTTCCATATTCTGAGGATGTGCTTAATATTTCTGAGGTGAATTTGTTTAGTCTGAATTTGCCTTGTTATAGATAAATGAACAAATTTTTATGACCAAAAATAATTTAGCACCACGAGTTAAGGTCACATTTCTGCACAATGGCTAATTGTGACCACAAAAGTCCAGCCAGCCGTTTATACCCATGTTACCCATTTAGAGGACTTCTACTTCAGGCATTGATATCGGGTCCAACTTTACCAGTACACCAAAGCTTGTTTTCCAAATAAACCAACACTGCTTCACTTTCCGGGGTTCCCGCGAAGAGAAACACACCCGCAAATAAACCAAACAGGTTGCTCCGCCCGTTTTCAACATGTAGCATTAGAATGTATTTGCACTTCCTGGGGAGCACCACGGTGATAACACTGAATTACATTTTAAAACTCACCCGAGTAATTTCCTTGATTCAAACGCCAGTCCTGTCGTTTCCTAACTGGGGAGTTCAGGCTAGGATACTTCAATCTTCAGTGTCGTTCATTCCTCTTCCTGGAATTTTACCAATACGAGTCTTGTGAAACCTTCTTCCTATATTCTAAAACTTTACAAATGGTGTGTGTGTGCGTGTGTGTGTGTGGGTGTGTGGATGGGGGTGTGGGTGGGTGAGGGAGTGTGATGGGTACTCCTAGTAAGTGGATAATTCACGCTTTCTGATGCAGAGGTGCATTTGGAAGATGCTTACTCGATGGCAGCTAGCAAATATATTTTTGAATTTCACTTTCTTGGCTTCCAGAACGGCTGTGCTTACGTTTTCGTTCCATTGTGGGAGTAAACGTTTTGCAATCAGGAATTTTAAATTTGAAAGGCATTGTTTTACAGAGAGTTGGTCAATATATTTATTGGTGCTTCAAGATCATATTTTTTCACAATGGCCTCATTATTTATTGGTGTTTAAGGACACATTTTTCATAATGGCTAATCATGACATCATCAACTCAAGACCAGGGGTGAGTGTTAATAAGCCATGTTGCCCATTTTAGAGAGGGTTTGCACCTCCCAAACATTGGTGACTGGGTCATATTTTACCAGTAAAACAGCCTGTTTACCGCAATGAACAGGCACTGCTTCACTTCTCAGGGTTCCGGCAGGGACACAATGGACAATAGTGACCCCCAACATTGAGATAAAGTAAGTTTGGTCAATCGTTTAAACACACGTTGGCCATTTTAGACTAATACCAAACCTTGGGTGACCGTGTCCTATTTTATCAGTTAAACAGGGCATGGTTGGCATGTTTACCCATGATAGTGAAACCAGCAATGTTCACTTCCGGGGGTTCCCACACGGGGGTGGTGGATACAGCCATTTTTTTCTGTTGCGGTTTTAACACTCAGCCAGGTTTGCCTCGTGTCTGACAGTTCTACGGATGGAGGAAGACGGTGTACCCGTATATGACCACCGAACGATGGCGATTAACTCTGCCTTCCCAATATACTAACTCCGCACGAGCAGCGTTAGCATTTTTAGACAAGTTCACCATTGACGTGCAGTACGCATTAGTACAGAGCCACCGTGCCCCCCGGGGGGGGGGGGCAATCGGGATTAACTCATTGCACGCTGCTGGCGAATATTCCTGCCCACAAGAAATCCCTTGCCACTAAAATAAGTATAGTTTGGGTACTTTTAACTAATTTTCCTTGTGAATTTCACTTTGACAAATGATATCTAGTTAAATGT
This sequence comes from Pictodentalium vernedei, assembly GCA_031216915.1. Classification (NCBI taxonomy): domain Eukaryota; kingdom Metazoa; phylum Mollusca; class Scaphopoda; order Dentaliida; family Dentaliidae; genus Pictodentalium; species Pictodentalium vernedei. Next base: position 244,773,352 of record CM062290.1, on the reverse strand, counting down.
ATATGAGGTTTTCAAATCTAGTCATGGGTGCTTCAAAGCAGCCATGACGAGATTTGATAACTTCGAGTTAACAGCCTTGCCCAAGGGTTAGACAAAGGGTTACAAAATGAAGGTAAAATCCTTGATCTGTAGATGGTCCTAAAATCCAAAATTAATAGAATGAACGTACTAACCTGTCAACACTGGAACGCCAAGCATTAACTTTTTTCAGGAACACAGCACAGAACCACCGAACTGTCACGGGATTTCCAGTCTGCCGTATGTTCATTGGATCAGACAATGAAAAAAAATTACAAATGTTTACCAGATTGCTGATTGTAAGCTTTGTAATCAATTTTACAAACACGCCTCTTCTACCAAAAACCCCATCTACAGCAACCAAAAAAAACGTGAAAGATGAAAATCTGTTCCGCACATATGAACGGAACGGAGATCGTTGGACTATATTTAAATAGAAGCGAAATTATCTTATGAATTTTCTACCAATCGTGCTCTATAATTACAATTTGAATTGTTAGCCATAGATAAACATCGTCCCCCGAGTTCCAGTGTGTTCTAGGTGCCACTAGGAAGATAGAACACAGACCTCGGGGGACGAAATAGTAACAGGTTCTCCTCGCAAATTTGGAGGGCAATAAAATGGGTTCTTCTGTTTGATAGTCATCAAATGAATTGCTGAGTGTCCTTAATTGCTTTTATAGACGTGAAGTTGTGTAATGAACACAGAACGACACATGTGTGGGAATGGGTGAATCGATGTGGCACTTATGCCATCACCGATGGATGAAACTCGAGGCCCACAGCTTCATTTTATCCTTCCGCGCTAGTGCTCTTGCCATATCGATTTACTCATTCACACACGCGTCACTACTACTACCCAATTCACAGAAAACACTCTGAAGCGATGTTTATTGAACAGTTTGTAAAAATATGTTGCATGAGTTAACCTTTGGGTCGTCATACAGCTACAACTTATTGCTTTGAAAAAATACCTCCCAGTGTATTCTTTCAACAAAAACTAAATCCGCCTGATTAGTAGCCCCGACCGTGCGACGTAACATTGTATTACACTGCATATCATGCGAGTTCAAAACTTGAATTTCCAGCTGGACGGATCAGTAACATGGATTCCGACTTTCCAATTATATAATATATTTACATAAGCTGTTGACTAAGAGCTAGACTGGTTTCAAACCATAACAGCTTCGCATTCTAGATACCAGCTGACTGGTGTCTTGCAAGCTTGTACGGACAACCGCCATAGCACCCACACAATGGAATCTGCGCACAGTATCCGACTTGGATAAAGTGAAAAAACTGTTCATTCTTCCAACAGGCTGCACTGTTCCAATTGAAGGCTAGTAGCTGAAGTGTCCTTTTACTTTTTTGCCTCTGAGGGAAGTCCATCTGTGTTTTTTTTTTATTGTAATCCACTCTCCACACACCCGCAATGCACACATGATTTGGAGGTACACAGCCATTGAGTGGAAAACCTATATAATTTTGCTCATTTTCAAAAGCTATTAGGGGTCTAACAAAGTTATAATGTAACTGATTTTTCGTCAAGTAGACGTATCAAATGCAATAGCTTACTCAACGTCCAATTAGTCGGGGGCGTGGCGAGGGGGTGGGCGTGAAGCGTACTATTGAATCAACTCTTCTCCTGCAGAAAATAATGGTTAAAACCATACCGCGAGTTTTAGTTGTTTTAACTACTACCTGTGAATTTCTACATGCTCTTGACATCGAACATATGCTGTACCCTTGTGTTCAAAATTTAAGACCTTTGGGTTGTCGAGTTGGAAATCGGCTCTTGAATGTAACAATGTGCCATCTGCAATGCTTCAGCATTGCAGCTGGCGCCCTATTGTACTCACGGAACGAAATGTGATCTCAGAAAATTTCGTGAAATGTGGCTAAAAAGTCACTTAATGTCCGTTACAAACGGTCGCAACTAGAGATAAAAATGCCACAAAATCTAGTCCAGGGCATGACATTTCAAACAATGGTGGATTAAGACAAAATTTCTAACCAATGAAAATTTTTGCCAGGACTGGAGGAAGACACTCCCAAACACACCATCGCCACGTTACGGTTCTTGATTTAAATATTAATCTCGCATGCTGTTGGCCACAAATAATTTTCTTATCACTTTATTCTTACCTCGTTCACAAGTGTATGGTTTAAAACAGATCTATAGCTTTCTTGGAAATGTGACCATGTTTCCCAAATGTCCAACGCAACATCTATCATCAGGAAATTCGAGCACATGCAGTCTTCTCTCAAGCTGTCAACCGGACATTTCTTCTGGATAGAGTAAGCAACTGCAACATTTTCACATAGATACATTAATACATACTGGCGTAATTTCACCAGAAGTAATACAGAAACATTGTTTTAAGCTCTCGGTATTGGCACTTAATTACACAAGTTACCGATGTTGTTCAGCAGTTGCTGTTGGTCATTGTGCGGATTTTTGTTATGAGAGCAAGTTTTCACCCGAGCGGCCATTTTAGTCAAGTGCATGCCTGAATTACGACAACCTACAACAACTACGAGGCTAGGCGAATGTCTCATGTATCGGTCTCGAAATAAATTGCCGATATTTGTACTATGGTGTTTTAGTGAAGTAGCTTCGAGCTGCTTAGATTCTAAACAAAAAATAACATTAATTTTTCCATGAGGTATTTTGTTGCTTTTTATTGGAGAGCGCGTATGGGACCTCTTCAATGAATAGTGACAAAAATTCATTTGAACGCAACATGTGAAGCAAACTCCAATAGGAATTTATATTTCGGCACCAGCACTTCAATCAAGCCAAGATTTAATCTTTGGTCAATTACTGGTGTAAAGTCACACGATTTTATGGCCACTTGACCGCAACATAGGCCTAAAGTGAAGTTATGCCAAAAGTTTATACATAGGTTGCCCACATGGACTTCCATCTAGGCGTTGGTTACCGGGACCTACTTTAACAGTAGAAACAACTTATCACAGTAAACAAACTGCTCAATTTCTCGTTCTTCCCACGGTGGACATGAGGGTAATATAAAAGAAAAGCGTCTCATCAGCTGTTCAAAAAACAACATTAAGCTATTTATTGATTGGTGTTTAAGGCTACGTATTTCTGCACTTATCTGGCTAATCGTGACCGTAACAGATAGTTTAGTCAATCGTTTATACCCATATACATGTTGCCCATTTTAGAGAGTAGTTCCTCCCGACATTGGTTACCGGGCTGCCTATTCCACCAGTAACTACGGCATATTTACCACAGTAAATACGCTCAGCTTTACTTCCCGGGGATCCTACAGGGGAAGCTAATTATTGGTGTTTAAGGTCACACTTATGCACAATGGCTACTCGCGACTGTGACAGTTTTACGGGTGGAGGAAGGCGGAGTATCCGCAGAGAACCACCGAGCAACGACGAGCAACTGTCAGCTCTTCAACATTCTGACTGTGCAAGCTCCGTTCAAGCAGGCTTACAGTGGTTTTAGACATGTGCGCCATCGACATGCTGTACGCCTTAATACACGGCGACATCGTGCCCCATGTAGGCAACAGAGATAAAGTGCCCCATGTAGGCAACAGAGATAAAGTGCCTTGCCCAAGGACACAACGCGGGTCGTCCCGGGCAAAGATCGAACTTGGTATCTCTAGTATAGAAGTCCAACAGTCTACCACTGAGCCACTACGTTCCGGGGACGCTTATTACACGTGGCACTAAGCCACAACGTGTGTTCGACTCTGCAACATAGGCACATCCGCTCACCAGCTAAATGTATTACAATCTTATTCCATAGAACAGAATCCTGCAGTAATTATTTCAACATGAAGGTATTCAATTTTTCTGTAGAGCTCACATTGAGCGATTCGGTAATGATGGTCAAAGTCGGTGCTGATTTTTTTAATGTGAAGACCATACTTGTTGGTCGTTAAGGTCATTTCTGCACAATGACTAATTATGACCGAAACATGGATTTCCAATTTCGTCATTTTAGACTTCCAAGGGAGGACTGGGCAAAAAAAAAGTTGCCTGGAAATGAACCAAGGCCGAACCCGGACCCGGAGAAAATTTGTTTTTTCGAACTGAACGAACGCTGTTTCATCGCATCTGAGTGATAAATGGCAGTTCACACAAGACATTTCGATGGCATTTTTGTATCATATTCATCACTCCTTCACCAAGAATGGTATCAAAATGGAGTGGGGGTGCGGGCACCCATAGGGCCGACCATAGTTCGGCCTATGGTCGTCCCATTGGGAGAAAATTTTGATCTTCCCAAAACTAACTTTTCTTGCATCTGGGAGATCAGTAAGAGTGCAAGACTGCTGGCATGTCGAAATGTTCTTTATGTGGTCCACAAAGAGCATCTTAATGTACCAGCATTTTGAGCAATCCGATCCATTTCACACGGGCGTTTTCACGAGATCTCACACACCAACACGTGTTGGGATGCATCAATATTGGGGGGGGGGGGGGCAAGGATCACCAGTTATGGGACTCCACAGGTGGACCATACAGCCAATCCACCTCTGAAGACCTCTGAAGGCATTGTTATTTATTGGTGTTTAAGGTCACATTTTGGCACAATGGCTAATCATGACCACAACATGAGGATTAACTCAACACGGGGAGGAGTTAAGCCACGTTGCCCATTTTAGAGGGTTTGCATCTCCCAAACATTGGTGACTGGTCCTATTTTACCAGTAAAACAGCCATTTTACCACAGTGATCAGGCACTGCTTCACTTACCGGGGTTGCCGCGGGGAAAGGCAATAGTTACTGGGTCCCGTTTTACCAGTAAAACGACTTGTTTGCCACGGTGAACAGGCACTGCATCACTTCTCAGGTTACCACCAGAATGTAAAGACCCAAAGCGTTACCAACTAGTCGGAAGATTAGCTGTCACGAACCTATGTACAATCGGTCAAATTTCGCGATAGTGCATTGTCTTGATATCCAATGCTTGTTTTTAATCAACCAAGAAGCCCATTTTCTGAAAATAAAGGTAACGTAAGGTTCAACAGTGTTTTAAAATGTCAACTGCTCAGTGTGGCATCTCTTTGTCACCAAGCCCAACTACCAACGTCAAGGTAGATGCTTTCAGTTGGGTTTCTTTTTTTCTAACTGATGACGTCATGATTAGCAGCCTTTGATAGCAGGTCGTATTTTACAACTCATTTGTTTTAAAGTGAGAAGTGGGGCATTTTTTTTAAACCGGCAAAAGATATTTTAAATTATTCAGTTAACCATTTAGATTTAATGCTTATGAATAAAATGGGGGAAGGTTTGTAATTGGTTTACTTAGTTTATCATAAAATACGGAACTATCGTTTATATCCCATCTTACAAAACGTATGACGTCAGAAGTCTGCGTTGACGTAAGATTGTGAGAGGTGCTTTCACAAATGTGATTTTTTTTATTTTTATTATTTTTATTAACGGTTCATCGAATTACCAAGAGCGGACGACATTCCTTTATAACTAATTTTTGCCTCGAAAACAGCTTATGCCACCTATCTGGAACGAGCTCGTCGATCTCGTTCCAAAGAGGGTTATAAGCAGTTTTTGAGGCAAAAATCGAAATACAATTTAATCGACAGTTTTAGTGAATACCGTAACGTTAGATCAAGTATTAAATTATACATCTAATCAAAATCACAACTTCGTCACGATTTGATATGAAATGTCTGTACATTGTTCACCAAAATCGGTCTAAGCCTCGAGAAACCTCGGCTCAGGTCGATTTAAATTACTCAGAAATTTCATTTCGAATCGTGACTCAATAAAGAACCTCTACTTATGCCATATTAATATACCTAAGCCGGCTAGTTTCAAAGAAGCGACCTTCGAAATATTTTTTTTCAAACCTCACTAGTTTAGATACGTGTGGACACTCCATTCCAACAAGGATGCCAGGAACGTGAATTCTGGTAGAAACCACCTATGAAAAGCATCGTCGAGCGCCATTAGCGGCAAGTGACGAAACTTTTCATCGGTAGTTTTTAATCGTTAACCCGATAATCTCAGCCCTCACACGAAATCATAAATATACCATTGCCTAGCTTGTGTTGGGCAAGCGTTGAATTTCGTTGATAGAAATACCAAGTTAATTCCGTTGGCATATCGTCCCTTGAGTGCAACAGGGCGACATCGGCAATGCTAATGCTAAAGCTAAATCATTGCAGATGGCGGTTTGTTGCACTCATCGGACGATATTTTGTTGCCGCTCAAATTCAAATTGGAAACCGATGATTTAACTCCAGTTTCAAATAGTTTTAAACACTAGTGGACGTTATGTTCGTGCATTATTTAGTGGGGGTATTCATTTTCAACAGACATCCGATGCCTTATCATTTGTCTTTTTCATAGTCTACTTTTTACTGCAGACATTCGTTGTGCCCTTTTGGTAGAATGGAAGCAGTCTATTCTACCGGACAAACATTTTAACTCTTTCCAGTTCCAAAGTTAAAAATGCCTTCAAAGAGTTGAGATAGCTTTATGAAATTGTCTTGACGTATTACGAACCTGTTGCTATCGGTGGCTAACTGAACAATTCCAGTCAAACAGTCAAAGCGAAAAAGAACCTTGAACGAGAACACTGAACAAGACCTCGTGCAAGTAAGAAAAACATATGTAATAGTTGGAGATCATGTGTCTGCGATAGAGCATCCAGTTATAATAAAAAAAATTCAGATCATTTCTTTAAACATTTGGCCAAATGATCTCCATTTTTGGCCTGGATTAGAAAAAATTATATCGTACATTTCCATTTACAATTCAGTTGATGTCCGTGAAGTGTTTGAATACTTTAACCCTTTAACAACGCAGACAATATCAAAATTTGTTATTTTAATTTTTTTTTTTTTAATTTTTCCAAAAATTTCAACCAAACCATTTCATATAACCCCTCATTGGGACGAGCTCGTTCCAAAGAGGGATTAAATATGGTTTTGTTGAAAATCTTTAAAAACTTTTAGCTGCTGAATTAGCATATTACGCGGGCGGATGTGGCCGATTCGTTAAGAGTTTCAATAACACCGATCAAATAGTGTGTTATCAAAACGTTACTGGAATGTTATGGTTTTGGGGGAATGTCACCGTTTGTATTAATGATAGAATCAATTCGTCGCTGGAGGAACTGATTCACAACAACACAACGGACAACTTCAACGTTTTTAGTACAAAGCCACATAGAGCGGCAACGAATACCATGAATTACAGATGCAAGTTTCATTTATCAGATACAATTATCTGCGATGAAAAGGTGCGAAAGAGCTCTTTCCCAAATCATGTCAGTAAACAGAATGTGACAAATGATCCAATAAAATGTGTTTTTGTATCTTAAGGTTTAATGGCTGCAATAGAAAGCAAAAAAATACAGAATGATAACAGGAAAGGGGAGGGGGTGGGTGGAGACGGAATATAATATTTAAATGGGTAATATTAAGATTTGCAGTTGGGCAGCTGCCTTTGAATTTCGATCCTTCAAACGGAATACCATAAATTTTACTATTATGTCCAATTATCCTCCTTTGACACTGGCGCAAAAACTCCAGAAACACAAGTCGCAAAATGTTCCAAATAGACAACGAATAAGATGTCAACAGAAGGTTGATTGTTTGGATGATAAGTTGAAGGATCGATATTCAATTCTATTACAAAATATATTAACCCTCACCGTGCTGAGCATCTTCAGGCAGTAATTACTGTAGGAAGAATGGTTATGTCATTTCATTTGTTTTGTTGTTTATAAATTTTAATTTTATAAAAAAATTTTTAGATTTATTTATTGGTATTTAAGTTCACAATTTGGCAAAATCCAATTTTAGAGAGGGGTTGCACCTCCCAAGCATTGGTGACTGGTCCTATTTTACCAGTAAAACAGAGCCTGTTTACTGCAGTGACAGGCAAAGCTACACTTCCCGGGGTTCTCGCGAGAATTTTTTTGGAAAGTGGGGTAGAATAATGTCAGTGGACAGATTTACCTGAAGAAACCTCCAAGTATGGCTTACAATTTTTTCAGTTATAAAACAATACTGATGGAAAAAATGAATGATCCTATCTATATTGGGTGAGGTAACCCTTCCGCCCCCATACAGCCACAAACTGACATTGCTTTGCAAAAGTTGGCCCCGATGTATTCTTCGATAACCTAAGGTAGTCACATCTTTCTAACTTCCGAGCAACCAGTTTCTGCAAATATCGCGAGCTTGTAATTTGATTTGGTCTGACTGTCGCACATCCCCAAAATCCGGCTAAAATGCTCCAGGCATTTCCCAATTACAAGCACAGGGCAGTTTCCTGGTGTGTGCAGGTCTTACCACGAATAGTCCAGCCATCACCCAGTCAACTATTTTGTACTCCCAGTTTATCGTGATTCTGCAATCTTCAGCGCGCCCTTGAGTTGTTCTCTGCACTGTCAGCTGTCCCGACCGCCATTGTCTGCAACTTTTTGAACGGAAGGATCCTGAAAAATGCTTCAAACATCGTTTGTTTTTTCTGAACATTACCTTCTTTTCAATCCAGGAAAAACAGCACCCATGCTTGAAAACAATCTTCACAAAATGTCCATAGCAACACAATTATAAAGTTTCGTATAAAAAAATAGCCAAGGAAAATGGGCCGACAGTTCTGCTGCCCAAAGCTGTAAGCAGACGTCTTCACATGTTCACACGCGAGTTCCGTTCCTTGTTAGAGGCGGTGGTAAGAAGGTACGTTGTGTTCACCTAAGCTCTCGGGTTTTAAATTTGCATTATTCTCTACAGTGAGACGATATGCGTCTGTTCTATATTGGCGATGTATGAAAACTACTTTAAACGTTTACTCCATCTTTGTCTTGCTCCTAAGTTCACAGGGTGTCTAGGTGACAAATGTTCTTTTATGTACCAAAAGATATACTAATATGCTGATGGATTAATTTTCAAGTCTGGCTGATGAATATTTCTGTTCGAATTCCAATATAAATTGATGAAACTGCAGTCTGATCTTCCATGCGGAACAAGTTTCTTGCATCCGTGTTGTGAAGCATCCTTGCATCCGTGTTGTAAAGCATCCTTGCATCCATGTTGTAAAGCATCCTTGTCCAATCAAGAATCTAATATGCGCTCAAAGTCCACTTATTACCTTGTTTTAAACCGAAAAGTATTCAGGGACAACTAGAGCGGACAATTCCATTCTCGTCAACTATCAGTCGATTCAATGGCTACGACAGATATGTATGTTTTGATTTTGCCTCTGATGATGGTGATGCTCAACTTGCCGATAGAGAAATATATTTTCTAGTTGGGAGTGTTCAACACCTGCCATCGGAAACATGATTCAATGTGCTGAGGTAAACATTATTCACAAGATGAAATTAATGAAGGACAAATAGAGATGGCTTCAGAAGTTTGATCAGAACATTCCACACTATACAAAACATTCAAGTGAAATGATGCCCAAATCTGTAAGCTCCTGGATACTGTTTCCGACGTGTTCTTCAGATACGTGCTACAAGTTCCGTTCTTGATCGGCAGCGGTGGTTTTGTAAAAAAAAGTAAATATGTTAATATCTTGAGGGATGGACATCCAAGTTGACAAATAACGTGGTATCAGTGTGATGAGTGACTAGCTCCGTTTAATCAAGTCGATTGCTTGTCCAATCCAGTCCAATCCATTTTGAAACGTCTGTAATGAATTCACAAATAGACACTCGGGTCATTAAAATGGAAAACCTGGTCCACATGTGATGAGATGTCGAGTCAACCGTCAAAAAGGTTCGTCCAGAGGGCAACTATGTACGGTGCGCTTATATATATTTGAGCACATACAGCCTCCGGGTGCGCATAAATCTATATACTTTTCTAATGAATAGTGGTTCTAACGGTGTCTATTTGTGATTCCGCCACTTCATATACGAACTTCAAATTATGTGGCTCTAAACGTTGAAACTTTGGAAATTTCATTTTACGGGCGTTTTTACTCACGATATGCCGCCTGTCAGTTCCACCAAAAGTAGCAATCACCCAGTATTGTTATACGTGTCCACAAAAGGGGCTCCAAATCCAGTGTTTTCGGCCTTTTCTTAAAGCCAGGATGGGTTACAAGGTTGCACAACAGCTTTAACTGAGTATACTGAAGGTTCTGATGTCTTCTGACGATGGTTCTGGGCAAGGCTCTGAATATCGTACTGGAAATACTCCTTGTACTTATTCGAACAGCAATAGAAAACGCCGTTTCCTTTCGTGAGTTATCGTGAATAAAGTGGATCATCGGTTGGCCAATTGTCAAGTTGTGTGACCAAAGCGATTGAGTCCTAAACAGCTCAAACTTGATCAATCCAGGTAAAAATACAATGTATTCAACTGTTTCTGAATATATCATTTTTAGATATTCTTGGCCTGACTGCTAGTTCTTTGGGATATAGAAAAGTATTGTACTTCTGTTCCTCTTCAAGGCAGCTTAGCTCACATTCCAGGTCGTTGGTCTCCTTGAAAGATTTTGAAGTGACGTTGGCTAAAGCTCATTTTCACACGTACTCCACCGCCATTTAATTTTCTTGACGTTACACAAGTGGTGCACAAACTCTTCCCCTCCAGTGCCGGAGTCTTACTCAATCAGCAGTCAAGTAACACATTACTAACTACCGTGGGGCTGAAGCAGTTTCCTTCAAAGTTACGTACAAATGCACGATACTGCAGTGGCATATGATGCAATCTGCCCATTGTCATTCCTTGTGAAATCCTTCATATTGTGTATGTCCGGAAATCCTGGTGTTGAAAATTTGCCCAAATATTCTTAACATCAAGTCTGTTAACAGCTGAAAATTTTATCCCAGATGAAATCTTCCAATTTCGTTCAATTCTCTACTTCCAAACGTTTTAACTGAATTAATCACCTGCCGAAAGGTCTGGTTTGAAATTCTAAACCTTCCGTTGAATGGCGATTTGATTGCCAAAATGTCAAAAATGGCTTCGTGTCCGATACAGAGTTTTACGGTTTTGAAACTTATTGTCAACCATTTGGTGTGAATCGACGCAATTTCATCTGTTTTGTTTCGTCTTGCGTGGAAAGATACCGATTCCGTTCCGAAGACCATTTTTCAGAAAATTTGACAGGTTTCCGTCACTTCTAAAACTCACTGAGTATGTCTGCTTGGCCTTGTCTTCCATCTCTAATATTATACATAAGAGATCGTTCTGTCTGGAACGTTTCCCCAATGCCATTCTGGAAAACCTTGTAATTCACTGAATAATTTACCGAAAGAACATCTGGTCACTTCTTCTCTTTCATCGCATGCAATTTGTAAAAATGAGCTCTTAAGACTTCTCCTAGCGGTATTGTCCTTTACGTGGGATTAAATTGTGTCGATCACGCATCCGCAGTCATACAGGTCGCCCAACTCTCCTTGAAGGTTGAATCTGTATACAAATAACTTCATTTGGAGCTAGTACAAAGTAGGCAAGTGAGGAAAATCGGCACCAGCGGAGTCTGTGCACATGCCAATCCGGCGCCAAGTAGGTAATCTTAAGTCCATTGTCTCGCGGGTCTGATCGCCAATCCACTACCCTCGCAGGTCTAATGGCCAATGCATTGCCTGGAGGGTCTGCTGCACTCATCTCCCCCACCTCGCAGGTCTGTTCTCCAGTCCACTATCTTGAAGGTTTTGGCGTCAATCCACTACTTTGTAGGTCTACGCGTCAATCCACTACTTTGTAGGTCTACGCATCAATCCACTACTTTGTAGGTCTACGCGTCAATCCACTACCTGGTAAGTTTACGCGTCAGTCCACTATCTGGCAGGTCCGTCAATCCACTATTTGGCAGGTCTATGTGCCAATCCACTGCCCTTTTGTTCTGCATGACAATCCAATGCCTTGTAGCTCTACATGCCAGTCAGTTCCCTGTAGCTCTGCACGCCATTCAGTTCCTTGTAGCTCTGCACACAAGTCAGTTCCCTGTAGCTCTGCACGCCAGTCAGTTCCTTGTAGCTCTGCACGCCAGTCAGTTCCCGGTAGCTCTGCACGCCAGTCAGTTCCCTGTAGCTCTGCACGCCAGTCAGTTCCCTGTAGCTCGGCACGCCAGTCAGTTCCCTGTAGCTCTGCACGCCAGTCAATTCCCTGTAGCTCTGCACGCCAGTCAATTCCCTGTAGCTCTGCACGCCAGTCAGTTCCCTGTAGCTCTGCACGCCAGTCAATTCCCTGTAGCTCTGCACGCCAGTCAATTCCCTGTAGCTCGGCACGCCATTCAGTTCCCTGCAGCTCTGCACGCCATTCAGTTCCCTGTAGCTCGGCACGCCATTCAGTTCCCTGCAGCTCTGCACGCCATTCAGTTCCCTGCAGCTCTGCACGCCAGTCAATTTCCTGTAGCTCTGCACGCCAGTCAGTTCCCTGTAGCTCTGCACGCCAGGCAGTTCCTTGTAGCTCTGCATGCCAGGCAGTTCCTTGTAGCTCTGCATGCCAGGCAGTTCCTTGTTGCTCTGCATGCCAGGCAGTTCCTTGTAGCTCTGCGTGTCAGTTCCTTGTAGCTCTGCGTGCCATTCAGTTTCTTGTAGCTCTGCATGCCAGTCAGTTCCTTGTAGCTCTGCATGCCAGTCAGTTCCTTGTTGCTCTGCATGCCAGCCAGTTCCTTGTTGCTCTGCATGCCAGCCAGTTCCTTGTAGCTCTGCATGCCAGCCAGTTTCTTGTAGCTCTGCATGCCAGCCAGTTCCTTGTAGCTCTGCATGCCAGTCAGTTCCTTGTTGCTCTGCATGCCAGCCAGTTCCTTGTTGCTCTGCATGCCAGCCAGTTCCTTGTAGCTCTGCATGCCAGTCAGTTCCTTGTTGCTCTGCATGCCAGCCAGTTCCTTGTAGCTCTGCATGCCAGCCAGTTCCTTGTAGCTCTGCATGCCAGTCAGTTGCTTGTAGCTCTGCATGCCAGTCAGTTGCTTGTAGGTCTACACATGAAACGCCAGAGATCAACATACAAATCAAGCGCCACTTAGGTCTGCCTACAATTACAATGCCTTGTGGTTCTTCATGCCCATCCAGTTCCAGGTAAGTATCCATACCAATCCTGTGCTAAGTAGGTCCAAATACTGATCCAGTGTCGAGGTCTACATTATCCATACATTATCACAATACAAACACGACTCGTTGTCATTTATGCTGGCAATGGATTCAAGTCTTCCCCTGCGTCGATAGGGCATTTTGATTCATCCACGATTAACCTTGAACATTGGCCTTACACTGGTCTTAATTCCGTGGGAGGATCAGTAATCTCATATTGGTCTTGAGGCGCTTTTTGGTAGAAATCAAACTAGAATAGAGCATATGCAAACATGTTAGATGGGCCTGAAACCCCCTTATGGAACCCGCAGTTAAGCAATTTTAAGGTCTAAATGATGGAACGAGAAGTAACTTAAAACATGGTAGGGTGATCACGTTCAGCACGGTGTGGTTTAATTGGGGTCGATATATCAAAGTTGCAGACTCATTTAACACGAGGTCACACAAGACAGCCACCAGTCTTTTCAACTCATTTTAATTAAATATTCTGTTTCAAACGAATAGATAATTTGCAATTGTTTTAGTAGTTGGGGGATTAATTAATATTTTCAACGTACAGCCGGAGGCATGCGATTGGATATACGAATTGATCTACCAAACAAATTCACCGGGCTCGCGTTCCATATTTTAGTTTATTGGAGATTAACGACACTTTCGAAAGCTAGGGTAACCTCGTGTCAGACAGTAAAGGAAGCCGTAGTACCCGGAGGAATCCCCCAGCAATTGCGAGCAACTGTCAGGCTCCCCAACATATCAACTCCACACCAGCAGGGTTAGCATTGGTTGAAGACAGGTGCACCATCGACGTGCAGTACGCCTTAGTACACAACGCCACCGTGCCCCCACGTGGACAATGGGTGGGTAGTGTCTTGCCCAGGGACAGAACGCGGTTGCCGCAGGTGGGATTCGAACCGAGGACCTCTACCTAATGAGCCACCGCGCCTTCATATTTTAGTTGATGGTAGTGTTTTATAGTTCAAGTGGTTAGACGAGTTTAAAAGACAACTTAACCTCTTATTAAACTAAACAAAAATTAACAGCGCTAAAAACACACCGTTTAGCCGTTTACCAAGCGTAACGACTAGATCTTCCGCTCTTCACTAAAATCTACATTCAAATTGGAATATTTTTTCAATTTTTTCCTCCTAAAGATTGGTTATGCCCCCTCACTGGAACGAGCTATGGAGCGCGAACGAGGGGCCATAAACTACTTTGGTGGCAAAATAATCAACTATTAAGTTATTCAAGAAACTGCAACAGTTGCCTGCAAGAAGTGTTGTGCTGGATTTACTTTTGCTTTCAAGGCATAGTTTGACCTCTCCGACTGCAAAAAAACCTGAACATTTCTGAGCATTTTCGTGCCAAGTGCGGACATAGCACAGCTGTTAACGGTTGCTCATTTTCATTATAAACATTGCTTCACTGAAAGACTCCCAAAAAGGGGATCGAAAGCTTTGTTCGGAACGCAGATAACAATGCCAAATGCAAGAATATTCTAAGTGTTTTCAAGTACAGTTAGATAAAGGGTTAATTAAGGTGGCTAATACTACAAACATTTAATCTAATATGTTAACAGTGGAGTTACGTGGCCAGGGTAGGCGATGAAAGGGTGATATGGGGAATACCAGGTTCTTTTCTTCATCTGTACTTGAAGTGTTTCTCTCTACACAGTAGCCGCCAAAGATGCACCCAAACCCCAAACAGATGTGGCAAAGAAATTGCCACTACTAGTTTGCCGAATGGAAAGCCACTCATTACTTCAATGCTGGGAATCAAACAGATGAACAAAATTTGTAATCAAGTCTCATTAAGCTTTATTACTATTTTGATGATCTGTTGCTAACCCCAGCAGCTCTATGATGGATGAAGAAAAATTCAGATTTGTTTTCGAATTTTAATCAAAATTTTAAAATTTCAAATGTTTATATTTTGATGTAGCTACTGTTGAGTTGATGCAGCTGAAACCCACTCACCTCCTCAGCCGACCTGAAAATATACAGCTTTTTGTCCATACAACCGTCAAGAATTTCATAAAGGAGCACACTATCTTAAACTATAAAATGAAAGTTTGTATTTCAGAAAAAGCAATGGCTACAATTAAAAAAAATAATAATGCGACCCTCCCCCTCCCCCATTGGAACGAGCTCATTGAGCTCGTTTCAATGAGTCGCCGCATGATATGGTTTTGTAGAATTTTTGAAAATTTTGATTTGAAATAAATTTTGATATCTTGTGCGTTGTTGTAGTAAAAAGTTAAACCAAAAACTGTTCTTAATGGATGAAAGCAAAAAACTGCATGTATAGACAAATAATCTAACAAATGATGCTGGCCGGGCCATGATAAACCGCCTGACAAAAACTTAATTAGTATTTTGTATTGGTCTTTTTTTGTGTTTACGCGGACGTTTGTGGTTGTTTGGGACAAGTTGACATCCGAAACATTAGCGCTTTTCCGACGAATATACTTTCTATATCCCTTTCGTTGTTAGTATACAAATGGGTTTTATTTTTATTTATACGTGTATTAGTAGTTTTATTCGCACAAAGCTATTTTAATTGATACATGAGTCACAAGGACACCCTGAAAAAAGATAACATTTTAAGTTTATTTTTTGTCAGTGCGGTTTTTACGTGAGAGAAGGGCGAGTTATTTACTGCACATGCGCACCGAGGAACGTGTTTTTCATATTCCTGTTGAAAGATGTAAAACACAGGTTTTTCTTTTTTTAGCGAAAAAAGCAAAAACCAAAGAAAAAAACTAGTTAACACGATTTCCGAAAAACACCCGAATTCGCGGCAAACGCGACGTAATTGGGACAACGACACTGGGCATTGCTTTGTAAATGCAGTAAATAACGAATTGAGCTTCAAGTTTTCACAGCGGTATTTAACCAAAGAAAGATAACCGCTGGATTCACAAAGCAGGGTCACCAGCGATCTCTTTCAGCTGATTCAACTGGAATCTCCGCGTAGAGATCGGCCCCCCTTCCCAAACCAGGGTTCAAATTTTAACACACAAAAATGTCTCCAAGGCAATGTAATGTAAATAATTCCATTTTAAAAATATGCTGTTATTTGACTATTTTTTTCTCAAAATAGGCCATGGCATTTTTTTCGATAGAAAATGGATATTAAGTGAAAATGCAGATCCATTTTTGAGTGTTAACTTTTTAAGTGACCCACGGAAGTGGCTCTACCCCCACCATTGTACGCAACTTGTGTATGAAAAGACTGCTTGTGTTGGCATTTCGGAAGAAGTCCAGGACTAAACGGCCAGTTGGGGCTCAAAAAACAAACCTGTACATACCATCTTCCATCTGCAATCCTCTATCCTCGTCTCTTGAATTATGTAGATATGGCGGCTCCTCCATTTCCAGAATAAGTTCAAAGTTCACACAAATCACAAAAATGTCCGGCAAGACGTGTTTCTGAAGAAACGTCTTGAACACAAACTTATCAATGTGTAGCTCTTATCATTCCATCCTGGATACGAGTTCATCGATATGTATCGTTATCTGATACACAAATGTGTACAACTACCAATGAATCCATATTCAGCATTAAACAATAGAAGCACAAACGACCTATTTTCAATGACGGCTCGACCCATGTTAAATGGGTCAAGCAGAACCAACTATTTTAATGAGTCGACTGAAGTATTCAAGTATACAGAAAGTTGTAATATGAATAAAAAGTTTCATGTTGAGTATTCTCCGCTTCGAGTTTTCTCGTTGACTTTGGACAATTTTCTTTGAAAACGATTCGCATATTTCATCGCTCGTCATCTGATGCATATTGATATGAGGGCGAGAGATTTAAATATACTCGAAACGTTATCAAGGGAAAGTAGAGACAAATGGCAGCGAGAAAACTGAAATCTCGTACTGTTGCATCTTATATTTCAAATTAACACTCAACAGTACTTTCTGTTCATGCTACAATTTTCTTACCAGTGTACCATAATTTCATCAAAACTTACCGTGCGTCGACTACGAACAAATCTATTTGCTACATAATACTCCGTGGCTTTTGCCACGCCTATTCTTCCTATATAACAACTCCCAACACATCGGCTTCCGACCTACGTTTTCTTGCCGATATCCATGAATCATAACTCACCAGCTACCTGAAAAGAGAAAAATAAACCACAATAAATGATTTGTTTTCTTGTCAACTTGAAATACAAATATTTCATTTATCAGTTTGTCCACTGGTGCTTAATCCTTTACATAACATGGAGTCCAAAAATGGCCAGAAAATTAAGCAGTATAAGCCTACCTCAGCCTAAAATATCTCCGAAAGTTCAATAAAATCATACAAATATGGAGATCTATGAACCCAGCTCATCGAGCTGGTTCTAACGATATCCATATTTTGGGTGGTTTCAATGACGAATTGTGAAATTTGTTTTCGAAAAATGTGAAATTTCATTTTCTAAAAACATCGTTCGAGGGGTTAAGGGGCTGTCCAGAGATAACCATATGGTTATCTCTAGACAACAACATAGGTATGAAGTCACGTTTCGCCAACCAAATCTATGCTGCACATTTTAGAGGACTTTCATCCCAGGCGTTGGTCGCAGGGATCTATTTTTCAAGTAAAGCATCAACATGTTTTCCACACAGTAAACACGTACTCCTCCACATGCACTTGACATCTGTGAAGTGAAACAGAAGGCTTTTGGAGTCAAAAACTTCACAAGGGAAGAAACTCGGGAAAACTCCCAAAAGACAAGGAAGTTGAAATTATTTTTTTTTACACATTACTTGACTATTGGGGAATCGCCTCGACCTGGTTCCTCATTTGACCCTTAACATTTACCTAAAGAAATGGTAGCCCCACCCTCCGTGATTTACAAGTAAACATTTTAAAACATTTCAACTAAGCCAGATGAGGACGCTCATTCAAACGTGCACGTCGAGCACGCCCCAATGAGGGGTCACATAAGGTTTAATTTAAAATTTTTGAAACATTTGAATTAAAATTTTGTTGGTCAAGGTCACGCGTTTCGGCTCAATGGCTAATCGTGACCGCTATATAGAGATCAAGTTAAATATAGTCAATCGTTTATACATATGTTACCCATTTAGAGGATTTCCAACCAAGCATTGTTTGCTGTCCTCTCACCACAGACAACAAGCACTGCTTCACTTTACGGTATTACCACGTGGAATTTAAATTTTAATATCGTGTGTGTTATATGAAGTGTTAAAGGCCTGGAGATTTGTATACAGGTTTTCTACACCAACACTTTACCTATCATGAAATGTAGAAAACACTTGCAAAAACATTCTTGAATAACTAATGTTTTTCATTTTTTCTCAAAACCATAGGTTATGACCCCTCATTGGAACAAGCTCGACGAGGTCTTCCAAAGAGGGGTCAATTACCTATGTTTTTTTAGAAAAAATGAAATAAAAATTGGAGATTATTGTTAATAGCGCTGGCTGTTTTTTATCCGTTTCGTTGGATAAAGGGTTAAAATTCTATATCCACAGACATTGCATCTGTTCCTAGGAAAGTCTTGCTACCTTTTGTGCAGCCAAGGCTTGCAGGTTGGATACCAGTTTTGTTGTAGAAAGTGATTAAAGGAATTTGGCCTAAAATGGTCATCCCTCCAACTACCCAATATTCTGTACAGTACTCGAAAATTTTATTTTTCTAGACCCATTTTAATATACCCCTCTAGAGCCGAATTGCCTAGATAGGGCTAGGTAGGGGGTGGGACAAACTAGATTTTTGAACATTGACAATATTGCGGCTGTCAGCAAGTCGTACTCCATGTATAGAAAATGATTCAGACATTTATCCAGTTCTCCAGGCCGTCCTTTCTTTGGGGTTGATTTAAAAACTTGAAACACCAGCCTCGATTACACTACTAATGTAAATGTCTATTTAATATTTCACACAGCTCCAAACCTATACTTATTGGAGTTTAAGGTCACATTTCTGTACAATTGCTAAACGTGATCACAACATGTTTATCAAGTCAAGTACAACCAATTTTTTATAACCATGTTGACCATTTTAGACAAGCATTTGTGACGGGGTCCTATTTTAAACAGAGCCCGTTTGCCGCAGCGAACAGGCACTGCTTCTCTTCCCGGGGTTCCGGGGAGAAGACCTGTAATTGCAACGAACTTAACGTTGCAATGTGGGGTCAGAAACCGCAGATGAAAACCAAGTTACTATCTGAATAATGATTCTTTGCTGAGAGTTAACACCACGTTCAACAGCCAGGACGATGTGTAGAACTATTTTAGCAGGAAGACCGGGCACCCGAACGGATGCAAAGCAGCGGCTAACTGACCATCCATCTTACTAAACGACACGTGCAGAATTAGTATTGCTTGAAGGCTAGTATAGCATCAACGGGTTGTATGCCCCAGCAAACTCCAAAAGCGTGTACGGAACAATATCTCTGCCCAATCACGTAGATGTAAGTCAGGATCGATCGAACTTGCGACCTTTCGATTTGAAGTTTATCAGATTCGATAGTTCAAGAATTAAGTTCTTTCCCTAAACCATATTTGCAAAAGTAACAACCGGGAAACAGCTTTCTTCACAAAATGATAAATTGCAACGGTCATATACTGTGCAAAAAAAAGTTAAGCCCCCATCCCCACCCCCAACTATATATCCTACATCAGATGAAGCTTTACCAGTAACGTTATGATTTATAAGGGCGAATCGTAATTTCAATCGGTATTGCGGTAAAGATATGATGTTATGGAAAACAAATGAAACAAATCTGGTTTATTAGAACTGGTGCCACAGATGGACGTATTGGAGGCCTCAAAGTCAATACCTGGTAGAGCCACCTCTAGCATCTGACACAATGTAATCTTCGCATGCTGTCGATCACCTTCCTAATGTCTCTTATAGCGATGTTATCCCATTCATGAATTAAAGCCTGCCGTAGTTCATCAATGTTCCTGCACGCCGGCTGCCGATTAACTGTCCTGCCGAGCATATCCCAAACGTGTTCTATCGGATTTATACCAGGGCTTTTCGCGAGAACGTCCATTCACTCTATTTGATCGTTTGCGTCCCTAAACTCACGGATAATCGGGACTCGGCGAGGCCGAGCACTGACGTCAAGATAACGGAATCCCTCCCCTGGCGTGTTCAGGCCATAAGGTAAGACAATCGGCTGAAAAATGTCAAGGTACATCTGAGCATTCAGGTTCCCATGGACAACATGAAGAGGCGCCTTCCCGCGATAAAACACCATCCCAAACCATAACACACCTCCAAACCGATCAACCTGCTGGACATTAGTCTCATCATGCCGATGTTTTTGAGCCTCCAAACGCGAACTCTACCGTCCGAGAAATGCAAATTAAATCTCGATTCATCTGCGAGCAGAACTGAATGCCAGTCGCGCAGTCTCCAGTCTTCGTGTTCTGCCCACTGCTGTCGTGCCGCTTGATGTCGTGCTGTCAGAACGGTTGACTTCGCGGGTCAGTAACTCCGCATTTGATTCTCGGATAATCTGTTTTTGACGGTTTGTTTCGATAGTTACCCGGAGATCTCTCTTAGTATGAATAGTGGCAGCACTCACAAAAGGATTCCTGCAGACTGTCTGGGCAATCATCCAGTCTTCTCTGGGTATAGAGGACGTTGGTCTTCCAGATCGGGACCGATCAGCAACACTCCTGGTGCCAGCAAACCGTTGTAGGCATCTACGGACGACCTTGCTGTCACGACAGATGTACCTTGCAATGCGATGGTTGGGCCAACCAGCATCGTTAGACGGACACGATGCGACAACGCTCTCCGTCATCCAGTCTGCGTCTACGTACACCATTTCTTCGATTCCGTTCAGCTATACACAGCGTAGCTTACGTTTGTACACAATTTCGAAATTGATGGAAGGCAACACATGGACCCGAATGTTATGGGAGATTTTGCCCATGACATCACGAGAAACACGAAGTTCACGATTCCTCGGGACAGTGTGATATAAGGATTAGCTGCTGGCCGAGTGATCATAATTCGCGAGTTTGGATCGCCCATAGACACCATGAACATTACTGGTAAAGCTTCATATGATATAGGATATAGAAGTTTTTTTGGACAGTATATATTGATCTCAAATACTTCCAAAATTGACAAATGGGTGTGGTCTGTTTTAGATGGTGTCTAGAATTAGGCTAACTTTACCCAGCATGGTCAATCGACATTTGCATTCTGATTCACCCTGCATACTGATGTCACAATACAGACATTTGAAGCAGTAATATTTTTAACATAATGCAACTAGACACTTAACCAAAGCAATCTTGTTTATATTTATTTATTGGTGTTTAAGGTCACATTTTTGCATAATGGCTAATCATGACCACAACACGACTATCAACTCAAGACCGGGATTGAGCGTTAATAAGCCATGTTGCCCATTTTAGAGGGTTTGCACCTGCCTAGCATTGGTGACTGGGTCCCATTTTACCAGTAAAACAGAGCCCGTTTACCGCAATGAACAGGCACTGCTTCACTTCTCGGGGTTCCCGCGGGGAGCAATCTTGTTTAATCGACCTCATTGAGCTGTCAAACAAGATTACATTGGTTAAATTATTTGAGGTATTATGGGGAAACAATGGTCCTCGAAATTATATTTATTTAAAATGTATTGGTGTTTAAGGTCACATACGTCTGCACAATAGCCAATTGTGACAAAATGAGATAGCGTCAAGTTCAGCCAACCATTTATACCCCATATTGCCTATTTTGGAGGACTCGCACCCCATGCATTATATTTACTGGGTTCTATTTAACACAGTAAACAAGCACTGCCTCACTTTCCGGGGTTCACGCGGGGGAACAACCAACCCATTTGTTTGCAATTTGAACAATTCGATATCAATATGGGACATTTCACAAAAGGACGGCGAGGTCCAGTTTGATGTTTGATGTTTACAGTTCTGGGATTGGAAGGTAATTGTACGAGTCGAATCAACAGTTAGCAAAAGGCCTGGATTTATTGGGGTTTAACGACACTTTAGACAACCAGGGTCACATAGTATCGGAGTTTCAGATGGGGCACCCGCAGAACCCGGAGAGAACTACAGAGCAGCAGCCAGCAACTGTCCGACTTCCCAATGTACCAACCCCACTCTAGCAGTGTTAGCATTGGTTTAAGACACGCGCACCATCGACGTGTAGTACGCCCTAGTACAATGCGTCACCGTGGCGCAATCGGGATTAAGTGCCTACCCCAAGGACACAATGCAGTTAGCCCTGGTGGGGATCTGACCATCGACCTTTCAGTTTAACCCTTTACCCAACGTAACTGCCAAAACCGTTCAGCTCTATTCTCAAAAATCAGTTAATTTTCATTATTTTTTCTCTTTTTTTTCTCAAAAACAAGTTATGACCTCTCGTTGGAATGAGCTCGTCGAGCTCGTTCCAATGAGGTGTTATAACCTGTTTTAGAGACAAAAAAATTTTAAAAAAATTAGTTCAAGAATTTTTGTTCAAGTGTCATCTGCTTTTCATGTCAGGTAATGGGTTAAAGTTCAATGCTATAACCACTGACCTACCACGCTCAAAATGGTCTGGATTAATAAAAAATGAAATTAAAACCCCATGTACCCCGGATGTTGCTCGAGATGCCTATTTTGCTCCGCCTCCTACCATACAAATAAGCGGAAATGTTGGTTTCATTAATTTTAAACAGCAAAAAAGTTCTAGTTAAAATGACTCGGATTTACAAAAGTCTATTGTTTTTACTTCTTGGTGTTTAAGGTCACGTATTTCGGCACAGCGGGTAACCATGACCGCAACATGAATATAAAGTCAAGTTCAGCCAAATGTTTATTCCCATGTTACCCATTTCCGTCGAGGAATAGTGGCCGGGTGTTTTGTTACTAATTAAACAGTACGTTTACCATAGTACACAAGTACCGCTTTACTTACAGGAGTTCGCACGCGGATCGTCTGTTATCACCTGGATGTAGTACGTAAGGTGAACTGGACACAGCTCGTGTCATCGATATTCGTAATGGCCACTAGCCATTCGGACAACGCGTTATTTTGAGGGGATTAACGACACTTCTGTTAGCCAGGTCATCTCGCGTCGGCGAGTTTTTATTAGTTGAGGAAACTGGAGTACACGGAGAGGACCGAAGAGAACCACCTTGGGGAACCACCACCTATCATACCTCCCAATGTACTACGCACAAGCAGGGCTAGCATTGGTTGATCATTGCACCACCTACTTTCAATACGCCTTGGTGCAGAGCCACCGTTCCCCATCTGAGCAACCGAGATGAAATGCCTTGGCCAAAAATTCAGTTACCGCTGGTCGGGATCGAGCCGTGGGGCTTACGGCAAGTCCAATACCCTAGCTACCGAGTCAACGCGCTCCGCGGAAATGGCGTTACATTCTGAGAGCCATGTGTCTTCGGGTTGGCCATCGCAAATGCACTGCAGTGACAGCTGTCTACAAATCGAACTGACAGGCATGTATTAAATTAAACCTCATCGCCATTCGAGCTGGGTGGTACTTATTTATTGGTGTTTAAGGTCATATTTTTGCGCAATGGCTGATCATGACCACAACATGAGTATCAACTCAAGACAAGGGATGAGCGTTATACGCCATGTTGTCAATTTTAGAGAAGGTTTGC
Source organism: Pictodentalium vernedei (assembly GCA_031216915.1). Lineage (NCBI taxonomy): Eukaryota > Metazoa > Mollusca > Scaphopoda > Dentaliida > Dentaliidae > Pictodentalium > Pictodentalium vernedei. The sequence continues at coordinate 244,749,688 of CM062290.1, read as the reverse complement.
ACCTCCCAAGCACTGGTGACGGGGTCTTATTTTGCCAATAAAACAGCCTGTTTACCGCAATTAACAGACACTGCTTCACTTCCTCGGGTTCCCGCGGGCGGGGATTGCTGGCTTGTATAGTCTATTTATTTATTGGTGTTTAAGGTCACATATTTCTGCACAATGGCTAATCATGACCACAACATGAGTATCAACTCAAGACCAGGGGTGGGCGTTAATAAACCATGTTGGCCATTTTAGAGACGGTTTGCACCTCCCAAAGCATTGGTGACTGGGTCCTATTTTACCAGTGAAACAGAGCCGGTGTAACAGGAATGGAAGTCCGTAGGAAAATTAGTCCCTCTGGACTATTATTCCGCGGAATTATAGTCCTAGGTCTAACATTTCTAGGAATAGTCCGGCGGACTACTATTCCTAGAAATGTTAGACCTAGGACTATAATTCCGCGAAATAATGGTCCAGAGAGACTAACGTTCCTACGGACTTCCATTCCTTTTACACCGGTTTACCGCAGTGAACAGGCACTGCTTCAATTCCCGGGGTTCCCGCGGGGAAGGTATAGTCAATACCGTGACAATACCGTTCAAAAGTCCCAAGGAGCAAACTCCCAAGACTGATCTGTTCATACTAAGAAACAGCATATGAATAGATTGAAAACAAAACAGTGTGGACTTGCACACGCAAAGAATATTTTTAATTGGTTCGGGTCACAGTTAGCATCTATGGCTATTTGACCGAAGCACAGATGTGAAGTCAAGTGTGACCAATCGATTATACCTGTGCTGCGCACTTTAGCCCTTCACCCAACGGAGACGATATCAATTTTTGCTTTTTCAAATTTTTCAAAAAATTTTAACCAAATTATATGTAACACCTCATTGGAAGGAGGTCGATGAGCTCGTTCTAATGAGGGGGTTACATGAGGTTTTAAATTTTTTAAAACATATTTCTCAACTGCTTAATTTATAAATTATGCGGGCGGATACGTCCGATTCGTTAGATAACGAGTTCGAGGATTTCTACTCTTGGTGATCGGTTCCTATTTTACCTGTAACAACTTGTTTAGGACAGTAAACAAACACTGTTTCACATGTTTAAGGTCGCATACTTCTGCACAATGGCTAATCACAACATGGAGATAGAGTCAAGGTCAGTCAATCGTTTATACCCCCATGTTACCCATTTTAGAGGACTCGTATCCCAATTATTAGTGACTGGGTCCTATTTTGCCAGAACACTACGCTTTTTTTTTTGTTTGTTTTTTTCATATTTTTAAAGAAACAGCAAAACAAGCGCTGCTTCAGTTCCAGGGATACCCGCTGGGGTCATGTTTATGTTAAGTTACTATCCGTTTCACGATGAATTGCTCCCATGTTTGCAAATGTTCTAGAATGGCATGCTATTTGCATTTAACAAACTTACTAAACAGAATTTCTGCCGATAGAGCAACAAATAAGTGAGATCGTGCGTTTGGTGTTGCTATTTATTTTGGCGAACTTTCTGTTAAAGCGCAATCGTGGTTGCCGTTGTGAAACAAAAGCATTAAAAACATTCTTCTCTTGGCTCCCACTATGATACATATGGGAAACTTAACGGGTTACGATGCTATCCGTTTATTGGCGTTTTGGGTCACATTTCTGCAGAATGGCTGGCCACAACATTAATATAAAGTCCAGCCAATCGTTTATATCCATGTTTTCTATTTTAGGGGACTTCCCACAGACATTGGTGACCGGCTCCTATTTTACCAGTAAAACAGCTTGTTTACCGCACTTACCAAACTGTTTCACTTCCCGGGGCTCCCTCGATACCCGTCCGGGACGAACTGCGTTGTATCCTTGGGCAATGCAGTTTATCCCGGTTACCTACATGGAGGCACGATGATGTGTACCAAGGCGTACTGCACGTCGATGATGCACATGTTTTCAACCACTGTAACCCTGCTTGAACGGAGCTTGAAATAGAATGTTGAGGAGACGACAGTTGCTCGTCGATGCTCGGTGGTTCTCTCCATAAATTATGCGGGCGGATACGTCCGGCTTCATCCACCTGTAAAACTCACGATCACGATTAGCCATTGTGCATAAGTATGCGACCTTAAACACGAATGAATAAATATAACCACAACCAAATGTGGTTTTACCTCCAGGGCCATGATATGCATTCTTGAAATATCGCATGAAAATCTACTTTCGATAAAGATATTTTTAGATGAGCGTGGAAGGTTCAGTTTAGAAGCAAGTAATTGGGGAAACACCTATGACGTTAGTAGACAAAGCCAAGTTTACTTTTGTTATGTTTAAACGAAAACAGCTCTTGTAGCAGTCCGTTTCGTTTCTTAAAAGTAACAAAAGGAAACTTTGCTTTTATGACGAGCTATTTTGAAGTAACTGTTTCACAGATGTTCCACTGTTATATTGATAATTATCACACCTCCAAACACTAAGTCTTCACTTACGTCTCTTGATTAGTTTTACAATTTGCTATTTTAGTTCCCGTGAAAAATATATGTCAATGGAAAGGACGGTATTGTATGTCATGATGCACACACTTGATATAACAAATAGCACTTACAAACATCGCGTTTCTACAGAGACTAGAGAAACATTCAATCTGAATGTCTTTACTCCTGGACCGGGGAGAGGTGGGCCCGGAACATTGGGGGACCCGGGTTGGCCCAGGAGTAAAGGATTCTTGGGTCGGGTCTGGGTTCTCCAAAGATCTGACTCCGCGTCAAGCCTGGGCCTCTGATCCCCGAGCGAGAATCAGCATAAGTTGCACGCCGTATTGGAATACTAGTGGCCACTTAAATGAATGGGAGTATGCTTTGGCATTTCAGATTGTGCCTTCTTGCACTCAAGGGACGAAAAATAAATATATGCAGTAAATGTGTATTGCCATCTAATTTGTGTCTAGAAAATCTCAATATCAAGCATGAGGCTTTCAGTTCATGGGCTATGCCAGTGGGCTATTAGATGAAAGTTATTTATTTATGTTTAAGGTCACATATTTATGCACAATGGCTAATCATGACCGTGACAGTTTTACGGGTGGAGGAAGCCGGAGTACCCAGAGAGAACCACCGGGCAACGACGAGCAGCTGCCAGCTCCACAACATCGTAACTCCGCACTGCTGCACAGGCAGGGTTAGATTGGTTGAAGACATGCGTACCATCGACGTGCAGTACGCCTTAGTACACGGCGTCATCGTGCCCCCATGCGGGCAATGGAGATGTAGTGTCTTGCCCAAGGACACAACGCGGTTACCGCAGGTGGGATTCGAACCGAGGACCCCTCGGCTTGCAGCCTGCACCTCTACCTACTGCGCCACCGCGCTTCCATTAGATGAAAGTTATCTAGTGTTAATTTTACAAGACTGAACAAACAGCATTGGTTAAATCTTATAAGCAGCTAAAGTTTCCCTTTGCTTCAACAGCTTATGACCCATTATTGGAAGGTGCTTGTTCTAATCAGGGACCATAAGCCATATCTTGAATGCAACAATTTTAAAACCCTACCTCCGGTTATTTTATTTATTGGTGTCTAAGGTCACTTCTGCACTATGGCTAATCATGTCAATACTGAGATAAGTCAAGGTCAGTCAATCGTTTATATCCCAGGTTTCCTCTTTTAGAGGACTCGCGCCCCAGTCATTAGTGACTGGGTCATGTTTTACCAGTGAAACGGGGCTTGTCCACCACAGTAAATAAGCACTGTTTCACTTCTCTGGGTTCCTGCGGGGGTACCTCCAGTTGAAATTCCCCCTAGTTATATCAGGTTAAATGCCTGTTAAAAATTTGTCGGCAGCATTTCAGAAGCAATTCCGTTTTTACTGGAGTTTAAGGGGCTATTTAAGTAATGGAATTTTGTTTATTTCGATATTCTCACCTCAGATATTCCTTAAATTCAGATTAAATATACACGAATTATACATCAAAATGAAGGTTTGGATGTATAGAACACGAAACGCATGTGTAATCAACTCATCGAGTCGACCGTGGCACCACTGATTCCTGGAAGTCTGCTACCGTATTCGTACCAGAGCTGATAATTTAATATTTCACCGAGAACGTGTGGCCAAATGTGCTTTTCATACCCAAGATCAAAGCTAGGGTATCAAAATTCTCCAAAACACAGCGACAGAGCTGCAATTTACTTTCGATTTCCGGTCGACGTCATTGGACGGAAAAAAGCATTTATATACAACGCCGTCTAAAATCAAATAATGAGAAAGATCGCCTTAATACATTACATTATTATTAGAGACTGCACAGTTGCCATATTCAGTGCCAAGTGTCATGGTACCTGTTGAAATTTGTTAGAATTACGATTTTGTTTTTCGATGGAAATTCGCGGTGTCTAGTGATTTGCGCATGTCTCGAGCATGGAAACCATCTTCAATAAAAATGCAGATAGTGTTCTTTTCCAAAATGCAGTCCTATCGCTGCACACGAGTGTTTTGAATGCCTAGCCTTGTTATTGAATATCTGAAGCACATTCGGCCACGAGTCGTTCTTGCGAAATATTTTATTAGTTCTGGTACGAATACGATCGACTTCCAGGAACCAGTGGTGCCTGCGGTCAACTCAGTTGATTACACATGTGTTTCGTGTTCTATACATCTCAACCTTCATTTTGATGTATCATTTGTGTTTTTTTAATCTGAATTGAAGGAATATCAGAGGTCGGAATTTCAAAAACACAATTCGATTACTTATATAGCCCCTTGATGTCACTTTCAGCGTGTGTGATATGACGACAAAAATAAACACGAAGCCTTGGTGAGCCAATCGTTTAAAATTAAGAATGTCCACTTTAGAGGACCCGGGTTGTTACAAAAAATATACACTTCTGATTATTTCATGCTCATTGTTGTTTTGTTTTTTTGTTTTTTTTTGGGGGGGGGGGAGAGGTTGTTGGGTTTTTTTTCGCTTCAACGTCAGCGAAATATGTCTCTAAAATAGTTGAGGCAACTGATTCGTTCTTTTGCATCGCTTTATTCCGAATAACTTACAATTTCACAATTTTTTCCAAGCCCTGCGCATGCTATAACATGTAACGGGTGACGAATTGCCTTCGTGTTTCGGCAGGCCACGGAATTATTTCGCAATCACTTAACCAAATACAGAAGATTGAAGAAAACACAATTTTCACGAAAAAACTTGTCATCTACCAAAAGAGGTGTTCAGTTGGTCTTCAAATGGGAGAGCGCCAGATGATTTTAAACGGAAGATTGCAGCGTCGAATGACAAATCCGAGTAGTCCGTGCTCCCAATTCAGGTGATTCTAAAGTCATGGCTGCCAACAAGGAAGCCATAGACATAAAAAAAATCTGAACATTTCATTGAACAATAACTTGGCAACGAAACAGTCTTGCCATTGGATACCAGGGTTGGGGGAATGGTCATGTCACATAGAACGTGATGGGACCAGCAAAATATGCATTTAACAAATTTACGCGTCATTTGGAGACATTAGAAAATGTGTACTGTCAAAAAGTCGGATATGGCGTGGTCAGGTTTTCAAAAAATAGCGAGAGGCCTCACCTCCCAATGAACCAACGTTAACTATCAGTAATGTACTGCAGCAGTTGAGTCTTAATTTTCAATAAAACACATCGAAGATAGGGCTAAGCACGTTGTCAACCTGGGCCGTTTCAGTCTCAAAAGTGTCCGCCATGTTTACGGTGGGAAATTAAAAACACTGAAGGTTGTGGGCAACATTGCGACGAAAGATCTCGCCATATGTCCAGTAAATTCTCATGACAATGCAACTGCTGAAATTCTGATTGTCGATATATCTCAAGGAAAGCAGACTAATAGAGGCAAATTGCATTGAATGTCTGTTCTTTGTAAATATTCTTCCCCCACCAACTGAAGCAACCAATCTGTTAACATGGATCGACCTTGCCATTAATTTGTATTCATGCGCCAAAATTACCAATAGAGAACAAAAATTGCAGTTATCTTTAATTAACAAACCTGTGACATATATCGGAATTAGAAATCCGTGTTGTATTCTTTCGTTGTTGAAATATTCGTAAACTGGTTGCTTTTTCACTACTTTTATTCGCAAATCGGGGGAACTATTGTTCGTCAGGTAATATTGATGGTATAACTTGATTGGTCTGTCATTCGGCCCCGTTTCGGTCTGGTTTCGATGAGTTCCAGAAATAATGCTCCTAATTTTGCTATCGGGTGTGATTTACATTTCGAGTCATTATAAACGATGTATTTCATTAAATTTGTTTGCAATCCACAAAGATCATCGATAATTTCTAATAATCTGTGGGCTACTAGGCTCATGCCTGCAAGTATTTGTTGATCGAAGTTGTCACCGGAAAGTCACATGCGTTGGTAAGTCGCTTGTTCAAATTGCGAAATATATTTTTTCTTTCTATCCACCCCACTAGACCTCCTAATCACAAATTAAAATATGACAAGTGTGAACATGCAATTTTTCTCTGGGAAATTATTTTATCAGTCGTTGCATAGAAATTCTCAACGAAAGTGAAGTGTGGCAACACACACAAGGCACAATCGAGCTTCAAATTTGTGAGTGCTTTTCCTTATCGAAATATTGGCTAATAAATCTGCATTTTCACCAAAAATCTCTGCACAAAGTTACAAATAGGGCCTCTAAATAATCAAAAATCCAGAAAGCGGAATTAAAAAACAGAAATAAGATAACCAAAATACCAAGAAGATTATATACGAATTCATTGTCAATGGCTCGGCTACTCTGAATTTGATAAAAGTTATTGAAAGTTAATAATAGTGATGGCATTTTCACCTTTGGGCTCTTAATAGTGGTGACAAATTTGTTTTCAAATTTTCATGTATAATAGTAATTCGGCACTATTATTCAACAGGTCAAGGTATTCTAAAATTCTTACTAATAACACAGGATGGATGGATTCACAGTATTAGGAAAAGGGTTAAAATGGAAATTCTAGCAAACTTTCTTCATATATTCCCGTGTGTTCGTTTAACCTGGTGGCCATGAGTGAAAAACAGCTTTTTAAATGTTTTAACTTGACTGGATATGAAAAGCACTGTATCTAACCTGCATGTACTGTTCAGGGATTGATCCAGGTAAATTGGGAAAGGGGCTATTTTCATGGTCTTGGGAAAATTATTCATTTAGCCATCTAGACAAACCCAGCTGGAAGTTTTTTTCCAGAGAGAATACAGGTTAAAATGGGAATCAGTTTATTAGAATCAACTGTCAGAAAAGTGGTTTTGTAACCTGATAATGCTGTATAAGTTTAGGAGTAATGTTTTGTGCCAGACATTAGGAATTTTATTGCATGTACCCCACTGGGAATGAGGCCTCAATTTGGCCACAGAATCTGGCCTTACGAAGCTCTGATGTAGTGAGCTTATCAAAGCAGCACCATTCCCCAACATATAATTGAAAGATTTTTTTTTTATTTTCTGTACCTCAACCAACACCTCATATGAACAAGCTTTGGTTGGAATGGTAAGAACATTTCTTATTGGATGCAAACGATTAACACTTTCAATAATGCAGTTGAAAGGTGGCACTTCTGTGATGTTTTCTCGTATCACAGAATATATACACTTTCTGCCTTAAAAAACAGCTTAAAACCTCCCATTGGAATGGATCCAGTAAGCTCATCAGTTACCGTTGAATATCATAATCACTTGCTATGTTTATGTTGCAACATTTGTACAAATAATGAAATCTGAATGGTCATTTATCTGTGCAACAATAGTGATTTGATCTGTGTTAGATAAATACTTGAAAGAAAGTTGGCATAAATATTGTCTTCCAGTTATATTAAATACAAGTACATAGTGATAAAGAGGTAAGATATTGTCATTTCATGGGACTGATATCGTGAACGGGTGTTTTGGGGAAACAAAAAGTTTCAATGAAAATAATGTCAAGCAAACTGATAGAAAAGAATGCATAACTATCATACCACTGGGGGTGTGGATGGTACTAGTCTGCAGGTCACAGAGTGTATCAGAACATAGTATCAACACTAGAGCCTAAAACCCGAAATCACTGTTTACAATATTTACTGCACAGGTTTCACAGGGTGCATTCTAGTAAGAGGGCACAAGAAGCAAGAGAAAACCGTTATGGCAAAAATACTGAATACAGGTGGAAATTGAGGTGGTTTGGGAATGCTGCATGATTCCAGTCCAATCTGGAAATGTACCACTGTTAAAGGGGCCTCTATTGTGGATAGGATGTCAACCAGCATCAAATACTGAGTTGGTCTATTACTGTTGTCTGCAATATTAATGTGTACCTTTTTTCCCTGTACAAAATTTTCGGGGGACTATTAAAATAGCTCGTGTCCGTCTGTTGGTGTATCCGTGTCACTGTGGTTTCCCTATAACTTTAGTTATAGTTGACCAAATCAAATGAAATTTGGTATGCAGGTGTATCAACATAAAATACAGGTCCAGTTCGAATCGTGCAGTCAGACAATTTTTGCCAAAGTTATGCCCCTTTTTCAACTTTGAAAACTCCATTTTTTTAGTTTCCAACCAATAACTTGAGCTGTAATTGACAGAATCCAATAAAATTCGTCGTGTAGGTGTATCAACATAAAATGAGGATCAAGTCAAATCAGGGTTTGATCCGGCAATTTTTCAATTTTTGCCAGAGTTATGTCCCTTTTTCAATTTTGAAAAATTCAATTTTGGGGGAGGGGGGTTGCAACGCAGTCTTATTTTCTATTATTGGAATTTGACGATACACTTTCAACAGGGTCATCTCATGTCAAGACAGTTTTACTTGTGGAAGAGGGCAGAACATGTATATCACTTTTATGGCTAATATTTCCAGGGTTGGTAAACTAGATTACTGATTAGTGTGGTGTGCCATACTTTTGAACTGTACATAGTTCCCTGTGAAAAATTGGCTGGATCAGTGCATGCAGTGGTCTGGTCTTTCAAAAATTTAAATTAACATACAACTGGATTTATTTTTTAAAATGTTATGACTCAACTGTTCTCTAGTGCAGATGGAAAACATTCTTCAATGTGAGATTCATATTTTAAGTTTTGGTGGCTGGAAGTTGACCGTGAGTTAGGGATTTCAAAAGCATATTTTTGGTGAGTAAATTCATTTTTTTTTTATTTTTATCACATTTTTGTAATCTAGTAGGTAGGAAGCAATCATTCATGTATTAAATAACCATTACTATTGAAAAGTAATGAAAAAACGTTTTCCTCCTGTCCACTCCTACTACAGTCTTCAGTTTAGAATCACCTTATATTTTAAACCACGTGACGTTTTGATTTCACAAATTTTTAAATCATTCTGGCGTCGAAGTCAACATGCCCTTGTTTTTTAACCCACTGCGTGAAATCCGAGATTTGTGACGAACTGAAATTCTTACGAAAAGAGGGATTTGTTCGAAAATCACAAGTATAATGAAGCTTTCGACACAAGAACCACAGCCCAGGTGTTAGTTGAAGGCTAGGTAATCATTGAGCTTTTTTCTCAAACAAATTAATCCTTTATATACGCGAATATAAACCTAATATATGGGAGTTTTTCGCCCCATCCCATACACAAAATTCAAAAACGTGGCTTATGACACCTTGCTGGAACAAGCACCTTAAACTAATGAGACCAAAGCTACACTTCTGAAAACAATTAATGACGATGGTTGTGCCTAATGACCTTGGATGATTTTCCACATTTTTAAATATAAATTGTTTTTAAGGTCGCTTCCAGCATCTATGGCTATAGCATGGCAATTTAGCCAACGGTTTACAATTATGTAACCCACTTTAGAGAGCTCCCACCACAGACGGTTACTACTTTACCAGAACAGCAGTACTTGTTTATCCATTTACCTAAAACGAAAGGCAAACACTTGGAAATAAAATTCTTGAATAATTCATGTTTTTCATTTTTTGCGTCTAAACAGCTTGTGGCACTCATTGGAACGAGCTCAATGAACTCGTTCAAATGAGGGGTCATAAGCTATGTTTGGAAACTAAAAATGAAAACAAATAGGAAAATTGAATGGTGATTTTTAATAGCGCTGATCGGATTTGTGAGTTATGTTTGGGTCAAGGGGTATCACAGTAAACAAGCACTTCTCCACTTCCAGGGGTTCCCCAATAGAATACCTTTATATTTGTTTTAGTTACTTTTGGCACCCAACACCATGATCCGTAAAACGGGTATGAAATCAGGTATAGATTCAATTGTTTGTATCTGTTACCCACGTGAGGGGTTATACACCCCCAGGCGTTGGAGACCAGGTCCTATTTCATTAAGGGGACGTCCAACCTAACTTTGGTCAAATTTCATGTAATTTTCTTTCAAGTCTAAAAAAGGCCCAAAATGAATAACCCCAATAAATTATATACCAAAATGCTTGGAATGAAACATAGAACATGTGGAAACTGAAATTTGCCATGGAACTGCTGCCATGTGTAAATAGCACCACCTGAAAGTCTGCTATGGCATAAGTAAGAGAACAAAATTTTTACAATAAAATACCTCAAAATAAAATAACAGCTGTATTCTATAAACATTTAAGTACATACTCGAAGAAATCTTTTCCTAATTCATGAAAGTAATGAAGATTGAGACCAAATTTTATAAGTGGAGTGCTCACTGATTGAAGGCAGACATTTTCTTTTGTTTATGTTTTGATTTGGGGAGTTCAACAAAGGTCAACTTGAAGGAGTCCAGCAGAAGAAGTATGGAAGGACAAAAGAGTGTCTCCCAATATCAAGATTATGTGTTACTGTAATGGTTTGGAAAGAAAATATGATATTTTCCTATGTAGAATGCACTGCAAAGTCATACATTGTAGTTGAATAAATATATATACAAACCCCTTGCACTGTAACCCCTTTTATCCCATGCATCAATTTGATAGTGATTAAATTGTTAAATTTGTCTGGTTTATCAATAAGTATATTAGCTTTGTTTAACTCTTGAACACCAATACACTCATGATATCTGTTGGAGAAGAAATAAGGGTAACTGTAACCTGTCACTGCAATAAACCATCTAATGTACTTAAAAGTGCATTGTTATTCAAAACACATCAAATCAACCTTACATAACCATTATTGCATGTACTTTCCCCAAGGAGGCTTATTGACATATTGAGATCAGAGGGGCACATCCAGAGGGTCTCACATATTTTTTTCAAGAACGCAGTACACAAAGCAATCCCAAAAAGATGACAAGTGAGCTCCATTTGACACAAAAAATTTCGGGGGGGGGGGGGGGGCTCTCTTCCTTGTATGACTCTACCTCCGGCACTCAAGGCATATGCCTTTTTTCTCAAAGTTTAACTCTTTTTTCTTTTTGAAGATCCTGGCCACACATGTTCCAAACACTATCAGACAGGTAAACCTCCAAATAAGTGTATCTGCAAAAATTATGTTACATTGCAAAACATTCTTTTTAGAGTTTTAGTTCTGGACCTTTCATGCTTCTTACTTCCAACTATAACACTTAATTTATCAATTAATGGGTGAATAGAAAAGTCCTGCCATAATCAACATTTCGAGTTCCATAAACCTTCAAAACAGCTCCGATAAAAGTGTCAAACATCAGATTGGTGGCTTTATACAGAATATTCATTAGGTTGTTGCTTGATCAGTAATAGGAACAAAATCTTCACAAGAAAATTCTGTAGCAATACAATTGAGGGTATTAGCAGGCACTTTGCAACAAATTGTAACAAATCAACTAGTTATAAACACAATTTTCTAACTCAAAAGAGTGAAAAAGTACCACAACTCTGAAAAAATGTGGGAAGAAACACATGCTACAGCAGCTACACAGGCATTGTTTCCCCATGATGCTTGATCACAAAACCAAATATCCTTCAAATTGGAGTAGCAATGGTTGAGATACAAGGGGGAATGTTCGTACATGTAATGATGAATGGGTAAGACTAAAATTAAGAGGACAGGGGTCACCACTGCACGGCCCTAGATGCACCTTTGATTTTCCAACTTCCAGGTCTGGGGCATAATAATCGCAACACACCCACCTTATCAGTTCATAATTTCAGTAAAATAAAAGAAATTATCAATTTGAATTAAATAATAGATGATGGAAAATATTTGGCTTCCTGCGCCTTCTCGTACTATTTAATTACCACAAACAATATCAGTTTGATGCCGACAAACGAAACTGAACGCATGTGGTTTGGTTAAAAAGTAACTCGGCATGAATAATGAAGAAATTGCGAATATTTCGTGTATTGCATTTATTTAAAAGCCAATTGCAGCTAATATTGACCGTGCATTCGATAATTCGTTTCGGTTTTGACCACACGGCCACGCTGACACTCCGTGACAGCGGTTATGTTTATTTTGATATGCAAATTGGGGGATGGTTTCCGGTGAAGGAGATTTGTCACATTTGTCAGTGTAAAACGATCATAAAAGACACTGATCGACGCTTGTATTACTATGGTTGATGGCAAGAAAAAACTAAATTCTCAGCATCGTCCAAGCGCACCTTATTTAAAAGCACGAATGCATCATTTTCAACCCATCTTCAATCGGTCCTTTGCAGACATCAAACATACCTGCCTTCAAATTCCATGGTTACTAGGAAGTAAATAACTTCGCAGCGACAGGGGGAAATTAACACGCTCAATATAGTTCCAGGTCACTTGGAATATACTTTGTGAAAAAGTGATTTCTGAAGCATTCTGCTTACTTTGTTATGAATATTGCCTTATTTTGTGTGTATCGTCCCGATTTTATACACTCGGTTATTTTTTTTACAAGTGGTTCATGTTGTCTTTCTAGTGCGCAATAATTCAGATTTTTTGTCAACAAAAAAGTTCAGACGGCCTGTAAACACGAGAGGGAATTTCGAACCATATTTTTGCAGTTATGACATTAACAGCTCAAGTACTTGCTGTCACCTGTTTGCAAATCCGCTCATACATTGTCTCGAACAAATAAAGGGCGTGATCACGTCTTTGCATTCTTACGATTGCCCAAATTGAGTATTTCTGCAAGAACCACATCGTAATCACATGACCGGAAAAACATCGTTGAAGCATGGCCACATCCGGAACATCAAAAATTTGTGTTGATGTTATTACATTCAAACGTCAAAACCCACCAGAGTGTGTGTCAAAAAAATGCTTTCTCCGAGTCTGTAGTATGTTATCATTATATTGAGGACAAGGCTGTCGAATTACCGATTATTTTGTGGTTTTACCGGTTCGTTACTTATGCCATTTGCAAATTAATCTTCTTCAAAATCATAAAATTCACTTTTTTTCCTGAAAAAAATTATATGTACCTTTTCTATGCACTTTACTCATTATTTTGATATATAATTTGCCTTTCCTTACTTCTCTTATCTGTTTCTGAGGCATTGGGAAAAATGTCAAAAAATTGACCAAAGTTTGGTTGGACGACCCCTTAATAAAACGTATTTACCAGAGAAAACCAATTTTGCTCCACTTCCCGTTTGTTGAGGGGTTTTTTTTGTTTTTATTTGTTTTGTTTTTTGTTTGTTTTTTTTCTTCTTTTTTTTGCGAGGGGGGGGGGGGGGGGGGGCTTTTTTATAAAATGTTCATGATTCACAGGAAGAGATTTATAATTTTATGTTCCTAATTCGAAACTTTTCTGGAGCTGCTATACCAATGTGCAACACGTTTCGAAGGAGCTTTTGCGATCATGAGGCGAAAGAATCGGGAGAATTTATCATTTTTTCACTTTTCAATTCATATTTATTTTATACTACCCAAGGCAAAAGTACTTTTCTTTAGAGCAGGAAACTAAAGTTTTACAAAAACATTTTTTAGAACTCACCTGCACATGGTAGTAGAAACCAACAGTAGAACTTGTCTTCATCTTTCAGAACCGCCAAATGATATTTAGAAGCGTGTTTCCAACAATGAACTACAAAAAATCCGTGCAAAAGGTGCAGCCAATCACATGTTAAGACTCATGACGTTTTGTTGTTTTTACAGGGGAAATTTGAATTTGAATTTTCGCGCTGAACTCAATGAACATTATGAATCTGCGAAATCTCAAAAATCACAGCCACCAATTGATATGAGATTTTATAAAAACATACATCTTTCCTTTTATTCAATAGACAATAATAATTAGGTTTTTGAAAATTCGATTTACACTTCTTAAAAAAAAACACCAATGGTCTCCAGTGGTGACTTTGGTGCTGCAAATGACACCTTCATCAATATGATTGATTGGTATTTTTCAGGAAAGCATGCCACAGCATGCTCAATTTTGGATGTGGCATCGGTATATACCTGTGCCCCTCCATACCCACCATTTAAAAAAAAAACATGAGTTTGGGTAGGCTTGGCATTGGATGAGATTTCACTGTCTTGTTAATTTTGTGATTCATGTCGAATACATCTCCGGTTATTTATTTATTTATTTATTGATGTTTTAAGGTCACATATTTATGCACAATGGCTAATCATGACCGTGACAGTTTTACGGGTGGAGGAAGCCGGAGTACCCGGAGAGAACCACCGAGCAACGACGAGCAGCTGCCAGCTCCCCAACATCGTAACTCCGCACTGCAGCACAGGCAGGGTTAGATTGGATGAAGACATGCGTACCATCGACGTGCAGTACGCCTTAGTACACGGCGTCATCGTGCCCCCACGCGGGCAATGGAGATGAAGTGTCTTGCCCAAGGACACAACGCGGTTGCCGCAGGTGGGATTCGAACCGAGGACCTCTCGGCTTGCAGCCTGCACCTCTACCTACTGAGCCACCGCGCTCCCCACCTCTCCGGTTATGTTAAAACTTCGGGAAACCCACCTGTACACTTTGTTTTATTATATTTGTTGAACAGGGGGTGGCCAAGTCAAATGACGGGGGGGGGGGGGGGGGTGAATTTTCAACCCATTTCATTTAATCTCGCAGTTTGTTAACCATTTCCCCAAAGTAACGGCCAAAACCGGCCAACGCTATTCACAAAAATCCCCAATTAATTTTCATTATTTTTTTCATTTTTTTGTCTCAGAACATAAATTATGACCCCTCTTTGGAACGAGCACGACGAGCTCGTTCCAAAGAGGGGTCATAACCTACATTTTTGAGACAAAACATTTGTTATTCAAGAAATATATTTGCAAGTGTCGTCTGCTTTTCATGTTAGGTAAAGGGTTAAAATTTATGTATTCCACATTGGTAAAACTTAGTGCTGTGCGAGCTATTTATTTATTCATTGGGGTTGGGGCGCTGTGGTTCAGTAGGTAGAGATGCAGGCTGGAAGCCGAGAAGTCCTCGGTTCGAATCTCACTTGCGGCAATCGCGTTGTGTCCTTGGGCAAGACACTTAATCTCAATTGCCCACGTGGGGGATCATCGGCGTTGTGTACTAAGACGTTCTGTACGTCGATGATGCACTTGTCTTCAACCAATGCTAACCCTGCTTGTGTGGAGTCAGTACGTCGCTGAGTCTGTAAGTTGCTCGCCGTAGCTCGATGGTTCTCTCCGGGTACTCCTGCTTCCTCCACCCGTAAAACAATCCGACTTGAGGTGTTCCTGGCCGCTGAAAGTGTCGTTAAACCCCAATAAATAAATAAATACGTCTGTTGGGGTCAACGTGTGGGACACTTTTAAGGGCAGAGGAAGCCGGAGAGAACCCGTCCTGTTTATTTAATTATTTATTTAATTACTTATTTATTTTATTTATTTATTTGTCTCTTGAGGTTTAACGACACGTTCGACAGTCAGGGTCACCTCGTGTCGAACATTTTTACGGGTGGAGGAAGCCGGAGTACTCTCCGTCCGATACGAGGTGGTCCTGGCTTTCGAAAGTGTCGTTAAACCTCAATAAACAAACAAGTAAAATGAAAATTACACAAAGATTATTATTATTAGGGGCGAGATCAGGCTAATTGAAGTTAGGCAAGTGTGCAGACAAAATATTTTGCTATCCACGTCATTTCACCGAGTGCTGTGTGAAAGATGTGTACTCCGTAGGTGAAAGTCCGGGGGTTTTACTGGGAAAAATAACTTTTCAGTTGGGGCACCTGATTATTGTTTCAGGCTTAAGTATCCAGAAAGTGAAGGAATCGTTATAGCAAAAGATCCAAAGAAATATTGGACGAGAATACATGAACCTGTTTTGGGAAATTTCAGGCATGAATGCATCTTAGGATGGTATTTTTCATGCAAAGTCCACCCCCCCCCCCCCCCCCCCCCCCCCCATCTCGTCCAATCCCCTCCATGGCCACGCCGCTGTTGTCGAGTAAGCCAAGGGATTATATAAACAACGAATCGAAAGGCAGTACATAGTCCGCGCACCCCGAGGATTATTTACATTTTACCGAACCAATCGGCCACATCCGACCGCATAACTTACTTTCAAACAGTTGATATTTATTTATTTATTTATTTATTTATTTATTTATTTATTTATTTATTTATTTATTTATTTATTTATTTTCGGTTGTAGCACGGATCTCCATTTACAAATTGAAAAACCATGCGAATACACTCGAGATCTGATTCGAATGGATTCGAAATTCTCTTCCTGATTCGATTCGGCCCAAAATTTGAGATTCGCAAGAATTTTTTAAATACACAATAAAACGAAAATATCGTAACAATCAAATAAATTTATTTATTTATTTATTTATTCATTTATTGCGGTTTAACGACACTTTCGACCGCCAGGGTCACCTCGTGTCGGACAGTTTTTAGGTTGGAGGAAGCCGGAACACCCGGAGAGAACCGCCGAGCTACGGAGAGCAACTATCAAACTCCCCAACGTTCTAACTCCAAACAAGCAAAGTTAGAATTGGTTGAGGGCAGATGCATCGCCGACGTGTACTACGCCTTAGTACACAGCGCCACCGTGCCCACACTTTGGCAATCCGCACTGAGTGCTTTGCCTAAGGACCCAATGCACTTGACCCCTGGTGGCGTGTTGCATAGTGAGCGTTAATGGCCGTGGCTCAATGTTCATCTAGTGGTTTTGTAATACAGTTCATACTTCAATCCCTTACCGCAGTGTCTTTGAGTTGGAAGTGTTGGTTCTTGCAAGGTTGGCCCTGGTATCCGCGTTCTATATGGTTACTTCGGAGGAGAAGAGAACAATTCGGACAAACAACTCGATTTTCCAATATCAATACTTTTATTATATACAAACTCTTAGGCCTCAAGAACTCGATAAAAGTTCTAGCAATTAAGTTCAACATTAGTTTATCACAATTTTCACAAATACTAGAGTAATGGAAAAGTTTTCACAGGGCAGTCAATACAAAGCTTATCTATCTCTTTTCCCACTTCGCCAAATCTCTGTTCACTATATCTGAATCTTTGTTTCCAAGTGTTTTCTTAACAACTCTCTTCACTCTTCCCTTTCTCCACCCAATCCTCTCCCAATGCCGTCATCAGTTCCTCGTCATTCAAAAACAATAATGTTGATCGAAAGTCTCTCTCTCTCTCTCTCTCTCTCTCTCTCCTCTCTCTCTCTCTCTCTCTCTCTCAATGTTTTCAGTATTCAATCAGTTAAACACCATTTCTCTCTTATTACTACCCAAACTGCAAATCTCTAACCACTCGCTATACAAGAGTGGTGGTTATGTGTATTGTGGGGACATGGTGTTTGTATCCGAAAGCAAACTGAATATGATATACAAATATAAAATATGCAAAATCTACACGACAGCCATCTATGATATTGATACTTAGAAAGCTCTCGAGGAGAGTGTTTTAAGAACTACTTCCTATGACTGTTATTTTTACGGGTATAAAACATGAAAGGTCTCGCAGCTAACCGCTCACATTTTTGTTTGCGCATTAGTTCCCCAACCTCATGAAAAAGAAAGTAAAGATAGTACGGGGTAGCATTTGTTTTGGATACGACACCTCCCGCCCACACCCCCCCCCCCCACCCCCTCTCAAGCCACTTGAACGGAAACCATGTTGATAAAATGATAAAAGGCCTTCGGACAGAAACCCTTCAAAAAGGCTTCAAGTCTGGTCAGTAACGAAACAAAAAGTTTCCACTTTCGCTGTTCGGGAACATATTTTGTTTGCGTTTGAATTATACAGTGAGAACAATTCAATTATGTTTTTTTTCAATAAAACAACAGCAGAAAGACTAGAATATTTACTGTCAAATGCAAGCCTTCAACCTGGAAAACCGCATGCAAAAATGCCGAAACCAGTGATCTGCAGCCACACAGCAGCCCCCAAAACAGAAATTTTCCAACTAACCCCACTTACATACTCTCAGGGAATATCAACCCCTGTTTCTAATTGTGAAAAGAAATTATATGTCTCCGTCAGTTTTTCGAAGCCACTGGTTCCCATAATTCCTTTGGTAATTTACCGCTTTACATCAGACTCCGACTCTGTGATCAAAAACATCAAATTCCGCTGTGCATCAAACAGCCTAATGTAATCGTATATCTGATACTAAAAATACATCTCCAATTCACATGGCGTTAGTTTCAACCTGTGCAATCAGTTCGTAAGTTTAAGCGTGCGCAATAGTGCGAAAATGTAGAGCCCTGAGGGGCAAGAGTAATCTCTCCTTCGGTAGAAAAATCTGGAGTGGAATGAACAAAAACCATAGGTCTCTATTTTCAACTAGTAAAGAGAAACAGCATGGTCTGTTTGACTGATGAATAGCTTTCGTGTGCCGTTTTCAAACGCTTTTCACAACCCCACCACACTTCCTTAATCCACAAATTGTCTTGAGCCAATGGCGATAGAATTTTTATTTTTACTACCAGTTTCAGAGATTGCCCAGATCCTGACTATAGTAGTGTTAGATACAATCAAAATGTAAACCAATAAGCAGTAACAACAACTGTTTGGGTGGTGTAGGGTGCTCTCTATATATAAAGAGGAAAACAGCTTCACGGACGGATGCCATATAAACATGGCACCAGTGTGACAAAATAGATACCATGAATGCAATTTTCTGGTGAATATTACTAATCTGGTTGTTCATAATTGCATTATTTACCGTGAATACAGTATCTGGGAAATGCAATACGGTATCTTAATGTGTTTTCGCAAACTGACGTAAATTCAAAAATTTGCTAAATTAGGCTACACCAACAAATTGTTTTAGAATTTCCATTTATTTGCTCCCGAGTTGGTGTGGGATAATATTTGCTGAATGTTAACTATCACTAACATTTGTAAACAAACCAGAAATAATAAAGGGTTTTTAAAAACAAATGGTTTGATTTACAAATCAATCAGGAATAAAGAACTTCCTGTTTTAAGGGTTGACACTGAAAACAAAATGTTCTTTAGGTTCCGCTCCACAATTTTCCAAGTATTTCCAAACATGCCACGCCAGACACTCTCTTCAGATATTCTTCAACTTAGTTATCCAACCCAAAACATGTATTACATTTTCCAAATCCACTAAAAACATACCAAACTAACTAAAAAAGCTGTTCTTCATGATTCGATCCCTGGCTGGTTCAAACATCATAACTGAGAGAAATTAGGATTACAAGCCTCCCAAGAATTCGTCCTCGTAAAAAGATGGTTTGATGGTCATTAATATCACGCCAATGATTTATATTGTTTGTTTTTTTTTTTTTTGAAGTGACTGACATGTATTTGCAGGTAAAATATTTAATAAAATTCTCAACAACCAGTTATTTCCCGGGGCGAATCGTGTACGTTATCTGTTCCTAACACGATTCGACCCTGACTGTTGACAGCGTCATTAAAATCCCCTATCAACATTTTACAATGAGGTGTTTGCAGAAATGTGATAACAGAAATTGTATTTGTGAAGACTGGATCGCGACACACTTGTATACACGTCTGGAAATAAGCAGACTATGATCTGCAGAATTAGGTTCCCAGAGGGTGAATTTGGTGATCGTACCCTCCACAGCAGGGTAGCAGTACTAAATTTACCCTTTGTGAACTTTAATCTGAATCAAAGTTTCAAAAATAAACAGAAAGAGGTACTCAGATGATACATTGAGGAATTCCAGCCCACTGTATGGAATTGCATCAGCAAATTCCCTTCCTGGGGACCTCATTCTGCAAATGACAGAATCTGCCTGTTTCCTGGCGTGCCGGTGTACCTGTGGGAAAATAAGGTATGAAATAAAGACCTAATCACGATAAAAAATAGCATATCAGTATCAATGTCCTCGCATTCTGAGGAGTGATATTCTACAATGCTCTGGGGAGGAAAGCGGAAAGAAAATTTCGATCGGATCGAGACCCAAATCTTATCGAAACCTAGCATACCACAATATACAAGAACGCCTCCAATTTCCGTGGATCCCACTGGGAGTACGACTAGACCAAATAGCTTCAGCAACTTTGATCAATGGTTGTAGAAAAAATATTTGGACAAGACTTGTTTTCTTGAGTTTTTCAGGATATCAAGCTCCGACGTGCTAGTACTTTTCATGATACATACAATGAACCACTTTGAATAATTATAAAACACTGTGTACATTGTCCAACTGTACAATCTTTAAAAAATTCCAAATAGACTATATATGGAGGTAGTTAAGGCATTTTATGTATTTCGCACTACCTTCGCGTCGAATTCAATTACGGACGCTCCCATCGCTCTGAATTGACTTAGAGATTGTCTTTCATATTATAAGGTTTATATAGTTCGATCTGCATATACTGTCATATTTGTTTATCATTTATAGTGCTTTGACGGGGTAATATGACGCATAATGTTTTAAAATAAAATAAAATTGAAGAGTAGTGTCTGCGTAGCTTAGTTGGCTGCCTCCCTACCCCCATCCCAAATCAATGAAGAAAACAGTTCCCAAATTCTAATCAGATCCCTGTTGGTTATAGACGACGCATCACCGTCGACTCGAATTCAATTCCCCAACGAACGTTAATGAAAATTGTAAATTACGTCACGAGTTTTTGTGTTTTCCTGATTAGCATATCAGTAGTTGGAGATGTATGGATCGTCCCTCATTGGGTGGACCTACGCCCGAATATAGGAAGTGACGTAATAGTCACGTGACCTGGTGGCTCCATGTTTGGTTGTCATGGTAACCCGCATGAGCGGCCATCTTGTGACGTTATCTCCATAGTGATACGTGTTGTTAGTGACCATGTGCAGCGGGTGTTGTTAGGGTGATACGTGTTTCCGTCTTCAATTGTGTATACTGGAGGCCACCATCTTGGTTTCTATGGTAGCACGTGGTTGCTATGTGACCCAAATGCAACTTGTAGGACAGGGGTATGTTCGCATGGTATGTTCCTTTGTACAGGAGTAATTTCCCGATTCGCAGAATTACCCAAATAAACTCGACAAGCCCTCCAAATCACCGAAATTGACTTTATTCACTACGGATTCCCCATTTGATCGGCTTAGGACGTAGTGCTATAGCAGCGAGGGGATCAGGGGTGAGCTCATTTGAATAGGAGTATACTCCAATAGAATAGAATAGCCCATCAGCTGTAACAGCTTTGCTTATTATTAGTATATTTAACAATTTCTGGACTATTCTTGTTAGTTCTAATCTTATTCCAAGTACTCTTGTTGTTTCATTTATCTAGATTACCCAATCACTTCGCTTTCCAGGCGCTAACTAACCAATCAGATTGAATTCCGATAATCTGTTATCTCCCTTGTGTATATCAAAAGCCTATATCATTCCCAAAGCCAATAAGCTATCGAGCAGTTACTGGTAAGTCATTGCTCGAACGACCCGACGCCCATTGTGCTTTAGAGTAATTGCTCGAGTGACTCGACAGATTGTTCGAACGACTCGAAGTCTACCGAGCAAATGATCTGTCGAGCAATTGCTCGATCGAGTAACTCGACATACTGCTCGTCGACTCATTTAAGTATTTGAGGATACCTTTGACCTGGTATTGTATTATTTGAGGATACCTATCGAGGATACCTTTTGGGGAATCCCTTTTTAGTCGTATGAGGCCGTGGGGGCCATGTAAAAAGCCCTCAATGAGTCCTCATTTACTATCCCGCATAGCCTCATTTCTTTTGAGGCCACGAGAAAATCCCTCAATGAGGTAGAATTTACTATCCCTCTTAGCCTCATTTCAGTATTTGAGGATACCTCTGTCCTCGTATTGTATTATTTGAGGATACCTATCGAGGATACCTTTTTGAATAGGTTATTGTGGAGGTAGAAATCATTTCAATAATTGTCGCAGTGGGTGAAAAACCTGGAACCACTTCATAAAGAATATCTCTAACTAGAGTAAGACCTGCATTGACAAAATCGAAAAAATAAAGTTGATTACCATCGTCATATAAATCTAAAGGATTATCAAAAATACACTGATCAAGTATATCAATATTGATAAAAACATTTCATTCCCTTCTATCGATTAATTGTCTCCAGACCTCTAGAACATCATAATAAAAATTGTGTCCAGACTAGTCCAGACATCAACTTTTTTTTATCCATGCTGATAGCAAATATATTATTCGATAAATTCAACCCTTTATATTTCCATATATAATGTAAAAAGACTGGTCCAGGACATATCACTTGACAACAATTTTCTTATCCATTTACATCTTAAAGCAAACGTTTTAGATTCTTTGTCAACCAGATTGAGCCCATCAACATTCGGTCTATCAATTATATACTGCTCAAAGTTTGCTAAGGATCAAGTATATCCAACTACCTGTTTTACGTTTTAGTTGAAATATTGTAATGAAAAGTGTATATATTTTCATTTAATTATATCTTTAATGATTTATGTACAGAAATTAAGATTTTGTTTGTGTTTGACATTATTTTTTAGCTTTTGAATACGATAACCATGGAAAATGGATATTATTGGTAAAATAGGAGATTTTCCAATTGGCCAAAAAGTTGACGGAGCGAACTGATATGGGTTCAATATCGAGTATGAGACCCATTACTGTTAATTACAGCTTGACATCGCCTTCTCATGCTCACAATCAGGTTCCGGGTGGTCCTTCGTGGGATGTTGTTCCATTCTTGGGCCGGCATGGATCCAAGCTCCTGGACACTTCTTGGCTTGACTGGAGAGGCTGATATTGCAAGCTGCAACTCATTCCAGACCTGTTCGATTGGAGTGAGGTCAGGGAAATTTGCTGGCCAATTCATACACTCAATCCCCTCCCTCTGTCGGTACTCCCCGACAGCATGGGCAACATGAGGACTGTCATTATCGTCCATCAGAATGAATCTATCACACACTGCACCTGCATACAATCTGACGTGGACATCCAGGGTCTCATCAATATACCGCTGTGTAAGAAATTACCACGTTCAAGAACAGAATACTCCGTACTTCCATCCCTGCTGATGCCGCCCCAGACTATGATTGACCATCCACCATAGCGGTAATTTTTGCTGCGTGGAATCGCTCTCCTGGTCTTCCACATACCCTAGAACGCCTATCTGTGTGATCTAGGCACGCTCTTGACTCATCTGTAAAAAATACAAGTCGCCAATCTTCTCTGCTCCATCTAATGTGGTCCATTGCCCTTTCCTATCGTGCCTAGCGGTGGTTCTGGGACAGCGGAATGCGAATACATTGGCTTCTCGATCGGGGAACACCTTCGTGCAACATTGCCCGGACAGTCTGCGTCGAAACATTTACCCCGGATGCATTCTGAAGGTCACTTCGAAGCTGGGTTGCGTTTCCTACGGGCCTGAATGATCAAAGATAGGTCTTCAGCTGCAGATGCTGCTCTGTCTCTGCCACCACCATGCCGTCTTACTGGTGTGCCATCATACTGCTGAAATCTTGCCCGGGCTCTGGTGATCACCGTATGGTGCACACCAAGGGCTTCACCAACC
The DNA here is from genome assembly GCA_031216915.1 of Pictodentalium vernedei. Classification (NCBI taxonomy): domain Eukaryota; kingdom Metazoa; phylum Mollusca; class Scaphopoda; order Dentaliida; family Dentaliidae; genus Pictodentalium; species Pictodentalium vernedei. Next base: position 244,725,928 of record CM062290.1, on the reverse strand, counting down.
TGACGACGGGTAGTCCCTTTCTCCACCATCCCTATAACCCTCCACATTTCTGCTTCAGACAAATGTCTTCTTACACTTGCATTTGCCATATTCAATCATTAAATCACAAGGGTTTGTCTTGAAATGAATATTGAATACCCTACAATGCCATGTACATGAAGAGAGTACACGAAAACATCATGGAAATCAAAGGGTACATGCTTTCCATGAATGTCACGAAAAGTCTGCCTGTCAAGAGAGTTAATGTAAACACTGGGGACCATCTCAATACATTCCTCAATCATATCCACCAACAATATCGCAAATATGTCACAAGCAAATTCCACAATGATGTGTCAAATATTTGGTGCTTAGGAAACTTTGAGTTGTATAGTATTATATTTTATCAGATGTTTTTTACCAAACCATAGAAAGTCCAAACATATATTTTTTTTATTTTAGTCACGATATTAGTTGGAATACTTACTACATTTAGGGTATACCAAATTGTAGACAATAAAGGAGTATTTATAACCACTGCTCTACCCTTAAGTGATAAATTTCTTTTTCTCCATAACTGAAGTGCTCTTTTAATTTTGTTTATTCTGCCTTTCCAATTCAATTCAGTACATTTTACACTATCTGGTCCTAGATAAACTAACAAAATCAAAATGGCACCCTCAGCTTTTTTCAAAGGAATATTTGGCAAAATGATATTTTTAGAAGTACCCAGAGTCATATATTCAGATTTTTCTAAGTTGATCTTAGCTCCTGATCCTTTGGAGTATATATCTAGAATTTTAAATGTATTAATACATGATTGTGGATCTTTAAGAGAGAGTTCTGCATCATCAGCATGATTAAAGGTTGTGCATATACTGTTATCAGGAAGGCTCACATCCAGAATATCAGATTTTTTATTCAACATACAAACCAAAGGTTCAGCTGTCAAAATGTAAAACATTGCTAATAAAGGACAGCCCTGTCTCTTTCAATTTGGATATATGATGATAAATGTTGATATATCTTCACACAGCTTTTAACATCCATATGAAGTAATTTAATACAGTTTATGAAATTATTTCCAAAGCCAAATTTCTCAAGAATGTGAAATAAGTACTGATGATTCACTCGATCAAAAGCTTTCATTTGATCTAATTTAATAATTATGCCAGCTTGATCCTCCTTTTCAATACATTTTATAATATCTCTAATACTAGCAATATTTTCTCTGATATTTCTCATTGGCACAGATGTCTGTGTTGAAGAAACCAAAGAAGATATTACTGTTTTTAAACGATTTGCTAAAATTTCAGACAAACTTTTATAATCGGTGTTCAAGAGGCTAACTGGTCCCCAGTTTTTAAGGTCTCTTTTATCATCTTTTTCGAACATTATTACAATAATTCCAGTCTTCATTGATCTGCACTGCTTCTTCCTCTCAAAAATTGTATTATAGACTTCAAATAAAATGGGATTCAAGGTTGGCCAGAAATGTTTGTAAAATTCTGATGTTAGATCATCTGACCCTGGGAATTTTTTAGGGGGCATCGAAAAAAGAGCTGAACACATCTCCGACAAACTTATTTCTTCATCACAGAATTCATTGTCTTCAATTGTCAAGCTTTTCTCAAAACTATCCAAGAGAACAAATTCAGCTTCCTGAGCAATATTTTCTGATTTATATAAAACTTCATAGAAGTCCTTTGCAGTATTGACAATCATTCATGAATGGATCTGTAATAGAAATATTATAACAGTTAAAAATTTCCTTAATAATATTATTCTGCTGTCGGTAAGATTCGAGACCCAAAAAGTAACCAGTACATTTATCTTCCTGAAGAGTGTGATTTGCATTAGACCTTAAAATTGCTCCTTTCAGTTCAATATTCTCAATCTTGTTTAGTTCCATTTGCAATTCTCTTATTTTCAAAAGACAGTTTGGAGGATTATTCAGCCGGGCTGCCCTTGAGATTTCAATTTTAAGTTTTTTTCCAATTCATTTTTCTCTTTATACCGTTCCTTACTAAATTTTTGACTAAAATAAATGCTATTTGTCATAATTTGGTATTTCAAATTATCCCACCATATCAAAATATCATCTTTATATAACTATTGTAGTTTATTCTTGGCAATTAATTTTCAATAGTATTACAGTACTCTTGATTCTTGAGTAGTGTATTGTTAAAAATCCAGAAACCAGACCCTCGTTTAATTTTCTCAAGAATACATTTAGCAGAGTCAACTGAATGATCACTAATTGATGAATGTGAGATGAAAATATATTCAAAATGGTATTCAGGTTTGATGAATTTAAAATAAAATCTAATCTACTCTGTTGAAATGTTTCACCATGAAATCTGTGCCAGCTCAATTCTATTTTATCCGCACACAGATTCCACTTCTTCTTTTATAATACGCATTGCTTTTACTTTTCTATTATCACCAAACAACAGTCTAACAGTACATTCTTTTCGGTATTCAACACTCCTTGGATTAAACATTTGTTTATTGGTTGCTAAGGGCATCGCCAGCTTGAATGACAATCATATCAACCACTTCAAAATCAAAAAACTCCAAAAAGGTGCAAATCGGCACCGATCTTCAATATTTGACTATCCTATTACTCTATAGATGGTACTTTACAATTCAGTTGAAAAATGTATTTTGAAAAAAGTCTTTTCTAAAGAAAAAGATGCAATGTCAAAGAGCCAATCTTCATTCCTCTGTTCTACATAACAACCGAAACGAGGCTCCCCTTTTAAGCAGTGAACCAAACGCTTTATCCTACTGCGCCACTACTCTAGACATTGAAATGCGTCATATTATAAGCAGAAAACCTAAACTTTAACACTTTGAGCTGTCTCAGACAGTCTGTTTGCAGACGAGACAATAATGCAAATCTAAAAGGTTTTGTGGGAGATATGCGGTAAAGATACCAGTTTAATTGATAAAAAGAATCTCAACTGACATGAAGAAAGATTGAATAAGCTACTCTCTAAGCCAATGCAATGATTTTGCAGACGATGTTTTTAGATCTGTTCACTTAGTCTGTCCGTCGTAACTCACAACACTTCTTAATATAGAAAGTTACTATAAATAGTAACAATTGACTGGTGATTGGTGCTTATTCAGTTATGAAATGTGATCGCACAGTGCCAAACTTTAAACACAAATATCTCAAGAACGAACGTACTAAATAATTCAATTTTTTTAAACCAAAACCTAGTAGATGCCGCCTGTGAAAATGCGTTTTTTTTTCCATCGAAAAGCATGTTTATAAAAAATCAGAATATTGAAAAATTGTGAAATTTTATCTACCGCTCCCTCATTTTTATAGCCCTGTCCGTATCCTTGTCCAATCTCTAAAACCATTCTGGAACGGGTTCGCTATTTTCTGGAGTGAACAATCACCCATACATCAAACTCACTGGCCTTTCTGGCACAGCAAGAGCACCCGGAGTTGTGGCACACAACGTTTAGTAATAAAGCCAAGTCGAAGTTCTATAAACACAACATTCACCCCAACACGGTTGTGTCGTTGACCCTCAGTAAAAATAAAATAACATTGACCCACTAACCATTTACTGTGATTTATGATCACTGCCACAATATATGCCTCGATCATGACCACAGCAAGTGAAGAAAGACTAAATTACGATAGGCTATTGTGTTTCCAATTTCAGTGGGGTCCTATTATAGCAGGAAAGCAGAATTTGCCCATCGAGTTAAACAAAAATCGCTATTGCAATCATGCGAATTCTGATATACATACACTCATGTGCAGAACTGAACATGCTTTCATCGGTCGATAGCGTGTATATGTGTTGAAGTGTTAAAGGAGTGGATGAAACATACTTCAACTACTTCCACGATGAGAAACAACTCCTTTACAGACCGCAATTTGTGATATGCACACCCCAAAATCTGCACTCTCTGAACTTAAACTCTTTTCAGAAAAATGGCTTTTTGCAAAACAAACTTATCTCCACTCCATGGTCACTGGTAACAATCTTTTGGGTGGATGGTCCATATCCTGTAAGCGAAAACGCATCCCTTAGAACTCAAACTGTTGTATAACATACATGACGAGTGGCGTACGCATATCCACAACTCATCATCAATCCTACATAGACAGCTGTCAGCATGCACGTTATAACTCGTATGTTAGAAATGTGTCTATTATCCCTCCCCTACCTTGGACCTATCTTCACATTTGGAGGGAATGTGTTTCGCTTCAACTGCCTGTAGGTCATCAATGGCCGTCAACATAATTGTAACGAAGAAATAATATTCGTCTCCGTCTCTTGAAGAGGAGTGTTAGAAATGAGGGGGCACATTTGGCCAGCTAAATTTAAAATTGCCAAAGCGTTTTTTTTTTTTCAAATCAATACTAGAAAAAGACAACAACTCGGTTGCAATGTGTTTTTTTCCATACGCATTCTGCTGACATTCACCAAACAGACACTTTCTGTACATTCAGTTTCTCTTCAAACTGACTAAAGGATACTCGCCCATCTATTGAGAAGAGGGGGGGGGGGGGGGGGGGGGGCAAGGGACAAAGTATTGTTATGAATGAAAGGGATACCTGTAACGGCACGCAACTGTAAATGAAAGCATACATTCACTTTTTATTTAACTGGAAACAGGTGAACAAATTTATTCCCCAGCTTGTTTGTTTTTGTAGGTGAGGTTATGCTCTGGGTGACTGTATGTGTGCAGAGGACGCAATTTACAACTATAGAGTCCATATATTCGACAGTAATAAGCAATTTCACCCGAATGATATATGAAAACAAGCTACTTTTGTCTGCAGAACTTATTTCGGTCGTAAACTGGCCAAAAAAGTTCAAGTTTTTGACGAATTTTGAAGGGGTATGCTCGACAAAAAATGAAGAAAATTTTGTTTCCCAGTTCACTAAACCAAAATATTGTACATGTAAACTTTTCCGTCGATCGGGATTTCATTTAACTGAAATACCTTATTCTGAAATGATAAAGGTACTTGAACGTTACTCCGTGTATAAAGTGAGCACCTCATGTTGGTTGTCGTAAATGCTGCATATATAATGAGTACACGGGGCATTCAAAAGAAGAATTTGGAAAGGAAAAGGCGTCTCCTTCAAATAATGCTACAAAGCTTGATGTTGAGGTGTGAGTTTGAACAGAAAATGTATCTTAATCAACTCACACTCGAAAATGAATAAACCCATTAAAATGCTTCACGAAAATCCTTCGGAGTCAACAAACAGCCCCCCTCCCATTTAAACCAAACAAGGCTTTCTTACATCCAGTGTTACAATATGAGGCCATAGTCACAAAGGATTGTACAATACAAACACTCTCAAACTACAGAAATCTGAAACCATGTTGTGCTGGATGCACTATTTGATACAACTGGCAAACGAATACAAAAATCAGCAAATATTACCGCGACGCCACCCTGCACCCCCCACCCCCCCCCCCCCCCCACCCCCCAATTGCTGTGATGAGTCATTTGCAGTGTAAATTCTATCGCATCGTCTCAGTTGCCTAAAAATCCGATCATAATACCTTTTACAAAACTTAAATGCCTGACGTGAGCAAGGGGTTAGGTGTGTCAATTGGATACGGAAAGGGACACAAGACAAAGAAATCTAGTGATGTACTTAATTACGCCCTTCGTATTGATATAGGGTGGTATGACTCCGTAACAAACCTTGCACTGTTTATTGCGATTGATATTTAGTGTTTAATTATATTAATTATTTATCTGTGTTTAAGGTCACATATTTCTGCACTATGGCTTATCATAACCATGACAGTTTTACGGGTAACAGTTGAAACGTTCAATTTCATAAAAGTGATCGATTTTCTTTTCAGTTTTGTTAACCCTCGATGGTCTGGCCAACTCTCATGAACTCCCACTAGACTACAAACTGTAAAATGTATACTTGATTAGCAGTGATTACCAGTCAAGTCTTGGCTGCTTGTTCAAGGAAAAAAGATCTGACTAGGAATCACTGCCCATGTGTTTTGTCTTGTCAGCAGGACCTCCTAAAGATGGTATGGTCAGGGTACATGCTCTGAGATCACAAAAGCCTGAAATAAGTCTTTAAACATTAAGGTGCGTTTAGATTTATTTAGTTATTGGAGTTTAACGACACTTTCGAAGCCAGGGTCACCCCGAGTCGTAAAATTTTACGGGTGGAGAAAGCCGGTGTAACAGTAAGTAACCACCTAGCAACGGCGAGGAATTGTCAGACTCGCCAACATACTAAGTCCACACAAGCAGGCTTAGCATTGGTTGACAGGTGCACCATCGACGTGCATTACGCCTTAGTACACAGCGACATCGTGCTCCCATGTGGACAGTCGGGATTAAGTGCTTTGCCAAGGTCAACGCAGTTGCTTCTGGTGGGGATTGAACCGTGGGCCTCTCGGTTTGAAGCTCATTGCCGTAACCACTGAGCCAGCGCACTCCCCGTGGTGCGTTTAGAAGAAGTCACAAAATTACTGTAAATACTATGCTTGGTCGTAAAAGAATGCCACTGTTGCTCTCATTGGCAGTTTCATTTATAGAGTTGTGGTAGAATGATACAACTTATTCTGTTTTTCCTGATGTGAATTCCCCTTTGGCACTACCAGCAAATCCCAGTCAGGTCAGATACCGAATGCTGAACGATACCGGGGTATACCCCTCCCCTAAAAAGACTGAAAGATACCGAACTCATTTCAATACCGCTTATCTCTACAATGAACTGGACAATTCAGGATGCAGAGGATAAACTTTTGACAAAGCCTTTGGGGTGAGACTAACAAGAGTAGTGATCTACAGCCTAGTAACCTGTATCCATCCAGCATATTCTTCCTTAATACACATTGTCACGGATTGGACCTTTTTAGCTCTTTGGGATGTTCCCGGATCGGGGAAAACCGGAGTTTATCTGTTCATAACAGTCTCTTAATACAGTCGTTTGATTTTACGTCATGCTTGATTGGCATTCCCAAGAGATATTTCCTTTTACACTTTACCCAACATGAAATGCAGGTAACACTTGCAAACAAAATTCTGACGTATTTTTTTCCTTTTCTGCATCAAAAGCATATCTTATGGCCCATCATTGGAATGTGCTTAACAAGCTCATTCCAATGAGGGGTCATATGCTCTTTATTAAGATAAAAAATGACAAAAATAACTGAATGGTGATTTTTTGTGAATTGCGATGGCCGGTTTTTTTCGTTACGTTGGGTAAAGGGTAAACTCAGTTGCAGCAATGCGACGACTCTCCACCCGAGGAGTTTTCAGAAACAAGAAAGACATCCTTTTTACCAAACATTATTCTTTTGATGTCATGCTGTTCCGAGTGAGGAGAAAATGATGATAATATTGTCCAAACCAGACATTCTAATTACTAAATTAGAAATATTCGGGTTGAGGACTGATAGAAATTTGTACACTTCAGTGCGTGCAGATTTCCAAAGGGCACGAGAAGGTTTTTATCATAATTGGAAACATCACCTTATCGTTGCCACTCTTGAAATGAATTGAACTGTTCTCCTTAAAACGTCATTGGACAGGATCGCGCATTCTAGACAAAACAAAATTAAAGACGTTTTCAAGGAGTCTCCCGAAATAATAATAGGAGATTCGTCTGAAAATGCCTTAACCCTTTACCGAACATGAACAGTAGACGCCACTGGCAAACAAAATCCTTGAATAACTATTTTTTTTTATTTGGTCTCAAAAACATAGGTTATGACCCCTCGTTGGAGCGAAAATAATGAAAATCAATTAACGATTTTTGTGAATAGCGATGGGCGGTTTTGGTTCGTATGTTGGGTAAAGGGTTAAAAATGTATTACAAACCCCACCAATGATTACTATATATTTGTTGGTGTTTAAGGTCGCATACTTATGCACGATGGCAATTCGTGAACGTGAGTTTTACGGGTGTAGGAAGCAGGAGTACCGGAGAGAACCACAGAGCTTCAAAAGGCAACTGTCAGCTCATCAGCATTTTAACTCTCTGCAAGCTCCGCTCAAGCAGAGTTACAGCGGTTGAAGACATGTGCACCATCGACGTGCAGTACTCCTTAGTACACGGCCTCATCGTGCTCCCATTTAGATAACCGGAATGAAGTGCTTTGCCAAAGGACACAACGTGGGTCGTCGCGGACGGGGATCGAACTTGGGACCTCTAGAATAGAAGTCCAGCAGTCTACCACTGACCCACCGCGCTCCCACCATTTTTTTCTAAAGCATGTGTGATGAAAATGCATAATGCAAAAAGTAACTTAATCCTTTGAAGCGGACAGGCCCTTTTTTTATCTGAGGAACAGTTACCGGGGCCTTATGGCTCCAATGGTTAAAGGCACTTGGCACTCTGTGCCGTAACGATACATGTATGTACGCATGTATTTATCCATATATATACTCTCATAAGTATACTATATATATTTATATATAGTATATTATTTTAATGCTTTTAAATATGCCAAGTTGTGAGTAGAATTCTTCAGGAGACACGCAAATTGGACATAGATCTATGTCCTGCGGCATAGTGCCTACTGTACCAGGGTCAGGCTGTCAGTTGTGGTGGGGTGGAAGACTGAAGTGTTGGAGGGGGCCCTGAGGCCGACGTACCTAAAAGCCTAGGGGCCCGGCAATGAATTTTACGGCACTGGCTGAACGTTGAAAATATTGATTGATTTTCTAAGTAACGAATATAGACTCTGCGTTAAATGTCAGCATGAGTCGCTTTTATTGTATCCAACTGGTTAACTGGACATTCCCAGTTACATCTTGGAATATTTCACGGTGATTAAAATCAGAATCTCGCAAATGATTCTCGTGAAGAAAACTTGAATAATTCAGACTTGCAAAATGTTCATGTGAGTTGTCATCGATTCGTAAGGTGTCCTCGGTTCAAGGTCTGAAGAATACCACTTCTCCTTTACTCCCCCATTAGCCGAGGTGTCCAGTGAAGTTTTGTTTTCCCTGTATAGAAACTACAGCCAATGTACTGCAATGTATTATACGCTAAACGGTCGAGAATCGAAGAAATTGCGGAAAGTTCGAAAACGTATCCCCCACTATGAAAATACATATATTTTCATTTTCACGGCATCGATCAATGGCGGCTTTAACTTCAAGGTGAATAAGAGTCAAAATATCACTGGAAATGATCAGTTTGTTCTAAAAACGTATAATGAAAAGTAATCTAGCGTTTTAGAGTGGATACCGATCATTTCCAGCAATAATTTAACACGTATTCACCTTGAATTGATGCATGAAATCCGCTCGTCCAAACATGGTTTGAAAGTCCGTAATAAAAGTTTTTGGTTCGGAACCTCCTTTTAAAGGACGTACCAAACTAAAAACTTGTATTGCGGACCTTTAGGCCATGTTTGGACTAGAAACCCGCGAGCTGAATTAGATTGCAAGACGCTATCTGTTCCAAGTATCAAGCAAATCACTGGTTTCAATACCTTGTAAAAAAGAGTTCAATGAAAAAAACATCTAATGTTTTTGAGTGGATACCAAAAATTATCTCACTTGTGACCGAGACAAATGGTTGTTTTCGCAAGCGCTCAATAAACATTTGTCTCGGTCACTCGTGAGATAATTTTCGGTATCCACTCAAAAATACTTGATATCCTCTCTATCAGCATGACCACCAAATAACCTGCATGTTGGTATGGAACAAGTGTTCTACATGTACATATATAAGTCAAGAAACTCACCAGAATGGGAACTTGGGAACTAGGTCCTCAAGGGCTCAATTCTAGTGAATATATAACTAGAGTGATGTCACTCATACAGCACGACTATCCCAGTAGTGGCAATGCTTAGACACAAAATAATCTGAGCCATTTTTTGTTAACCGTTTACCTAACGAATCTGCCATATCTGCACTAGTGATATACAAAAATTGCTATTCAAATTTTATTGTTTCATTTCTCTACTCCAAAACATACCTCATGACCTATTAATGGAACAAGCTTGATGAGCTCGTTCCAATGAGGGGCCACATGGTATAGTTGTGTTTTGATTTTCTGAAAATTGATATTTTTTCAATTGCTGAATTTGCAAATTACTTGGGCGGATGAGTCGGATTCGTTAGGTGAAGTGTTAATAAAGGGATGTGAAATTTAGGCAACAAGCCCAGTCGGATTCCACAGAATACAGATCGCATTTTGGAAAATATTCGCACTTTAAATTCCTACCGATGGGGGCACGGTGGTGTTGCGGTAACCGGTGGGATGGTTGCCCGGATGTTCAAGCCATACATTTGCTCAAAACTGTGCTCATATATTTTGCCTAATTTTCGATTTTCATCTCATATTTTTCATCTTTTGTAAATTGGATTGTGTTATATAGTGGACGGACAACAGATTGAATGGATTTAATCGACCGATCCCCCGTTTATTCGGGGTATTTTTGAAATTGAAGATTGTAGTTTTCCAGTAAACTCACAAACTGTCATGGCGGATTCAGTGCAGATACAGTTGGGTAGAACTAAAGTGCCGAAGGAACGCAAAACGTTGAAGGATATTAGACAGTTGAAGGAGAAGAGTGTTAGAATCAATGTGTTGGACAATTCAAAGGTAAAAGCTACTAACGTAATTAAACCAATTATTAGTACTTAAGGGATAGATTCAATTTTGGCATGTGTGCCTTTTAGCGGGGACTTGTGTGAAGTTACATTGACAGACACTGAAACAGCTGATCTTCTTTGTGATGGTTTGTTTATTGACGGAGTGAAATATGACTGCCGACGGGTGTTCTCAAAGACAGTCGTTGTTTCGATTTTACACCTCCCTGCATATATTACGGACGATGAAATTATTGATAAACTATTGTTTCAATTTAGTGTGAATGTCGTCTCGCCTGTGTATAAGAAATTATCCGGGTACTACAGTTGCCGACGGAACTCGTTATATGAGAGTTAAATTTCCAGAAATTGTTAAATCTTTGCCTTATTCAATGAAATTCCAAACAGCATCTGGTGCAGCTTATTCCAGAGTATTGCATGACAATCAGGTAAAACTATGTTCAAAGTATTTAGCCGATGATCATTTATTCAAAGACTGCCCAAAATTTATATGTTTTTTGTGTAAGAAGCAGGGTCATATTGCCAGAAAATGAATTTTCAAAACAGTGTAGTAAATGTAACAGTGACCCCTGTAAGTGTTTCACTGGGATTGTATCCACACCAAATGATGAGCCACGAGACCTAACAAATAATGCCATGGAATGTGGAACTTCTATGAGGGATGTGCCTTAGGAGGGGGTAGAGACTCAGCAGACTCAGGTTATTGACAATACTGATTCTAGAGATCTTAATTTGGATCATATTAATTTGACTGTTGTTGAGGAAAAAACTGAATCTATTGACAATAATTTGAAAAATGTTGACTCAAATTCAATTAGAAATACAGATTTAACCTTTTCGGTTTCAGGTGCTTCTGTTGAAAATATTGATGTTGAGGAAAATATTAACCTTGATGATATTAATGATGTAAAGTCAGTTTCTCTTTCAGATCCACCCAGTGAAAGTGATGTGGTTAACCCTGGGTCAGAGAATGACTCATCCGAACAAGAAAGTGGGACTTTTTTTCATAAAAAGAAGTATCAGTCATTTGTTAGAAAGAGAAACCTTCAGTTTGTCCCTAATTTAAACAGTGCAAAATGTTCTAGGGGTGTTGATGAGGTTAAAACTACCCACTACTTGTTTTTTGTATATATATCCATGGATACGCACTGGACCTTTGGTTCCTTTATTATTATTGAGATGGTAATGATTGCTACTTTAAATGTTAATGGGTTAAAAAATGTAACCAAGTTTCAAAATGTTATTAACCAATGTAGTACTAATCACATTGATCTTTTCTGTATACAGGAAACATACTGGGATGAGAAATTTATATCTGGTTTCAAACATTTGTGGGAGTGGGAAATAATTTATAATAATTTTGATGGAAGTTCAAGGGGGGTGGCTATGTTTATTTCCAAAAAAAGTTCAGATCATATATGTGCAAGTAGTATTTTGAGGGATAGCAATGATAGATTTGTATCGGTGGATCTTTCCATCAATGATCAAATCTATATACTTTGCTCAGCTTATGCACCGAATGTTGATAAATACAAATCTGAGTTTTTAAATTTTACTGACAATAGTCTGGCAGGTAAAAATAACATTATTCTAAATGGAGATTTTAATACTTCTATTCACTCACTAGATAGACCCTCTGGTAAGTCTGATGCTGCAGCCTGTCAATTAAAAATATTTTGAATCATCTAAATTTGAATGATACATGGAGACATTTCAATCCTGAGAAAAGCAATATTCATGGCATAGAATTGCTTTAGACGTTGTGCAGAGAAGTAGAACTGATTACACATTTTGTTCGAATGAATTATTCCCTTTTATAAAATATTGTTTTATGAAAAACTGTAGCTGTAATTTGGCTCAATTGAGAAAGGACCTGGAATCTGGATTCTCAATAATTCTCTTTTAAAAAATAATGAATATATAGTTAGTATTAAAAATTTAATTTCTAAAAATTTGGCCTGTCCACTCTACATCAATGACTTTCTTGTTTGGTGGGAGAACTTGAAGTGGAAAATTAAAAAAAATAGGTATATTTTTTCAGCTAAACTCAATGAGAAGATGAAAAGAGAAAAGTTGGAAATTCAAAAAGAATTGACAAATGGTTTAAGTAAAATTAAACCTAACCCTGATCTTGTATTCGAACTCAAATCAAAACTTTCAGTGCTTTAAGCTCATGAATGTCAAGGTGCCATTTCAAGGTCCAAAGCCCAGTGGGCTATAGAGTCTGATAGCAATACTGCCTACTTCCTAAGATTAGAAAAGTATAGACAATGTTTCAATGGGATATCTGAATAAGAAACAGAGGGAGGGGAAATTGTTTCCGACACTTTCTCAATTCTTGAGGAAGCAAAAAGTTATTTTGAAAAATTATATGACTATTAGTATTAATGGAGAAGGTGAAAAAGCCTTGATTTCTTCAATAGATGTCTCAGTTTTGGAGAGTGATAGGAATACCTGTGAGGAGGAGATTTGTATTGAGGAAATAAGGAAGGCACTTTTTGCTATGCAGGATGGGAAAACTCCTGGCCTTGATGGTCTTACTAGGGAATTTTATGTTTATTTCTGGGATAACCTAAAAGATATTTTGCTTAGACTTTTCCAGGAATGTTTTAGGAATGGAGAATTATCTAGATCGATGAAAAAGGGTGTTATTACGTTGGTTTATAAGAAAAATGGTAATAAACAATCTCAATTCATACAGACCAATTAGTTTATTGCCAGTAGGTTATAAAATTTTAGCAAATGTTCTTGCAAACAGATTGAAAGAGGTTATTGGGTCACTAGTGTCTTTTACTCAAACATGTTGTATTCCTGGTAGAGATCTGAGTGAGAATGTTGAAAGTATTAAGGATATTATTAACTATGTTGAATGCAACAATCTGGAGGGATTTGTAGTGAAAATAGATCAATCCAAAGCATTTGATAGGGTGTCACATGAATATTTATACCATGTTCTAGAAAAATTTGGATTTGGGGAAATCTTCACTGACTGGATAAAAATTCTGTATTCTGGGGCCCAAGCTTGTATCAGAATTAATGGCCATGTGTCTAGTTTGTTTGATGCAAAAAGATCTGTAAGGAAGGGGTGTCCACTCTCGGCAATGCTGTATGTTTTGTCTGCTGAACCATTGGCAAATCTAATAAGAAAGTGCCCAAATATTAAAGGGTTGTCCATCCCAAATTCAGAAATTAATTCTAAACTTTATGAGCATGAAGATGATACCGAATTAACACCGTGATAAGAACTCTATCATTGAAACCTGCCAAAATTTGAATTGTTATTTCGAAGGATCTGGTTGAGTTGTCAACATTGAAAAATCTGAATTTCTTCCCATTGGAATGGAGAAATTTGGAAACATTGATGATGTACCTTTGAGATGTGTTGATTGTTTTCAAATACTCGGGGTTTATCTTGGCCCAAACAGATGTCAATGTAATTCTTTGAATAAGGAGCCAAAAATTCAGGCCATTTCAAGGATTCTGAATTTGTGGTTTCAGAGGAATTTGACGCTCAAAGGTAGAGCAGTTGTCATTCACTCTTTGTTGCTTTCTAAAATTTGGTATTTACTGAATATTGTTACTATTCCTAATGGGTATTTAGAACTTCTAAAAAAAAATTGTCATTTTTATGGAATAATGGAAAGGTTTTAATAAAGTATACATCTGTTATAAAATCTTTTGGGGAAGGAGGGTTAAACATACCCGATATCGGATTTAAAATGTTGGCCTTGAGGGCTAAATGGATTAAAAAACTAGAGTTCAGTAACTTCCCTTGGGCACATTTTTTCAAATTTTATATTTCGAAATACAAAGGATTAAATCTTGGAATTGGAATTGGAATTTTTAATTTCAATTTAGAAGAAACATGTTTGAAATCAATGGATGAATTTTATGGTGAGGTCCTGCTTTCCTGGAAATTATTAAAGGAATCTAGAAGAGTTGAGTTTGATCATAACATTCATCCTAGTGAACAATGTTTATTTGATAATCCTAAAGTTCTGTATTTAGATTCAGCAGTTTTCTTCAGAGAATTTGTAGAAGCAGGGCTAATTAAATTTAAAGATATATTTTATGAAGTTATTCCTGGATTTATTCCAAATAACGCTATTGTTGAAATAGTACATTCGAGTAGTCCAAATGTACCAGTCAAAACTATTTTGTCACATTATAATATTTTAAAATCTTGCATTAAAAAGATTTTCTGTATTGAATCAAATATTAGTGATGCAGAAGTTAGTAGACCAATATATTCCGAAAGAAAATTATCATTTCTCAATTCAAATGATTTGCAGTTATTAATAGAATATTTGACTACCTCCCAGGCTTATAAATTGTTATTAGAAAAAATAACAGACCCTCCCCTCCCCCCCCCCCCCTCCACTTGTTTGTTTCACTGGGGCAAGTCTGTTTTTAACCTGAATTTTAAGACTATTTGAAAGTCAATGCATAATAAACGGAAGTCACCTGATATGGTAGATTTAGACTTTAAAATTGTTCACAATGTTATATTTACTAGATCTCTTTTATTCAAATGTGCTCTTATTTCTGATTCATTGTGTGACCTTTGTAAAACTGTTCCCGAGAGTTTAGAACATTTATTTTTAGACTGACCACTGTAACATGATCTCCAAAGGCTTTGTAGGGAGTGTTTAGATATTTTGTTTATACATTCTGAGCCACTGGCAGATAGGTCTATCAGAGAATTACTGTTGTTTGGAATAAACCCGGGACGCGAGAATAGGGTTAACACTATCAATATTGTTTTGAGCTCTTACAGACTTGCTATATTTAGACGAAGGAATTTCTACAATCTTGAAGAGAAACTTTTACACCCAAATAAGATATTTTTAGCAATTTTTATGAATCAAATGAATTATATCAAAATGCATTTTGAAATGTTAAATCAAAACTGGAAATTTGATGAATTGTTTCTTTATCATAACAGTTTATTATATTTACAAAGTAATTCTCTGAAAATGAATATTTAAATGTAATCTAAAATATTTGAAGCTCGAATTGGGTGTGATAATTTTCCTTCGAGAGACCGAGACTACACTTTCATGGTGGTTGCTTTAAAATTTCATTTCACCCGAGGGATCCCGTATCTGGGATTTTTATAGATCATCTAGTTATGTATTCGGAAAATATTTAGGGAGTTCTACAAGGAAATTTAAGAATTAGACCTTTGGTGGTCAATATTCTTCCAATTCCCAAATCGCAACAATAGTCATCACAGATAATGGGTAACTTCAGCCCAGTCAGTGGGGTATTTTATAACCTATGGTGAGTGATGAGGTCTCATTTCATTAAATATGTATGTTGTGTTCTCAGGAAAAAAAACGGTTAACACAAGATATATTTAAAAAAATTGCCCAAATTTTCTTTATTACAACTTGATGGAAAGAGCTGCTATTCATCATAAGGGACAGGCTTTCCATTCAATATTTCACTGTGCAAAGGGAGTTAATTTCAGACAAGTACTGTTTGAAACATTTGGCGCTTACAATTCACGTCCAGAGAAAACTGGTTCTTAATTAAATCATTTAAAGAATGGATTATTGTCTTTGTTAACGCCCTACATTTATTGGGTAATGATGGGTCTAATGTTTTAGATTCAGGAATACTTGTTCTTTTCAATGATTTCCTTTTATACATTATTAATTACAGGATAGAAATAATTCGCCCTCTGCATGCTTCTTGTTTTGCGGTTGTATTTCAAAATGCATGTGCTTTAAGTTCTTTCATATCCATCAAAACACTGTTATATTATAACAACTGATAAATATACATATTTTACATACATACAAGTTTGGGATAGGGAGTTTTTGCTGATTGTAAAATTAACACGTCAGTTTTACATTCAAGGGGTTGGGAACATGTGCCAGTGTGTGAATGAGTGAGAGAGTGATGATCATTTGTTAGCGTGGATCATATGCTTATTACATACGGATTTATCTATATATTGTACAAAGTTTTATTGTAAAAATTTATTGAGTTTTATGAGAGCAAAGAAAAAAAAAAACGTTCTCGTCCGATCACCAAAGTTAAGCAACATCGAGCCCGGTTAGTCCTCGGATGGGTGACCGTCTGAGCGATCGATTCGGATGCCCGCTTTGTGTCCATGGATAAGGCACTTAACCCCGACTGTCCACATGGGGGCACGATGACGCCGTGTACAAAGGCGTACTGCATGTCGATGGTGCCTATGTCTTCAACCAATCAAACCCTGCCTGTGCTGCAGTGCGGAGTTACGATGTTGGAGAGCTAGCAGCTACTCGTCGTTGCTCGGTGGTTCTCTGGGTACTCCGGCTTCCTCCACCCGTAAAACTGTCACGGTCATGATTAGACATCGTGCATAAGTATGTGACCTTAAACACCAATGAATAAATAAATAAATAAAACAAATATATACATGTTCCCTCCACGTGAGAACCCATGGAAGTGAAGCAGTGCTTGTTTTCCGTGGTAAAAATGTATGCAGTTGAGCAGTTGCAATTTGAGATTATTAGTTAAACAAAAAAGGGACATATAGGAATATCAGGGTATTCCTTGATCACTTTTCGAGTGTACTTGCTGGAGGGTGGATTATTTTGACTGGCGACGAAATGCTGTGGCGTTTTACGCTGTCGGAATGGGTAGAGGCCTACCCCTTCCAGTATATTTCATGACACATTATCGTCTTATGGAAGAGCATTAATTTCTTTGTTCCTTTCTATTGGGGTTGAACGACACTTGACAGCCAGTGTCACCTCGTATCGGGCAGTTTTAAATGTGGAGGAAGCCGGGTAACCAGAGAGAACCGCCAAGAAGTGGTGAGCAAATGTTAGACCCCTTCCCAACGTAATACCTTCGTACAAGCAAGGTCAGCATTGGTGAAAGACACGGGCACCATTGACGTGCAGTACGTGTAGGTACACATCGACACCGTGCCCCCACATGGGCAATCAGGATTGAGTGCCTTGCCCCAGGACAACGCAGTTACCCCTGGCGGGGATCGAGTTTACAGTACACACAGCCACCGCGTTCCCAGCTCATTACAGAAGCTGCAATCTTCCAGGTCGTCTGCCTTCAGATTTACATTAAGAATGTCAGGCCTGGAGTCAAATTCGGCAAGGAGCTCGACGTCGTTTTGGCTTGGAACCAGTCTAGCCATTAACTAGGCCAGTGCATGTTTGGATGAACTCGTCTGGAATATTTCAGTTGATCGGAATAATTCCGAACGATTTAATCTATATACCACAAACATTCATTTTATGTGCATCAACGCAAGAAATATTTCAAAATCGCGACTTCATTTGACTGAATCTTGAATGACATGAAAACAATTCAGACATTTATGCTTACCAAGTTCAGTACAGTCGCCGTGACTGATCATATTCCACGCGCGGACATTGATGTCCACACGTGTTTACCAGGTAATTGAAATCTTCAGCAAAATTTTAATTAATGATGCACCCGGTGGTATCCGGTGCTTCTTTAAATTTTTGATGATTATTTCTATAATTAGTGTTTGGAATCTATTATTGCGTCCGTGGAAATATTGCCCACCCCTGGAAGGTACCAGTCCACGGCAGCCGTACTGCAATTAGTCACACTCCTGACTTGTTTTATGATTACGCTTTCATAGTTCCAAAGGAGCACGAAGAATATTTATCTTTCAAGTCGAGACATCACATTGTATCAATGGCCAACTCCACGAAGTTTCAGACAACCCATCACAGTCGATTTTTTTTTTAGATTTTTAGAATTAGACTGGTGGTCTTATTTATTGGTGTTTAAGGTCACATTTCTGCACAATGGTCAAGAAGGAATGCAGCATTGAGATAAAATCAAGTTTAGTCAATTCGTTTATACCCATGTTGCCCATTTTGGAGGATTTTCCCAAGCACTGGCCACTGGACCCTATTTTACCAGTAAAACGGCGATTGCTTACCACAGTAAACATAGCACTGTTGTACTTCACGGGGTTTCACGAGGCATTCTTGCTTAAATGGAAAATGAAACGGGTCCTCTTAAAATAGGGCCGTCTGATAGGGTACCATATCCCAGATAATCAAATCTCAACACTGTTGATCGCGACGGCGGTATACCAATTGGTGTTTATGGTCACACTTCTGCAAAATGGCTAATCGACTAAAATGACGCAACATGGAGATAAAGTTAAGATTTGTCATTCGTTTATACCAATGTTGCCCATTTTAGGACTTCCACTCAAGCATGTTGGCTGTCCTATTTTACCATTAAAACAGCTTGCATGCCACGCTATGCAAGCACTGCTTTACTTCCAGGGGTTCCCACGGGATCGCGAGAGATACGAAGTAAAGTTTATCTATCCAATCGTTTAAACCTACCTGATTCCCACTTTAGGACTTATACACCAGACGCTGGTTCGGATCCTATTTTACCAGTGAATCGACATACCACAGTAAACAAGCACTGCTCCATTTCCCGGGATCCCCACGGTGAAGGTTTAGTAATAATTTAGTCCCAACGGTCACATGGGGCTGTTTATCAAACACCCTCGCGGGTCCGTTTCATTAAATTGGTAATGATCCTCTATTATTGTTTGCTAACTAATACAAATTTATACGTATAAACGTATACGAATCGGGTTGAAAGGTTAGTTTGTACTCGTTGACTGGATGAACTGCGTTGTAAGAGTTAATTACGAGTTTCAATTTTAAATCAAAAAAAGCGGATATTGTTTGAAAACGCATGTCTGGAACGGAAAGAAACATTCATATCTACGTAGATGTAGGTTCTATTGCACCCTTCCACTGCAACTTTAGTTCTTGTTCTAAAACACATTTAACTTTCAAAATCGGGTTTGGGGGGGGGGGGGGCGTAACGTCGGAATACAACCAATGCCACAAGAGGACTTCTACACTTCAATCATCGAAAATTTGGAAATTAATGAGGGAATGAGTAAAAAATGTACTGCCCAAAGGATGCAGATCCAAAAAACAATTTTACGACATTTTGGGTCAACAAAGTTGAAATTCCAACGAGCCAATCCACTATCCCAACTTCACCACAGAAAAAGATGCAGTAATATTTTTGTACCCAACATTTCTACTAATGGTTTTGCCTAGGCTTTTGATGTGTGGAACTAATCTCGCAAGGCAACCTTTCTGCGAATCCACAATTATCTTTCACAAGCCCTCTTGATTTTTTCAAGCTAAAAGTTTACCAGCTTCAAAAACAGCATTAAATTAGTTAATTTCTCCAGAGATGAATAATAACTGCCAAATTCTTGAAAAATAATGTATTACACACTCTGAAAGCCACAAATTCGTACTCTGCACACAATTTTTCCATAAAAAAGCAGCAAAACTTTACCATCAGACAGCTTACAAGACAAATCTCAAAATTCAAGTTATGTTCACATCTTGTAGATCCAGCGGAAATAATTGATGATTTTCAACCAATCCACCCTTAGAAACCAGAAACGTGGCAGTTTTTAATACATCCTGCCCATCGCGTTTCGATCCCTGGGGGTAGCGGTTAAAGGTTTCCGCTTTCATATAGAACAAACACATGCCAACAATTGTCACGAGAACTTTACACAAGAAATGGAAATGAAAACTAGTCAAGATGGCAGAATGTTATTCCAAACCACAATCCAGTACCATCTCTGGCCATCACAGAAATTCCGCAGAACGAAAGTAGAAAAAACCCATTTTAAATGATCTCTTGACAATCACCATACTCAGCCACAGGGTCTATACAAAATAGTTCTCCAGTAAATGTGTTAAGTCATTTGAAACCAAAAATGCATTATTTGGCAGCAAAAAGACACCATTTGGCAGCAAACATACAGCATTTGCCAGCAATACAGCATTTGACAGAAAAAATATACTTCCGGTAGGTCTGAAAGACTTTGTGGTGTATTATTTCCGTGCGTTGCATTCAATAAAATCGCTGTCTGGCGACAGAGGAGAGACGGAATTCACGCCTCTCAAGTAATCTATAGATAACATGTGAGTGAACATGGCCCTTGTAGAAGTCAACTGAATTGATAGTATCCATTTTATCAGATTCTTATTGAAACATTTGTTAAATCTTTATCTTGCTTAACCCTTTACCTAACATGAAAAGCAGACGACACTTGCAAAAAAAATTCTTGAATAACTAAATTTTTTCATTTTTTGTCTCAAAAACATAGGTTATGACCCCTCGTTGGAACGAGCTCGACGAGCTCGTTCCAACGAGGGGTCAAAACCTATGTTTTTGAGACAAAAAATGAAAATATTTTGAAAATTAATTGGCGATGTTTGAGAATAGCGCTGGCCGGTGTTTGCCGTTACGTTGGGTAAAGGGTTACCACTTTGCACGCTGATGTCAAAAGATCAAAATTTCAAGTAACAAATATTTCCTATAATGCAACTAGAAATTTAACTAATTCTGCCTTGCTTGACAGAGCTCAATGAGCTGTCAAACAAGACTGAATTAATTGAATTGCTAGTACAATTATGGGTAAATTTGCAGGTTGAAATTCAATATTTTGTCACCAGTGTGCAGGGAGTTATTTTATAAGCCTTCTGGAAGGTAAATGTGTTGCTAGCTCATTTGGGGTGAATAAACGACGAGTAAATAATCCTGAAATAATCTGATAAACGTGGATAGCCTTTGTTTTATTTATTAGTAGTTTTTATTGTCAATGTTTTATCATTTGTGGTCTTTTCTGCAACTAACATACTTCAGACCCAGGCAATACTAAATTAAAATATTTTATATAGTGCAACAAGGTCCACCTGCAATGCTTTAGCTGCTAAACATTAAAAGGTTCCGCCTTGTTCTCGTTTACCATCAGATTCTTTTTGGCACTAAAATCTTTCAACAATTTGCACGGTTGACCAATACTTCTGCACCTAGGGACCAAATGGAGGCATTTGAAAATTTAAAATTAAGTATACTACACGCAGTGTACGCAGATGGTTACTGAAAATATGTTTAAATACTTTCTTGGGCTTTTATTGTGTAAGTATTTTCAGGAATGTTTTAAAGCCAATTTTAAGAACTTGTTCGTATCAACTGAAATGAAAACAAATAACATTTAATTTATATATTTATTGGTGTTTAATTGGCAGAGTGCTGGAAGCCCATATTTGGGATTTATTCTGACGTACAGGTACCATAACGTAAAGGTTCCATATTCTGTGGATGTGCTTAATATTTCAGAGGTGAATTTATTTAGTCTGAATTTGCCTTGTTATAGATAAATGAACAAATTTTGATGACCAAAAATAATTTGGCACCACCAGTTAAGGTCCCATTTCTACACAATGGCTATTTGTGACCACAAAAGTCCAACCAGTCGTTTATACCCATGTTACCCATTTAGAGGACTTCTACTTCAGGCATTGATATCGGGTCCAACTTTACCAGTACACCAAAGCTTGTTTTCCAAGTAAACCAACACTGCTTCACTTTCCGGGGTTCCCACGAAGAGAAACACACCCGCAAACAAACCAAACAGGTAGCTCCGCCCGTTTTCAACATGTAGCATTAGAATGTATTTGCACTTCCTGGGGAGCACCACGGTGATAACACTGAATTACATTTTAAAACTCACCCGAGTAATTTCCTTGATTCAAACGCCAGTTCAGTCGTTTCCTAACTGGGGAGTTCAGGCTAGGATACTTCAATCTTCAGTGTCGTTCATTTCTCTTCCTGGAATTTTTACCAATATGAGTCTTGTGAAACCTTCCTCCTATATTCTAAAACTTTACAAGTGGTATG
Organism: Pictodentalium vernedei; assembly: GCA_031216915.1. Classification (NCBI taxonomy): domain Eukaryota; kingdom Metazoa; phylum Mollusca; class Scaphopoda; order Dentaliida; family Dentaliidae; genus Pictodentalium; species Pictodentalium vernedei. The sequence goes on along the minus strand of CM062290.1, from coordinate 244,703,609 downwards.
CGTGTGCGTGTGTGTGTGGGTGTGTGGATGGGTGTGTGGGTGGGTGAGGGAGTGTGATGGGTACTCCTCGTAAGTGGATAATTCACGCTTTCTGATGCAGAGGTGGATTTGGAAGATGCTTACTCGATGACAGCTAGCAAATATATTTTTGAATTTCACTTTCTTGTCTTCCAGAACGGCTGTGCTCATGGACAAGCTATACGCTGCACGTTTTCGTTCCATTGTGGGAGTAAACGTTTTGCAATCAGGAATTTTAAATTTGAAAGGCATTGTTTTACAGAGAGTTGGTCAATATATTTATTGGTGTTTCTAGATCATATTTTTTCACAATGGCCTCATATTTTATTTATTGGTGTTTAAGGACACATTTTTGCACAATGGCTAATCATGACATCATCAACTCAAGACCAGGGGTGAGCGTTAATAAGCCATGTTGCCCATTTTAGAGAGGGTTTGCACCTCCCAAGCATTGGTGACTGGGTCATATTTTACCAGTAAAACAGCCTGTTTACCGCAATGAACAGGCACTGCTTCACTTCTCAGGGTTCCGGCGGAGACAATGGCCAATAGTGACCCCCAACATTGAGATAAAGTTCGGTCAATCGTTTAAACACATGTTGCCCATTTTAGACTAATCCCAAACCTTGGGTGACCGTGTCCTATTTTATCATTTAAACAGGGCATGGTTGGCATGTTTACCCATGATAGTGAAACCAGCACTGTTCACTTCCGGGGGTTCCCACGGGGGTGGTGGATACAGCCATTTTTTCAGTTGCGGTTTTAACACTCAGCCAGGTTTGCCTCGTGTCTGACAGTTCTACGGTTGGAGGAAGCCGGTGTACCCGTATATGACCACCGAACGATGGCGATTAACTCAGCCTTCCCAATGTACTAACTCCGCACGAGCAGTGTTAGCATTTTTAGACAAGTTCACCATTGACGTGCAGTACGCATTAGTAAAGAGCCACCGTGCCCCCAGGAAGGCAATCGGGATTAACTCATTGCACGCTGCTGGCGAATATTCCGGCCCACAAGAAATCCCTTGCCACTAAAATAAGTATAGTTTGGGTACTTTTAACTAATTTTCCTTGTGAATTTCACTTTGACAAATGATATCTAGTTAAATGTACATGAGGTTTTCAAATCTAGTCATGGCTGCTTCAAAGCAGCCATGACGAGATTTGATAACTTCGAGTTAACAGCCTTGCCCAAGGGTTAGACAAAGGGTTACAAAATGAAGGTAAAATTCTTGATCTGTAGATGGTCCTAAAATCCAAAATAGAATGAACGTTCTAACCTTTCAACACTGGAACGCCAAGCATTAACTTTTTTCAGGAACACAGCACAGAACCACCGAACTGTCACGGGATTTCCAGTCTGCCGTATGTTCATTGGATCAGACAATGAAAAACAATTACAAATCTTTACCAGATTGCCGATTGTAAGCTTTGTAATCAATTTTACAAACACGCCTCTTCTACCAAAAACCCCATCTACAGCAACAAAAAAAAAAACGTGAAAGATGAAAATCTGTTCCGCACATATGAACGCAACGGAGATCGTTGGACTATATTTAAATAGAAGCGAAATTATCTCATGAATTTTCTACCAATCGTGCTCTATAATTACAATTTGAATTGTTAGCCATAGATAAACATCGTCCCCCGAGTTCCAATGTGCTCTAGGTGCCACTAGGAAGATAGAACACAGACCTCGGGGGACGAAATGGTAACAGGTTCTCCTCGCAAATTTGGTGGGCAATAAAATGTGTTCTGTTTGATAGTCATCAAATGAATTGCTGAGTGTCCTTAATTGCTTTTATAGACGTGAAGTTGTGTAATGAACACAGAACGACACATGTGTGGGAATGGGTGAATCGATGTGGCACTTGTGCCATCACGGATGGATGAAACTCGAGGCCCACAGCTTCATTTTATCCTTCCGCGCTAGTGCTCTTGCCATATCGATTTACTCATTCACACACGCGTATCGTTCAGTGTATTTGTCACTACTACTTCCCAATTCACAGAAAACACTCTGAAGCGATGTTTATTGAACAGTTTGTTAAAATATGTTGCATGAGTTAACCTTTGGGTCGTCATCTAGCTACAACTTATTGCTTTGAAAAAATACCTCCCAGTGTATTCTTTCAACAAAAACTAAATCCGCCTGATTAGTAGCCCCGACCGTGCGACGTAAAATTGTATTACACTGCATATCATGCGAGTTCAAAACTTGAATTTCCAGCTGGACGGATCAGTAACATGGAATCCGACTTTCCAATTATATAATGTATTTACATAAGCTGTTGACTAAGAGCTAGACTGGTTTCAAACCATAACAGCTTCGCATTCTAGATACCAGCTGACTGGTGTCTTGCAAGCTTGTACGGACAACCGCCATAGCACCCACAGAATGGAATCTGCGCACAGTATCCGACTTGGATCAAGTGAAAAACTGTTCATTCTGCCAACAGGCTTCACTGTTCCAATTGAAGGCTAGTAGCTGAAGTGTCCTTTTACTTTTTTGCCTCTGAGGGAAGTCCATCTGTTTTTTTTTATTGTAATCCACTCTCCACACACCCGCAATGCACACATGATTTGGAGGTACACCGCCATTGAGTGGAAAACCTATATAATTTTGCTCAGTTTCAAAAGCTATTAGGGGTCTAACAAAGTTATGTAATTGACCTTTCGTCAAGTAGACGTATCAAATGCAATAGCTTACTCAACGTCCAATTAGTCGGGGGCGTGGCGAGGGGGTGGGCGTGAAGCGTTGTACTATTGAATAAACTGTCTTCTCCTGCAGAAAATAATGGTTAAAACCATACCGCGAGTTTTAGTTTTAACTACTACCTGTGAATTTCTACATGCTCTTGACATCGAACATATGCTGTACCCTTGTGTTCGAAATTTAAGACCTTTGGGTTGTCGAGTTGGAAATCGGCTCTTGAATGTAACAATGTGCCACCTGCAATGCTTCAGCATTGCAGCTGGCGCCCTATTGTACTCACGGAACGAAATGTGATCTCAGAAAATTTCGTGAAATGTGGTTAAAAAGTCACTTAATGTCAGTTACAAACGGTCGCAACTAGAGATAAAAATGCCACAAAATCTAGTCCAGGGCATGACATTTCAAACAATGGTGGATTAAGACAAAATTTCTAACCAATGAAAATTTTTGCCAGGACTGGAGGAAGACACTCCCAAACACACCATCGCCACGTTACGGTTCTTGATTTAAATATTAATCTCGCATGCTGTTGGCCAGAAATAATTTTCTTATCACTTTATTCTTACCTCGTTCACAAGTGTATGGTTTAAAACAGATCTATAGCTTTCTTGGAAATGTGACCATGTTTCCCAACTGTCCAACGCAACATCTATCAGGAAATTCGAGCACATGCAGTCTCCTCTCAAGCTGTCAACCGGTCATTTCTTCTGGATAGAGTAAGCAACTGCAACATTTTCACATAGATACATTAATACATACTGGCGTAATTTCACCAGAAGTGATACAGAAACATTGTTTTAAGCTCTCGGTATTGGCACTTAATTACACAAGTTACCGATGTTGTTCAGCAGTTGCTGTGGGTCATTGTGCGGATTTTTGTTATGAGAGCAAGTTTTCACCCGAGCGGCCATTTTAGTCAAGTGCATGCCTGAATTACGACAACCTACAACTACGAGGCTAGGCGAATGTCTCATGTATCGGTTTCGAAATAAATTGCCGATATTTGTACTATGGTGTTTTAGTGAAGTAGCTTCAAGCTGCTTAGATTCTAAACAAAAAAAAAACATTAATTTTTCCATGAGGTATTTTGTTGCTTTTTATTGGAGAGTGCGTATGGGACCTCTTCAATGAATAGTGACAAAAATTCATTTGAACGCAACATGTGAAGCAAACTCCAATAGGAATTTATATTTCGGCACCAGCACTTCAATCAAGCCAAGATTTAATCTTTGGTCAATTACTGGTGTAAAGTCACACGATTTTATGGCCATTTGACCGCAACATAGGCCTAAAGTGAAGTTATGCCAAAAGTTTATACATAGGTTGCCCACATGGACTTCCATCTAGGCGTTGGTTACCGGGACCTACTTTAACAGTAGAAACAGCTTATCACAGTAAACAAACTGCTCAATTTCTCGTTCTTCCCACGGTGGACATGAGGGTAATATAAAAGAAAAGCGTCTCATCAGCTGTTCAAAAAAACAACATTAAGCTATTTATTGATTGGTGTTTAAGGTTACGTATTTCTGCACTTATCTGGCTAATCGTGACCGTAACAGATACAGTTTAGTCAATCGTTTATACCCATATACATGTTGCCCATTTTAGAGAGTAGTTCCTCCCGACATTGGTTACCGGGCTGCCTATTCCACCAGTAACTACGGCATATTTACCACAGTAAATACGCTCAGCTTTACTTCCCGGGGATCCTACAGGGGAAGCTAATTATTGGTGTTTAAGGTCACACTTATGCACAATGGCTACTCGCGACAGACAGTTTTACGGGTGGAGGAAGTCGGAGTATCCGCAGAGAACCACCGAGCAACGACGAGCAACTGTCAGCTCCTCAACATTCTGACTGTTCAAGCTCCGTTCAAGCAGGCTTACAGTGGTTTTAGACATGAGCGCCATCGACATGCTGTACGCCTTAATACACTGCGACATCGTGCCCCATGTAGGCAACAGTGATAAAGTGCCCCATGTGGGCACCAGAGATAAAGTGCCTTGCCCAAGGACACAACGCGGGTCGTCCCGGGCGGAGATCGAACTCGGTATCTCTAGTATGGAAGTCCAACAGTCTACCACTGAGCCACTACGTTCCGGGGACGCTTATTACACGTGGCATTAAGCTACAACGTGTGTTCGACTCTGCAACATATGCACATCCGCTCACCAGCTAAAAGTATTACCATCTTATTCCATAGAACAGAATCCTGCAGTAGTTATTTCAACATGAAGGTATTCAATTTTTCTGTTGAGCTCACAGTGAACGATTCGGTAATGATGGTCAAAGTCGGTGCTGATTTTTTAATGTGAAGACCATACTTGTTGGTCGTTAAGGTCATTTCTGCACAATGGCTAATTATGACCGAAACATGGTTTTCCAATTTCGTCATTTTAGACTTCCAAGGGAGGACTGGGCAAAAAAAAAAGTTGCCTGGAAATGAACCAAGGCCGAACCCGGAGAAAATTTGTTTTTTCGAACTGAACGAACGCTGTTTCATCGCATCTGAGTGATAAATGGCAGTCCACACAAGACATTTCGATGGCATTTTTGTATCATATTAATCACTCCTTCACCAAGAATGGTATCAAAATGGAGTGGGGGTGCGGGCACCCATAGGGCCGACCATAGTTCGGCCTATGGTCGTCCCATTGGGAGACAATTTTGATCTTCCCAAAACTAACATTTCTTGCATCTGGGAGATCAGTAAGAGTGCAAGACTGCTGGCATGTCGAAATGTTCTTTATGTGGTCCACAAAGAGCATCTTAATGTACCAGCATTTTGAGCAATCCGATCCATTTCACACGGGCGTTTTCACGAGATCTCACACACCAACACGTGTTGGGATGCATCAATATTGGGGGGGGGGGGGGCAAGGATCACCAGTTATGGGACTCCATACAGCCAATCCACCTCTGAAGACTTCTGAAGGCATTGTTATTTATTGGTGTTTAAGGTCACATTTTGGCACAATGGCTAATCATGACCACAACATGAGGATTAACTCAACACGGGGAGGCGTTAAGCCACGTTGCCCATTTTAGAGGGTTTGCATCTCCCAAACATTGGTGACTGGTCCTATTTTACCAGTAAAACAGCCATTTTACCACGGTGAACAGGCACTGCTTCACTTACCGGGGTTGCCGTGGGGAAAGGCAATAGTTAATGGATCCCGTTTTACCAGTAAAACGACTTGTTTGCCACGGTGAACAAGCACTGCATCACTTCTCAGGTTACCACCAGAATGTAAAGACCCAAAGCGTTACCAACTAGTCGGAGGATTAGCTGTCACGAACCTATGTACAATCGGTCAAATTTCGCGATAGTGCATTGTCTTGATATCCAATGCTTGTTTTTAATCAACCAAGAAGCCCATTTTCTGAAAATAAAGGTAACGTAAGGTTCAACGGTGTTTTAAAATGTCAACTGCTCAGTGTGGCATCTCTTTGTCACCAAGCCCAACTACCAACGTCAAGGTAGATGCCTTCAGTTGGGTTTCTTTTTTTCTAACTGATGACGTCATGAGTAGCAGCCTTTGATAGCAGGTCGTATTTTACAACTCATTTGTTTTAAAGTGAGAAGTGGGGCATTTTCTTTAAACCGGCAAAAGATACTTTAAATTATTCAGTTAACCATTTAGATTTAATGCTTATGAATAAAATGGGGGAAGGTTTGTAATTGGTTTACTTAGTTTATCATAAAATACGGAACTATCGTTTATATCCCATCTTACAAAACGTATGACGTCAGAAGTCTGCGTTGACGTAAGATTGTGAGAGGTGCATTCACAAATGTGATTCTTTTTATTTTTATTATTTTTATTAACGGTTCATCGAATTACCAAGAGCGGACGACATTCCTTTATAACTAATTTTTGCCTCGAAAACAGCTTATGCCACCTATCTGGAACGAGCTCGTCGATCTCGTTCCAAAGAGGGTTATAAGCAGTTTTTGAGGTAAAAATCGAAATACAATTTAATCGACAGTTTTAGTGAATACCGTAACGTTAGATCAAGTATTAAATTATACATCTAATCAAAATCACAACTTCGTCACGATTTGATATAAAATGTCTGTACATTGTTCACCAAAATCGGTCTAAGCCTCGAGAAACCTCGGCTCAGGTCGATTTTAATTACTCAGAAATTTCATTTCGAATCGTGACTCAATAAAGAACCTCTACTTATGCCATATTAATATACCTAAGCCGGCTAGTTTCAAAGAAGCGACCTTCGAAATATTTTTTTTCAAACCTCACTAGTTTAGATACGTGTGGACACTCCATTCCAACATGGATGCCAGGAACGTGAATTCTGGTAGAAACCACCTATGAAAAGCATCGTCGAGCGCCATTAGCGGCAAGTGACGAAACTTTTCATCGGTAGTTTTTAATCGTTAACCCGATAATCTCAGCCCTCACACGAAATCATAAATATACCATTGCCTAGCTTGTGTTGGGCAAGCGTTGAATTTCGTTGATAGAAATACCAAGTTAATTCCGTTGGCATATCGTCCCTTGAGTGCAACAGGGCGACATCGGCAATGCTAATGCTAAAGCTAAAGCATTGCAGATGGCGGTTTGTTGCACTCATCGGACGATATTTTGTTGCCGCTCAAATTCAAATTGGAAACCGATGATTTAACTACAGTTTCAAATAGTTTTAAACACTAGTGGACGTTATGTTCGTGCATTATTTAGTGGGGGTATTCATTTTCAACAGACATCCGATGCCTTATCATTTGTCTTTTTTATAGTCTACTTTTTACTGCAGACATTCGTTGTGCCCTTTTGGTAGAATGGAAGCAGTCTATTCTACCGGACAAACATTTTAACTCTTTCCAGTTCCAAAGTTAAAAATGCCTTCAAAGAGTTGAGATAGCTTTATGAAATTGTCTTGACGTATTACGAACCTGTTGCTATCAGTGGCAAACTGAGCAATTCCAGTCAAACAGTCAAAGCGAAAAAGAACCTTGAACGAGAACACTGAACAAGACCTCGTGCAAGTAAGAAAAACATATGTAATAGTTGGAGATCATGTGTCTGCGATAGAGCATCCAGTTATAAAAAAAAAAATCAGATCATTTCTTTAAACATTTGGCCAAATGATCTCCATTTTTGGCCTGGATTAGAAAAAATTATATCGTACATTTCCATTTACAATTCAGTTGATGTCCGTGAAGTGTTTGAATACTTTAACCCTTTAACAACGTAGACAATATAAAAATTTGTTATTTTAATTTTTTTTTTTTTTAATTTTTCCAAAAATTTCAACCAAACCATTTCATATAACCCCTCATTGGGACGAGCTCGTTCAAAGAGGGATTAAATATGGTTTTGTTGAAAATCTTTAAAAAATTTTTAGCTGCTGAATTAGCATATTACGCGGGCGGATGTTGCCGATTCGTTAATAGTTTTCAATAACACCGATCAAATAGTGTGTTGTCAAAACATTACTGGAATGTTATGGTTTTGGGGGAATGTCACCGTTTGTATTAATGATAGAATCAATTTGTCGCTGTAGGAACTGATTCACAACAACACAACGGACAACTTCGTTTTTAGTACAAAGCCACATAGAGCGGCAACGAATACCATGAATTACAGATGCAAGTTTCATTTATCAGATACAATTATCTGCGATGAAAAGTGCGAAAGAGCTCTTTCCCAAATCATGTCAGTTAACAATACCTGACAAATGAACCAATAAAATGTGTTTTTGTATCTTAAGGTTTAATGGCTGCAATAGAAAGCAAAAAAATACAGAATGATAACAGGAAAGGGGAGGGGGTGGGTGGAGACGGAATATAATATTTAAATGTGTAATATTAAGATTTGCAGTTGGGCAGCTGCCTTTGAATTTCGATCCTTCAAACGGAATACCATAAATTTTACTATTATGTCCAATTATCCTCCTTTGACACTGGCGCAAAAACTCCAGAAACACAAGTCGCAAAATGTTCCAAATAGACAACGAATAAGATGTCAACAGAAGGTTGATTGTTTGGATGATAAGTTGAAGGATCGATATTCAATTCTATTACAAAATATATTAACCCTCACCGTGCTGAGCAGCTTCATGCAGTAATTACTGTAGGAAGAATGGTTATGTCATTTCATTTGTTTTGTTTTTTATAAAATATAATTTTATAAAAAATATTTTTTAGATTTATTATTTATTGGTATTTAAGTTCACAATTTTGCAAAATCCAATTTTAGACATGGGTTGCACCTCCCAAGCATTGGTGACTGGTCCTATTTTACCAGTAAAACAGAGCCTGTTTACTGCAGTGACAGGCAAAGCTACACTTCCCGGGGTTCTCGAGAATTTTTTTGGAAAGTGGGGTAGAATAATGTCAGTGGACAGATTTACCTGAAGAAACCTCCAAGTGTGGCTTACAATTTTTTCAGTTATAAAACGATTCTGATGGAAAAAATGAATGATTCTATCTATATTGGGTGAGGTAACCCTTCCGCCCCCATACAGCCACAAACTGACATTGCTTTGCAAAAGTTGACCCCGATGTATTCTTCGATAACGTAACGGTAGTCACATCTTTCTAACTTCCGAGCAACCAGTTTCTGCAAATATCGCGAGCTTGTAATTTGATTTGGTCTGACTGTCGCACATCCCCAAAATCCGGCTAAAATGCTCCAGGCATCTCTCAATTACAAGCACAGGGCAGTTTCCTGGTGTGTGCAGGTCTTACCACGAATAGTCCAGCCATCACCCAGTCAACTATTTTGTACTCCCAGTTTATCGTGATTCTGCAATCTTCAACGCGTCCTTCAGTTGTTCTCTGCACTGTCAGGTGTCCCGACCGCCATTGCCTGCAACTTTTTGAACGGAAGGATCCTGAAAAATGCTTCAAACATCGTTTGTTTTTTCTGAACATTACCTTCTTTTCAATCCAGGAAAAACAGCACCCATGCTTGAAAACAATCTTCACAAAATGTCCATAGCAACACATTTATAAAGTTTCGTATAAAAAAATAGCCAAGGAAAATGGGCCGACAGTTCTGCTGCCCAAAGCTGTAAGCAGACGTCTTCACATGTTCACACGCGAGTTCCGTTCCTTGTTAGAGGCGGTGGTAAGAAGGTACGTTGTGTTCACCTAAGCTCTCGGGTTTTAAATTTGCATTATTCTCTACAGTGAGACGATATGCGTCTGTTCGATATTGGCGATGTATGAAAACTACTTTAAACGTTTACTCCATCTTTGTCTTGCTCCTAAGTTCACAGGGTGTCTAGGTGACAAATGTTCTTTTATGTACCAAAAGATATACTAATATGCTGATGGGTTAATATTCAAGTCTGGCTGATGAATATTTCTGTTCGAATTCCAATATAAATTGATGAAACTGCAGTCTGATCTTCCATGCGGAACAGAAGTTTCTTGCATCCGAGTTGTAAAGCATCCTTGCATCCATGTTGTAAAGCATCCTTGTTCAATCAAGAATCTAATATGCGCTCAGTCCACTTTTTACCTTGTTTTAAACCGAAATGTATTCAGGTCACAACTAGAGCGGACAATTCCGTTCTCGTCAACTGTCAGTCGATTCAATGGCTACGACAGATGTGTATGTTTTGATTTTGCCTCTGATGATGGTGATGCTCCACTTGCCGATAGAGAAATATATTTTCTTGTTGGGAGTGTTCAACACCTGCCATCGGAAACATGATTCAATGTGCTGAGGTAAACATTCACAAGATGAAATTAAGGAAGGACAAATAGAGATGGCTTCAGCAGTTTGATCAGAACATTCCACACTATACAAAACATTCAAGTGAAATGATGCCCAAATCTAAGCTCCTGGATACTTTTTCCGACGTGTTCTTCAGATACGTGCTACAAGTTCCGTTCTTGATCGGCAGCGGTGGTTTTGTGAAAAAAAGTAAATATGTTAATATCTTGAGGGATGGACATCCAAGTTGACAAATAACGTGGTATCAGTGTGATGAGTGACTAGTTCCGTTTAATCAAGTCGATTGCTTGTCCAATCCAGTCCAATCCATTTTGAAACGTCTGTAATGAATTCACAAATAGACACTCGGGTCATTAAAATGGAAAACCTGGTCCACATGTGATGAGATGTCGAGTCAACCGTCAAAAAGGTTCGTCCAGAGGACAACTATGTACGGTGCGCTTATATATATTTGAGCACATACAGCCTCCGGGTGCGCATAAATCTATATACTTTTCTAATGAATAGTGGTTCAAACGGTGTCTATTTGTGATTCCGCCACTTCATATACGAACTTCAAATTATGTGGCTCTAAACGTTGAAACTTTGGAAATTTCATTTTACGGGCGTTTTTACTCACGATATGCCGCCTGTCAGTTCCACCAAAAGTAGCAATCACCCAGTCTTGTTATACGTGTCCACAAAAGGAGCTCCAAATCCAGTGTTTTCGGCATTTTCTTAAAGCCAGGATGGGTTACAAGGTTGCACAACAGCTTTAACTGAGTATACTGAAGGTTCTGATGTCTCCTGACGATGGTTCTGGGCACGGCTCTGAATATCGTACTGGAAATACTCCTTGTACTTATTCGAACAGCAATAGAAAACGCCGTTTCCTTTCGTGATTTATCGTTAATAAAGTGGATCATCGGTTGGCCAATTGTCAAGTTGTGTGACCAAAGCGATTGAGTCCTAAACAGCTCAAACTTGATCAATCCAGGTAAAAATACAATGTATTCAACTGTTTCTGAATATATCATTTTTAGATATTCTTGGCCTGACTGCTAGTTCTATGGGATATAGAAAAGTATTGTACTTCTGTTCCTCTACAAGGCAGCTTAGCTCACATTCCAGGTCGTTGGTCTCCTTGAAAGATTTTGAAGTGACGTTGGCTAAAGCTCATTTTCACACGTACTCCACAGCCATTTAATTTTCTTGAGTTTCTTGACGTTACACAAGTGGTGCACAAACTCTTCCCCTCCAGTGCCGGAGTCTTACTCAATCAGCAGTCAAATAACACATTACTAACTACCGTGGGGCTGAAGCAGTTTCCTTCAAAGTTACGTACAAATGCACGATACTGCAGTGGCATATGATGCAATCTGCCCATTGCCATTCCTTGTGAAATCCTTCATATTGTGTATGTCCGGAAATCCTGGTGTTGAAAATTTGCCCAAATATTCTTAACATCAAGTCTGTTAACAGCTGAAAATTTTATCCCAGATGAAATCTTCCAATTTCTTTCAATTCTCTACTTCCAAACGTTTTAACTGAATTAATCACCTGCCGAAAGGTCTGGTTTGAAATTCTAAACCTTCCGTTGAATGGCGATTTGATTGCCAAAATGTCAAAAATGGCTTCGTGTCCGATACTGAGTTTTACGGTTTTGAAACTTATTGTCAACCATTTGGTGTGAATCGACGCAATTTCAACTGTTTTGTTTCGTCCTGCGTGGAAAGATACAGATTCCGTTCCGAAGACCATTTTGCAGAAAATTTGAAGGTTTCCGTCACTTCTAAAACTCACTGAGTATGTCTGCTTGACCTTGTCTTCCATCTTTAATATTATACATAAGAGATCGTTCTGTCTGGAACGTTTCCCCAATGCCATTCTGGAAAACCTTGTAATTCACCGAATAATTTACCGAAAGAACATCTGGTCACTTCTCTTTCATCGCATGCAATTTGAAAAAATGAGCTCTTAAGACTTCTCCTAACGGTATTGTCCTTTACGTGGGATTAAATTGTGTCGATCACGCATCCGCAGTCATACAGGTCGCCCAACTCTCCTTGAAGGTTGAATCTGTATACAAATAACTTCATTTGGAGCTAGTACAAAGTAGGCAAGTGAGGAAAATCGGCACCAGCGGAGTCTGTGCACATGCCAATCCGGCGCCAAGTAGGTAATCGTAAGTCCATTGTCTCGCGGGTCTGATCGCCAATCCACTACCCTCGCAGGTCTAATGGCCAATGCATTGCCTGAAGGGTCTGCTGCACTCATCTCCCCCACCTCGCAGGTCTGTTCTCCAGTCCACTATCTTGAAAGTTTTGGCGTCAATCCACTACTTTGTAGGTCTACGCGTCAATCCACTACTTTGTAGGTCTACGCGTCAATCCACTACTTTGTAGGTCTACGCGTCAATCCACTACCTGGTAAGTTTACGCGTCAGTCCACTATCTGGCAGGTCCGTCAATCCACTACTTGGCAGGTCTATGTGCCAATCCACTGCCCATTTGTTCTGCATGACAATCCAATGCCTTGTAGCTCTACATGCCAGTCAGTTCCTTGTCGCTCTGCACGCCAGTCAGTTCCTTGTAGCTCTGCACGCCAGTCAGTTCCCTGTAGCTCTGCACGCCAGTCAGTTCCCTGTAGCTCTGCACGCCAGTCAGTTCCCTGTAGCTCTGCACGCCAGTCAGTTCCCTGTAGCTCTGCACGCCATTCAGTTCCCTGCAGCTCTGCACGCCAGTCAATTCTCTGCAGCTCTGCACGCCAGTCAATTCTCTGCAGCTCTGCACGCCAGTCAATTCCCTGCAGCTCTGCACGCCAGGCAATTCCCTGTAGCTCTGCACGCCAGGCAATTCCCTGTAGCTCTGCACGCCAGTCAATTCCCTGTAGCTCTGCACGCCAGTCAATTCCCTGTAGCTCTGCACGCCAGTCAATTCCCTGTAGCTCTGCACGCCAGTCAATTCCCTGTAGCTCTGCACGCCAGTCAATTCCCTGTAGCTCTGCACGCCAGTCAATTCCCTGTAGCTCTGCACGCCAGTCAATTCCCTGTAGCTCTGCACGCCAGTCAATTGCCTGTAGCTCTGCACGCCAGTCAATTCCCTGCAGCTCTGCACGCCAGTCAATTCCCTGCAGCTCTGCACGCCAGTCAATTCCCTGTAGCTCTGCACGCCAGTCAGTTCCCTGTAGCTCTGCACGCCAGTCAGTTCCCTGTAGCTCTGCACGCCAGTCAGTTCCCTGTAGCTCTGCACGCCAGTCAGTTCCCTGTAGCTCTGCACGCCAGTCAGTTCCCTGTAGCTCTGCACGCCAGTCAGTTCCCTGTAGCTCTGCACGCCAGTCAGTTCCTTGTAGCTCTGCACGCCAGGCAGTTCCTTGTAGCTCTGCACGCCAGGCAGTTCCTTGTAGCTCTGCACGCCAGGCAGTTCCTTGTAGCTCTGCACGCCAGTCAGTTCCTTGTAGCTCTGCACGCCAGTCAGTTCCTTGTAGCTCTGCACGCCAGTCAGTTCCTTGTAGCTCTGCACGCCAGTCAGTTCCTTGTAGCTCTGCACGCCAGTCAGTTCCTTGTAGCTCTGCACGCCAGTCAGTTCCTTGTAGCTCTGCACGCCAGTCAGTTCCTTGTAGCTCTACACGCCAGGCAGTTCCTTGTAGCTCTGCACGCCAGGCAGTTCCTTGTAGTTCTGCATGCCAGTCAGTTCCTTGTAGCTCTGCGTGTCAGTTCCTTGTAGCTCTGTGTGCAAGTCAGTTCCTTGTAGCTCTGCACGCCAGTCAGTTCCTTGTAGCTCTGCACGCCAGTCAGTTCCTTGTAGCTCTGCACGCCAGTCAGTTCCTTGTAGCTCTGCACGCCAGTCAGTTCCTTGTAGCTCTGCATGCCAGTCAGTTCCTTGTAGCTCGGCATGCCAGTCAGTTCCTTGTAGCTCTGCATGCCAGTCAGTTCCTTGTAGCTCTGCATGCCAGTCAGTTCCTTGTAGCTCTGCATGCCAGTCAGTTCCTTGTAGCTCTGCATGCCAGTCAGTTCCTTGTAGCTCTGCATGCCACTCAGTTCCTTGTAGCTCTGTGTGCCAGTCAGTTCCTTGTAGCTCTGCACGCCAGTCAGTTCCTTGTAGCTCTGCATGCCACTCAGTTCCTTGTAGCTCTGCATGCCACTCAGTTCCTTGTAGCTCTGCATGCCACTCAGTTCCTTGTAGCTCTGCATGCCAGTCAGTTCCTTGTAGCTCTGCATGCCAGTCAGTTCCTTGTAGCTCTGCATGCCAGTCAGTTCCTTGTAGCTCTGCATGCCAGTCAGTTCCTTGTAGCTCTGCATGCCAGTCAGTTCCTTGTAGCTTTGTGTGCCAGTCAGTTCCATGTAGCTCTGCATGCCAGTCAGTTCCTTGTAGCTCTGCATGCCAGTCAGTTCCTTGTAGCTCTGCACGCCAGCCAGTTGCTTGTAGCTCTGCACGCCAGCCAGTTGCTTGTAGCTCTGCATGCCAGCCAGTTCCTTGTAGGTCTACACATGAAACGCCAGAGATCAACATACAAATCAAGAGCCACTTAGGTCTGCCTACAATTACAATGCCTTGTGGTTCTTCACGCCCATCCAGTTCCAGGTAAGTATCCATACCAATCCTGTGCTAAGTAGGTCCAAATACTGATCCAGTGTCGAGGTCTACATTATCCATACATTGTCACAATACAAACACGACTCGTTGTCATTTATGCTGGCAATGGATTCAAGTCTTCCCCTGCGTCGATAGGGCATTTTGATTCATCCACGATTAACCTTGAACATTGACCTTACACTGGTCTTAATTCCGTGGGAGGATCAGTAATCTCATATTGGTCTTGAGGCGCTTTTTGGTAGAAATCAAACTAGAATAGAGCATATGCAAACATGTTAGATGGGCCTGAAACCCCCTTATGGAACCCGCAGTTAAGTAATTGTAAGGTCTAAATGATGGAACGAGAAGTAACTTAAAACGTGGTAGGGTGATCACGTTCAACACGGTGTGGTTTAATTGGGGTCGATATATCAAAGTTGCAGACTCATTTAACACGAGGTCACACAAGACAGCCACCAGTCTTTTCAACTCATTTTAATAAAATATTCTGTTTCAAACGAATAGATAATTTGCAATTGTTTTAGAAGTTGGGGGATTAATTAATATTTCCAACGTACAGCCGGAGGCACGCGATTGGATATACGAATTGATCTACCAAACAAATTCACCGGGCTCGCGTTCCATATTTTAGTTTATTGGGGATTAACGACACTTTCGAAAGCTAGGGTAACCTCGTGTCAGACAGTAAAGGAAGCCGTAGTACCCGGAGGAATCCCCCAGCAATTGCGAGCAACTGTCAGGCTCCCCAACATATCAACTCCACACCAGCAGGGTTAGCATTGCTTGAAGACAGGTGCACCATCGACGTGCAGTACGCCTTAGTACACAACGCCACCGTGCCCCCACGTGGACAATGGGTGGGTAGTGTCTTGCCCAGGGACAGAACGCGGTTGCCGCAGGTGGGATTCGAACCGAGGGCCTCTACCTAATGAGCCACCGCGCCTTCATATTTTAGTTGATGGTCGTGTTTTATAGTTGAAGTGGTTAGACGAGTTTAAAAGACAACTTCACCTCTTATTTAACTAAACAAAAATTAACAGCGCTAAAAACACACCGTTTAGCCGTTTACCAAGCGTAACGACTAGATCTTCCGCTCTTCACAAAATCTACATTCAAATTGGAATATTTTTTCAATTTTTTCCTCCTAAAGATTGGTTATGCCCCCTCACTGGAACGAGCTATGGAGCGCGAACGAGGGGCCATAAACTACTTTGGTGGCAAAATAATCAACTATTAAGTTATTCAAGAAACTGCAACAGTTGCCTGCAAGAAGTGTTGTGCTGGATTTACTTTTGCTTTCAAGGCATAGTTTGACCTCTCCGACTGCAAAAAAACCTGAACATTTCTGAGCATTTTCGTGCCAAGTGCGGACATAGCACAGCTGTTAACGGTTGCTCATTTTCAATATAAACATTGCCTCACTGAAAGACTCCCAAAAAGGGGATCGAAAGCTTTGTTCGGAACGCAGATAACAATGCCAAATGCAAGAATATTCTAAGTGTTTTCAAGTACAGTTAGATAAAGGGTTAAGGTGGCTAATACTACAAACATTTAATCGAATATGTTAACAGTGGAGTTACGTGGCCAGGGTAGGCGATGAAAGGGTGATATGGGGAATACCAGGTTCTTTTCTTCATCTGTACTTGATCTGTTTCTCTCTACACAGTAGCCGCCAAAGATGCACCCAAACCCAAACCCCAAACAGAGGTGGCAAAGAAATTGCCACTACTAGTTTGCCGAATGGAAAGCCACTCATTACTTCAATGCTGGGAATCAAACAGATGAACAAAATTTGTAATCAAGTCTCATTAAGCTTTATTACTATTTTGATGATCTGTTGCTAACCCCAGCAGCTCTATGATGGATGAAGAAAAATTCAGATTTGTTTTCGAATTTTAATCAAAATTTTAAAATTTCAAATGTTTATATATCTACTGTTGAGTTGATGCAGCTGAAACCCACTCACCACCTCAGCCGACCTGAAAATATACAGCTTTTTGTCCATACAACCGTCAAGAATTTCATAAAGGAGCACACTATCTTAAACTATAAAATGAAAGTTTGTATTTCAGAAAAAGCAATGGCTACAATTAAAAAAAATAATAATGCGACCCTCCCCCTCCCCCATTGGAACGAGCTCATTGAGCTCGTTTCAATGAGTCGCCGCATGATATGGTTTTGTAGAATTTTTGAAAATTTTGATTTGAAATACATTTTGATATCTTGTGCGTTGTTGTAGTAAAAAGTTAAACCAAAAACTGTTCTTAATGGATGAAAGCAAAAAACTGCATGTATAGACAAATAATCTAACAAATGATGCTGGCCGGGCCATGATAAACCGCCTGACAAAAACTTAATTAGTATTTTGTATTGGTCTTTTTTTGTGTTTACGCGGACGTTTGTGGTTGTTTGGGACAAGTTGACATCCGAAACATTAGCGCTTTTCCGACGAATATACTTTCTATATCCCTTTCGTTGTTAGTATACAAATGGGTTTTATTTTTATTTATACGTGTATTAGTAGTTTTATTCGCACAAAGCTATTTTAATTGATACATGAGTCACAAGGACACCCTGAAAAGAGATAACATTTTAAGTTTTTTATTTTTTGTCAGTGCGGTTTTTACGTGAGAGAAGGGCGAGTTATTTACTGCACATGCGCACCGAGGAACGTGTTTTTCATATTCCTGTTGAAAGATGTAAAACACAGGTTTTTCTTTTTTTAGCGAAAAAAGCAAAAACCAAAGAAAAAAACTAGTTCACACGATTTCCGAAAAACACCCGAATTCGCGGCAAACGCGACGTAATTGGGACAACGACACTGGGCATTGCTTTGTAAATGCAGTAAATAACGAATTGAGCTTCAAGTTTTCACAGCGGTATTTAACCAAAGAAAGATAACCGCTGGATTCACAAAGCAGGGTCACCAGCGATCTCTTTCAGCTGATTCAACTGGAATCTCCGCGTAGAGATCGGCCCCCCTTCCCAAACCAGGGTTCAAATTTTAACACACAAAAATGTCTCCAAGGCAATGTAATGTAAATAATTCCATTTTAAAAATATGCTGTTATTTGACTATTTTTTTCTCAAAATAGGCCATGGCATTTTTTTCGATAGAAAATGGATATTAAGTGAAAATGCAGATCCATTTTTGAGTGTTAACTTTTTAAGTGACCCACGGAAGTGGCTCTACCCCCACCATTGTACGCAACTTGTGTATGAAAAGAATGCTTGTGTTGGCATTTCGGAAGAAGTCCAGGACTAAACGGCCAGTTGGGGCTCAAAAAACAAACCTGTACATACCATCTTCCATCTGCAATCCTATATCCTCGTCTCTTGAATTATGTAGATATGGCGGCTCCTCCATTTCCAGAATAAGTTCAAAGTTCACACAAATCACAAAAATGTCCGGCAAGACGTGTTTCTGAAGAAACGTCTTGAACACAAACTTATCAATGTGTAGCTCTTATCATTCCATCCTGGATACGAGTTCATCGATATGTATCGTTATCTGATACACAAATGTGTACAACTACCAATGAATCCATATTCAGCATTAAACAATAGAAGCACAAACGACCTATTTTCAATGACGGCTCGACCCATGTTAAACGGGTCAAGCAGAACCAACTATTTTAATGAGTCGACTGAAGTATTCAAGTATACAGAAAGTTGTAATATGAATAAAAAGTTTCATGTTGAGTATTCTCCGCTTCGAGTTTTCTCGTTGACTTTGGACAATTTTCTTTGAAAACGATTCGCATATTTCATCGCTCGTCATCTGATGCATATTGATATGAGGGCGAGAGATTTAAATATACTCGAAACGTTATCAAGGGAAAGTAGAGACAAATGGCAGCGAGAAAACTGAAATCTCGTACTGTTGCATCTTATGTCAAATTAACACTCAACAGTACTTTCTGTTCATGCTACAATTTTCTTACCAGTGTACCATAATTTCATCAAAACTTACCGTGCGTCGACTACGAACAAATCTATTTGCTACATAATACTCCGTGGCTTTTGCCACGCCTATTCTTCCTATATAACAACTCCCAACACATCGGCTTCCGACCTACGTTTTCTTGCCGATATCCATGAATCATAACTCACCAGCTACCTGAAAAGAGAAAAATAAACCACAATAAATGATTTGTTTTCTTGTCAACTTGAAATACAAATGATATTTCATTTATCAGTTTGTCCACTGGTGCTTAATCCTTTACATAACATGGAGTCCAAAAATGGCCAGAAAATTAAGCAGTATAAGCCTACCTCAGCCTAAAATATCTCCGAAAGTTCAATAAAACCATACAAATATGGAGATCTATGAACCCAGCTCATCGAGCTGGTTCTAACGATATCCATATTTTGGGTGGTTTCAATGACGAATTGTGAAATTTGTTTTCGAAAAATGTGAAATTTCATTTTCTAAAAACATCATTCGAGGGGTTAAGGGGCTGTCCAGAGATAACCATATGGTTATCTCTAGACAACAACATAGGTATGAAGTCACGTTTCGCCAACCAAATCTATGCTACACATTTTAGAGGACTTTCACCCCAGGCGTTGGTCGCAGGGATCTATTTTTCAAGTAAAGCATCAACATGTTTTCCACACAGTAAACACGTACTCCTCCACATGCACTTGACATCGAAGTAAAACAGAAGGCTTTTGGAGTCAAAAACTTCACAAGGGAATAAACTCGGGAAAACTCCCAAAAGACAAGGGAGTTGAAATTATTTTTTTTTACACATTACTTGACTATTGGGGAATCGCCTCGACCTGGTTCCTCATTTGACCCTTAACATTTACCTAAAGAAATGGCCGCCCCACCCTCCGTGATTTACAAGTAAACATTTTAAAACATTTCAACTAAGCCAGATGAGGACCCTCATTCAAACGGGCACGTCGAGCACGCCCCAATGAGGGGTCACATAAGGTTTAATTTAAAATTTTTGAAACATTTGAATTAAAATTTTGTTGGTCAAGGTCACGCGTTTCGACTCAATGGCTAATCGTGACCGCTATATAGAGATAAAGTTAAATCTAGTCAATCGTTTATACATATGTTACCTATTTAGAGGATTTCCAACCAAGCATTGTTTGCTGTCCTCTCACCACAGACAACAAGCACTGCTTCACTTTACGGTATTACCACGTGCAATTTAAATTTTAATATCGTGTGTGTTATATGAAGTGTTAAAGGCCTGGAGATTTGTATACAGGTTTTCTACACCAACACTTTACCCATCATGAAATGTAGAAAACACTTGCAAAAACATTCTTGAATAACTAATGTTTTTCATTTTTTCTCAAAACCATAGGTTATGACCCCTCATTGGAACAAGCTCGACGAGGTCTTCCAAAGAGGGGTCAATTACCTATGTTTTTTTAGAAAAAAATGAAATAAAAATTGGAGATTATTGTTAATAGCGCTGGCTGTTTTTTATCCGTTTCGTTGGGTAAAGGGTTAAAATTCTATATCCACTGACATTGCATCTGTTCCTAGGAAAGTCTTGCTACCTTTTGTGCAGCCAAGGCTTGCAGGCTGGATACCAGTTTTGTTGTAGAAAGTGATTAAAGGAATTTGGCCTAAAATGGTCATCCCTCCAACTACCCAATATTCTGTACAGTACTCGAAAATTTTATTTTTCTAGACCCATTTTAATATACCCCTCTAGAGCCGAATTACCTAGATAGGGCTAGGTAGGGGGTGGGACAAACTAGATTTTTGAACATTGACAATATTGCGGCTGTCAGCAAGTCGTACTCCATGTATAGAAAATGATTCCGACATTTGTCCAGTTCTCCAGGCCGTCCTTTCTTTCGGGTGGATTTAAAAACTTGAAATACCAGGCTCGATTACACTACTAATGTAAATGTCTATTTAATATTTCACACAGCTCCAAACCTATACTTATTGGAGTTTAAGGTCACATTTCTGTACAATTGCTAAACGTGATCACAACATGTTTATCAAGTCAAGTACAACCAATTTTTTATAACCATGTTGACCATTTTAGACAAGCATTTGTGACGGGGTCCTATTTTAAACAGAGCCCGTTTGCCGCAGCGAACAGGCACTGCTTCTCTTCCCGGGGTTCCGGGGAGAAGACCTGTAATTGCAACGAACTTAACGTTGCAATGTGGGGGTAAGAAACCGCAGATGAAAACCAAGTTACTATCTGAATAATGATTCTTTGCTGAGAGTTAACACCACGTTCAACAGCCAGGACGATGTGTAGAACTATTTTAGCAGGAAGACCGGGCACCCGAACGGATGCAAAGCAGCGGCTAACTGACCATCCATCTTACTAAGCGACACGTGCAGAATTAGTATTGCTTGAAGGCTAGTATAGCATCAACGGGTTGTATGCCCCAGCAAACTCCAAAAGCGTGTACGGAACAATATCTCTGCCCAATTACGTAGATGTAGGTCAGGATCGATCGAACTTGCGACCTTTCGATTTGAAGTTTATCAGATTCGATAGTTCAAGAATAAAGCTCTTTCCCTAAACCATATTTGCGAAAGTAACAACCGGTAACAGTTTTCTTCACAAAATGATAAATTGCAACGGTCATATACTGTGCAAAAAAAAGTTAAGCCCCCATCCCCACCCCAACTATATATCCTACATCAGGTGAAGCTTTACCAGTAACGTTATGATTTATAAGGGCGAATCGTAATTTCAATCGGTATTGCGGTAAAGATATGATGTTATGGAAAACAAATGAAACAAATCTGGTTTATTAGAACTGGTGCCACAGATGGACGTATTGGAGGCCTCAAAGTCAATACCTGGTAGAGCCACCTCTAGCATCTGACACAATGTAATCTTCGCATGCTGTCGATCACCTTCCTAATGTCTCTTATAGCGATGTTATCCCATTCATTAATTAAAGCCTGCCGTAGTTCATCAATGTTCCTGCACGCCGGCTGCCGATTAACTGTCCTGCCGAGCATATCCCAAACGTGTTCTATCGGATTGATACCAGGGCTTTTCGCGAGAACGTCCATTCACTCTATTTGATCGTTTGCGTCCCTAAACTCACGGATAATCGGGACTCGGCGAGGCCGAGCAGTGACGTCAAGATAACGGAATCCCTCCCCTAGCGTGTTCAGGCCATAAGGTAAGACAATCGGCTGAAAAATGTCAAGGTACATCTGAGCATTCAGGTTCCCATGAACATGAAGAGGCGCCTTCCCGCGATAAAACACCATCCCAAACCATAACACACCTCCAAACCGATCAACCTGCTGGACATTAGTCTCATCATGCCGATGTTTTGAGAGCCTCCAAACGCGAACTCTACCGTCCGAGAAATGCAAATTAAATCTCGATTCATCTGCGAGCAGAACTGAATGCCAGTCGCGCAGTCTCCAGTCTTCATGTTCTGCCCACTGCTGTCGTGCCGCTTGATGTGCTGTCAGAACGGTTGACTTCGCGGGTCAGTAACTCCGCATTTGATTCTCGGATAATCTGTTTTTGACGGTTTGTTTCGATAGTTACCCGGAGATCTCTCTTAGTATGAATAGTGGCAGCACTCACAAAAGGATTCCTGCAGACTGTCTGGGCAATCATCCAGTCTTCTCTGGGTATAGAGGACGTTGGTCTTCCAGATCGGGACCGATCAGCAACACTCCTGGTGCCAGCAAACCGTTGTAGGCATCTACGGACGACCTTGCTATCACGACCGATGTACCTTGCAATGCGATGGTTGGGCCAACCAGCATCGTTAGACGGACACGATGCGACAACGCTCTCCGTCATCCAGTCTGCGTCTACGTACACCATTTCTCCGATTCCGTTCAGCTATACACAGCGTAGCTTTACGTTTGTACACAATTTCGAAATTGATGGAAGGCAACACATGGACCCGAATGTTATGGGAGATTTTGCCCATGACATCACGAAAAACACGAAGTTCACGATTCTTCGGGACAGTGTGATATAAGGATTAGCTGCTGGTCGAGTGATCATAATTCGCGAGTTTGGATCGCCCATAGACACCATGAACATTACTGGTAAAGCTTCATATGATATAGGATATAGAAGTTTTTTTGGACAGTATATATTGATCTCAAATACTTCCAAAATTGACAAATGGGTGTGGTCTGTTTTAGATGGTGTATAGAATTAGGCTAACTTTACCCAGCATGGTCAATCGACATTTGCATTTTGACTCACCCTGCATACTGATGTCACAATACAGACATTTGAAGCAGTAATATTTTTAACATAATGCAACTAGACACTTAACCAAAGCAATCTTGTTTATATTTATTTATTGGTGTTTAAGGTCACATTTTTGCATAATGGCTAATCATGACCACAACACGACTATCAACTCAAGGCCGGGATTGAGCGTTAATAAGCCATGTTGCCCATTTTAGAGGGTTTGCACCTGCCTAGCATTGGTGACTGGGTCCCATTTTACCAGTAAAACAGAGCCCGTTTACCGCAATGAACAGGCACTGCTTCACTTCTCGGGGTTCCCGCGGGGAGCAATCTTGTTTAATCGACCTCATTGAGCTGTCAAACAAGATTACATTGGTTAAATTATTTGAGGTATTATGGGGAAACAATGGTCCTCGAAATTATATTTATTTAAAATTTATTGGTGTTTAAGGTCACATACGTCTGCACAATAGCCAATTGTGACAACATGAGATAGCGTCAAGTTCAGCCAACCATTTATACCCCATATTGCCTATTTTGGAGGACTCGCACCCCATGCATTATATTTACTGGGTTCTATTTAACACAGTAAACAAGCACTGCCGCACTTTCCGGGGTTCACGCGGGGGAACAACCAACCCATTTGTTTGCAATTTGAACAATTCGATATCAATATGGGACATTTCACAAAAGGACAGCGAGGTCCAGTTTGATGTTTGATGTTTACAGCTCTGGGATTGGAAGGTAATTGTACGAGTCGAATCAACACAGTTAGCAAAAGGCCTGGATTTATTGGGGTTTAACGACACTTTAGACAACCAGGGTCACATAGTATCGGAGTTTCAGATGGGGCACCCGCAGAACCCGGAGAGAACTACAGAGCAGCAGCCAGCAACTGTCCGACTTCCCAATGTACTAACCCCACTCTAGCAGTGTCAGCACTGGTTTAAGACACGCGCACCATCGACGTGTAGTACGCCCAAGTACAATGCGTCACCGTGGCGCAATCGGGATTAAGTGCCTACCCCAAGGACACAATGCAGTTAGCCCTGGTGGGGATCTGACCATCGACCTTTCAGTTTAACCCTTTACCCAACGTAACTGCAAAAACCGGTCAGCTCTGTTCTCAAAAATCATCAGTTAATTTTCATTATTTTTTCTCTTTTTTTGTCTCAAAAAATAAGTTATGACCTCTCGTTGGAATGAGCTCGTCGAGCTCGTTCCAATGAGGTGTCATAACCTGTTTTAGAGACAAAAATTTAAAAAAAATTAGTTCAAGAATTTTTGTTCAAGAGTCATCTGCTTTTCATGTCAGGTAATGGGTTGAAGTTCAATGCTATAACCACTGACCTACCACGCTCAAAATGGTCTGGATTAATAAAAAATGAAATTAAAACCCCATGTACCCCGGATGTTGCTCGAGATGCCTATTTTGCTCCGCCTCCTACCATACAAATAAGCGGAAATGTTGATTTCATTAATTTTAAACAGCAAAAAAGTTCTAGTGAAAATGACTCGGATTTACAAAAGTCTATTGTTTTTACTTCTTGGTGTTTAAGGTCACGTATTTCGGCACAGCGGGTAACCATGACCGCAACATGAATATAAAGTCAAGTTCAGCCAAATATTTATTCCCATGTTACCCATTTCCGTCGAGGAATAGTGGCCGGGTGTTTTGTTACTAATTAAACAGTACGTTTACCATAGTACACAAGTACCGCTTTACTTACAGGAGTTCGCACGCGGATCGCCTGTTATCACTTGGATGTAGTACGTAAGGTGAACTGGACACAGCTCGTGTCATCGATATTCGTAATGGCCACTAGCCATTCGGACAACGCGTTATTTTGAGGGGGTTAACGACACTTCTGTTAGCCAGGTCATCTCGCGTCGGCGAGTTTTTATTAGTTGAGGAAACTGGAGTACACGGAGAGGACCGAAGAGAACCACCTTGGGGAACCACCACCTATCATACCTCCCAATGTACTACGCACAAGCAGGGCTAGCATTGGTTGATCATTGCACCACCTACTTTCAATACGCCTTGGTGCAGAGCCACCGTTCCCCATCTGAGCAATCGAGATGAAATGCCTTGGCCAAAAATTCAGTTACCGCTGGTCGGGATCGAGCCGTGGGGCTTACGGCAAGTCCAATACCCTAGCTACCGAGTCAACGCGCTCCGCGGAAATGGCGTTACATTCTGAGAGCCATGTGTCTTCGGGTTGGCCATCGCAAATGCACTGCAGTGATAGCTGTCTACAAATCGAACTGACAGGCATGTATTAAATCGAACCTCATCGCCATTCGAGCTGGGTGGTACTTATTTATTGGTATTTAAGGCCATATTTTTGCGCAATGGCTGATCATGACCACAACATGAGTATCAACTCAAGACAAGGGATGGGCGTTATACGCCATGTTGTCAATTTTAGAGAAGGTTTGCACCTCCCAAGCACTGGTGACGGGGTCTTATTTTGCCAATAAAACAGCCTGTTTACCGCAATTAACAGACACTGCTTCACTTCCTCGGGTTCCCGCGGGCGGGGATTGCTGGCTTGTATAGTCTATTTATTGGTGTTTAAGGTCACATATTTCTGCACAATGGCTAATCATGTCCACAACATGAGTATCAACTCAAGACCAGGGGTGAGCGTTAATAAGCCATGTTGGCCATTTTAGAGACGGTTTGCACCTCCCAAAGCATTGGTGACTGGGTCCTATTTTACCAGTGAAACAGAGCCGGTGTAACAGGAATGGAAGTCCGTATGAAAATTAGTCCCTCTGGACTATTATTCCGCGGAATTATAGTCCTAGGTCTAACATTTCTAGGAATAGTCCGGCGCACTACTATTCCTAGAAATGTTAGACCTAGGACTATAATTCCGCGAAATAATGGTCCAGAGAGACTAACGTTCCTACGGACTTCCATTCCTTTTACACCGGTTTACCGCAGTGAACAGGCACTGCTTCACTTCCCGGGGTTCCCGCGGGGAAGGTATAGTCAATACC
This sequence comes from Pictodentalium vernedei, assembly GCA_031216915.1. NCBI lineage: Eukaryota > Metazoa > Mollusca > Scaphopoda > Dentaliida > Dentaliidae > Pictodentalium > Pictodentalium vernedei. Next base: position 244,677,400 of record CM062290.1, on the reverse strand, counting down.
GTGACAATACCGTTCAAAAGTCCCAAGGAGCAAACTCCCAAGACTGATCTGTTCATACTAAGAAACAGCATATGAATAGATTGAAAACAAAACAGTGTGGACTTGCCCACGCAAAGAATATTTTTAATTGGTTCGGGTCACAGTTAGCATCTATGGCTATTTGACCGAAGCACAGATGTGACGTCAAGTGTGACCAATCGATGATACCTGTGCTGCGCACTTTAGCCCTTCACCCAACGGAGACGATATCAATTTTTGCTTTTTCAAATTTTTCAAAAAATTTTAACCAAATTATATGTGACACCTCATTGGAAGGAGGTCGATGAGCTCGTTCTAATGAGGGGGTTATATGAGGTTTTAAATTTTTTAAAACATATTTCTCAACTGCTAAATTTATAAATTATGCGGGCGGATACGTCCGATTCGTTAGATAACGAGTTCGAGGATTTCTACTCTTGGTGATCGGTTCCTATTTTACCTGTAACAACTTGTTTAGGATAGTAAACAAACACTGTTTCACATGTTTAAGGTCGCATACTTCTGCACAATGGCAAATCACAACATGGAGATAAAGTCAAGGTCAGACAATCGTTTATACCCCCATGTTACCCATTTTAGAGGACTCGTATCCCAATTATTAGTGACTGGGTCCTATTTTGCCAGCAGAACACTACGCTTTTTTTTTGTTTTTGTTTTTTTCATATTTTTAAAGAAACAGCAAAACAAGCGCTGCTTCAGTTCCAGGGATACCCGCTGGGGTCATGTTTATGTTAAGTTACTAACCGTTTCACGATGAATTGCTCCCATGTTTGCAAATGTTCTAGAATGGCATGCTATTTGCATTTAACAAACTTACTAAACAGAATTTCTGCCGATAGAGCAACAAATAAGTGAGATCGTGCGTTTGGTGTTGCTATTTATTTTGGCGAACTTTCTGTTAAAGCGCAATCGTGGTTGCCGTTGTGAAACAAAAGCATTAAAAACATTCTTCTCTTGGCTACCACTATGATATGGGAAACTTAACGGGTTACGATGCTATCCGTTTATTGGCGTTTTGGGTCACATTTCTGCAGAATGGCTGGCCACAACATTAATATAAAGTCCAACCAATCGTTTATATCCATGCTCTCTATTTTAGGGGACTTCCCACAGACATTGGTGACCGGTTCCTATTTTACCAGTAAAACAGCTTGTTTACCGCACTTACCAAACTGTTTCACTTCCCGGGGCTCCCTCGATACCCGTCCGGGACGAACTGCGTTGTATCCTTGGGCAATGCACTTTATCCCGGTTACCTACATGGAGGCACGATGATGTGTACCAAGGCGTACTGCACGTCGATGATGCACATGTTTTCAACCACTGTAACCCTGCTTGAACGGAGCTTGAAATAGAATGTTGAGGAGACGACAGTTGCTCGTCGATGCTCGGTGGTTCTCTCCAGGTACCCCGGCTTCATCCACCTGTAAAACTCACGATCACGATTAGCCATTGCGCATAAGTATGCGACCTTAAACACGAATGAATAAATATAACCACAACCAAACGTGGTTTTACCTCCAGGGCCATGATATGCATTCTTGAAATATCGCATGAAAATCTACTTTCGATAAAGATATTTTTAGATGAGCGTGGAAGGTTCAGTTTAGAAGCAAGTAATTGAGGAAACACCTATGACGTTAGTAGACAAAGCCAAGTTTACTTTTGTTATGTTTAAACGAAAACAGCTCTTGTAGCAGTCCGTTTCGTTTCTTAAAAGTAACAAAAGGAAACTTTGCTTTTATGGCGAGCTATTTTGAAGTAACTGGTTCACAGATGTTCCACTGTTATATTGATAATTATCACACCTCCAAACACTAAGTGTTCACTTACGTCTCTTGAATAGTTTTACAATTTGCTATTTTAGTTCCCGTGAAAAATATATGTTAATGGAAAGGACGGTATTGTATGTCATGATGCACACACTTGATATAACAAATAGCACTTACAAACATCGCGTTTCTACAGAGACTAGAGAAACATTCAATCTGAATGTCTTTACTCCTGGACCGGGGAGAGGTGGGCCCGGAACATTGGGGGACCCGGGTTGGCCCAGGAGTAAAGGATTCGTGGGTCGGGTCTGGGTTCTCCAAAGATCTGACTCCGCGTCAAGCCTGGGCCTCTGATCCCCGAGCGAGAATCAGCATAAGTTGCACGTCGTATTGGAATACTAGTGGCCACTTAAATGAATGGGAGTATGCTTTGGCATTTCAGATTGTGCCTTCTTGCACTCAAGGGACGAAAAATAAATATATGCAGTAAATGTGTATTGCCATCTAATTTGTGTCTAGAAAATCTCAATATCAAGCATGAGGCTTTCAGTTCATGGGCTATGCCAGTGGGCTATTAGATGAAAGTTATTTATTTATTTATGTTTAAGGTCACATATTTATGCACAATGGCTAATCATGACCGTGACAGTTTTACGGGTGGAGGAAGCCGGAGTACCCGGAGAGAACCACCGGGCAACGACGAGCAGCTGCCAGCTCCACAACATCGTAACTCCGCACTGCAGCACAGGCGGGGTTAGATTGGTTGAAGACATGCGTACCATCGACGTGCAGTACGCCTTAGTACACGGCGTCATCGTGCCCCCATGTGGGCAATGGAGATGAAGTGTCTTGCCCAAGGACACAACGCGGTTGCCGCAGGTGGGATTCGAACCGAGGACCCCTCGGCTTGCAGCCTGCACCTCTACCTACTGCGCCACCGCGCTCCCATTAGATGAAAGTTATCTAGTGTTAATTTTACAAGACTGAACAAACAGCATTGGTTAAATCTAATAAGTAGCTAAAGTTTCCCTTTGCTTCAACAGCTTATGACCCATTATTGGAAGGTGCTTGTTCTAATCAGGGACCATAAGCCATATCTTGAATGCAACAATTTTAAAACCCTACCTCCAGTTATTTTATTTATTGGTGTCTAAGGTCACTTCTGCACTATGGCTAATCATGTCAATACTGAGATAAGTCAAGGTCAGTCAATCGTTTATATCCCAGGTTTCCTCTTTTAGAGGACTCGCGCCCCAGTCATTAGTGACTGGGTCATGTTTTACCAGTGAAACGGGGCTTGTCCACCACAGTAAATAAGCACTGTTTCACTTCTCTGGGTTCCTGCGGGGGTACCTCCAGTTGAAATTCCCCCTAGTTATATCAGGTTAAATGCCTGTTAAAAATTTGTCGGCAGCATTTCAGAAGCAATTCCGTTTTTACTGGAGTTTAAGGGGCTATTTAAGTAATGGAATTTTGTTTATTTCGATATTCTCACCTCAGATATTCCTTAAATTCAGAATAAATATACACGAATTATACATCAAAATGAAGGTTTGGATGTATAGAACACGAAACGCATGTGTAATCAACTCATCGAGTCGACCGTGGCACCACTGATTCTTGGAAGTCTGCTACCGTATTCGTACCAGAGCTGATTTAATATTTCACCGAGAACGTGTGGCCAAATGTGCTTTTCATACCCAAGAACAAAGCTAGGGTATCAAAATTCTCCAAAACACAGCGACAGAGCTGCACGGGGGCAAATTTACTTTCGATTTCCGGTCGACGTCATTGGACGGAAAAAAGCATTTATATACAACGCCGTCTAAAATCAAATAATGAGAAAGATCGCCTTAATACATTACATTATTATTAGAGACTGCACAGTTGCCATATTCAGTGCCAAGTGTCATGGTACCTGTTGAAATTTGTTAGAATTACGATTTTGTTTTTCGATGGAAATTCGCGGTGTCTAGTGATTTGCGCATGTCTCGAGCATGGAAACCATCTGCAATAAAAATGCAGATAGTGTTCTTTTCCAAAATGCAGTCCTATCGCTGCACACGAGTGTTTTGAATGCCTAGCTTTGTTATTGAATATCTGAAGCACATTCGGCCACGAGTCGTTCTTGCGAAATATTTTATTAGTTCTGGTACGAATACGATCGACTTCCAGGAACCAGTGGTGCCTGCGGTCAACTCAGTTGATTACACATGTGTTTCGTGTTCTATACATCTCAACCTTCATTTTGATGTATCATTTGTGTTTTTTTAATCTGAATTGAAGGAATATCAGAGGTCGGAATTTCAAAAACACAATTCGATTACTTATATAGCCCCTTGATGTCACTTTCAGCGTGTGTGATATGACGACAAAAATAAACACGAAGCCTTGGTGAGCCAATCGTTTAAAATTAAGAATGTCCACTTTAGAGGACCCGGGTTGTTACAAAAAATATACACTTCTGATTATTTCATGGTCATTGTTGTTTTTTTTTTGGGGGGGGGGGGGGAGAGGTTGTTGGGTTTTTTTTCGCTTCAACGTCAGCGAAATATGTCGCTAAAATAGTTGAGGCAACTGATTCGTTCTTTTGCATCGCTTTATTCCGAATAACTTACAATTTCACAATTTTTTCCAAGCCCTGCGCATGCTATAACATGTAACGGGTGACGAATTGCCTTCGTGTTTCGGCAGGCCACGGAATTATTTCGAAATCACTTAACCAAATACAGAAGATTGAAGAAAACACAATTTTCACGAAAAAACTTGTCATCTACCAGAAGAGGTGTTCAGTTGGTCTTCAAATGGGAGAGCGCCAGATGATTTTAAGCTGAAGATTGCAACGTCGAATGACAAATCCGAGTAGTCCGTGCTCCCAATTCAGGTGATTCTAAAGTCATGGCTGCCAACAAGGAAGCCATAAACATAAAAAAATCTGAATATTTCATAGAACAATAACTTGGCAACGAAACAGTCTTGCCATTGGATACCAGGGTTGGGGGAATGGTCATGTCACATAGAACGTGATGGGACCAGCAAAATATGCATTTAACAAATTGACGCGTCATTTGGAGACATTAGAAAATGTGTACTGTCAAAAAGTCGGATATGGCGTGGTCAGGTTTTCAAAAAATAGCGAGAGGCCTCACCTTCCAATGAACCAACGTGAACTATCAGTAATGTACTGCAGCAGTTGAGTCTTAATTTTCAATAAAACACATCGAAGATAGGGCTAAGCACGTTGTCAACCTGGGCCGTTTCAGTCTCAAAAGTGTCCGCCATGTTTACGGTGGGAAATTCAAAACACTGAAGGTTGTGGGCAACATTGCGACGAAAGATCTCGCCATATGTCCAGTAAATTCTCATGACAATGCAACTGCTGAAATTCTGATTGTCGATATATCTCAAGGAAAGCAGACTAATAGAGGCAAATTGCATTGAATGTCTGTTCTTTGTAAATATTCTTCCCCCACCAACTGAAGCAACCAATCTGTTAACATGGATCGACCTTGCCATTAATTTGTATTCATGCGCCAAAATTACCAATAGAGAACAAAAATTGCAGTTATCCTTAATTAACAAACCTGTGACATATATCGGAATTAGAAATCCGTGTTGTATTCTTTCGTTGTTGAAATATTCGTAAACTGGTTGCTTTTTCACTACTTTTATTCGCAAATCGGGGGAACTATTGTTCGTCAGGTAATATTGATGGTATAACTTGATTGGTCTGTCATTCGGCCCCGTTTCGGTCTGGTTTCGATGAGTTCCAGAAATAATGCTCCTAATTTTGCTATCTGGTGTGATTTACATTTCGAGTCATTATAAACGATGTATTTCATTAAATTTGTTTGCAATCCACAAAGATCATCGATAATTTCTAATAATCTGTGGGCTACTAGGCTCATGCCTGCAAGTATTTGTTGATCGAAGTTGTCACCGGAAAGTCACATGCGTTGGTAAGTCGCTTGTTCAAATTGCGAAATATATTTTTTCTTTCTATCCACCCCACTAGACCTCCTAATCACAAATTAAAATATGACAAGTGTGAACATGCAATTTTTCTCTGGGAAATTATTTTATCAGTCGTTGCATAGAAATTCTCAACGAAAGTGAAGTATGGCAACACACACAAGGCACAATCGAGCTTCAAATTTGTGAGTGCTTTTCCTTATCGAAATATTGGCCAATAAATCTGCATTTTCACCAAAAATCTCTGCACAAAGTTACAAATAGGGCCTCTAAATAATCAAAAATCCAGAAAGCGGAATTAAAAAACATTAATAAGATAACCAAAATACCAAGAAGATTATATACGAATTCATTGTCAATGGCTCGGCCACTCTGAATTTGATAAAAGTTATTGAAAGTTAATAATAGTGATGGCATGTTCACCTTTGGGCTCTTAATAGTGGTGACAAATTTGTTTTCAAATTTTCATGTATAATAGTAATTCGGCACTATTATTCAACAGGTCAAGGTATTCTAAAATTCTTACTAATAACACAGGATGGATGGATTCACAGTATTAGGAAAAGGGTTAAACTGGAAATTCTAGCAAACTTTCTTCATATATTCCCGTGTGTTCGTTTAAGGGCCTATATAAGTAATGGAATTTTGTTTATTTTGAATTTCTCACCTCTCGTATTCCTTAAATTCTGATTAAATATACACAAATTATACATCAAAATGAAGGTTGGGATGTATAGAACACGAAACACATATGTAATCAACTCATAGAGTCGACTGTAGGCACCACTGGTTCCTGGAAGTCTGCTACCGTATTCGCACCAGAACTGATAATTTCATAATATTTCACGAAAACAACTTGTGGCCAAATGTGCTTCATATATCCAAGAACAAAGCTAGGCATTCAAAACACTTTCGAATACAGCGGTAGGACTGCATTTTGGAAAAGGACAACACTGTCTGCATTTTTTATTGAAAATGGTTTCCATGCTCGACAGACATGCGCAAATCACTCGTTACCACGAATTTCCATCCAAAAACAAAATCGTAATTCTAAGAAATTTCAGCAGGTATCATGATACCTTGCACTGAATATGGCAACTGTACAATCTCTATCTAATAACAGTATACTGTATGAAGGCGATCTTTTTCATTATTTGATTTTAGACGGCGTTGTTTTTACCTGCTTTTTCTGTCGGATGACGTCAACCGGAAATCGAAAGTAGAATCATACGTAAACAAAAGCAAAGGATTTGGAATTTTCCCCAATGTAGCTCTGTTGCCGCGTTTTGAAGAATTTTTATCCCCTAGCTTTGTTCTTTGATATAAAAAGCACATTTGGCCACAAGTTGTTTTCGTGAAATATTATTAAATTATCAGTTCTGGTGCGAATACGGCAGCAGACTTCCAGGAACCAGTGGTGCCTACAGTCGACTCAATGAGTTGATTACGTATGTGTTTCATGTTCTATACATCCCAACCTTCATTTTGATGTACATTTTGTGTATATTTAATTTGAATTGAAGGAATATCAGAGGTGACGATTTTCAAAATGAACAAAATTTCATTACTTATATAGGCCCTTAACCTGGTGGCCATGGGTGAAAAACAGCTTTTTAAATGTTTTAACTTGACTGGATATGAAAAGCACTGTATCTAACCTGCATGTACAGTTCAGGGATTGATCCAGGTAAATTGGGAAAGGGGCTATTTTCATGGTCTTGGGAAAATTATTCATTTAGCCATCTAGACAATCCCAACTGGAAGTTTTTTTCCAGAGAGAATACAAGTTAAAATGGGAATCAGTTTATTAGAATCAACTGTCAGAAAAGTGGTTTTGTAACCTGATAATGCTGTATAAGTTTAGGAGTAATGTTTTGTGCCAGACATTAGGAATTTTATTGCATGTACCCCACTGGGAATGAGGCCTCAATTTGGCCACAAAATGTGACCACACGAAGCTCTGATGTAGTGAGCATATCAAAGCAGCACCATTCCCCAACATATAATTGAAAGATTTTTTTTTTATTTTCTGTACCTCAACCAACACCTCATATGAACAAGCTTTGGTTGGAATGGTAAGAAAATTTCTTATTGGATGCAAACGATTAACACTTTCAATAATGCAGAGGAAAGGTGGCACTTCTGTGATGTTTTCTCGTATCACAGAATATATACACTTTCTGCCTTAAAAAAACAGAACTCAAAACCTCCCATTGGAATGGCTCCAGTAAGCTCATCAGTTACCGTTGAATATCATAATCACTTGCTATGTTTATGTTGCAACATTTGTACAAATAATGAAATCTGAATGGTCAATTATCTGTGCAACAATAGTGATTTGATCTGTGTTAGATAAATACTTGAAAGAAAGTTGGCATAAATATTGTCTTCCAGTTATATTAAATACAAGTACATAGTGATAAAGAGTTAAGATATTGTCATTTCATGGAACTGATATCGTGAACGGGTGTTTTGGGGAAACAAAGTTTCAATGAAAATAATGTCAAGCAAACTGATTGAAAAGAATGCATAACTATCATACCACTGGAGGTGTGGATGGTACTAGTCTGCATGTCACAGAGTGTATCAGAACATAGTCTCAACACTAGAACCTAAAACCCGAAATCACTTTACAATATTTACTGCGCAGGTTTCACAGGGTGCATATTAGTAAGAGGGCACAAGAAGCAAGAGAAAACCGTTATGGCAAAAATACTGAATACAGGTGGAAACTGAGGTGGTTTGGGAATGCTGCATGATTCCAGTCTAATCTGGAAATGTGCCACTGTTAAAGGGGCCTCTATTGTGGATAGGATGACAACAAGCATCAAATACTGAGTTGGTCTATTACTGTTGTCTGCAATATTAATGTGTACCTTTTTTCCCTGTACAAAATTTTCGGAGGACTATTAAAATAGCTCGTGTCCGACTGTTGGTGTATCCGTGTCACTGTGGTTTCCCTATAACTTTAGTTATAGTTGACCAAATCAAATGAAATTTGGTATGCAGGTGTATCAACATAAAATACAGGCCCAGTTCGAATCGTGCAGTCAGACAATTTATGCCAAAGTTATGCCCCTTTTTCAACTTTGAAAACTCCATTTTTTTTAGTTTCCAACCAATAACTTGAGCTGTAATTGACAGAATCCAATAAAATTCGTCGTGTAGGTGTATCAACATAAAATGAGGATCAAGTCAAATCAGGGTTTGATCCGGCAATTTTTCAATTTTTGCCAGAGTTATGTCCCTTTTTCAATTTTGAAAAATTCAATTTTGGGGGAGGGGGGTGGCAACGGAGTCTTATTTTCTATTATTGGGATTTGACGATACACTTTCAACAGGGTCATCTCATGTCAAGACAGTTTTACTTGTGGAAGAGGGCAGAACAAATATATCACTTTTATGGCTAATATTTCCAGGGTTGGTAAACTAGATTACTGATTAGTGTGGTGTGCCATACTTTTGAACTGTACATAGTTCCCTGTGAAAAATTGGCTGGATCAGTGCATGCAGTGGTCTGGTCTTTCAAAAATTTAAATTAACATACAACTGGATTTATTTTTTTAAAAGTTATGACTCAACTGTTCTCTAGTGCAGATGGAAAACATTCTTCAATGTGAGATTCATATTTTAAGTTTTGGTGGCTGGAAGTTGACCGTTTGTTAGGGATTTCAAAAGCATATTTTTGGTGAGTAAATTCATTTTTTTTTATTTTTATCACATTTTTGTAATCTAGTTGGTAGGAAGTAATCATTCATGTATTAAATAACCATTACTATTGAAAAGTAATGAAAAAACGTTTTCCTCCTGTCCACTCCAACTACAGTCTTCAGTTTAGAATCACCTTATATTTTAAACCACGTGACGTTTTCATTTCACAAATTTTTAAATCATTCTGGCGTCGAAGTCAACATGCCCTTGTTTTTTAACCCACTGCGTGAAATCCGAGATTTGTGACGAACTGAAATTCTTACGAAAAGAGGGATTTGTTCGAAAATCACAAGTATAATGAAGCTTTCGACACAAGAACCACAGCCCAGGTGTTAGTTGAAGGCTAGGTAATCATTGAGCTTTTTTCTCAAACAAATTAATCCTTTATATACGCGAATATAAACCTAATATATGGGAGTTTTTCGCCCCATCCCATACACAAAATTCAAAAACGTGGCTTATGACACCTTGCTGGAACAAGCACCTTAAACTAATGAGACCAAAGCTACGCTTCAGAAAACAATGACGATGGTTGTGCCTAATGACCTTGGATGATTTTCCACATTTTTAAATATAAATTGTTTTTAAGGTCGCTTCCAGCATCTATGGCTATAGCATGGCAATTTAGCCAACGGTTTACAATTATGTAACCCACTTTAGAGAGCTCCCACCACAGACGGTTACTACTTTACCAGAACAGCAGTACTTGTTTATCCCTTTACCTAAAACGAAAGGCAAACACTTGGAAATAAAATTCTTGAATAATTCATGTTTTTCATTTTTTGCGTCTAAACAGCTTGTGGCACTCATTGGAACGAGCTCAATGAACTCGTTCAAATGAGGGGTCATAAGCTATGTTTGGAAACTAAAAATGAAAACAAATAGGAAAATTGAATGGTGATTTTTAATAGCGCTGATCGGATTTGTGAGTTATGTTTGGGTCAAGGGGTATCACAGTAAACAAGCACTTCTCCACTTCCAGGGGTTCCCCAATAGAATACCTTTATATTTGTTTTAGTTACTTTTGGCACCCAACACCATGATCCGTAAAACGGGTATGAAATCAGGTGTAGATTCAATTGTTTGTATCTGTTACCCACGTGAGGGGTTATACACCCCCAGGCGTTGGTTACCAGGTCCTATTTCATTAATAAAACGTATTTACCAGAGAAAACCAATTTTGCTCCACTTCCCGTTTGTTGAGGGTTTTTTTTGTTTTTATTTGTTTTGTTTTTTGTTTGTTTTTTTTTTCTTTTTTTTTGCGAGGAGGGGGGGGGGGGATTTTTTATAAAATGTTCATGATTCACAGGAAGAGATTTATAATTTTATGTTCCTAATTCGAAACTTTTCTGGAGCTGCTATACCAATGTGCAACACGTTTCGAAGGAGCTTTTGCGATCATGAGGCGAAAGAATCGGGAGAATTTATCATTTTTTCACTTTTCAATTCATATTTATTTTATATTACCCAAGGCAAAAGTACTTTTCTTTAGAGCAGGAAACTAAAGTTTTACAAAAACATTTTTTAGAACTCACCTGCACATGGTAGTAGAAACCAACAGTACAACTTGTCTTCATCTTTCAGAACCGCCAAATGATATTTAGAAGCGTGTTTCCAACAATGAACTACAAAAAATCCGTGCAAAAGGTGCAGCCAATCACATGTTAAGACTCATGACGTTTTGTTGTTTTTACAGGGGAAATTTGAATTTGAATTTTCGCGCTGAACTCAATGAACATTATGAATCTGCGAAATCTCAAAAATCACAGCCACCAATTGATATGAGATTTTATAAAAACATACAGCTTTCCTTTTATTCAATAGACAATAATAATTAGGTTTTTGAAAATTCGATTTACACTTCTAAAAAAAAAACACCAATGGTCTCCAGTGGTGACTTTGGTGCTGCAAATGACATCTTCATCAATATGATTGATTGGTATTTTTCAGGAAAGCATGCCACAGCATGCTCAATTTTGGATGTGGCATCGGTATTTACCTGTGCCCCACCATACCCACCATTTAAAAAAAAAAACATGAGTTTGGGTAGGCTTGGCATTGGATGAGATTTCACTGTCTTGTTAATTTTGTGATTCATGTCGAATACCTCTCCGGTTATTTATTTATTTATTTATTGATGTTTTAAGGTCACATATTTATGGACAATGGCTAATCATGACCGTGACAGTTTTACGGGTGGAGGAAGCCGGAGTACCCGGAGAGAACCACCGAGCAACGACGAGCAGCTGCCAGCTCCCCAACATCGTAACTCCGCACTGCAGCACAGGCAGGGTTAGATTGGTTGAAGACATGCGTACCATCGACGTGCAGTACGCCTTAGTACACGGCGTCATCGTGCCCCCACGCGGGCAATGGAGATGAAGTCTCTTGCCCAAGGACACAACGCGGTTGCCGCAGGTGGGATTCGAACCGAGGACCTCTCGGCTTGCAGCCTGCACCTCTACCTACTGAGCCACCGCGCTCCCCACCTCTCCGGTTATGTTCAAACTTCGGGAAACCCACCTGTACACTTTGTTTTATTATATTTGTTGAACAGGGGGTGGCCAAGTCAAATGACGGGGGGGGGGGGGGGGCGGAATTTTCAACCCATTTCATTTAATCTCGCAGTTTGTTAACCATTTCCCCAAAGTAACGGCCAAAACCGGCCAACGCTATTCACAAAAATCCCCAATTAATTTTCATTATTTTTTTCATTTTTTTGTCTCAGAACATAAATTATGACCCCTCTTTGGAACGAGCACGACGAGCTCGTTCCAAAGAGGGGTCATAACCTACATTTTTGAGACAAAACATTTGTTATTCAAGAAATATATTTGCAAGTGTCGTCTGCTTTTCATGTAAGGTAAAGGGTTAAAATTTATGTATTCCACATTGGTAAAACTTAGTGCTGTGCGAGCTATTTATTTATTCATTGGGGTTGGGGCGCTGTGGTTCAGTAGGTAGAGATGCAGGCTGGAAGCCGAGAAGTCCTCGGTTCGAATCTCACTTGCGGCAATCGCGTTGTGTCCTTGGGCAAGACACTTAATCTCAATTGCCCACGTGGGGGATCATCGGCGTTGTGTACTAAGACGTTCTGTACGTCGATGATGCACTTGTCTTCAACCAATGCTAACCCTGCTTGTGTGGAGTCAGTACGTCGCTGAGTCTGTCAGTTGCTCGCCGTAGCTCGATGGTTCTCTCCGGGTACTCCTGCTTCCTCCACCCGCAAAAAAAAATCCGACTTGAGGTGTTCCTGGCCGCTGAAAGTGTCGTTAAACCCCAATAAATAAATAAATACGTCTGTTGGGGTCAACGTGTGGGACACTTTTAAGGGTAGAGGAAGCCGGAGAGAACCCGTCCTGTTTATTTAATTATTTATTTAATTACTTATTTATTTTATTTATTTATTTGTCTATTGAGGTTTAACGACACGTTCGACAGTCAGGGTCACCTCGTGTCGAACATTTTTACGGGTGGAGGAAGCCGGAGTACTCTCCGTCCGATACGAGGTGGTCCTGGCTTTCGGAAGTGTCGTTAAACCTCAATAAACAAACAAGTAAAATGAAAATTACACAAAGATTATTATTATTAGGGGCGAGGTCAGGCTAATTGAAGTTAGGCAAGTGTGCAGACAAAATAGTTTGCTATCCACGTCATTTCACCGAGTGCTGTGTGAAAGATGTGTACTCCGTAGGTGAAAGTCCGGGGGTTTTACTGGGAAAAATAACTTTTCAGTTGGGGCACCTGATTATTGTTTCAGGCTTAAGTATCCAGAAAGTGAAGGAATCGTTATAGCAAAAGATCCAAAGAAATATTGGACGAGAATACATGAACCTGTTTTGGGAAATTTCAGGCATGAATGCATCTTAGGATGGTATTTTTCATGCAAAGTCCACCCCCCCCCCCCCCCCCCATCTCGTCCAATCCCCTCCATGGCCACGCCGCTGTTGTCGAGTAAGCCAAGGGATTATATAAACAACGAATCGAAAGGCAGTACATAGTCCGCGCACCCCGAGGATTATTTACATTTTACCGAACCAATCGGCAACATCCGACCGCATAACTTACTTTCAAACAGTTGATATTTATTTATTTATTTATTTTTATTTATTTATTTATTTATTTATTTATTGGTGAAATATTTATTTATTTATTTATTTATTTATTTATTTATTTATTTATTTATTTATTGGTGAAATATTTTCGGTTGTAGCACGGATCTCCATTTACAAATTGAAAAACCATGCGAATACACTCGAGATCTGATTCGAATGGATTCGAAATTCTCTTCCTGATTCGATTCGGCCCAAAATTTGAGATTCGCAGGAATTTTTTAAATACACAATAAAACGAAAATATCGTAACAATCAAATAAATTTATTTATTTATTTATTTATTCATTTATTGCGGTTTAACGACACTTTCGACCGCCAGGGTCACCTCGTGTCGGACAGTTTTTCGGTTGGAGGAAGCCGGAACACCCGGAGAGAACCGCCGAGCTACGGAGAGCAACTATCAAACTCCCCAACGTTCTAACTCCGAACAAGCAAAGTTAGAATTGGTTGAGGGCAGATGCATCGCCGACGTGTACTACGCCTTAGTACACAGCGCCACCGTGCCCACACTTTGGCAATCCGCACTGAGTGCTTTGCCTAAGGACCCAATGCACTTGACCCCTGGTGGGGTGTTGCATAGTGAGCGTTAATGGCCGTGGCTCAATGTTCATCTAGTGGTTTTGTAATACAGTTCATACTTCAATCCCTTACCGCAGTGTCTTTGAGTTGGAAGTATTGGTTCTTGCAAGGTTGGCCCTGGTATCCGCGTTCTATCTGGTTACTTCGGAGGAGAAGAGAACAATTCGGACAAACAACTCGATTTTCCAATATCAATACTTTTATTATATACAAACTCTTAGGCCTCAAGAACTCGATAAAAGTTCTAGCAATTAAGTTCAACATTAGTTTATCACAATTTTCACAAATACTAGAGTAATGGAAAAGTTTTCACAGGGCAGTCAATACAAAGCTTACCTATCTCTTTTCCCACTTCGACAAATCTCTGTTCACTTTTTCTGAATCTTTGTTTCCAAGTGTTTTCTTAACAACTCTCTTCACTCTTCCCTTTCTCCACCCAATCCTCTCCCAATGCCGTCATCAGTTCCTCGTCATTCAAAAACAATAATGTTGATCGAAAGTCTCTCTCACACTCCACTCTCTCTCTCTCTCTCTCTCACTCTCTCTCTCTCAATGTTTTCAGTATTCAATCAGTTAAACACCATTTCTCTCTTATTACTACCCGAACTGCAAATCTCTAACCACTCGCTATTCAAGAGTGGTGGTTATGTGTATTGTGGGGACATGGTGTTTGTATCCGAAAGCAAACTGAATATGATATACAAATATAAAATATGCAAAATCTACACGACAGCCATCTCTGATATTGATACTTAGAAAGCTCTCGAGGAGAGTGTTTTTAGAACTACTTCCTATGACTGTTATTTTTACGGGTATAAAACATGAAAGGTTTCGCAGCTAACCGCTCACATTTTTGTTTGCGCATTAGTTCCCCAACCTCATGAAAAAGAAAGTAAAGATAGTACGGGGTAGCATTTGTTTTGGATACGACACCTCCCGCCCACCCCCCCCCCCCCCACCCCCACCCCCTCTCAAGCCACTTGAACGGAAACCATGTTGATAAAATGATAAAAGGCCTTCGGACAGAAACCCTTCAAAAAGGCTTCAAGTCTGGTCAGTAACGAAACAAAAAGTTTCCACTTTCGCTGTTCGGGAACATATTTTGTTTGCGTTTGAATTATACAGTGAGAACAATTCAATTATGTTTTTTCAATAAAACAACAGCAGAAAGACTAGAATATTTACTGTCAAATGCAAGCCTTCAACCTGGAAAATCGCATGCAAAAATGCCGAAACCAGTGATCTGCAGCCACACAGCAGCCCCCAAAACAGAAATTTTCCAACTAACCCCACTTACATACTCTCAGGGAATATCATCCCCTGTTTCTAATTGTGAAAAGAAATTATATGTCTCCGTCAGTTTTTCGAAGCCACTGGTTCCCATAATTCCTTTGGTAATTTACCGCTTCACATCAGACTCCGACTCTGTGATCAAAAACATCAAATTCCGCTGTGCATCAAACAGCCTAATGTAATCGTATATCTGATACGAAAAATACATCTCCAATTCACATGGCGTTAGTTTCAACCTGTGCAATCAGTTCGTAAGTTTAAGCGTGCGCAATAGTGCGAAAATGTAGAGCCCTGAGGGGCAAGAGTAATCTCTCCTTCGGTAGAAAAATCTGGAGTGGAATGAACAAAAACCATAGGTCTCTATTTTCAACTAGTAATGAGAAACAGCATGGTCTGTATGACTGATGAATAGCTTTCGTGTGCCGTTTTCAAACGCTTTTCACAACCCCACCACATTTCCTTAATCCACAAATTGTCTTGAGCCAATGGCGATAGAATTTTTATTTTTACTACCAGTTTCAGAGATTGCCCAGATCCTGTCTATAGTAGTGTTAGATACAATCAAAATGTAAACCAATAAGCAGTAACAACAACTGTTTGGGTGGTGTAGGGTGCTCTCTATATATAAAGAGGAAAACAGCTTCACGGACGGATGCCATATAAACATGGCACCAGTGTGACAAAATAGATACCATGAATGCAATTTTCTGGTGAATATTACTAATCTGGTTGTTCATAATTGCATTATTTACCGTGAATACAGTATCTGGGAAATGCAATACGGTATCTTAATGTGTTTTCGCAAACTGACGTAAATTAAAAAATTTGCTAAATTAGGCTACACCAACAAATTGTTTTAGAATTTCCATTTATTTGCTCCCGAGTTGGTGTGGGATAATATTTGTTGAATGTTAACTATCACTAACATTTGTAAACAAACCAGAAATAATAAAGGGTTTTTAAAAACAAATGGTTTGATTTACAAATCAATCAGGAATAAAGAACTTCCTGTTTTAAGGGTTGACACTGAAAACAAAATGTTCTTTAGGTTCCGCTCCACACTTTTCCAAGTATTTCCAAACATGCCACGCCAGACACTCTCTTCAGATATTCTTCAACTTAGTTATCCAACCCAAAACATGTATTACATTTTCCAAATCCACTAAAAACATACCAAACTAACTAAAAAACCTGTTCTTCATGATTCGATCCCTGGCTGGTTCAAACATCATAACTGAGAGAAATTAGGATTACAAGCCTCCCAAGAATTCGTCCTCGTAAAAAGATGGTTTGATGGTCATTAATATCACGCCAATGATTTATATTGTTTGTATATTTTTTTTGAAGTGACTGACATGTATTTGCAGGTAAAATATTTAATAAAATTCTCAACAACCAGTTATTTCCCGGGGCGAATCGTGTACGTTATCTGTTCCTAACACGATTCGACCCTGACTGTTGACAGCGTCATTAAAATCCCCTATCAACATTTTACACTGAGGTGTTTGCAGAAATGTGATAACAGAAATTGTATTTTGAAGACTGGATCGCGACACACTTGTATACACGTCTGGAAATAAGCAGACTATGATCTGCAGAATTAGGTTCCCAGAGGGTGAATTTGGTGATCGTACCCTCCACAGCAGGGTAGCATTACTAAATTTACCCTTTGTGAACTTTAATCTGAATCAAAGTTTCAAAAATAAACAGAAAGAGGTACTCAGATGATACATTGGGGAATTCCAGCCCACTGTATGGAATAGCATCAGCAAATTCCCTTCCTGGGGACCTCATTCTGCAAATGACAGAATCTGCCTGTTTCCTGGCGTGCCGGTGTACCTGTGGGAAAATAAGGTATGAAATAAAGACCTAATCACGATAAAAAATAGCATATCAGTATCAATGTCCTCGCATTCTGAGGAGTGATATTCTACAATGCTCTGGGGAGGAAAGCGGAAAGAAAATTTCGATCGGGTCGAGACCCAAATCTTATCGAAACCTAGCATACTACAATATACAAGAACGCCTCCAATTTCCGTGAATCCCACTGGGAGTACGACTAGACCAAATAGCTTCAGCAACTTTGATCAATGGTTGTAGAAAAAATATTTGGACAAGACTTGTTTTCTTGAGTTTTTCAGGATATCAAGCTCCGACGTGCTAGTACTTTTCATGATACATACAATTAACCACTTTGAATAATTATAAAACACTGTGTACATTGTCCAACTGTACAATCTTTAAAAAATTCCAAATAGACTATATATGGAGGTAGTTAAGGCATTTTATGTATTTCGCACTACCTTCGTGTCGAATTCAATTACGGACGCTCCCATCGCTCTGAATTGACTTAGAGATTGTCTTTCATATTATAAGGTTTATATAGTTCGATCTGCATATACTGTCATATTTGTTTATCATTTATAGTGCTTTGACGGGGTAATATGACGCATAATGTTTTAAAATAAAATAAAATTGAAGAGTAGTGTCTGCGTAGCTTAGTTGGCTGCCTCCCTACCCCCATCCCAAATCAAAGAAGAAAACAGTTCCCAAATTCTAATCAGATCCCTGTTGGTTATAGACGACGCATCACCGTTGACTCAAATTCAATTCCCCAACGAACGTTAATGAAAATTGTAAATTACGTCACGAGTTTTTGTGTTTTCCTGATTAGCATATCAGTAGTTGAAGATGTATGGATCGTCCCTCATTGGGTGGACCTACGCCCGAATATAGGAAGTGACGTAATAGTCACGTGACCTGGTGGCTCCATGTTTGGTTGTCATGGTAACCCGCATGAGCGGCCATCTTGTGACGTTATCTCCATAGTGATACGCGTTGTTAGTGCCCATGTGCAGCGGGTGTTGATAGGGTGATACGTGTTTCCGTCTTCAATTGTGTACACTGGAGGCCACCATCTTGGTTTCTATGGTAGCACGTGGTTGCTATGTGACCCAAATGCAACTTGTAGGACAGGGGTATGTTCGCATGGTATGTTCCTTTGTACAGGAGTAATTTCCCGATTCGCAGAATTACCCAAATAAACTCGACAAGCACTCCAAATCACCGAAATTGACTTTATTCACTACGGATTCCCCATTTGATCGGCTTAGGACGTAGTGCTATAGCAGCGAGGGGATCAGGGGTGAGCTCATTTGAATAGGAGTATACTCCAATATAATAGAATAGCCCATCAGCTGGAACAGCTTTGCTTATTATTAGTATATTAAACAATTTCTGGACTATTCTTGTTAGTTCTAATCTTATTCCGAGTACTCTTGTTGTTTCATTTATCTAGATTACCCAATCACTTCGCTTTCCAGGCGCTAACTAACCAATCAGATTGAATTCCGATAATCTGTTATCTCCCTTGTGTATATCAAAAGCCTATATCATTCCCAAAGCCAATAAGCTATCGAGCAGTTACTGGTAAGTCATTGCTCGAACGACCCGACGCCCATTGAGCTTTAGAGTAATTGCTCGAGTGACTCGACAGATTGTTCGAACGACTCGAAGTCTACCGAGCAAATGATCTGTCGAGCAATTCCTCGATCGAGTAACTCGACATACTGCTCGTCGACTCATTTAAGTATTTGAGGATACCTTTGACCTGGTATTGTATTATTTGAGGATACCTATCGAGGATACCTTTTGGAGAATCCCTTTTTAGTCGTATGAGGCCGTGGGGGCCATGTAAAAAGCCCTCAATGAGTCCTCATTTACTATCCCGCATAGCCTCATTTCTTTTGAGGCCACGAGAAAATCCCTCAATGAGGTAGAATTTACTATCCCTCTTAGCCTCATTTCAGTATTTGAGGATACCTCTGGCCTCGTATTGTATTATTTGAGGATACCTATCGAGGATACCTTTTTGAATAGGTTATTGTGGAGGTAGAAATCATTTCAATAATTGTCGCAGTGGGTGAAAAACCTGGAACCACTTCATAAAGAATATCTCTAACTAGAGTAAGACCTGCATTGACAAAATCGAAAAAATAAAGTTGATTACCATCGTCATCTAAATCTAAAGGATTATCAAAAATACACTGATCAAGTATATCAATATTGATAAAAACATTTCATTCCCTTCTATCGATTAATTGTCTCCAGACCTCTAGAACTTCATAATAAAAATTTTGTCCAGACTAGTCCAGACATCAACTTTTTTTTTTATCCATGGTGATAGCAAATATATTATTCGATAAATTCAACCCTTTATATTTCCATATATAATGTAAAAAGACTGGTCCAGGACATATCACTTGACAACAATTTTCTTATCCATTTACATCTTAAAGCAAACGTTTTAGATTCTTTGTCAACCAGATTGAGCCCATCAACATTCGGTCTATCAATTATATACTGCTCAAAGTTTGCTAAGGATCAAGTATATCCAACTACCTGTTTTACGTTTTAGTTGAAATATTGTAATGAAAGTGTATATATTTTCATTTAATTATATCTTTAATGATTTAAGTACAGAAATTAAGATTTTGTTTGTGTTTGACATTATTTTTTAGCTTTTGAATACGATAACCATGGAAAATGGATATTATTGGTAAAAGAGGAGATTTTCCAATTGGCCAAAAAGTTGACGGAGCGAACTGATATGGGTTCAATATCGAGTATGAGACCCATTACTGTTAATTACAGCTTGACATCGCCTTCTCATGCTCACAATCAGGTTCCGGGTGGTCCTTCGTGGGATGTTGTTCCATTCTTGGGCCAGCATGGATCCAAGCTCCTGGACACTTCTTGGCTTGACTGGAGAGGCTGAAATTGCAAGCTGCAACTCATTCCAGACCTGTTCGATTGGAGTGAGGTCAGGGAAATTTGCTGGCCAATTCATACACTCAATCCCCTCCCTCTGTCGGTACTCCCCGACAGCATGGGCAACATGAGGACTGTCATTATCGTCCATCAGAATGAATCTATCACACACTGCACCTGCATACAATCTGACGTGGACATCCAGGGTCTCATCAATATACCGCTGTGTAAGAAATTACCACGTTCAAGAACAGAATACTCCGTACTTCCATCCCTGCTGATGCCGCCCCAGACTATGATTGACCATCCACCATAGCGGTAATTTTTGCTGCGTGGAATCGCTCTCCTGGTCTTCCACATACCCTAGAACGCCTATCTGTGTGATCTAGGCACGCTCTTGACTCATCTGTAAAAAGTACAGGTCGCCAATCTTCTCTGCTCCATCTAATGTGGTCCATTGCCCTTTCCTATCGTGCCTAGTGGTGGTTCTGGGACAGCGGAATGCGAATACATTGGCTTCTCGATCGGAGAACACCTTCGTGCAACATTGCCCGGACAGTCTGCGTCGAAACATTTACCCCGGATGCATTCTGAAGGTCACTTCGAAGCTGGGTTGCGTTTCCTACGGGCCTGAATGATCAAAGATAGGTCTTCAGCTGCACATGCTGCTCTGTCTCTGCCACCACCATGCCGTCTTACTGGTGTGCCATCATACTGCTGAAATCTTGCCCAGGCTCTGGTGATCACCGTATGGTGCACATCAAGGGCTTCACCAACCTGACGACGGGTAGTCTCTTTCTCCACCATCCCTATAACCCTCCACATTTCTGCTTCAGACAAATGTCTTCTTACACTTGCATTTGCCATATTCAATCATTAAATCACAAGGGTTTGTGTTGAAATGAATATTGAATACCCTACAATGCCATGTACATGAAGAGAGTACACGAAAACATCATGGAAATCAAAGGGTACATGCTTTCCATGAATGTCACGAAAAGTCTGCCTGTCAAGAGAGTTAATGTAAACACTGGGGACCATCTCAATACATTCCTCAATCATATCCACCAACAATATCGCAAATATGTCACAAGCAAATTCCACAATGATGTATCAAATATTTGGTGCTTAGGAAGCTTTGAGTTGTATAGTATTATATTTTATCAGATGTTTTTTACCAAACCATAGAAAGTCCAAACATATATTTTTTTATTTCAGTCACGATATTAGTTGGAATACTTACTACATTTAGGGTATACCAAATTGTAGACAATAAAGGAGTATTTATAACCACTGCTCTACCCTTAAGTGATAAATTTCTTTTTCTCCATAACTGAAGTGCTCTTTTAATTTTGTTTATTCTGCCTTTCCAATTCAATTCAGTACATTTTACACTATCTGGTCCTAGATAAACTAACAAAATCAAAATGGCACCCTCAGCTTTTTTCAAAGGAATATTTGGCAAAATGATATTTTTAGAAGTACCCAGAGTCATATATTCAGATTTTTCTAAGTTGATCTTAGCTCCTGATCCTTTGGAGTATATATCTAGAATTTTAAATGTATTAATACATGATTGTGGATCTTTAAGAGAGAGTTCTGCATCATCAGCATGATTAAAGGTTGTGCACATACTGTTATCAGGAAGGCTCACATCCAGAATATCAGATTTTTTATTCAACATACAAACCAAAGGTTCAGCTGTCAAAATGTAGAACATTGCTAATAAAGGACAGCCCTGTCTCTTTCAATTTGGATATATGATGATAAATGTTGATATACCTTCACACAGCTTTTAACATCCATATAAAGTAATTTAATACAGTTTATGAAATTATTTCCAAAGCCAAATTTCTCAAGAATGTGAAATAAGTACTGATGATTCACTCGATCAAAAGCTTTCATTTGATCTAATTTAATAATTATGCCAGCTTGATCCTCCTTTTCAATACATTTTATAATATCTCTAATACTAGCAATATTTTCTCTGATATTTCTCATTGGCACACATGTCTGTGTTGAAGAAACCAAAGAAGATATTACTGTTTTTAAACGATTTGCTAAAATTTTAGACAAAATTTTATAATCGGTGTTCAAGAGGCTAACTGGTCCCCAGTTTTTAAGGTCTCTTTTATCATCTTTTTCGAACATTATTACAATAATTCCAGTCTTCATTGATCTGCACTGCTTCTTCCTCTCAAAAATTGTATTATAGACTTCAAATAAAATGGGATTCAAGGTTGGCCAGAAATGTTTGTAAAATTCTGATGTTAGATCATCTGACCCTGGGAATTTTTTAGGGGGCATCGAAAAAAGAGCTGAACACATCTCCGACAAACTTATTTCTTCATCACAGAATTCATTGTCTTCAATTGTCAAGCTTTTCTCAAAACTATCCAAGAGAACAAATTCAGCTTCCTGAGCAATATTTTCTGATTTATATAAAACTTCATAGAAGTCCTTTGCAGTATTGACAATCATTCATGAATGGATCTGTAATAGAAATATTATAACAGTTAAAAATTTCCTTAATACTATTATTCTGCTGTCGGTAAGATTCGAGACCCAAAAAGTAACCAGTACATTTATCTTCCTGAAGAGTGTGATTTGCATTAGACCTTAAAATTGCTCCTTTCAGTTCAATATTCTCAATCTTGTTTAGTTCCATTTGCAATTCTCTTATTTTCAAAAGACAGTTTGGAGGATTATTCAGCCGGGCTGCCCTTGAGATTTCAATTTTAAGTTTTTTTCCAACTCATTTTTCTCTTTATACCGTTCCTTACTAAATTTTTGACTAAAATAAATGCTATTTGTCTTAATTTGGTATTTCAAATTATCCCACCATATCAAAATATCATCTTTATATAACTATTGTAGTTTATTCTTGGCAATTAATTTTCAATAGTATTACAGTACTCTTGATTCTTGAGTAGTGTATTGTTAAAAATCCAGAAACCAGACCCTCGTTTAATTTTCTCAAGAATACATTTAGCAGAGTCAACTGAATGATCACTAATTGATGAATGTGAGATGAAAATATATTCAAAATGGTATTCAGGTTTGATGAATTTAAAATAAAATCTAATCTACTCTGTTGAAATGTTTCACCATGAAATCTGTGCCAGCTCAATTCTATTTTATCCGCACACAGATTCCACTTCTTCTTTTATAATACGCATTGCTTTTACTTTTCTATTATCACCAAACAACAGTCTAACAGTACATTCTTTTCGGTATTCAACACTCCTTGGATTAAACATTTGGTTATTGGTTGCTAAGGGCATCGCCAGCTTGAATGACAATCATATCAACCACTTCAAAATCAAAAAACTCCAAAAAGGTGCAAATCGGCACCGATCTTCAATATTTGACTATCCTATTACTCTATAGATGGTACTTTACAATTCAGTTGAAAAATGCATTTTGAAAAAAGTCTTTTCTAAAGAAAAAGATGCAATGTCAAAGAGCCAATCTTCATTCCTCTGTTCTACATAACAACCGAAACGAGGCTCCCCTTTTAAGCAGTGAACCAAACGCTTTATCCTACTGCGCCACTACTCTAGACATTGAAATGCGTCATATTATAAGCAGAAAACCTAAACTTTAACACTTTGAGCTGTCTCAGACAGTCTGTTTGCAGACGAGACAATAATGCTAATCTAAAAGGTTTTGTGGGAGATATGCGGTAAAGATACCAGTTTAATTGATAAAAAGAATCTCAACTGACATGAAGAAAGATTGAATAAGCTACTCTCTAAGCCAATGCAATGATTTTGCAGACGATGTTTTTAGATCTGTTCACTTAGTCTGTCCGTCGTAACTCGCAACACTTCTTAATATAGAAAGTTACTATAAATAGTAACAATTGACTGGTGATTGGTGCTTATTCAGTTATGAAATGTGATCGCACAGTGCCAAACTTTAAACACAAATATCTCAAGAACGAACGTACTAAATAATTCAATTTTTTTAAACCAAAACCTAGTAGATGCCGCCTGTGAAAATGCGTTTTTTTTTCATCGAAAAGCATGTTTATAAAAAATCAGAATATTGAAAAATTGTGAATTTTTATCTACCGCTCACTCATTTTTATAGCCCTGTCCGTATCCTTGTCCAATCTCTAAAACCATTCTGGAACGGGTTCGCTATTTTCTGAAGTGAACAATCACCCATACATCAAACTCACTGGCCTTTCTGGCACAGCAAGAGCACCCGAAGTTGTGGCACACAACGTTTAGTAATAAAGCCAAGTCGAAGTTCTATAAACACAACATTCACCCCAACACGGTTGTGTCGTTGACCCTCAGTAGAAATAAAATAACATTGACGCACTAACCATTTACTGTGATTTATGATCACTGCCACAATATATGCCTCGATCATGACCACAGCAAGTGAAGAAAGACTAAATTACGATAGGCTATTGTGTTGCCAATTTCAGTGGGGTAACACGTTTGATAGGGTGTGTCCTATTATAGCAGGAAAGCAGAATTTGCCCATCGAGTTAAACAAAAATCGCTATTGCAATCATGCGAATTCTGATATACATACACTCATGTGCAGAACTGAACATGCTTTCATCGGTCGATAGCGTGTATATGTGTTGAAGTGTTAAAGGAGTGGATGAAACATACTTCAACTACTTCCACGATGAGAAACAACTCCTTTACAGACCGCAATTTGTGATATGCACACCCCAAAATCTGCACTCTCTGAACTTAAACTCTTTTCAGAAAAATGGCTTTTTGCAAAACAAACTTATCTCCACTCCATGGTCACTGGTAACAATCTTTTGGGTGGATGGTCCATATCCTGTAAGCGAAAACGCATCCCTTAGAACTCAAACTGTTGTATAACATACATGACGAGTGGCGTACGCATATCCACAACTCATCATCAATCCTACACAGACAGCTGTCAGCATGCACGTTATAACTCGTATGTTAGAAATGTGTCTATTATCCCTCCCCTACCTTGGACCTATCTTCACATTTGGAGGGAATGTGTTTCGCTTCAACTGCCTGTAGGTCATCAATGGCCGTCAACATAATTGTAACGAAGAAATAATATTCGTCTCCGTCTCTTGAAGAGGAGTGTTAGAAATGAGGGGGCACATTTGGCCAGCTAAATTTAAAATTGCCAAAGCGTTTTTTTTTTTTCAAATCAATACTAGAAAAAGACAACAACTCGGTTGCAATGTGTTTTTTTCCATACGCATTCTGCTGACATTCACCAAACAGACACTTCCTGTACATTCAGGTTCTCTTCAAACTTACTAAAGGATACGACATCTCGCCCATCTATTGAGAAGAGGGGGGGGGGGGGGGGGGGCAAGGGACAAAGTATTGTTATGAATGAAAGGGATACCTGTAACGGCACGCAACTGTAAATGAAAGCATACATTCACTTTTTATTTAACTGCAAACAGGTGAACAAATTTATTCCCCAGCTTGTTTGTTTTTGTAGGTGAGGTTATGCTCTGTGTGACTGTATGTGTGCAGAGGACGCAATTTACAACTATAGAGTCCATATATTCGACAGTAATAAGCAATTTCACCCGAATGATATATGAAAACAAGCTACTTTTGTCTGCAGAACTTATTTCGGTCGTAAACTGGCCAAAAAAGTTCAAGTTTTTGAATTTTGAAGGGGTATGCTCGACAAAAAATGAAGAAAATTTTGTTTCCCAGTTCACTAAACCAAAATATTGTACATGTAAACTTTTCCGTCGATCGGGATTTCATTTAACTGAAATACCTTATTCTGAAATGATAAAGGTACTTGAACGTTACTCCGTGTATAAAGTGAGCACCTCATGTTGGTTGTCGTAAATGCTGCATATATAATGAGTACACGGGGCATTCAAAAGAAGAATTTGGAAAGGAAAAGGCGTCTCCTTCAAATAATGCTACAAAGCTTGATGTTGAGGTATGAGTTTGAACAGAAAATGTATCTTAATCAACTCACACTCGAAAACGAATAAACCCATTAAAATGCTTCACGAAAACCCTTCGGAGTCAACAAACAGCCCCCCTCCCATTTAAACCAAACAAGGCTTTCTTACATCTAGTGTTACAATATGAGGCCCTAGTCACAAAGGATTGTACAATACAAACACTCTCAAACTACAGAAATCTGAAACCATGTTGTGCTGGATGCACTATTTGATACAACTGGCAAACGAATACAAAAATCAGCAAATATTACCGCGACGCCACCCTGCACCCCCCCCCCCACCCCACCCCCACCCCCCAATTGCTGTGATGAGTCATTTGCAGTGTAAATTCTATCGCATCGTCTCAGTTGCCTAAAAATCCGATCATAATACCTTTTACAAAACTTAAATGCCTGACGTGAGCAAGGGGTTAGGTGTGTCATTTGGATACGGAAAGGGACACAAGACAAAGAAATCTAGTGATGTACTTAATTACGCCCTTCGTATTGATATAGGGTGGTATGACTCCGTAACAAACCTTGCACTGTTTATTGCGATTGATATTTAGTGTTTAATTATATTAATTATTTATCTATTTGTGTTTAAGGTCACATATTTCTGCACTATGGCTTATCATGACCATGACAGTTTTACGGGTAACAGTTGAAACGTTCAATTTCATAAAAGTGATCGATTTTCTTTTCAGTTTTGTTAACCCTCGATGGTCTGGCCAACTCTCATGAACTCCCACTAGACTACAAACTGTAAAATGTATACTTGATTAGCAGTGATTACCAGTCAAGTCTTGGCTGCTTGTTCAAGGAAAACAGATCTGACTAGGAATCACTGCCCAGGTGTTTTGTCTTGTCAGCAGGACCTCCTAAAGATGGTATGGTCAGGGTACATGCTCTGAGATCACAAAAGCCTGAAATAAGTCTTTAAACATTAAGGTGCGTTTAGATTTATTTAGTTATTGGAGTTTAACGACACTTTCGAAGCCAGGGTCACCCCGAGTCGTAAAGTTTTACGGGTGGAGAAAGCCGGTGTAACAGTAAATAACCACCTAGCAACGGCGAGGAATTGTCAGACTCGCCAACGTACTAAGTCCACACAAGCAGGCTTAGCATTGGTTGACAGGTGCACCATCGACGTGCATTACGCCTTAGTACACAGCGACATCGTGCTCCCATGTGGACAGTCGGGATTAAGTGCTTTGCCAAGGTCAACGCAGTTGCTTCTGGTGGGGATTGAACCGTGGGCCTCTCGGTTTGAAGCTCATTGCCGTAACCACTGAGCCAGCGCACTCCCCGTGGTGCGTTTAGAAGAAGTCACAAAATTACTGTAAATACTATGCTTGGTCGTAAAAGAATGCCACTGTTGCTCTCATTGGCAGTTTCATTTATAGAGTTGTGGTAGAATGATACAACTTATTCTGTTTTTCCTGATGTGAATTCCCCTTTGGCACTACCAGCAAATCCCAGTCAGGTCAGATACCAATGCTGAACGATACCGGGGTATACCCCTCCCCTAAAAAGACTGAAAGATACCGAACTCATTTCAATACCGCTTATCTCTACAATGAACTGGACAATTCAGGATGCAGAGGATAAACTTTTGACAAAGCCTTTGGGGTGAGACTAACAAGAGTAGTGATCTACAGCCTAGTAACCTGTATCCATCCAGCATATTCTTCCTTAATACACATTGTCACGGATGGGACCTTTTTAGCTCTTTGGGATGTTCCCGGATCGGGGAAAACCGGAGTTTATCTGTTCATAACAATCTCTTAATACAGTCGTTTTATCTTATGTCATGCTTGATTGGCATTCCCAAGAGATATTTCCTTTTACACTTTACCCAACATGAAATGCAGGTAACACTTCCAAACAAAATTCTGACGTATTTTTTCCTTTTCTGCATCAAAAGCATATCTTATGGCCCATCATTGGAATGTGCTTAACAAGCTCATTCCAATGAGGGGTCATAAGCTCTTTATTAAGATAAAAAATGACAAAAATAACTGAATGGTGATTTTTTGTGAATTGCGATGGCCGGTTTTTTTCGTTACGTTGGGTAAAGAGTAAACTCAGTTGCAGCAATACGACGACTCTCCACCCGAGGAGTTTTCAGAAACAAGAAAGACATCCTTTTTACCAAACATTATTTTTTTGATGTCATGCTGTTCCGAGTGAGGAGAAAATGATGATAATATTGTCCAAACCAGACATTCTAATTACTAAATTAGAAATATTCGGGTTGAGGACTGATAGAAATTTGTACACTTCAGTGCGTGCAGATTTCCAAAGGGCACGAGAAGGTTTTTATCATAATTGGAAACATCACCTTATCGTTGCCACTCTTAAAATGAATTGAACTGTTCTCCTTAAAACGTCATTGGACAGGATCGCGCATTCTAGACAAAACAAAATTAAAGACGTTTTCAAGGAGTCTCCCGAAATAATAATAGGAGATTCGTCTGAAAATGCCTTAACCCTTTACCGAACATGAACAGTAGAGGCCACTGGCAAACAAAATCCTTGAATAACCTTTTTTTTTTATTTGGTCTCAAAAACATAGGTTATGACCCCTCGTTGGAGCGAGCTAGACGAAAATAATGAAAATCAATTAACGATTTTTGTGAATAGCGATGGGCGGTTTTGGTTCGTATGTTGGGTAAAGGGTTAAAAATGTATTACAAACCCCACCAATGATTACTATATATTTATTGGTGTTTAAGGTCGCATACTTATGCACGATGGCAATTCGTGAACGTGAGTTTTACGGGTGTAGGAAGCACGAGTACCGGAGAGAACCACAGAGCTTCAAAAGGCAACTGTCAGCTCATCAGCATTTTAACTCTCTGCAAGCTCCGCTCAAGCAGAGTTACAGCGGTTGAAGACATGTGCACCATCGACGTGCAGTACTCCTTAGTACACGGCGTCATCGTGCTCCCATTTAGGCCACCGGAATGAAGTGCTTTGCCAAAGGACACAACGTGGGTCGTCGCGGACGGGGATCGAACTTGGGACCTCTAGAATAGAAGTCCAGCAGTCTACCACTGACCCACCGCGCTCCCACCATTTTTTTCTAAAGCATGTGTGATGAAAATGCATAATGCAAAAACTAACTTCATCCTTTGAAGCGGACATGCCCTTTTTTTTATCTGAGGAACAGTTACCGGGGCCTTATGGCTCCAATGGTTAAAGGCACTTGGCACTCTGTGCCGTAACGATACATGTATGTACGCATGTATTTATCCATATATATACTCTCATAAGTATACTATATATATTTATATATAGTATATTATTTTAATGCTTTTAAATATGCCAAGTTTTTGGTTCGGTACCTCCTTTTAAAGGACGTACCAAACTAAAAACTTGTATTGCGGACCTTCAGGCCATGTTTGGACTAGAAACCCGCGAGCTGAATTAGATTGCAAGACGCTATCTGTTCCAAATATCAAGCAAATCACTGGTTTCAATATCTTGTAAAAAAGCGTTCAATGAAAAAAACATCTAATGTTTTTGAGTGGATACCAATACCAAAAATTATCTCACTTGTGACCGAGACAAATGGTTGTTTTCGTAAGCGCTCAATAAACATTTGTCTCGGTCACTCGTGAGATAATTTTCGGTATCCACTCAAAAATACTTGATATCCTCTCTTTCTATCAGCATGACCACCAAATAACCTGCATGTTGATATGGAACAAGTGTTCTACATGTACATATATAAGTCAAGAAACTCACCAGAATGGGAACTTGGGAACTAGGTCCTCAAGGGCTCAATTCTAGTGAATATATAACTAGAGTGATGTCACTCATACAGCCCGACTATCCCAGTAGTGACAATGCTTAGAACAAAATAATCTGAGCCATTTTTTGTTAACCGTTTACCTAACGAATCTGCCATATCTGCACTAGTGATATACAAAAATTGCTATTCAAATTTTATTGTTTCATTTCTCTACTCCAAAACATACCTCATGACCTATTAATGGAACAAGCTTGATGAGCTCGTTCCAATGAGGGGCCACATGGTATAGTTGTGTTTTGATTTTCTGAAAATTGATAGTTTTTCAATTGCTGAATTTGCAAATTACTTGGGCGGATGAGGCGGATTCGTTAGGTGAAGTGTTAATAAAGGGATGTGAAATTTAGGCAACAAGCCCAGTCGGATTCCACAGAATACAGATCGCATTTTGGAAAATATTCGCACTTTAAATTCCTACCGATGGGGGCACGGTGGTGTTGCGGTAACCGGTGGGATGGTTGCCCGGATGTTCAAGCCATACATTTGCTCAAAACTGTGCTCATATATTTTGCCTAATTTTCGATTTTCATCTCATATTTTTCATCTTTTGTAAATTGGATTGTGTTATTTAGTGGACGGACAACAGATTGAATGGATTTAATCAACCGATCCCCCGTTTATTCGGGGTATTTTTGAAATTGAAGATTGTAGTTTTCCAGTAAACACACAAACTGTCATGGCGGATTCAGTGCAGATACAGTTGGGTAGAACTAAAGTGCCGAAGGAACGCAAAACGTTGAAGGATATTAGACCGTTGAAGGAGAACAGTGTTAGAATCAATGTGTTGGACAATTCAAAGGTAAAAGCTACTAACGTAATTAAACCAATTATTAGTACTTAAGGGAAAGATTCAATTTTGGCATGTGTGCCTTTTAGCGGGGACTTGTGTGAAGTTACATTGACAGACACTGAAACAGCTGATCTTCTTTGTGATGGTTTGTTTATTGACGGAGTGAAATATGACTGCCGACGGGTGTTCTCAAAGACAGTCGTTGGTTCGATTTTACACCTCCCTGCATATATTACGGACGACGAAATTATTGATAAACTATTGTTTCAGTTTAGTGTGAATGTCGTCTCGCCTGTGTATAAGAGAAATTATCCGGGTACTACAGTTGCCGACGGAACTCGTTATATGAGAGTTAAATTTCCAGAAATTGTTAAATCTTTGCCTTATTCAATGAAATTCCAAACAGCATCTGGTGCAGCTTATTCCAGAGTATTGCATGACAATCAGATAAAACTATGT
The DNA here is from genome assembly GCA_031216915.1 of Pictodentalium vernedei. Classification (NCBI taxonomy): domain Eukaryota; kingdom Metazoa; phylum Mollusca; class Scaphopoda; order Dentaliida; family Dentaliidae; genus Pictodentalium; species Pictodentalium vernedei. The sequence continues at coordinate 244,646,149 of CM062290.1, read as the reverse complement.
TCAAAGTATTTAGCCGATGATCATTTATTCAAAGACTGCCCAAAATTTGTTTTTTGGGTAAGAAGCTGGGTCATTTTGCCAGAAAATGAATTTTCAAAACAGTGTAGTAAATGTAACAGTGACCCCTGTAAGTGTTTCACTGGGATTGTATCCACACCAAATGATGAGATACGTGACCTAACAAATAATGCCATGGAATGTGGAACTTCTATGAGGGATGTGCCTTAGGAGGGGGTAGAGACTCAGCAGACTCAGGTTATTGACAATACTGATTCTAGAGATCTTAATTTGGATCATATTAATTTGACTGTTGTTGAGGAAAAAACTGAATCTATTGACAATAATTTGAAAAATGTTGCCTCAAATTCAATTAGAAATACAGATTTAACCTTTTCTGTTTCAGGTGCTTCTGTTGAAAATATTGATGTTGAGGAAAATATTAACCTTGATGATATTAATGAGGTAAAGTCAGTTTCTCTTTCAGATCCACCCAGTGAAAGTGATGTGGTTAACCCTGAGTCAGAGAATGACTCATCCGAACAAGAAAGTGGGACTTGTTTTCATAAAAAGAAGTATCAGTCATTTGTTAGAAAGAGAAACCTTCAGTTTGTCCCTAATTTAAACAGTGCAAAATGTTCTAGGGGTGTTGATGAGGTTAAAACTACCCACTACTTGTTTTTTGTATATATATCCATGGATACGCACTGGACCTTTGGTTCCTTTATTATTATTGAGATGGTAATGATTGCTACTTTAAATGTTAATGGGTTAAAAAATGTAACCAAGTTTCAAAATGTTATTAACCAATGTAGTACGAATCACATTGATCTTTTGTGTATACAGGAAACATACTGGGATGAGAAATTTATATCTGGTTTCAAACATTTGTGGGAGTGGGAAATAATTTATAATAATTTTGATGGAAGTTCAAGGGGGGTGGCTATGTTTATTTCCAAAAAAAGTTCAGATCATATATGTGCAAGTAGTATTTTGAGGGATAGCAATGGTAGATTTGTATCGGTGGATCTTTCCATCAATGATCAAATCTATATACTTTGCTCAGCTTATGCACCGAATGTTGATAAATACAAATCTGAGTTTTTAAATTTTATTGACAATAGTCTGGCAGGTAAAAATAACATTATTCTAAATGGAGATTTTAATACTTCTATTCACTCACTAGATAGACCCTCTGGTAAGACTGATGCTGCAGCCTGTCAAATTAAAAATATTTTGAATCATCTAAATTTGAATGATACATGGAGACATTTCAATCCTGAGAAAAGCAATATTCATGGCATAGAATTGCTTTAGACGTTGTGCAGAGAAGTAGAACTGATTACACATTTTGTTCAAATGAATTATTCCCTTTTATAAAATATTGTTTTATGAAAAACTGTAGCTGTAATTTGGCTCAATTGAGAAAGGACCTGGAATCTGGATTCTCAATAATTCTCTTTTAAAAAATAATGAATATATAGTAAGTATTAAAAATTTAATTTCTAAAAATTTGGCCTGTCCACTCTACATCAATGACTTTCTTGTTTGGTGGGACAACTTGAAGTGGAAAATTAAAAAAAATAGGTATATTTTTTCAGCTAAACTCAATGAGAAGATGAAAAGAGAAAAGTTGGAAATTCAAAAAGAATTGACAAATGGTTTAAGTAAAATTAAACCTAACCCTGATCTTGTATTCGAACTCAAATAAAAACTTTCAGTGTTTTAAGCTCATGAATGTCAAGGTGCCATTTCAAGGTCCAAAGCCCAGTGGGCTCTAGAGTCTGATAGCAATACTGCCTACTTCCTAAGATTAAAAAAGTATAGACAATGTTTCAATGGGATATCTGAATAAGAAACATGAGGGAGGGGAAATTGTTTCCGACACTTTCTCAATTCTTGAGGAAGCAAAAAGTTATTTTGAAAAATTATATGACTCTATTAGTATTAATGGAGAAAGTGAAAAAGCCTTGATTTCTTCAATAGATGTCTCAGTTTTGGAGAGTGATAGGAATACCTGTGAGGAGGAGATTTGTATTGAGGAAATAAGGAAGGCACTTTTTGCTATGCAGGATGGGAAAACTCCTGGCCTTGATGGTCTTACTAGGGAATTTTATGTTTATTTCTGGGATAACCTAAAAGATATTTTGCTTAGACTTTTCCAGGAATGTTTTAGGAATGGAGAATTATCTAGATCGATGAAAAAGGGTGTTATTACGTTGGTTTATAAGAAAAATGGTAATAAACAATCTCAATTCATACAGACCAATTAGTTTATTGCCAGTAGGTTATAAAATTTTAGCAAATGTTCTTGCAAACAGATTGAAAGAGGTTATTGGGTCACTAGTGTCTTTTACTCAAACATGTTGTATTCCTGGTAGAGATCTGAGTGAGAATGTTGAAAGTATTAAGGATATTATTAACTATGTTGAATGCAACAATCTGGAGGGATTTGTAGTGAAAATAGATCAATCCAAAGCATTTGATAGGGTGTCACATGAATATTTATACCATGTTCTAGAAAAATTTGGATTTGGGGAAATCTTCACTGACTGGATAAAAATTCTATATTCTGGGGCCCAAGCTTGTATCAGAATTAATGGCCATGTGTCTAGTTTGTTTGATGCAAAAAGATCTGTAAGGAAGGGGTGTCCACTCTCGGCAATGCTGTATGTTTTGTCTGCTGAACCATTGGCAAATCTAATAAGAAAGTGCCCAAATATTAAAGGGTTGTCCATCCCAAATTCAGAAATTAATTCTAAACTTTATGAGCATGAAGATGATACCGAATTAACACCGTAATAAGAACTCTATCATTGAAACCTGCCAAATTTTGAATTGTTATTTCGAAGGATCTGGTTGAGTTGTCAACATTGAAAAATCTGAATTTCTTCCCATTGGAATGGAGAAATTTGGAAACATTGATGATGTACCTTTGAGATGTGTTGATTGTTTTCAAATACTCGGGGTTTATCTTGGCCCAAACAGATGTCAATGTAATTCTTTGAATTGGGAGCCAAAAATTCAGGCCATTTCAAGGATTCTGAATTTGTGGTTTCAGAGGAAGTTGACGCTCAAAGGTAGAGCAGTTGTCATTCACTCTTTGTTGCTTTCTAAAATTTGGTATTTACTGAATATTGTTACTATTCCTAATGGGTATTTAGAACTTCTAAAAAAGAAATTGTCATTTTTATGGAATAATGGAAAGGTTTTATTAAAGTATACATCTGTTAAATCTTTTGGGGAAGGAGGGTTAAACATACCTGATATCGGATTAAAAATGTTGGCCTTGAGGGCTAAATGGATTAAAAAAACTAGAGTTCAGTAACTTCCCTTGGGCACATTTTTTCAAATTTTATATTTCGAAATACAAAGGATTAAATCTTGGAATTGGAATTTTTAATTTCAATTTAGAAGAAACATGTTTGAAATCAATGGATGAATTTTATGGTGAGGTCCTGCTTTCCTGGAAATTATTAAAGAAATCTAGAAGAGTTGAGTTTGATCATGACATTCATCCTAGTGAACAATGTTTATTTGATAATCCTAAAGTTCTGTATTTAGATTCAGCAGTATTCTTCAGAGAATTTGTAGAAGCAGGGCTAATTAAATTTAAAGATATATTTTATGGAGTGATTCCTGGATTTATGCCAAATAACGCTATTGTTGAAATAGTACATTCGAGTAGTCCAAATGTACCAGTCAAAACTATTTTGTCACATTATATTTTAAAATCTTGCATTAAAAAGATTTTCTGTATTGAATCAAATATTAGTGATGCAGAAGTTAGTAGACCAATATATTCCGAAAGAAAATTATCATTTCTCAATTCAAATGATTTGCAGTTATCAATAGAATATTTGACTACCTCCCAGGCTTATAAATTGTTATTAGAAAAAATAACAGACCCTCCCCTCCCCCCCCCCCCAACACTTGTTTGTTGCACTGGGGCAAGTCTGTTTTCAACCTGAATTTTAAGACTATTTGAAAGTCAATGCATAATAAACGGAAGTCACCTGATATGGTAGATTTAGACTTTAAAATTGTTCACAATGTTATATTTACTAGATCTCTTTTATTCAAATGTGCACTTATTTCTGATTCATTGTGTGACCTTTGTAAAACTGTTCCCGAGAGTTTAGAACATTTATTTTTAGACTGACCACTGTAACATGATCTCCAAAGGCTTTGTAGGGAGTGTTTAGATATTTTGTTTATACATTCTGAGCCACTGGCAGATAGGTCTATCAGAGAATTACTGTTGTTTGGAATAAACCCGGGACGCGAGAATAGGGTTAACACTATCAATATTGTTTTGAGCTCTTACAGACTTGCTATATTTAGACGAAGGAATTTCTACAATCTTGAAGAGAAACTTTTACACCCAAATAAGATATTTTTAGCAATTTTTATGAATCAAATGAATTATATCAAAATGCATTTTGAAATGTTAAATCAAAACTGGAAATTTGATGAATTGTTTCTTTATCATAACAGTTTATTATATTTACAAGGTAATTCTCTGAAAATGAATATTTAAATGTAATCTAAAATATTTGAAGCTCGAATTGGGTGTGATAATTTTCCTTCGAGAGACCGAGACTACACTTTCATGGTGGTTGCTTTAAAATTTCATTTCACCCGAGGGATCCCGTATCTGGGATTTTTATAGATCATCTAGTTATGTATTCGGAAAATATTTAGGGAGTTTTACATGAAAATTTAAGAATTAGACCATTGGTGGTCAATATTCTTCCAATTCCCAAATCGCAACAATAGTCATCACAGATAATGGGTAACTTCAGCCCAGTCAGTGGGGTATTTTATAACCTATGGTGAGTGATGAGGTCTCATTTCATTAAATATGTATGTTGTGTTCTCAGAAAAAAAAAACGGTTAACACAAGATATATTTAAAAAAATTGCCCAAATTTTCTTTATTACAACTTGATGGAAAGAGCTGCTATTCATCATAAGGGACAGGCTTTCCATTCAATATTTCACTGTGCAAAGGGAGTTAATTTCAGACAAGTATTGTTTGAAACATTTGGCGCTTACAATTCACGTCCAGAGAAAACTGGTTCTTAATTATATCATTTAAAGAATGGATTATTGTCTTTGTTAACGCCCTACATTTATTGGGTAATGATGGGTCTAATGTTTTGGATTCAGGAATACTTGTTCTTTTCAATGATTTCCTTTTATACATTATTAATTACAGGATAGAAATAATTCGCCCTCTACATGCTTCTTGTTTTGCGGTTGTATTTCAAAATGCATGTGCTTTAAGTTCTTTCATATCCATCAAAACACTGTTATATTACAACAACTGATAAATATAAATATTTTACATACATACAAGTTTGGGATAGGGAGTTTTTGTTGATTGTAAAATTAACACGTCAGTTTTACATTCAAGGGGTTGGGAACATGTGCCAGTGTGTGAATGAGTGAGAGAGTGATGATCATTTGTTAGCGTGGATCATATGCTTATTACATACGGATTTATCTATATATTGTACAAAGTTTTATTGTAAAAATTTATTGAGTTTTATGAGAGCAAAGAAAAAAAAAAACGTTCTCGTCCGATCACCAAAGTTAAGCAACATCGAGCCCGGTTAGTCCTCGGATGGGTGACCGTCTGAGCGATCGATTCGGACGCCCGCGTTGTGTCCATGGATAAGGCACTTAACCCCGACTGTCCACATGGGGGCACGATGACGCCGTGTACAAAGGCGTACTGCACGTCGATGGTGCCTATGTCTTCAACCAATCTAACCCTGCCTGTGCTGCAGTGCGGAGTTACGATGTTGGAGAGCTGGCAGCTACTCGTCGTTGCTCGGTGGTTCTCTCTGGGTACTCCGGCTTCCTCCACCCGTAAAACTGCCCCGGTCATGATTAGACATCGTGCATAAGTATGTGACCTTAAACACCAATAAATAAATAAATAAAACAAATATATACATGTTCCCTCCACGTGAGAACCCATGTAAGTGAAACAGTGCTTGTTTTCCGTGGTAAAAATGTATCCAGTTGAGCAGTTGCAATTTGAGATTATTAGTTAAACAAAAATGGGACATATAGGAATATCAGGGTATTCCTTGATCACTTTTCGAGTGTACTTGCTGGAGGGTGGATTATTTTGACTGGCGACGAAATGCTGTGGCCTTTTACGCTGTCGGAATGGGTAGAGGCCTACCCCTTCCAGTATATTTCATGACACATTATCGTCTTATGGAAGTGCATTAATTTCTTTGTTCCTTTCTATTGGGGTTGAACGACACTTGACAGCCAGTGTCCCCTCGTATCGGGCAGTTTTAAATGTGGAGGAAGCCGGGTAACCAGAGAGAACCGCCAAGAAGTGGTGAGCAAATGTTAGACCCCTTCCCAACGTAATACCTTCGCACAAGCAAGGTCAGCATTGGTGAAAGACACGGGCACCATTGACGTGCAGTACGTGTAGGTACACATCGACACCGTGCCCCCACATGGGCAATCAGGATTGAGTGCCTTGCCCCAGGACAACGCAGTTACCCCTGGCGGGGATCGAGTTTACAGTACACACAGCCACCGCGTTCCCAGCTCATTACAGAAGCTGCAATCTTCCAGGTCGTCTGCCTTCAGATTTACATTAAGAATGTCAGGCCTGGAGTCAAATTCGGCAAGGAGCTCGACGTCGTTTTGGCTTGGAACCAGTCTAGCCATTAACTAGGCCAGTGCATGTTTGGATGAACTCGTCTGGAATATTTCAGTTGATCGGAATAATTCCGAACGATTTAATCTATATACCACAAACATTCATTTTATGTGCATCAACGCAAGAAATATTTCAAAATCGCGACTTCATTTGACCGAATCTTGAATAACATGAAAACAATTCAGACATTTATGCTTACCAAGTTCAGTACAGTCGCCGTGACTGATCATATTCCACGCGCGGACATTGATGTCCACACGTGTTTACCAGGTAATTGAAATCTTCAGCAAAATTTTAATTAATGATGCACCCGGTGGTATCCGGTGCTTCTTTAAATTTTTGATGATTATTTCTATAATTAGTGTTTGGAATCTATTATTGCGTCCGTGGAAATATTGCCCACCCCTGGAAGGTACCAGTCCACGGCAGCCGTACTGCAATTAGTCACACTCCTGACTTGTTTTATGATTACGCTTTCATAGTTCCAAAGGAGCACGAAGAATATTTATCTTTCAAGTCGAGACATCACATTATATCAATGGCCAACTCCACGAAGTTTCAGACAACCCATAACAGTCGCTTTTTTTTTTTTAGATTTTTAGAATTAGACTGGTGGTCTTATTTATTGGTGTTTAAGGTCACATTTCTGCACAATGGTCAAGAAGGAATGCAGCATTGAGATAAAATCAAGTTTAGTCAATTCGTTTATACCCATGTTGCCCATTTTGGAGGATTTTCCCAAGCACTGGCGACTGGACCCTATTTTACCAGTAAAAAGGCGATTGCTTACCATAGTAAACATAGCACTGCTGTACTTCACGGGGTTTCACGAGGCATTCTTGCTTAAATGGAAAATGAAACGGATCCTCTTAAAATAGGGCCGTCTGATAGGGTACCATATCCCAGATAATCAAATCTCAACACTGTTGATCGCGACGGAGGTATACCAATTGGTGTTTATGGTCACACACTTCTGCAAAATGGCTAATCGACTAAAACGACGCAACATGGAGATAAAGTTAAGATTTGTCATTCGTTTATACCAATGTTGCCCATTTTAGGACTTCCACTCAAGCATCTTGGCTGTCCTATTTTACCATTAAAACAGCTTGCATGCCACGCTAAGCAAGCACTGTTTACTTCCAGGGGTTCCCACGGGATCGCGAGAGATACGAAGTAAAGTTTATCTATCCAATCGTTTAAACCTACCTGATTCCCACTTTAGGACTTACACACCAGACGCTGGTTCGGATCCTATTTTACCAGTGAATCGACATACCACAGTAAACAAGCACTGCTCCATTTCCCGGGATCCCCACGGTGAAGGTTTAGTAATAATTTAGTCCCAACGGTCACATGGGGCTGTTTATCAAACACCCTCGCGGGTCCGTTTCATTAAATTGGTAATGATCCTCTATTATTGTTTGCTAACTAATACAAATTTATACGTATAAACGTATACGAATCGGGTTGAAAGGTTAGTTTGTACTCGTTGACTGGATGAACTGCGTTGTAAGAGTTAATTACGAGTTTCAATTTTAAATAAAAAAAAGCGGATATTGTTTGAAAACGCATGTCTGGAACGGAAAGAAACATTCATATCTACGTAGATGTAGGTTCTATTGCACCCTTCCACTGCAACTTTAGTTCTTGTTCTAAAACGCATTTAACTTTCAAAGTCGGGTTTGGGGGGGGGGGGGGGGGGGGGCGTAACGTCGGAATACAACCAATGCCACAAGAGGACTTCTACACTTCAATCATCGAAAATTTGGAAATTAATGAGGGAATGAGTAAAAAATGTACTGCCCAAAGGATGCAGATCCAAAAAACAATTTTACGACATTTTGGGTCAACAAAGTTGAAATTCCAACGAGCCAATCCACTATTCCAACTTCACCACAGAAAAAGATGCAGTAATATTTTTGTACCCAACATTTCTACTAATGGTTTTGCCTAGGCTTTTGATGTGTGGAACTAATCTCGCAAGGCAACCTTTCTGCGAATCCACAATTATCTTTCACAAGCCCTCTTGATTTTTTCAAGCTAAAAGTTTACCAGCTTCAAAAACAGCATTAAATTAGTTAATTTCTCCAGAGATGAATAATAACTGCCAAATTCTTGAAATATAATGTATTACACACTCTGAAAGCCACAAATTCGTACTCTGCACACAATTTTTCCATAAAAAAGCAGCAAATCTTTACCATCAGACAGCTTACAAGACAAATCTCAAAATTCAAGTTATGTTCACATCTTGTAGATCCAGCGGAAATAATTGATGATTTTCAACCAATCCACCCTTAGAAACCAGAAACGTGGCAGTTTTTAATACATCCTGCCCATCGCGTTTCGATCCCTGGGGGTAGCGGTTAAAGGTTTCCGCTTTCATATAGAACAAACACATGCCAACAATTGTCACGAGAACTTTACACAAGAAATGGAAATGAAAACTAGTCAAGATGGCCGAATGTTATTCCAAACCACAATTCAGTACCATCTCTGGCTATCACTGAAATTCCGCAGTACGAAAGTAGAAAAAACCCATTTTAAATGATCTCTTGACAATCACCATACTCAGCCACAGGGTCTGTACAAAATAGTTCTCCAGTAAATGTGTTAAATCATTTGAAACCAAGAATGCATTATTTGGCAGCAAAAAGACACCATTTGGCAGCAACCATACAGCCTTTGCCAGCAATACAGCATATGACAGAAAAAATATACCTCCGTTAGGTCTGAAAGACTTTGTGGTGTATTATTTCCGTGCGTTGCATTCAATAAAATCGCTGTCTGGCGACAGAGGAGAGACGGAATTCACGCCTCTCAAGTAATCTATAGATAACATGTGAGTGAACATGGCCCTTGTAGAAGTCAACTGAATTGATAGTATCCATTTTATCAGATTCTTATTGAAACATTTGTTAAATCTTTATCTTGCTTAACCCTTTACCTAACATGAAAAGCAGACGACACTGCAAAAAAAATTCTTGAATAACTAATTTTTTTCATTTTTTGTCTCAAAAACATAGGTTATGACCCCTCGTTGGAACGAGCTCGACGAGCTCGTTCCAACGAGGGGTCAAAACCTATGTTTTTGAGACAAAAAATGAAAATATTTTGAAAATTAATTGGCGATTTTTGAGAATAGCGCTGGCCGGTTTTTGCCGTTACGTTGGGTAAAGGGTTAACACTTTGCACACTGATGTCAAAAGATCAAAATTTCAAAAAACAAATATTTCCTATAATGCAACTAGAAATTTAACTAATTCTGCCTTGTATGACAGAGCTCAATGAGCTGTCAAACAAGACTGAATTGAATTGCTAGTACAATTATGGGTACATTTGCAGGTTGAAATTCAATATTTTGTCATCAGTGTGCAGGGAGTTAATCTTTTATAAGCCTTCTGGAAGGTAAATGTGTTACTAGCTCATTTGGGGTGAATAAACGACGAGTAAATAATCCTGAAATAATCTGATAAACGTGGATAGCCTTTGTTTTATTTATTGGTAGTTTTTATTGTCAATGTTTTATCATTTGTGGTCTTTTCTGCAACTAACATACTTCAGACCCAGGCAATACTAAATTAAAATATTTTATATAGTGCAACAATGTCCACCTGCAATGCTTTAGCTGCTAAACATTAAAAGGTTCCGCCTTGTTCTCGTTTACCATCAGATTCTTTTTGGCACTAAAATCTTTCAACAATTTGCACGGTTGACCAATACTTCTGCACCTAGGGACCAAATGGAGGCATTTGAAAATTTAAAATTAAGTATACTACACGCAGTGTACGCAGATGGTTACTGAAAATATGTTTAAATACTTTCTTGGGCTTTTATTGTGTAAGTATTTTCAGGAATGTTTTAAAGCCAATTTTAAGAACTTGTTCGTATCAACTGAAATGAAAACAAATAACATTTAATTTATATATTTATTGGTGTTTAATTGGCAGAGTGCTGGAAGCCCATATTTGGGATTTATTCTGACGTACAGGTACCATAACGTAAAGGTTCCATATTCTGTGGATGTGCTTAATATTTCAGATGTGAATTTATTTAGTCTGAATTTGCCTTGTTATAGATAAATGAACAAATTTTGATGACCAAAAATAATTTGGCACCACCAGTTAAGGTCCCATTTCTACACAATGGCTAATTGTGACCACAAAAGTCCAACCAGTCGTTTATACCCATGTTACCCATTTAGAGGACTTCTACTTCAGGCATTGATATCGGGTCCAACTTTACCAGTACACCAAAGCTTGTTTTCCATGTAAACCAACACTGCTTCACTTTCCGGGGTTCCCGCGAAGAGAAACACACCCGCAAATAAACCAAACAGGTAGCTCCGCCCGTTTTCAACATGTAGCATTAGAATGTATTTGCACTTCCTGGGGAGCACCACGGTGATAACACTGAATTACATTTTAAAACTCACCCGAGTAATTTCCTTGATTCAAACGCCAGTCCAGTCGTTTCCTAACTGGGGAGTTCAGGCTAGGATACTTCAATCTTCAGTGTCGTTCATTTCTCTTCCTGGAATTTTTACCAATATGAGTCTTGTGAAACCTTCCTCCTATATTCTAAAACTTTACAAGTGGTATGCGTGTGCGTGTGCGTGTGTGTGTGGGTGTGTGGATGGGTGTGTGGGTGGGTGAGGGAGTGTGATGGGTACTCCTCGTAAGTGGATAATTCACGCTTTCTGGTGCAGAGGTGGATTTGGAAGATGCTTACTCGATGACAGCTAGCAAATATATTTTTGAATTTCACTTTCTTGTCTTCCAGAACGGCTGTGCTCATGGACAAGCTATACGCTGCACGTTTTCGTTCCAATGTGGGACTAAACGTTTTGCAATCAGGAATTTTAAATTTGAAAGGCATTGTTTTACAGAGAGTTGGTCAATATATTTATTGGTGTTTCTAGATCATATTTTTTCACAATGGCCTCATATTTTATTTATTGGTGTTTAAGGACACATTTTTGCATAATGGCTAATCATGACAACTCAAGACCAGGGGTGAGCGTTAATAAGCCATGTTGCCCATTTTAGAGAGGGTTTGCACCTCCCAAGCATTGGTGACTGGGTCATATTTTACCAGTAAAACAGCCTGTTTACCGCAATGAACAGGCACTGCTTCACTTCCCAGGGTTCCGGCGGAGACACAATGGCCAATAGTGACCCCCAACATTGAGATAAAGTTCGGTCAATCGTTTAAACATGTTGCCCATTTTAGACTAATCCCAAACCTTGGGTGACCGTGTCCTATTTTATCAGTTAAACAGGGCATGCTTGGCATGTTTACCCATGATAGTGAAACCAGCACTGTTCACTTCCGGGGGTTCCCACGGGGGTGGTGGATACAGCCATTTTTTCAGTTGCGGTTTTAACACTCAGCCAGGTTTGCCTCGTGTCTGACAGTTCTACGGTTGGAGGAAGCCGGTGTACCCGTATATGACCACCGAACGATGGCGATTAACTCAGCCTTCCCAATGTACTAACTCCGCACGAGCAGTGTTAGCATTTTTAGACAAGTTCACCATTGACGTGCAGTACGCATTAGTACAGAGCCACCGTGCCCCCAGGAAGGCAATCGGGATTAACTCATTGCACGCTGCTGGCGAATATTCCGGCCCACAAGAAATCCCTTGCCACTAAAATAAGTATAGTTTGGGTGCTTTTAACTAATTTTCCTTGTGAATTTCACTTTGACAAATGATATCTAGTTAAATGTACATGAGGTTTTCAAATCTAGTCATGGCTGCTTCAAAGCAGCCATGACGAGATTTGATAACTTCGAGTTAACAGCCTTGCCCAAGGGTTAGACAAAGGGTTACAAAATGAAGGTAAAATTCTTGATCTGTAGATGGTCCTAAAATCCAAAATAGAATGAACGTACTAACCTTTCAACACTGGAATGCCAAGCATTTACTTTTTTCAGGAACACAGCACAGAACCACCGAACTGTCACGGGATTTCCAGTCTGCCGTATGTTCATTGGATCAGACAATGAAAAAAAATTACAAATGTTTACCAGATTGCTGATTGTAAGCTTTGTAATCAATTTTACAAACACGCCTCTTCTACCAAAAACCCCATCTACAGCAACAAAAAAAAAACGTGAAAGATGAAAATCTGTCCCGCACATATGAACGGAACGGAGATCGTTGGACTATATTTAAATAGAAGCGAAATTATCTCATGAATTTTCTACCAATCGTGCTCTATAATTACAATTTGAATTGTTAGCCATAGATAAACATCGTCCCCCGAGTTCCAATGTGTTCTAGGTGCCACTAGGAAGATAGAACACAGACCTCGGGGGACGAAATAGTAACAGGTTCTCCTCGCAAATTTGGTGGGCAATAAAATGTGTTCTTCTGTTTGATAGTCATCACATGAATTGCTGAGTGTCCTTAATTGCTTTTATAGACGTGAAGTTGTGTAATGAACACAAAACGACACATGTGTGGGAATGGGTGAATCGATGTGGCACTTGTGCCATCACGGATGGATGAAACTCGAGGCCCACAGCTTCATTTTATCCTTCCGCGCTAGTGCTCTTGCGATATCGATTTACTCATTCACACACGCGTATCGTTCAGTGTATTTGTCACTACTACTACCCAATTCACAGAAAACACTCTGAAGCGATGTTTATTGAACAGTTTGTAAAAATATGTTGCATGAGTTAACCTTTGGGTCGTCATACAGCTACAACTTATTGCTTTGAAAAAATACCTTCCAGTGTATTCTTTCAACAAAAACTAAATCCGCCGGATTAGTAGCCCCGACCGTGCGACGTAAAATTGTATTACAGTGCATATCATGCGAGTTCAAAACTTGAATTTCCAGCTGGACGGATCAGTAACATGGAATCCGACTTTCCAATTATATAATGTATTTACATAAGCTGTTGACTAAGAGCAAGACTGGTTTCAAACCATAACAGCTTCGCATTCTAGATACCAGCTGACTGGTGTCTTACAAGCTTGTACGGACAACCGCCATAGCACCCACAGAATGGAATCTGCGCACAGTATCCGACTTGGATGAAGTGAAAAAACTGTTCATTCTGCCAACAGGCTTCACTGTTCCAATTGAAGGCTAGTAGCTGAAGAGTCCTTTTACTTTTTTGCCTCTGAGGGAGGTCCATCTGTGTTTTTTTTTTTATTGTAATCCACTCTCCACACACCCGCAATGCACACATGATTTGGAGGTACACCGCCATTGAGTGGAAAACCTATATAATTTTGCTCATTTTCAAAAGCTATTAGGGGTCTAACAAAGTTATAATGTAATTGACCTTTCGTCAAGTAGACGTATCAAATGCAATAGCTTACTCAACGTCCAATTAGTCGGGGGCGTGGCGAGGGGGTGGGCGTGAAGCGTTGTACTATTGAATAAACTGTCTTCTCCTGCAGAAAATAATGGTTAAAACCATACCGCGAGTTTTAGTTGTTTTAACCACTACCTGTGAATTTCTACATGCTCTTGACATCGAACATATGCTGTACCCTTGTGTTCGAAATTTAAGACCTTTGGGTTGTCGAGTTGGAAATCGGCTCTTGAATGTAACAATGTGCCATCTGCAATGCTTCAGCATTGCAGCTGGCGCCCTATTGTACTCACAGAACGAAATGTGATCTCAGAAAATTTCGTGAAATGTGGTTAAAAAGTCACTTAATGTCCGTTACAAACGGTCGCAACTAGAGATAAAAATGCCACAAAATCTAGTCCAGGGCATGACATTTCAAACAATGGTGGATTAAAGCGGGCCATCCACACTCAATATGATTGTCAATATAATTGTCAATAATTTATATTGACAATCTTATTGATCATGAATGGGCGATATTGAAGACTTGATCAATGTATTGAAGAATATCAGAGAGCTCAAATATTTATTGACGTATTGTCAATAATATTGATGTGCATTTTTGTCACATCAATTGTATTGGTCAATATTTCATTCTTGTCAAAAACACAGCCATCAACATGGCAAAATCAATCAAAGATTGATCAATCAATCCTATGATTGTTGAATCAGAAATGAAATATTGATCAAAATGATAGTGCAGTTGAGGGCAAACATTATATTGTCAATAATATTGAGTCAATAATATTGACAATTATATTGACTGTGGATGGGCCGCTTAAGACAAAATTTCCAACCAATGAAAATTTTTGCCAGGACTGGAGGAAGACACTCCCAAACACACCATCGCCACGTTAGGGTTCTTGATTTAAATATTAATCTCGCATGCTGTTGGCCACAAATAATTTTCTTATCACTTTATTCTTACCTCGTTCACAAGTGTATGGTTTAAAACAGATCTATAGCTTTCTTGGAAATGTGACCATGTTTCCCAACTGTCCAACGCAACATCTATCAGGAAAATCGAGCACATGCAGTTTTCTCTCAAGCTGTCAACCGGTCATTTCTTCTGGATAGAGTAAGCAACTGCAACATTTTCACAGATACATTAATACATACTGGCGTAATTTCACCAGAAGTGATACAGAAACATTGTTTTAAGCTCTCGGTATTGGCACTTAATTACACAAGTTACCGATGTTGTTCAGCAGTTGCTGTGGGTCATTGTGCGGATTTTTGTTATGAGAGCAAGTTTTCACCCGAGCGGCCATTTTAGTCAAGTGCATGCCTGAATTACGACAACCTACAACAACTACGAGGCTAGGCGAGTGACTCATGTATCAGTCACGAAATAAATTGCCGATATTTGTACTATGGTGTTTTAGTGAAGTAGCTTCGAGCTGCTTAGATTCTAAACAAAAATAACATTAATTTTTCCATGAGGTATTTTGTTGCTTTTTATTGGAGAGTGCGTATGGGACCTCTTCAATGAATAGTGACAAAAATTCATTTGAACGCAACATGTGAAGCAAACTCCAATAGGAATTTATATTTCGGCACCAGCACTTCAATCAAGCCAAGATTTAATCTTTGGTCAATTACTGGTGTAAAGTCACACGATTTTATGGCCATTTGACCGCAACATAGGCCTAAAGTGAAGTTATGCCAAAAGTTTATACATAGGTTGCCCACATGGACTTCCATCTAGGCGTTGGTTACCGGGACCTACTTTAACAGTAGAAACAGCTTATCACAGTAAACAAACTGCTCAATTTCTCGTTCTTCCCACGGTGGACATGAGGGTAATATAAAAGGAAAGCGTCTCATCAGCTGTTCAAAAAAACAACATTAAGCTATTTATTGATTGGTGTTTAAGGTTACGTATTTCTGCACTTATCTGGCTAATCGTGACCGTAACAGATACAGTTTAGTCAATCGTTTATACCCATATACATGTTGCCCATTTTAGAGAGTAGTTCCTCCCGACATTGGTTACCGGGCTGCCTATTCCACCAGTAACTACGGCATATTTACCACAGTAAATACGCTCAGCTTTACTTCCCGGGGATCCTACAGGGGAAGCTAATTATTGGTGTTTAAGGTCACACTTATGCACAATGGCTACTCGCGACTGTGACAGTTTTACGGGTGGAGGAAGGCGGAGTATCCGTGGAGAACCACAGAGCAACGACGGGCAACTGTCAGCTCCTCCACATTCTGACTGTTCAAGCTCCGTTCAAGCAGGCTTACAGTGGTTTTAGACATGTGCGCCATCGACATGCTGTCCGCCTTAATACACAGCGACATCGTGCCCCATGTAGGCAACAGAGATAAAGTGCCTTGCCCAAGGACACAACGCGGGTCGTCCCGGGCGGAGATCGAACTTGGTATCTCTAGTATGGAAGTCCAACAGTCTACCACTGAGCCACTACGTTCCGGGGACGCTTATTACACGTGGCATTAAGCCACAACGTGTGTTCGACTCTGCAACATATGCACATCCGCTCACCAGCTAAAAGTATTACCATCTTATTCCATAGAACAGAATCCTGCAGTAATTATTTCAACATGAAGGTATTCAATTTTTCTGTTGAGCTCACATTGAACGATTCGGTAATGATGGTCAAAGTCTGTGCTGATTTTTTAATGTGAAGACCATACTTGTTGGTCGTTAAGGTCATTTCTGCACAATGGCTAATTATGACCGAAACATGGATTTCCAATTTCGTCATTTTAGACTTCCAAGGGATGACTGGGCAAAAAAAAAGTTGCCTGGAAATGAACCAAGGCCGAACCCGGACCCGGAGAAAATTTGTTTTTTCGAACTGAACGAACGCTGTTTCATCGCATCTGAGTGATAAATGGCAGTTCACACAAGACATTTCGATGGCATGTTTGTATCATATTAATCACTCATTCACCAAGAATGGTATCAAAATGGAGTGGGGGTGCGGGCACCCATAGGGCCGACCATAGTTCGGCCTATGGTTGTCCCATTGGGAGACAATTTTGATCTTCCCAAAACTAACATTTCTTGCATCTGGGAGATCAGTAAGAGTGCAAGACTGCTGGCATGTCGAAATGTTCTTTATGTGGTCCACAAAGAGCATCTTAATGTACCAGCATTTTGAGCAATCTGATCCATTTCACACGGGCGTTTTCACGAGATCTCACACACCAACACCTGTTGGGATGCATCATTATTGGGGGGGGGGGGGGGGGCAAGGATCACCAGTTATGGGACTCCACAGGTGGACCATACAGCCAATCCACCTCTGAAGACTTCTGAAGGCATTGTTATTTATTGGTGTTTAAGGTCACATTTTGGCACAATGGCTAATCATGACCACAACATGAGGATTAACTCAACACGGGGAGGCGTTAAGCCACGTTGCGACCTGGTTGCCACGGTGAACAAGCACTGCATCACTTCTCAGTTTACCACCAGAATGTAAAGACCCAAAGCGTTACCAACTAGTCGGAAGATTAGCTGTCACGAACCTATGTACAATCGGTCAAATTTCGCGATAGTGCATTGTCTTGATATCCAATGCTTGTTTTTAATCAACCAAGAAGCCCATTTTCTGAAAATAAAGGTAACGTAAGGTTCAACGGTGTTTTAAAATGTCAACTGCTCAGTGTGGCATCTCTTTGTCACCAAGCCCAACTACCAACGTCAAGGTAGATGCCTTCAGTTGGGTTTCTTTTTTTCTAACTGATGACGTCATGATTAGCAGCCTTTGATAGCAGGTCGTATTTTACAACTCATTTGTTTTAAAGTGAGAAGTGGGGCATTTTCTTTAAACCGGCAAAAGATATTTTAAATTATTCAGTTAACCATTTAGATTTAATGCTTATGAATAAAATGGGGGAAGGTTTGTAATTGGTTTACTTAGTTTATCATAAAATACGGAACTATCGTTTATATCCCATCTTACAAAACGTATGACGTCAGAAGTCTGCGTTGACGTAAGATTGTGAGAGGTGCATTCACAAATGTGATTCTTTTTATTTTTATTATTTTTATTAACGGTTCATCGAATTACCAAGAGCGGACGACATTCCTTTATAACTAATTTTTGCCTCGAAAACAGCTTATGCCACCTATCTGGAACGAGCTCGTCGATCTCGTTCCAAAGAGGGTTATAAGCAGTTTTTGAGGCAAAAATCGAAATACAATTTAATCGACAGTTTTAGTGAATACCGTAACGTTAGATCAAGTATTAAATTATACATCTAATCAAAATCACAACTTCGTCACGATTTGATATAAAATGTCTGTACATTGTTCACCAAAATCGGTCTAAGCCTCGAGAAACCTCGGCTCAGGTCGATTTAAATTACTCAGAAATTTCATTTCGAATCGTGACTCAATAAAGAACCTCTACTTATTCCATATTAATATACCTAAGCCGGCTAGTTTCAAAGAAGCGACCTTCGAAATATTTTTTTTCAAACCTCACTAGTTTAGATACGTGTGGACACTCCATTCCAACATGGATGCCAGGAACGTGAATTCTGGTAGAAACCACCTATGAAAAGCATCGTCGAGCGCCATTAGCGGCAAGTGACGAAACTTTTCATCGGTAGTTTTTAATCGTTAACCCGATAATCTCAGCCCTCACACGAAATCATAAATATACCATTGCCTAGCTTGTGTTGGGCAAGCGTTGAATTTCGTTGATAGAAATACCAAGTTAATTCCGTTGGCATATCGTCCCTTGAGTGCAACAGGGCGACATCGGCAATGCTAATGCTAAAGCTAAAGCATTGCAGATGGCGGTTTGTTGCACTCATCGGACGATATTTTGTTGCCGCTCAAATTCAAATTGGAAACCGATGATTTAACTACAGTTTCAAATAGTTTTAAACACTAGTGGACGTTATGTTCGTGCATTATTTAGTGGGGGTATTCATTTTCAACAGACATCCGATGCCTTATCATTTGTCGTTTTTATAGTCTACTTTTTACTGCAGACATTCGTTGTGCCCTTTTGGTAGAATGGAAGCAGTCTATTCTACCGGACAAACATTTTAACTCTTTCCAGTTCCAAAGTTAAAAATGCCTTCAAAGAGTTGAGATAGCTTTATGAAATTGTCTTGACGTATTACGAACCTGTTGCTATCGGTGGCTAACTGAGCAATTCCAGTCAAACAGTCAAAGCGAAAAAGAACCTTGAACGAGAACACTGAACAAGACCTCGTGCAAGTAAGAAAAACATATGTAATAGTTGGAGATCATGTGTCTGCGATAGAGCATCCAGTTATAATAAAAAAATTTCAGATCATTTCTTTAAACATTTGGCCAAATGATCTCCATTTTTGGCCTGGATTTGAAAAAATTATATCGTACATTTCCATTTACAATTCAGTTGATGTCCGTGAAGTGTTTGAATACTTTAACCCTTTAACAACGTAGACAATATCAAAATTTGTTATTTTAATTTTTTTTTTTAATTTTTCCAAAAATTTCAACCAAACCATTTCATATAACCCCTCATTGGGACGAGCTCGTTCCAAAGAGGGATTAAATATGGTTTTGTTGAAAATCTTTAAAACTTTTTTAGCTGCTGAATTAGCATATTACGCGGGCGGATGTGGCCGATTCGTTAATAGTTTTCAATAACACCGATCAAATAGTGTGTTATCAAAACATTACTGGAATGTTATGGTTTTGGGGGAATGTCACCGTTTGTATTAATGATAGAATCAATTTGTCGCTGTAGGAACTGATTCACAACAACACAACGGACAACTTCAACGTTTTTAGTACAAAGCCACATAGAGCGGCAACGAATACCATGAATTACAGATGCAAGTTTCATTTATCAGATACAATTATCTGCGATGAAAAGGTGCGAAAGAGCTCTTTCCCAAATCATGTCAGTTAACAGAATGTGACAAATGATCCAATAAAATATGTTTTTGTATCTTAAGGTTTAATGGCTGCAATAGAAAGCAAAAAAATACAGAATGATAACAGGAAAGGGGAGGGGGTGGGTGGAGACGGAATATATTTAAATGGGTAATATTAAGATTTGCAGTTGGGCAGCTGCCTTTGAATTTCGATCCTTCAAACGGAATACCATAAATTTTACTATTTTGTCCAATTATCCTCCTTTGACACTGGCGCAAAAACTCCAGAAACACAAGTCGCAAAATGTTCCAAATAGACAACGAATAAGATGTCAACAGAAGGTTGATTGTTTGGATGATAAGTTGAGATAAGTTGAAGGATCGATATTCAATTCTATTACAAAATATATTAACCCTCACCGTGCTGAGCATCTTCAGGCAGTAATTACTGTAGGAAGAATTGTTATGTCATTTCATTTGTTTTGTTTTTTATAAAATATAATTTTATAAAAAATATTTTTTAGATTTATTATTTATTGGTATTTAAGTTCACAATTTTTCAAAATCCAATTTTAGAGAGGGGTTGCACCTCCCAAGCATTGGTGACTGGTCCTATTTTACCAGTAAAACAGAGCCTGTTTACTGCAGTGACAGGCAAAGCTACACTTCCCGGGGTTCTCGCGAGAATGTTTTTGGAAAGTGGGGTAGAATAATGTCAGTGGACAGATTTACCTGAAGAAACCTCCAAGTATGGCTTACAATTTTTTCAGTTATAAAACAATACTGATGGAAAAAATGAATGATCCTATCTATATTGGGTGAGGTAACCCTTCCGCCCCCATACAGCCACAAACTGACATTGCTTTGCAAAAGTTGGCCCCTATGAATTCTTCGATAACCTAACGGTAGTCACCCCTTTATAACTTCCGAGCAACCAGTTTCTGCAAATATCGCGCTTGTAATTTGATTTGGTCTGACTCTCGCACATCCCCAAAATCCGGCTAAAATGCTCCAGGCATCTCAATTACAAGCACAGGGCAGTTTCCTGGTGTGTGCAGGTCTGTTACCACGAATAGTCCAGCCATCACCCAGTCAACTATTTTGTACTCCCAGTTTATCGTGATTCTGCAATCTTCAGCGCGTCCTTCAGTTGTTCTCTGCACTGTCAGCTGTCCCGACCGCCATTGCCTGCAACTTTTTGAACTGAATAATCCTGAAAAATGCTTCAAACATCGTTTGTTTTTTCTGAACATTACCTTCTTTTCAATCCAGGAAAAACAGCACCCATGCTTGAAAACAATCTTCACAAAATGCCTATAGCAACACAATTATAAAGTTTCGTATAAAAAAATAGCCAAGGAAAATGGGCCGACAGTTCTGCTGCCCAAAAGCTGTAAGCAGACGTCTTCACATGTTCACACGCGAGTTCCGTTCCTTGTTAGAGGCGGTGGTAAAAAGGTACGTTGTGTTCATCTAAGCTCTCGGGTTATAAATTTGCATTATTCTCTACAGTGAGAAGATATGCGTCTGTTCTATATTGGCGATGTATGAAAACTACTTTAAACGTTTACTCCATCTTTGTCTTGCTCCTAAGTTCACAGGGTGTCTAGGTGACAAATGTTCTTTTATGTACCAAAAGATATACTAATATGCTGATGGATTAATATTCAAGTCTGGCTGATGAATATTTCTGTTCGAATTCCAATATAAATTGATGAAACTGCAGTCTGATCTTCCATGCGGAACAGAAGTTTCTTGCATCCGTGTTGTAAAGCATCCTTGCATCCATGTTGTAAAGCATCCTTCTCCAATCAAGAATCTAATATGCGCTCAAAGTCCACTTATTACCTTGTTTTAAACCGAAATGTATTCAGGTCACAACTAGAGCGGACAATTCCGTTCTCGTCAACTATCAGTCGATTCAGTGGCTACGACAGATGTGTATGTTTTGATTTTGCCTCTGATGATGGTGATGCTCCACTTGCCGATAGAGAAATATTTTCTAGTTGGGAGTGTTCAACACCTGCCATCGGAAATATGATTCAATGTGCTGAGGTAAACATTATTCACAAGATGAAATTAATGAAGGACAAATAGAGATGGCTTCAGCAGTTTGATCAGAACATTCCACACTATACAAAACATTCAAGTGAAATGATGCCCAAATCTGTAAGCTCCTGGATACTGTTTCCGACGTGTTCTTCAGATACGTGCTACAAGTTCCGTTCTTGATCGGCAGCGGTGGTTTTGCAAAAAAATGTAAATATGTTAATATCTTGAGGGATGGACATCCAAGTTGACAAATAACGTGGTATCAGTGTGATGACTGACCAGTTCCGTTTAATCAAGTCGATTGCTTGTCCAATCCAGTCCAATCCATTTTGAAACGTCTGTAATGAATTCACAAATAGACACTCGGGTCATTAAAATGGAAAACCTGGTTCACATGTGATGAGTCAACCGTCAAAAAGGTTCGTCCAGAGGACAACTATGTACGGTGCGCTTATATGTATTTGAGCACATACAGCCTCCGGGTGCGCATAAATCTATATACTTTTCTAATGAATAGTGGTTCAAACGGTGTCTATTTGTGATTCCGCCACTTCATATACGAACTTCAAATTATGTGGCTCTAAACGTTGAAACTTTGGAAATTTCATTTTACGGGCGTTTTTACTCACGATATGCCGCCTGTCAGTTCCACCAAAAGTAGCAATCACCCAGTCTTGTTATACGTGTCCACAAAAGGGGCTCCAAATCCAGTATTTTCGGCATTTTCTTAAAGCCAGGATGGGTTACAAGGTTGCACAACAGCTTTAACTGAGTGTACTGAAGGTTCTGATGTCTTCTGACGATGGTTCTGGGCAAGGCTCTGAATATCGTACTGGAAATACTCCTTGTACTTATTCGAACAGCAATAGAAAACGCCGTTTCCTTTCGTGTGTTATCGTGAGTAAAGTGGATCATCGGTTGGCCAATTGTCAAGTTGTGTGACCAAAGCGATTGAGTCCTAAACAGCTCAAACTTGATCAATCCAGGTAAAAATACAATGTATTCAACTGTTTCTGAATATATCATTTTTACATATTCTTGGCCTGACTGCTAGTTCTTTGGGATATAGAAAAGTATTGTACTTCTGTTCCTCTACAAGGCAGCTTAGCTCACATTCCAGGTCGTTGGTCTCCTTGAAAGATTTTGAAGTGACGTTGGCTAAAGCTCATTTTCACACGTACTCCACCGCCATTTAATTTTCTTGAGTTTCTTGACGTCACACAAGTGGTGCACAAACTCTTCCCCTCCAGTGCCGGAGTCTTACTCAATCAGCAGTCAAGTAACACATTACTAACTAACGTGGGGCTGAAGCAGTTTCCTTCAAAGTTACGTACAAATGCACGATACTGCAGTGGCATATGATGCAATCTGCCCATTGCCATTCCTTGTGAAATCCTTCATATTGTGTATGTCCGGAAATCCTGGTGTTGAAAATTTGCCCAAATATTCTTAACATCAAGTCTGTTAACAGCTGTAAATTTGATCCCAGATGAAATCTTCCAATTTCTTTCAATTCTCTGCTTCCAAACGTTTTAACTGAATTAATCACCTGCCGAAAGGTCTGGTTTGAAATTCTAAACCTTCCGTTGAATGGCGATTTGATTGCCAAAATGTCAAAATCGGCTTCGTGTCCGATACTGAGTTTAACGGTTTTGAAACTTATTGTCAACCATTTGGTGTGAATCGACGCAATTTCAACTGTTTTGTTTCGTCTTGCGTGGAAAGATACCGATTCCGTTCCGAAGACCATTTTGCAGAAAATTTGACAGGTTTCCGTCACTTCTAAAACTCACTGAGTATGTCTGCTTGGCCTTGTCTTCCATCTCTAATATTATACATAAGAGATCGTTCTGTCTGGAACGTTTCCCCAATGCCATTCTGGAAAACCTTGTAATTCACCGAATAATTTACCGAAAGAACATCTGGTCACTTCTCTTTCATCGCATGCAATTTGTAAAAATGAGCTCTTAAGACTTGTCCTAACGGTATTGCCCTTTACGTGGGATTAAATTGTGTCGATCACGCATCCGCAGTCATACAGGTCGCCCAACTCTCCTTGAAGGTTGAATCTTTATACAAATAACTTCATCCGGAGCTAGTACGAAGTAGGCAAGAGAGGAAAATCGGCACCAGCGGAGTCTGCACATGCCAATCCGGCGCCAAGTAGGTAATCGTAAGTCCATTGCCTCGCGGGTCTGATCGCCAATCCACTACCCTCGCAGGTCTAATGGCCAATGCATTGCCTGGAGGGTCTGCTGCACTCATCTCCCCCACCTCGCAGGTCTGTTCTCCAGTCCACTATCTTGAAAGTTTTGGCGTCAATCCACTACTTTGTAGGTCTACGCATCAATCCACTACTTTGTAGGTCTACGCGTCAATCCACTACCTGGTAAGTTTACGCGTCAGTCCACTATCAGGCAGGTCCATCAATCCACTACTTGGCAGGTCTATGTGCCAATCCACTGCCCTTTTGTTCTGCATGACAATCCAATGCTTTGTAGCTCTGCACGCCAGTCAGTTCCCTGTAGCTCTGCACGCCATTCAGTTCCCTGTAGCTCTGCACGCCATTCAGTTCCCTGTAGCTATGCACGCCATTCAGTTCCCTGTAGCTATGCACGCCATTCAGTTCCCTGTAGCTCTGCACGCCATTCAGTTCCCTGTAGCTCTGCACGCCAGTCAGTTCCCTGTAGCTCTACACGCCAGTCAGTTCCCTGTAGCTCTACACGCCAGTCAGTTCCCTGTAGCTCTACACGCCAGTCAGTTCCCTGCAGCTCTGCACGCCAGTCAGTTCCCCGCAGCTCCGCACGCCAGTCAGTTCCCCGCAGCTCCGCACGCCAGTCAGTTCCCCGCAGCTCCGCACGCCAGTCAGTTCCCCGCAGCTCCGCACGCCAGTCAGTTCCCCGCAGCTCCGCACGCCAGTCAGTTCCCCGTAGCTCCGCACGCCAGTCAGTTCCCCGTAGCTCCGCACGCCAGTCAGTTCCCCGTAGCTCCGCACGCCAGTCAGTTCCCCGTAGCTCCGCACGCCAGTCAGTTCCCCGTAGCTCCGCACGCCAGTCAGTTCCCCGTAGCTCCGCACGCCAGTCATTTCCCCGTAGCTCCGCACGCCAGTCAGTTCCCCGTAGCTCCGCACGCCAGTCAGTTCCCCGTAGCTCCGCACGCCAGTCAGTTCCCCGTAGCTCCGCACGCCAGTCAGTTCCCTGTAGCTCTGCACGCCAGTCAGTTCCCTGTAGCTCTGCACGCCAGTCAGTTCCCTGTAGCTCTGCACGCCAGTCAGTTCCCTGTAGCTCTGCACGCCAGTCAGTTCCCTGTAGCTCTGCACGCCAGTCAGTTCCCTGCAGCTCTGCACGCCAGTCAGTTCCCTGCAGCTCTGCACGCCAGTCAGTTCCCTGCAGCTCTGCACGCCAGTCAGTTCCCTGCAGCTCTGCACGCCAGTCAGTTCCCTGCAGCTCTGCACGCCAGTCAGTTCCCTGCAGCTCTGCACGCCAGTCAGTTCCCTGCAGCTCTGCACGCCAGTCAGTTCCCTGCAGCTCTGCACGCCAGTCAGTTCCCTGCAGCTCTGCACGCCAGTCAGTTCCCTGCAGCTCTGCACGCCAGTCAGTTCCCTGCAGCTCTGCACGCCAGTCAGTTCCCTGGAGCTCTGCACGCCAGTCAGTTCCCTGTAGCTCTGCACGCCTGTAGCTCTGCACGCCAGTCAGTTCCCTGTAGCTCTGCACGCCAGTCAGTTCCCTGTAGCTCTGCACGCCAGTCAGTTCCCTGTAGCTCTGCACGCAAGTCAGTTCCCTGTAGCTCTGCACGCCAGTCAGTTCCCAGTACGTAGATCTGCACGCCAGTCAGTTCCCTGTAGCTCTGCACGCCAGTCAGTTCCCAGTACGTAGATCTGCACGCCAGTCAGTTCCCTGTAGCTCTGCACGCCAGTAAGTTCCCTGTAGCTCTGCACGCCAGTCAGTTCCCTGTAGCTCTGCACGCCAGTCAGTTCCCTGTAGCTCTGCACGCCAGTCAGTTCCCTGTAGCTCTGCACGCCAGTCAGTTCCCTGTAGCCCTGCACGCCAGTCAGTTCCCTGTAGCTCTGCACGCCAGTCAGTTCCCTGTAGCTCTGCACGCCAGTCAGTTCCCTGTAGCTCTGCACGCCAGTCAGTTCCCTGTAGCTCTGCACGCCAGTCAGTTCCCTGTAGCTCTGCACGCCAGTCAGTTCCCTGTAGCTCTGCACGCCAGTCAGTTCCCTGTAGCTCTGCACGCCAGTCAGTTCCCTGTAGCTCTGCACGCCAGTCAGTTCCCTGTAGCTCTGCACGCCAGTCAGTTCCCTGTAGCTCTGCACGCCAGTCAGTTCCCTGTAGCTCTGCACGCCAGTCCGTTCCCTGTAGCTCTGCACGCCAGTCAGTTCCCTGTAGCTCTGCACGCCAGTCAGTTCCCTGTAGCTCTGCACGCCAGTCAGTTCCCTGTAGCTCTGCACGCCAGTCAGTTCCCTGTAGCTCTGCACGCCATTCAGTTCCTTGTAGCTCTGCACGCCAGCCAGTTCCTTGTAGCTCTGCACGCCAGTCAGTTCCTTGTAGCTCTGCACGCCAGTCAGTTCCTTGTAGCTCTGCAAGCCAGCTAGTTCCTTGTAGCTCTGCACGCCAGCCAGTTCCTTGTAGCTCTGCACGCCAGTCAGTTCCTTGTAGCTCTGCACGCCAGTCAGTTCCTTGTAGCTCTGCACGCCAGTCAGTTCCTTGTAGCTCTGCACGCCAGTCAGTTCCTTGTAGCTCTGCATGCCAGTCAGTTCCTTGTAGCTCTGCATGCCAGTCAGTTCCTTGTAGGTCTGCATGCCAGCCAGTTCCTTGTAGCTCTGCATGCCAGCCAGTTCCTTGTAGCTCTGCATGCCAGTCAGTTGCTTGTAGCTCTGCATGCCAGTCAGTTGCTTGTAGCTCTGCATGCCAGTCAGTTCCTTGTAGTTCTGCATGCCAGTCAGTTGCTTGTAGCTCTGCATGCCAGTCAGTTCCTTGTAGCTCTGCATGCCAGCCAGTTCCCTGTAGCTCTGCATGCCAGTCAGTTCCTTGTAGCTCTGCATGCCAGCCAGTTCCTTGTAGCTCTGCATGCCAGCCAGTTGCTTGTAGCTCTGCATGCCAGCCAGTTCCTTGTAGGTCTACACATGAAACGCCAGAGGTCAACATACAAATCAAGCGCCACTTAGGTCTGCCTACAATTACAATGCCTTGTGGTTCTTCATGCCCATCCAGTTCCAGGTAAGTATCCATACCAATCCTGTGCTAAGTAGGTCCAAATACTGATCCAGTGTCGAGGTCTACATTATCCATACATTATCACAATACAAACACGACTCGTTGTCATTTATGCTGGCAATGGATTCAAGTCTTCCCCTGCGTCGATAGGGCATTTTGATTCATCCACGATTAACCTTGAACATTGGCCTTACACTGGTCTTAATTCCGTGGGAGGATCAGTAATCTCATATTGGTCTTAAGGCGCTTTTTGGTAGAAATCAAACTAGAATATAGCATATGCAAACATGTTAGATGGGCCTGAAACCCCCTTATGGAACCCGCAGTTAAGCAATTTTAAGGTCTAAATGATGGAACGTGAAGTAACTTAAAACATGGTAGGGTGATCACGTTCAGCACGGTGTGGTTTAATTGGGGTCGATATATCAAAGTCGCAGACACATTTAACACGAGGTCACACAAGACAGCCACCAGTCTTTTCAACTCATTTTAATTAAATATTCTGTTTCAAACGAATAGATAATTTGCAATTGTTTTAGTAGATGGGGGATTAATTAATATTTCCAATGTGCAGCCGGAGGCATGCGATTGGATATACGAATTGATCTACCAAACAAATTCACCGGGCTCGCGTTACATATTTTAGTTTATTGGGGATTAACGACACTTTCGAAAGCTAGGGTAACCTCGTGTCAGACAGTAAAGGAAGCCGTAGTACCCGGAGGAATCCCCCAGCAATTGCGAGCAACTGTCAGGCTCCAACATATCAACTCCACACCAGCAGGGTTAGCATTGGTTGAAGACAGGTGCACCATCGACGTGCAGTACGCCTTAGTACACAACGCCACCGTGCCCCCACGTGGACAATGGGTGGGAAGTGTCTTGCCCAGGGACAGAACGCTGTTGCCGCAGGTGGGATTCGAACCGAGGGCCTCTACCTAATGAGCCACCGCGCCTTCATATTTTAGTTGATGGTCGTGTTTTATAGTTCAAGTGGTTAGACGAGTTTAAAAGACAACTTCACCTCTTATTTAACTAAACAAAAATTAACAGCGCTAAAAACACACCGTTTAGCCGTTTACCAAGCGTAACGACTAGATCTTCCGCTCTTCACAAAATCTACATTCAAATTGGAATATTTTTTCAATTTTTTCCTTCTAAAGATTGGTTATGCCCCCTCACTGGAACGAGCTATGGAGCGCGAACGAGGGGCCATAAACTACTTTGGTGGCAAAATAATCAACTATTAAGTTATTCAAGAAACTGCAACAGTTGCCTGCAAGAAGTGTTGTGCTGGATTTACTTTTGCTTTCAAGGCATAGTTTGACCTCTCCGACTGCAAAAAAAACCTGAACATTTCTGAGCATTTTCGTGCCAAGTGCGGACATAGCACAGATGTTAACGGTTGCTCATTTTCATTATAAACATTGCCTCACTGAAAGACTCCCAAAAAGGGGATCGAAAGCTTTGTTCAGAACGCAGATAACAATGCCAAATGCAAGAATATTCTAAGTGTTTTCAAGTACAGTTAGATAAAGGGTTAATTAAGGTGGCTAATACTACAAACATTTAATCGAATATGTTAACAGTGGAGTTACGTGGCCAGGGTAGGCGATGAAAGGGTGATATGGGGAATACCAGGTTCTTTTCTTCATCTGTACTTGATCTGTTTCTCTCTACACAGTAGCCGCCAAAGATGCATTTCAAACCCCAAACAGATGTGGCAAAGAAATTGCCACTACTAGTTTGCCGAATGGAAAGCCACTCATTACTTCAATGCTGGGAATCAAACAGATGAACAAAATTTGTAATCAAGTCTCATTAAGCTTTATTACTATTTTGATGATCTGTTGCTAACCCCAGCAGCTCTATGATGGATGAAGAAAAATTCAGATTTGTTTTCGAATTTTAATCAAAATTTTAAAATTTCAAATGTTTATATTTTGATGTAGCTACTGTTGAGTTGATGCAGCTGAAACCCACTCACCTCCTCAGCCGACCTGAAAATATACAGCTTTTTGTCCATACAACCGTCAAGAATTTCATAAAGGAGCACACTATCTCAAACTATAAAATGAAAGTTTGTATTTCAGAAAAAGCAATGGCTACAATTAAAAAAAATAATAATGCGACCCTCCCCCTCCCCCATTGGAACGAGCTCATTGAGCTCGTTTCAATGAGTCGCCGCATGATATGGTTTTGTAGAATTTTTGAAAATTTTGATTTGAAATAAATTTTGATATCTTGTGCGTTGTTGTAGTAAAAAGTTAAACCAAAAACTGTTCTTAATGGATGAAAGCAAAAAAACTGCATGTAGAGACAAATAATCTAACAAATGATGCTGGCCGGGCCATGATAAACCGCCTGACAAAAACTTAATTAGTATTTTGTATTGGTCTTTTTTTGTGTTTACGCGGACGTTTGTGGTTGTTTGGGACAAGTTGACATCCGAAACATTAGCGCTTTTCCGACGAATATACTTTCTATATCCCTTTCGTTGTTAGTATACAAATGGGTTTTACTTTTATTTATACGTGTATTAGTAGTTTTATTCGCACAAAGCTATTTTAATTGATACATGAGTCACAAGGACACCCTGAAAAGAGATAACATTTTAAGTTTTTTTATTTTTTGTCAGTGCGGTTTTTACGTGAGAGAAGGGCGAGTTATTTACTGCACATGCGCACCGAGGAACGTGTTTTTCATATTCCTGTTGAAAGATGTAAAACACAGGTTTTTCTTTTTTTAGCGAAAAAAGCAAAAACCAAAGAAAAAAACTAGTTCACACGATTTCCGAAAAACACCCGAATTCGCGGCAAACGCGACGTAATTGGGACAACGAGACTGGGCATTGCTCTGTAAATGCAGTAAATAACGAATTGAGCTTCAAGTTTTCACAGCGGTATTTAACCAAAGAAAGATAACCGCTGGATTCACAAAGCAGGGTCACCAGCGATCTCTTTCAGCTGATCCAACTGGAATCTCCGCGTAGAGATCGGCCCCCCTTCCCAAACCAGGGTTCAAATTTTAACACACAAAAATGTCTCCAAGGCAATGTAATGTAAATAATTCCATTTTAAAAATATGCTGTTATTTGACTATTTTTTTCTCAAAATAGGCCATGGCATTTTTTTCGATAGAAAATGGATATTAAGTGAAAATGCAGATCCATTTTTGAGTGTTAACTTTTCAAGTGACCCACGGAAGTGGCTCTACCCCCACCATTGTACGCAACTTGTGTTTGAAAAGAATGCTTGTGTTGGCATTTCGGAAGAAGTCCAGGACTAAACGGCCAGTTGGGGCTCAAAAAACAAACCTGTA
Organism: Pictodentalium vernedei; assembly: GCA_031216915.1. NCBI lineage: Eukaryota > Metazoa > Mollusca > Scaphopoda > Dentaliida > Dentaliidae > Pictodentalium > Pictodentalium vernedei. Next base: position 244,615,634 of record CM062290.1, on the reverse strand, counting down.
CATACCATCTTCCATCTGCAATCCTCTATCCTCGTCTCTTGAATTATGTAGATATGGCGGCTCCTCCATTTCCAGAATAAGTTCAAAGTTCACACAAATCACAAAAATGTCCGGCAAGACGTGTTTCTGAAGAAACGTCTTGAACACAAACTTATCAATGTGTAGCTCTTATCATTCCATCCTGGATACGAGTTCATCGATATGTATCGTTATCTGATACACAAATGTGTACAACTACCAATGAATCCATATTCAGCATTAAACAATAGAAGCACAAACGACCTATTTTCAATGACGGCTCGACCCATGTTAAACGGGTCAAGCTGAACCAACTATTTTAATGAGTCGACTGAAGTATTCAAGTATACAGAAAGTTGTAATATGAATAAAAAGTTTCATGTTGAGTATTCTCCGCTTCGAGTTTTCTCGTTGACTTTGGACAATTTTCTTTGAAAACGATTCGCATATTTCATCGCTCGTCATCTGATGCATATTGATATGAGGGCGAGAGATTTAAATATACTCGAAACGTTATCAAGGGAAAGTAGAGACAAATGGCAGCGAGAAAACTGAAATCTCGTACTGTTGCATCTTATGTCAAATTAACACTCAACAGTACTTTCTGTTCATGCTACAATTTTCTTACCAGTGTACCATAATTTCATCAAAACTTACCGTGCGTCGACTACGAACAAATCTATTTGCTACAAAATACTCCGTGGCTTTTGCCACGCCTATTCTTCCTATATAACAACTCCCAACACATCGGCTTCCGACCTACGTTTTCTTGCCGATATCCATGAAACATAACTCACCAGCTACCTGAAAAGAGAAAAATAAACCACAATAAATGATTTGTTTTCTTGTCAACTTGAAATACAAATGATATTTCATTTATCAGTTTGTCCACTGGTGCTTAATCTTTTACATAACATGGAGTCCAAAAATGGCCAGAAAATTAAGCAGTATAAGCCTACCTCAGCCTAAAATATCTCCGAAAGTTCAATAAAACCATACAAATATGGAGATCTATGAACCCAGCTCATCGAGCTGGTTCTAACGATATCCATATTTTGGGTGGTTTCAATGACGAATTGTGAAATTTGTTTTCGAAAAATGTGAAATTTCATTTTCTAAAAACATCGATCGAGGGGTTAAGGGGCTGTCCAGAGATAACCATATGGTTATCTCTAGACAACAACATAGGTATGAAGTCACGTTTCGCCAACCAAATCTATGCTGCCCATTTTAGAGGACTTTCACCCCAGGCGTTGGTCGCAGGGATCTATTTTTCAAGTAAAGCATCAACATGTTTTCCACACAGTAAACACGTACTCCTCCACATGCACTTGACATCGGAGAAGTAAAACAGAAGGCTTTTGGAGTCAAAAACTTCACAAGGGAAGAAACTCGGGAAAACTCCCAAAAGACAAGGGAGTTGAAATTATTTTTTTTTTACACATTACTTGACTATTGGGGAATCGCCTCGACCTGGTTCCTCATTTGACCCTTAACATTTACCTAAAGAAATGGCCGCCCCACCCTCCGTGATTTACAAGTAAACATTTTAAAACATTTCAACTAAGCCAGATGAGGACCCTCATTCAAACGTGCACGTCGAGCACGCCCCAATGAGGGGTCACATAAGGTTTAATTTAAAATTTTTGAAACATTTGAATTAAAATTTTGTTGGTCAAGGTCACGCGTTTCGGCTCAATGGCTAATCGTGACCGCTATATAGAGATCAAGTTAAATATAGTCAATCGTTTATACATATGTTACCCATTTAGAGGATTTCCAACCAAGCATTGTTTGCTGTCCTCTCACCACAGACAACACGCACTGCTTCACTTTACGGTATTACCACGTGGAATTTAAATTTTAATATCGTGTGTGTTATATGAAGTGTTCAAGGCCTGGAGATTTGTATACAGGTTTTCTTCAACACTTTACCTATCATGAAATGTAGAAAACACGTGCAAAAACATTCTTGAATAACTAATGTTTTTCATTTTTTCTCAAAACCATAGGTTATGACCCCTCATTGGAACAGGCTCGACGAGGTCTTCCAAAGAGGGGTCAATTACCCATGTTTTTTTTAGAAAAAATGAAATAAAAATTGGAGATTATTGTTAATAGCGCTGGCTGTTTTTTTTTCCGTTTCGTTGGGTAAAGGGTTAAAATTCTATATCCACTGACTTTGCATCTGTTCCTAGGAAAGTCTTGCTACCTTTTGTGCAGCCAAGGCTTGCAGGTTGGATACCAGTTTTGTTGTAGAAAGTGATTAAAGGAATTTGGCCTAAAATGGTCATCCCTCCAACTACCCAATATTCTGTACAGTACTCGAAAATTTTATTTTTCTAGACCTATTTTAATATACCCCTCTAGAGCCGAATTGCCTAGATAGGGCTAGGTAGGGGGTGGGACAAACTAGATTTGTGAACATTGACAATATTGCGGCTGTCAGCAAGTCGTACTCCATGTATAGAAAATGATTCCGACATTTATCCAGTTCTCCAGGCCGTCCTTTCTTTGGGGTGGATTTAAAAACTTGAAACACCAGGCTCGATTACACTACTAATGTAAATGTCTATTTAATATTTCACACAGCTCCAAACCTATACTTATTGGAGTTTAAGGTCACATTTCTGTACAATTGCTAAACGTGATCACAACATGTATATCAAGTCAAGTACAACCAATCATTTATAACCATGTTGACCATTTTAGACACCACAAGCATCTGTGACAGGGTCCTATTTTAGACAGGTTCCTATTTTAAACAGAGCCCGTTTGCCGCAGCGAACAGGCACTGCTTCTCTTCCCGGGGTTCCCGCGAGAAGACCTGTAATTGCAACGAACTTAACGTTGCAATGTGGGGTCAGAAACCGCAGATGAAAACCAAGTTACTATCTGAATAAAGACTCTTTGCTGAGAGTTAACACCACGTTCAACAGCCAGGACGATGTGTAGAACTATTTTAGCAGGAAGACCGGGCACCCGAACGGATGCAAAGCAGCGGCTAACTGACCATCCATCTTACTAAACGACACGTGCAGAATTAGTATTGCTTGAAGGCTAGTATAGCATCAACGGGTTGTATGCCCCAGCAAACTCCAAAAGCGTGTACGGAACAATATCTCTGCCCAATTACGTAGATGTAGGTCAGGATCGATCGAACTTGCGACCTTTCGATTTGAAGTTTATCAGATTCGATAGTTCAAGAATAAAGTTCTTTCCCTAAACCATTTTTGCGAAAGTAACAACCGGGAAACACAGCTTTCTTCACAAAATGATAAATTGCAACGGTCATATACTGTGCAAAAAAAAGTTAAGCCCCCATCCCCACCCCCAACTATATATCCTACATCAGATGAAGCTTTACCAGTAACGTTATGATTTATAAGGGCGAATCGTAATTTCAATCGGTATTGCGGTAAAGATATGATGTTATGGAAAACAAATGAAACAAATCTGGTTTATTAGAACTGGTGCCACAGATGGACGTATTGGAGTCCTCAAAGTCAATACCTGGTAGAGCCACCTCTAGCATCTGACACAATGTAATCTTCGCATGCTGTCGATCACCTTCCTAATATCTCTTATAGCGATGTTATCCCATTCATGAATTAAAGCCTGCCGTAGTTCATCAATGTTCCTACACGCCGGCTGCCGATTAACTGTCCTGCCGAGCATATCCCAAACGTGTTCTATCGGATTGAAACCAGGGCTTTTCGCGAGAACGTCCATTCAACTATTTGATCGTTTGCGTCCCAAAATTCACGGATAATCGGGACTCTGCGAGGCCGAGCACTGACGTCAAGATAACGGATTCCCTCCCCTAGCGTGTTCAGGCCATACGGTAAGACAATCGGCTGAAAAATGTCAAGGTACATCTGAGCATTCAGGTTCCCATGGACAACATGAAGAGGCGCCTTCCCGCGATAAAACACCATCCCAAACCATAACACACCTCCAAACCGATCAACCTGCTGGACATTGGTCTCATCATGCCGATGTTTTGAGAGCCTCCAAACGCGAACTCTACCGTCCGAGAAATGCAAATTAAATCTCGATTCATCTGCGAGCAGAACTGAATGCCAGTCGCGCAGTCTCCAGTCTTCGTGTTCTGCCCACTGCTGTCGTGCCGCTTGATGTCGTGCTGTCAGAACGGTTAACTTCGCGGGTCAGTAACTCCGCATTTGATTCTCGGATAATCTGTTTCTGACGGTTTGTTTCGATAGTTACCCGGAGATCTCTCTTAGTATGAATAGTGGCAGCACTCACAAAAGGATTCCTGCAGACTGTCTGGGCAATCATCCAGTCTTCTCTGGGTATAGAGGACGTTGGTCTTCCAGATCGGGACCGATCAGCAACACGCCTGGTGCCAGCAAACCGTTGTAGGCATCTACGGACGACCTTGCTATCACGACCGATGTACCTTGCAATGCGATGGTTGGGCCAACCAGCATCGTTAGACGGACATGATGCGACAACGCTCTCCGTCATCCAGTCTGCGTCTACGTACACCATTTCTCCGATTCCGTTCAGCTATACACAGCTTAGCTTTACGTTTGTACACAATTTCGAAATTGATGGAAGGCAACACATTGACCCGAATGTTATGGGAGATTTTGCCCATGACATCACGAAAAACACGAAGTTCACGATTCCTCGGGACAGTGCGATAAAAGGATTAGCTGCTGGTCGAGTGATCATAATTTGCGAGTTTGGATCGCCCATAGACACCATGAACATTACTGGTAAAGCTTCATATGATATAGGATATAGAAGTTTTTTTGGACAGTATATATTGATCTCAAATACTTCCAAAATTGACAAATGGGTGTGGTCTGTTTTAGATGGTGTATAGAATTAGGCTAACTTTACCCAGCAGGGTCAATAGACATTTGCATTTTGATTCACCCTGCATACTGATGTCACAATACAGACATTTGAAGCAGTAATATTTTTAAGATAATGCAACTAGACACTTAACCAAAGCAATCTTGTTTATATTTATTTATTGGTGTTTAAGGTCACATTTTTTGCATAATGGCTAATCATGACCACAACACGACTATCAACTCAAGACCGGGGTTGAGCGTTAATAAGCCATGTTGTCCATTTTAGAGGGTTTGCACCAGCCTAGCATTGGTGACTGGGTCCCATTTTACCAGTAAAACAGAGCCCGTTTACCGCAATGAACAGGCACTGCTTCATTTCTCGGGGTTCCCGCGGGGAGCAATCTTGTTTAATCGACCTCATTGAGCTGTCAAACAAGATTACATTGGTTAAATTATTTGAGGTATTATGGGGAAACAATGGTCCTCGAAATTATATTTATTTAAAATTTATTGGTGTTTAAGGTCACATACGTCTGCACAATAGCCAATTGTGACAAAATGAGATAGCGTCAAGTTCAGCCAACCATTTATACCCCATATTGCCTATTTTGGAGGACTCGCACCCCATGCATTATATTTACTGGGTTCTATTTAACACAGTAAACAAGCACTGCCTCACTTTCCGGGGTTCACGCGGGGGAACAACCAACCCATTTGTTTGCAATTTGAACAATTCGATATCAATAATAATCAAAATGGGACATTTCACAAAAGGACAGCGAGGTCCAGTTTGATGTTTGATGTTTACAGTTCTGGGATTGGAAGGTAATTGTACGAGTCGAATCAACACAGTTAGCAAAAGGCCTGGATTTATTGGGGTTTAACGACACTTTAGACAACCAGGGTCACATAGTATCGGAGTTTCAGATGGGGCACCCGCAGAACCCGGAGAGAACTACAGAGCAGCAGCCAGCAACTGTCCGACTTCCCAATGTACTAACCCCACTCTAGCAGTGTTAGCATTGGTTTAAGACACGCGCACCATCGACGTGTAGTACGCCCTAGTACAATGCGTCACCGTGGCGCAATCGGGATTAAGTGCCTACCCCAAGGACACAATGCAGTTAGCCCTGGTGGGGATCTGACCATCGACCTTTCAGTTTAACCCTTTACCCAACGTAACTGCCAAAACCGGTCAGCTCTATTCTCAAAAATCAGTTAATTTTCATTATTTTTTCTCTTTTTTGTCTCAAAAACATAAGTTATGACCTCTCGTTGGAATGAGCTCGTCGAGCTCGTTCCAATGAGGTGTCAACCTGTTTTAGAGACAAAAATTTTTAAAAAATTAGTTCAAGAATTTTTGTTCAAGTGTCATCTGCTTTTCATGTCAGGTAATGGGTTAAAGTTCAATGCTATAACCACTGACCTACCACGCTCAAAATGGACTGGATTAATAAAAAATGAAATTAAAACCCCATGTACCCCGGATGTTGCTCGAGATGCCTATTTTGCTCCGCCTCCTACCATACAAATAAGCGGAAATGTTGATTTCATTAATTTTAAACAGCAAAAAAGTTCTAGTTAAAATGACTCGGATTTACAAAAGTCAAATGTTTTTACTTCTTGATGTTTAAGGTCACGTATTTCGGCACAACGGGTAACCATGACCGCAACAGGAATATAAAGTCAAGTTCAGCCAAATGTTTATTCCCATGTTACCCATTTCCGTCGAGGAATAGTGGCCGGGTGTTTTGTTACTAATTAAACAGTACGTTTACCATAGTACACAAGTACCGCTTTACTTACAGGAGTTCGCACGCGGATCGCCTGTTATCACCTGGATGTAGTACGTAAGGTGAACTGGACACAGCTCGTGTCATCGATATTCGTAATGGCCACTAGCCATTCGGACAACGCGTTATTTTGAGGGGGTTAACGACACTTCTGTTAGCCAGGTCATCTCGCGTCGGCGTGTTTTTATTAGTTGAGGAAACTGGAGTACACGGAGAGGACCGAAGAGAACCACCTTGGGGAACCACCACCTATCATACCTCCCAATGTACTACGCACAAGCAGGGCTAGCATTGGTTGATCATTGCACCACCTACTTTCAATACGCCTTGGTGCAGAGCCACCGTTCCCCATCTGAGCAATCGAGATGAAATGCCTTGGCCAAAAATTCAGTTACCGCTGGTCGGGATCGAGCCGTTGGGCTTACGGCAAGTCCAATACCCTAGCTACCGAGTCAACGCGCCCCGCGGAAATGGCGTTACATTCTGAGAGCCATGTGTCTTCGGGTTGGCCATCGCAAATGCACTGCAGTGATAGCTGTCTACAAATCGAACTGACAGGCATGTATTAAATCGAACCTCATCGCCATTCGAGCTGGGTGGTACTTATTTATTGGTATTTAAGGCCATATTTTTGCGCAATGGCTGATCATGACCACAACATGAGTATCAACTCAAGACAAGGGATGAGCGTTATACGCCATGTTAATTTTAGAGAAGGTTTGCACCTCCCAAGCACTGGTGACGGGGTCTTATTTTGCCAATAAAACAGCCTGTTTACCGCAATTAACAGACACTGCTTCACTTCCTCGGGTTCCCGCGGGCGGGGATTGCTGGCTTGTATAGTCTATTTATTGGTGTTTAAGGTCACATATTTCTGCACAATGGCTAATCATGACCACAACATGAGTATCAACTCAAGACCAGGGGTGAGCGTTAATAAGCCATGTTGGCCATTTTAGAGAGGGTTTGCACCTCCCAAGCATTGGTGACTGGGTCCTATTTTACCAGTGAAACAGCCGGTGTAACAGGAATGGAAGTCCGTAGGACAATTAGTCCCTCTGGACTATTATTCCGCGGAATTATAGTCCTAGGTCTAACATTTCTAGGAATAGTCCGGCGGACTACTATTCCTAGAAATGTTAGACCTAGGACTATAATTCCGCGGAATAATGGTCCAGAGGGACTAACGTTTCTACGGACTTCCACTCCTTTTACACCGGTTTACCGCAGTGAACAGGCACTGCTTCACTTCCCGGGGTTCCCGCGGGGAAGGTATAGTCAATACCGTGACAATACCGTTCAAAAGTCCCAAGGAGCAAACTCCCAAGACTGATCTGTTCATACTAAGAAACGGCATATGAATAGATTGAAAACAAAACAGTGTGGACTTGCCCACGCAAAGAATATTTTTAAATGGTTCGGGTCACAGTTAGCATCTATGGCTATTTGACCGAAGCACAGATGTGAAGTCAAGTGTGACCAATCGATTATACCTGTGCTGCGCACTTTAGCCCTTCACCCAACGTAGACGATATCAATTTTTGCTTTTTCAAATTTTTCAAAAAAATTTAACCAAATTATATGCGACACCTGATTGGAAGGAGGTCGATGAGCTCGTTCTAATGAGGGGGTTACATGAGGTTTTAAATTTTTTAAAACATATTTCTCAACTGCTAAATTTATAAATTATGCGGGCGGATACGTCCGATTCGTTAGATAACGAGTTAGAGGATTTCTACTCTTGGTGATCGGTTCCTATTTTACCTGTAACAACTTGTTTAGGATAGTAAACAAACACTGTTTCACATGTTTAAGGTCGCATACTTCTGCACAATGGCTAATCACAACATGGAGATAAAGTCAAGGTCAGACAATCGTTTATACCCCCATGTTACCCATTTTAGAGGACTCGTATCCCAATTATTAGTGACTGGGTCCTATTTTGCCAGCAGAACACTACGCTTTTTTTTGTTTTTGTTTTTTTCATATTTTTAAAGAAACAGCAAAACAAGCGCTGCTTCAGTTCCAGGGATACCCGCTGGGGTCATGTTTATGTTAAGTTACTATCCGTTTCACGATGAATTGCTCCCATGTTTGCAAATGTTCTAGAATGGCATGCTATTTGCATTTAACAAACTTACTAAACAGAATTTCTGCCGATAGAGCAACAAATGAATAAGTGAGATCGTGCGTTTGGTGTTGCTATTTATTTTGGTGAACTTTCTGTTAAAGCGCAATCGTGGTTGCCGTTGTGAAACAAAAGCATTAAAAACATTCTTCTCTTGGCTACCACTATGATACATATGGGAAACTTAACGGGTTACGATGCTATCCGTTTATTGGCGTTTTGGGTCACATTTCTGCAGAATGGCTGGCCACAACATTAATATAAAGTCCAGCCAATCGTTTATATCCATGTTTTCTATTTTAGGGGACTTCCCACAGACATTGGTGACCGGTTCCTATTTTACCAGTAAAACAGCTTGTTTACCGCACTTACCAAACTGTTTCACTTCCCGGGGCTCCCTCGATACCCGCCCGGGACGAACTGCGTTGTATCCTTGGGCAATGCAGTTTATCCCGGTTACCTACATGGAGGCACGATGATGTGTACCAAGGCGTACTGCACGTCGATGATGCACATGTTTTCAACCACTGTAACCCTGCTTGAACGGAGCTTGAAATAGAATGTTGAGGAGACGACAGTTGCTCGTTGATGCTCGGTGGTTCTCTCCAGGTACCCCGGCTTCACCCACCTGTAAAACTCACGATCACGATTAGCCATTGTGCATAAGTATGCGACCTTAAACACGAATGAATAAATATAACCACAACCAAACGTGGTTTTACCTCCAGGGCCATGATATGCATTCTTGAAATATCGCATGAAAATCTACTTTCGATAAAGATATTTTTAGATGAGCGCGGAAGGTTCAGTTTAGAAGCAAGTAATTGAGGAAACACCTATGACGTTAGTAGACAAAGCCAAGTTTACTTTTGTTATGTTTAAACGAAAACAGCTCTTGTAGCAGTCCGTTTCGTTTCTTAAAAGTAACAAAAGGAAACTTTGCTTTTATGGCGAGCTATTTTGAAGTAACTGGTTCACAGATGTTCCACTGTTATATTGATAATTATCACACCTCCAAACACTAAGTGTTCACTTACGTCTCTTGAATAGTTTTACAATTTGCTATTTTAGTTCCCGTGAAAAATATATGTCAATGGAAAGGACGGTATTGTATGTCATGATGCACACTCTTGATATAACAAATAGCACTCACAAACATCGCGTTTCTACAGAGACTAGAGAAACATTCAATCTGAATGTCTTTACTCCTGGACCGGGGAGAGGTGGGCCCGGAACATTGGGGGACCCGGGTTGGCCCAGGAGTAAAGGATTCTTGGGTCGGGTCTGGGTTCTCCAAAGATCTGACTCCGCGTCAAGCCTGGGCCTCTGATCCCCCAGCGAGAATCAGCATTATAAGTTGCACGTCGTATTGGAATACTAGTGGCCACTTAAATGAATGGGAGTATGCTTTGGCATTTCTGATGGTGCCTCCTTGCACTCAAGGGACGAAAAATAAATATATGCAGTAAATTTGTATTGCCATCTAATTTGTATCTAGAAAATCTCAATATCAAGCATGAGGCTTTCAGTTCATGGGCTATGCCAGTGGGCTATTAGATGAAAGTTATTTATTTAGGTTTAAGGTCACATATTTATGCACAAAGACTAATCATGACCGTGACAGTTTTACGGGTGGAGGAAGCCGGAGTACCCGGAGAGAACCACCGGGCAACGACGAGCAGCTGCCAGCTCTCCAACATCGTAACTCCGCACTGCAGCACAGGCAGGGTTATATTGGTTGAAGACATGCGTACCATCGACGTGCAGTACGCCTTAGTACACGGCGTCATCGTGCCCCCATGCGGGCAATGGAGATGAAGTGTCTTGCCCAAGGACACAACGCGGTTACCGCAGGTGGGATTCGAACCGAGGACCCCTCGGCTTGCAGCCTGCACCTCTACCTACTGCGCCACCGCGCTCCCATTAGATGAAAGTTATCTGGTGTTAATTTTACAAGACTGAACAAACAGCATTGGTTAAATCTAATAAGTAGCTAAAGTTTCCCTTTGCTTCAACAGCTTATGACCCATTATTGGAAGGTGCTTGTTCTAATCAGGGACCATAAGCCATATTTTGAATGCAACAATTTTAAAACCCTACCTCCGGTTATTTTATTGGTGTCTTAGGTCACTTCTGCACTATGGCTAATCATGTCAATACTGAGATAAGTCAAGGTCAGTCAATCGTTTATATCCCAGGTTTCCTCTTTTAGAGGACTCGCGCCCCAGTCATTAGTGACTGTCATGTTTTACCAGTGAAACGGGGCTTGTCCACCACAGTAAATAAGCACTGTTTCACTTCTCTGGGTTCCTGCGGGGGTACATCCGGTTGAAATTCCCCCTAGTTATATCAGGTTAAATGCCTGTTAAAAATTTGTCGGCAGCATTTCAGAAGCAATTCCGTTTTTACTGGAGTTTAAGGGGCTATTTAAGTAATGGAATTTTGTTTATTTTGATATTCTCACCTCAGATATTCCTTAAATTCAGAATAAATATACACGAATTATACATCAAAATGAAGGTTTGGATGTATAGAACACGAAACGCATGTGTAATCAACTCATCGAGTCGACCGTGGCTCCACTGATTCCTGGAAGTCTGCTACCGTATTCGTACCAGAGCTGATAATTTAATATTTCACCGAGAACGTGTGGCCAAATGTGCTTTTCATATCCAAGAACAAAGCTAGGGTATCAAAATTTTCCAAAACACAGCGACAGAGCTGCACGGGGGTTATTTACTTTCGATTTCCGGTCGACGTCATTGGACGGAAAAAAAGCATTTATATACAACGCCGTCTAAAATCAAATAATGAGAAAGATCGCCTTAATACAGTACATTATTATTAGAGACTGCACAGTTGCCATATTCAGTGCCAAGTGTCATGGTACCTGTTGAAATTTGTTAGAATTACGATTTTGTTTTTCGATGGAAATTCGCGGTGTCTAGTGATTTGCGCATGTCTCGAGCATGGAAACCATCTTCAATAAAGAATGCAGATAGTGTTCTTTTCCAAAATGCAGTCCTATCGCTGCACACGAGTGTTTTGAATGCCTAGCTTTGTTATTGAATATCTGAAGCACATTCGGCCACGAGTCGTTCTTGCGAAATATTTTATTAGTTCTGGTACGAATACGATCGACTTCCAGGAACCAGTGGTGCCTGCGGTCAACTCAGTTGATTACACATGTGTTTCGTGTTCTATACATCTCAACCTTCATTTTGATGTATCATTTGTGTTTTTTTAATCTGAATTGAAGGAATATCAGAGGTCGGAATTTCAAAAACACAATTCCATTACTTATATAGCCCCTTGATGTCACTTTCAGCGTGTGTGATATGACGACAAAAATAAACACGAAGCCTTGGTGAGCCAATCGTTTAAAATTAAGAATGTCCACTTTGTTACAAAAAATATACACTTCTGATTATTTCATGCTCATTGTTGTTTTTTTTTTTGGGGGGGGGAGAGGTTGTTGGGTTTTTTTCGCTTCAACTTCAGCGAAATATGTCGCTAAAATAGTTGAGGCAACTGATTCGTTCTTTTGCATCGCTTTATTCCGAATAACTTACAATTTCACAATTTTTTTCCAAGCCCTGCGCATGCTATAACATGTAACGGGTGACGAATTGCCTTCGTGTTTCGGCAGGCCACGGAATTATTTCGCAATCACCTAACCAAATACAGAAGATTGAAGAAAACACAATTTTCACGAAAAAACTTGTCATCTACCAAAAGAGGTGTTCAGTTGGTCTTCAAATGGGAGAGCGCCAGATGATTTTAAGCGGAAGATTGCAGCGTCGAATGACAAATCCGAGTAGTCCGTGCTCCCAATTCAGGTGATTCTAAAGTCATGGCTGCCAACAAGGAAGCCATAAACAAAAAAATCTGAACATTTCATTGAACAATAACTTGGCAACGAAACAGTCTTGCCATTGGATACCAGGGTTGGGGGAATGGTCATGTCACATAGAACGTGATGGGACCAGCAAAATATGCATTTAACAAATTTACGCGTCATTTGGAGACATTAGAAAATGTGTACTGTCAAAAAGTCGGATATGGCGTGGTCAGGTTTTCAAAAAATAGCGAGAGGCCTCACCTTCCAATGAACCAACGTGAACTATCAGTAATGTACTGCAGCAGTTGAGTCTTAATTTTCAATAAAACACATCGAAAACAGGACTAAGCACGTTGTCAACCTGGGCCGTTTCAGTCTCAAAAGTGTCCGCCATGTTTACGGTGGGGAAATTCAAAACACTGAAGGTTGTGGGCAACATTGCGACGAAAGATCTCGCCATATGTCCTGTAAATTTTCATGACAATGCAACTGCTGAAATTCTGATTGTCGATATATCTCAAGGAAAGCAGACTAATAGAGGCAAATTGCATTGAAGGTCTGTTCTTTGTAAATATTCTTCCCCCACCAACTGAAGCAACCAATTTGTTAACATGGATCGACCTTGCCATTAATTTGTATTCATGCGCCAAAATTACCAATAGAGAACAAAAATTGCAGTTATCTTTAATTAACAAACCTGTGACATATATCGGAATTAGAAATCCGTGTTGTATTCTTTCGTTGTTGAAATATTCGTAAACTGGTTGCTTTTTCACTACTTTTATTCGCAAATCGGGGGAACTATTGTTCGTCAGGTAATATTGATGGTATAACTTGATTGGTCTGTCATTCGGCCCCGTTTCGGTCTGGTTTTGATGAGTTCCAGAAATAATGCTCCTAATTTTGCTATCTGGGGTGATTTACATTTCGAGTCATTATAAACGATGTATTTCATTAAATTTGTTTGCAATCCACAAAGATCATCGATAATTTCTAATAATCTGTGGGCTACTAGGCTCATGCCTGCAAGTATTTGTTGATCGAAGTTGTCACCGGAAAGTCACATGCGTTGGTAAGTCGCTTGTTCAAATTGGGAAATATATTTTTTTCTGTCTATCCACCCCACTAGACCTCCTAATCACAAATTAAAATATGACAAGTGTGAACATGCAATTTTTCTCTGGGAAATTATTTTATCAGTCGTTGCATAGAAATTCTCAACGAAAGTGAAGTATGGCAACACACAAAAGACACAATCGAGCTTCAAATTTGTGAGTGCTTTTCCTTATCGAAATATTGGCTAATAAATCTGCATTTTCACCAAAAATCTCTGCACAAAGTTACAAATAGGGCCTCTAAATAATCAAAAATCCAGAAAGCGGCATTAAAAAACAGAAATAAGATAACCAAAATACCAAGAAGATTATATACGAATTCATTGTCAATGGCTCGGCCACTCTGAATTTGATAAAAGTTATTGAAAGTTAATAATAGTGATGGCATTTTCACCTTTGGGCTCTTAATAGTGGTGACAATTTTTTTTTTCAAATTTTCATGTATAATAGTAATTCGGCACTATTATTCAACAGGTCAAGGTATTCTAAAATTCTTACTAATAACACAGGATGGATGGATTCACAGTATTAGGAAAAGGGTTAAAATGGATATTCTAGCAAACTTTCTTCATATATTCCCGTGTGTTGGTTTAACCTGGTGGTCATGGGTGAAAACAGCTTTTTAAATGTTTTAACTTGACTGGATATGAAAAGCACTGTATCTAACCTACATGTACAGTTCAGGGATTGATCCAGGTAAATTGGGAAAGGGGCTATTTTCATGGTCTTGGGAAAATTATTCATTTAGCCATCTAGACAAACCCAGCTGGAAGTTTTTTTCCAGAGAGAATACAGGTTAAAATGGGAATCAGTTTATTAGAATCAACTGTCAGAAAAGTGGTTTTGTAACCTGATAATGCTGTATAAGTTTAGGAGTAATGTTTTGTGCCAGACATTAGGAATTTTATTGCATGTACCCCACTGGGAATGAGGCCTGAATTTGGCCACAAAATGTGACCACACGAAGCTCTGATGTAGTGAGCATATCAAAGCAGCACCATTCCCCAACATATAATTGAAAGATTTTTTTTTTAATTTTCTGTACCTCAACCAACACCTCATATGAACAAGCTTTGGTTGGAATGGTAAGAATTTATGGGAGGCAAACGATTAACACTTTCAATAATGCAGAGGAAAGGTGGCACTTCTGTGATGTTTTCTCGTATCACAGAATATATACACTTTCTGCCTTAAAAAACAGAGCTCAAAACCCCCCATTGGAATGGCTCCAGTAAGCTCATCAGATACCGTTGAATATCATAATCACTTGCTATGTTTATGTTGCAACATTTGTACAAATAATGAAATCTGAATGGTCATTTATCTGTGCAACAATAGTGATTTGATCTGTGTTAGATAAATACTTGAAAGAAAGTTGGCATAAATATTGTCTTCCAGTTATATTAAATACAAGTACATAGTGATAAAGAGGTAAGAGATTGTCATTTCATGGGACTGATATCGTGAATGGGTGTTTTGGGGAAACAAAAAGTTTCAATGAAAATAATGTCAAGCAAACTGATTGAAAAGAATGCATAACTATCATACCACTGGGGGTGTGGGTGGTACTAGTCTGCAGGTCACAGAGTGTATCAGAATATAGTCTCAACACTAGAGCCTAAAACCCGAAATCACTGTTTACAATATTTACTGCACAGGTTTCACAGGGTGCATACTAGTAAGAGGGCACAAGCAGCAAGAGAAAACCGTTATGGCAAAAATACTGAATACAGGTGGAAATTGAGGTGGTTTGGGAATGCTGCATGATTCCAGTCCAATCTGGAAATGTGCCACTGTTAAAGCGGCCTCTATTGTGGATAGGATGTGAACTAGCATCAAATACTGAGTTGGTCTATTACTGTTGCCTGCAATATTAATGTGTATCTTTTTTCCCTGTACAGAATTTTCGGGGGACTTAAAATAGCTCGTGTCCGTCTGTTGGTGTATCCGTGTCACTGTGGTTTCCCTATAACTTTAGTTATAGTTGACCAAATCAAATGAAATATGGTATGCAGGTGTATCAACATAAAATACAGGTCCAGTTCGAATCGTGCAGTCAGACAATTTTTGCCAAAGTTATGCCCCTTTTACAACTTTGAAAACTCCATTTTTTTAGTTTTCAACCAATAACTTGAGCTGTAATTGACAGAATCCAATAAAATTCGTCGTGTAGGTGTATCAACATAAAATGAGGATCAAGTCAAATCAGGGTTTGATCCGGCAATTTTTCAATTTTTGCCAGAGTTATGTCCCTTTTTCAATTTTGAAAAATTCAATTTGGGGGGGGGA
This sequence comes from Pictodentalium vernedei, assembly GCA_031216915.1. Lineage (NCBI taxonomy): Eukaryota > Metazoa > Mollusca > Scaphopoda > Dentaliida > Dentaliidae > Pictodentalium > Pictodentalium vernedei. The sequence continues at coordinate 244,599,621 of CM062290.1, read as the reverse complement.
GGGGGTGGCAACGCAGTCTTATTTTCTATTATTGGGATTTGACGATACACTTTCAACAGGGTCATCTCATGTCAAGACAGTTTTACTTGTGGAAGAGGGCAGAAGATATATATCACTTTCATGGCTAATATTTCCAGGGTTGGTAAACTAGATTACTGATTAGTGTGGTGTGCCATACTTTTGAACTGTACATAGTTCCCTGTGAAAAATTGGCTGGATCAGTGCATGCAGTGGTCTGGTCTTTCAAAAATTTAAATTAACATACAACTGGATTTATTTTTTAAAAAGTTATGACTCAACTGTTCTCTAGTGCAGATGGAAAACATTCTTCAATGTGAGATTCATATTTTAAGTTTTGGTGGCTGGAAGTTGACCGTGAGTTAGGGATTTCAAAAGCATATTTTTGGTGAGTAAATTCATTTTTGTTTATTTTTATCACATTTTTGTAATCTAGTAGGTAGGAAGCAATCATTCATGTATTAAATAACCATTACTATTGAAAAGTAATGAAAAAACGTTTTCCTCCTGTCCACTCCAACTACAGTCTTCAGTTTAGAATCACCTTATATTTTAAATCACGTGACGTTGATTTTACAAATTTTTAAATCATTCTGGCGTCGAAGTCAACATGCCCTTGTTTTTTAACCCACTGCGTGAAATACGAGATTTGTGACGAACTGAAATTCTTACGAAAAGAAGGATTTGTTCGAAAATCACAAGTATAATGAAGCTTTCGACACAAGAACCACAGCCCAGGTGTTAGTTGAAGGCTAGGTAATCATTGAGCTTTTTTCTCAAACAAATTAATCCTTTATATACGCGAATATAAACCTAATATATGGGAGTTTTTCGCCCCATCCCATACACAAAATTCAAAAACTTGGCTTATGACACCTTGCTGGAAAAAGCACCTTAAACTAATGAGACCAAAGCTACGCTTCTGAAAACAATTAATGACGATGGTTGTTCCTAATGACCTTGGATGATTTTCCACATTTTTAAATATAAATTGTTTTTAAGGTCGCTTTCAGCATCTATGGCTATAGCATGGCAATTTAGCCAACGGTTTACAATTATGTAACCCACTTTAGAGAGCTCCCACCACAGACGGTTACTGCTTTACCAGAACAGCAGTACTTGTTTATCCCTTTACCTAAAACGAAAGGCAAACACTTGGAAATAAAATTCTTGAATAACTCATGTTTTCCATTTTTGCGTCTAAACAGCTTGTGACACACATTGGAACGAGCTCAATGAACTCGTTCAAATGAGGGGTCATAAGCCATGTTTGGAAACTAAAAATGAAAACAAATAGGAAAATTGAATGGTGATTTTTAATAGCGCTGATCGGATTTGTGAGTTATGTTTGGGTCAAGGGGTATCACAGTAAACAAGCACTTCTCCACTTCCAGGGGTTCTCCAATAGAATACCTTTATATTTGTTTTAGTTACTTTTGGCACCCAACACCATGATCCGTAAAACGGGTATGAAATCAGGTATAGATTCAATTGTTTGTATCTGTTACCCACGTGAGGGGTTATACACCCCCAGGCGTTGGTTACCAGGTCCTATTTCATTAATAAAACGTATTTACCAGAGAAAACCAATTTTGCTCCACTTCCCGTTTGTTGAGGTTTTTTTTGTTTTGTTTTTTGTCTGTTTTTTTTTCTTTTTTTTTGCGGGGGGGGGGGGGGGGGGGGGGGCTTTTTTATAAAATGTTCATGATTCACAGGAAGAGATTTATAATTTTATGTTCCTAATTCGAAACTTTTCTGGAGTTGCTATACCAATGTGCAACACGTTTCGAAAGAGCTTTTGCGATCATGAGGCGAAAGAATCGGGAGAATTTATCATTTTTTCACTTTTCAATTCATATTTATTTTATATTACCCAAGGCAAAAGTACTTTTCTTTAGAGCAGGAAACTAAAGTTTTACAAAAACATTTTTTAGAACTCACCTGCACATGGTAGTAGAAACCAACAGTAGAACTTGTCTTCATCTTTCAGAACCGCCAAATGATATTCAGAAGCGTGTTTCCAACAATGAACTACAAAAAATCCGTGCAAAAGGTGCAGCCAATCACATGTTAAGACTCATGACGTTTTGTTGTTTTCACAGGGGAAATTTGAATTTGAATTTTCGCGCTGAACTCAATGAACATTATGAATCTGCGAAATCTCAAAAATCACAGCCACCAATTGATATGAGATTTTATAAAAACATACATCTTTCCTTTTATTCAATAGACAATAATAATTAGGTTTTTGAAAATTCGATTTACACTTCTAAAAAAAAAACACCAATGGTCTCCAGTGGTGACTTTGGTGCTGCAAATGACACCTTCATCAATATGATTGATTGGTATTTTTCAGGAAAGCATGCTACAGCATGCTCAATTTTGGATGTGGCATCGGTATTTACCTGTGCCCCACCATACCCACCATTTAAAAAAAAACATGAGTTTGGGTAGGCTTGGCATTGGATGAGATTTCACTGCCTTGTTAATTTTGTGATTCATGTCGAATACATCTCCGGTTATGTTAAAACTTCGGGAAACCCACCTGTACACTTTGTTTTATTATATTTGTTGAACAGGGGGTGGCCAGGTCAAATGACGGGGGGGGGGGGGGGGGGGGAATTTTCAACCCATTTCATTTAATCTCGCAGTTTGTTAACCATTTCCCCAAAGTAACGGCCAAAACCGGCCAAAGCTATTCACAAAAATCCCCAATTAATTTTCATTATTTTTTTCATTTTTTTGTCTCAGAACATAAATTATGACCCCTCTTTGGAACGAGCACGACGAGCTCGTTCCAAAGAGGGGTCATAACCTACATTTTTGAGACAAAACATTTGTTATTCAAGAAATATATTTGCAAGTGTCGTCTGCTTTTCATGTTAGGTAAAGGGTTAAAATTTATGTATTCCACATTGGTAAAACTTAGTGCTGTGCGAGCTATTTATTTATTCATTGGGGTTGGGGCGCTGTGGTTCAGTAGGTAGAGATGCAGGCTGGAAGCTGAGAAGTCCTCGGTTCGAATCTCACTTGCGGCAATCGCGTTGTGTCCTTGGGCAAGACACTTAATCTCAATTGCCCACGTGGGGGATCATCGGCGTTGTGTACTAAGACGTTCTGTACGTCGATGGTGCACTTGTCTTCAACCAATGCTAACCCTGCTTGTGTGGAGTCAGTACGTCGCTGAGTCTGTCAGTTGCTCGCCGTAGCTCGATGGTTCTCTCCGGGTACTCCTGCTTCCTCCACCCGTAAAACAATCCGACTTGAGGTGTTCCTGGCCGCTGAAAGTGTCGTTAAACCCCAATAAATAAATAAATACGTCTGTTGGGGTCAACGTGTGGGACACTTTTAAGGGCAAAGGAAGCCGGAGAGAACCCGTCCTGTTTATTTAATTATTTATTTAATTACTTATTTATTTTATTTATTTATTTGTCTATTGAGGTTTAACGACACGTTCGACAGTCAGGGTCACCTCGTGTCGAACATTTTTACGGGTGGAGGAAGCCGGAGTACTCTCCGTCCGATACGAGGTGGTCCTGGTTTTCGGAAGTGTCGTTAAACCTCAATAAACAAACAAGTAAAATGAAAATTACACAAAGATTATTATTATTAGGGGCGAGGTCAGGCTAATTGAAGTTAGGCAAGTGTGCGGACAAAATATTTTGCTATCCACGTCATTTCACCGAGTGCTGTGTGAAAGATGTGTACTCCGTAGGTGAAAGTCCGGGGGTTTTACTGGGAAAAATAACTTTTCAGTTGGGGCACCTGATTATTGTTTCAGGCTTAAGTATCCAGAAAGTGAAGGAATCGTTATAGCAAAAGATCCAAAGAAATATTGGACGAGAATACATGAACCTGTTTTGGGAGATTTCAGGCATGAATGCATCTTAGGATGGTATTTTTCATGCTAAGTCCACCCCCCCCCCCCCCCCCACCTCGTCCAATCCCCTCCATGGCCACGCCGCTGTTGTCGAGTAAGCCAAGGGATTATATAAACAACGAATCGAAAGGCAGTACATAGTCCGCATCCCGAGGTAATTGACATTTTGCCGAACCAATCATCCACATCCGACCGCATAACTTACTTTCAAACAGTTGATATTTATTTATTTATTTAATTATTTTTATTTATTTATTTATTTATTTATTTATTTATTTATTTATTTATTTATTGGTGAAATATTTTCGGTTGTAGCACGGATCTCCATTTACAAATTGAAAAACTATGTGAATACACTCGAGATCTGATTCGAATGGATTCGAAATTCTCTTCCTGATTCGATTCGGCCCAAAATTTGAGATTCGCAGGAATTTTTTAAATACACAATAAAACGAAAATATCGTAACAATCAAATAAATTTATTTATTTATTTATTTATTTATTTATTTATTCATTTATTGCGGTTTAACGACACTTTCGACCGCCAGGGTCACCTCGTGTCGGACAGTTTTTCGGTTGGAGGAAGCCGGAACACCCGGAGAGAACCGCCGAGCTACGGAGAGCAACTATCAAACTCCCCAACGTTCTAACTCCGAACAAGCAAAGTTAGAATTGGTTGAGGGCAGATGCATCGCCGACGTGTACTACGCCTTAGTACACAGCGCCACCGTGCCCACACTTGGGCAATCCGCACTGAGTGCTTTGCCTAAGGACCCAATGCACTTGACCCCTGGTGGGGTGTTGCATAATGGCCGTGGCTCAATGTTCATCTAGTGGTTTTGTAATGCAATTCATACTTCAAGCCCTTACTGCAGTGTCTTTGAGTTGGAAGTGTTGGTTCTTGCAAGGTTGGCCCTGGTATCCGCGTTCTATCTAGTTACTTCGGAGGAGAAGAGAACAATTCGGACAAACAACTCGATTTTCCAATATCAATACTTTTATTATATACAAACTCTTAGGCCTCAAGAACTCGATAAAGTTCTAGCAATTAAGTTCAACATTAGTTTATCACAATTTTCACAAATACTAGAGTAATGGAAAAGTTTTCACAGGGCAGTCAATACAAAGCTTACCTATCTCTTTTCCCACTTCGACAAATCTCTGTTCACTGATCTGAATCTTTGTTTCCAAGTGTTTTCTTAACAACTCTCTTCACTCTTCCCTTTCTCCACCCAATCCTCTCCCAATGCCGTCATCAGTTCCTCGCCATTCAAAAACAATAATGTTGATCGAAAGTCTCTCTCACACTCCACTCTCTCTCTCTCTCTCTCTCTCTCTCTCTCTCTCTCTCTCTCTCTCTCTCTCTCTCTCAATGTTTTCAGTATTCAATCAGTTAAACACCATTTCTCTCTTATTACTACCCGAACTGCAAATCTCTAACCACTCGCTATACAAGAGTGGTGGTTATGTGTATTGTGGGGACATGGTGTTTGTATCCGAAAGCAAACTGAATATGATATACAAATATAAAATATGCAAAATCTACACGACAGCCATCTCTGATATTGATACTCGGAAAGCTCTCGAGAAGAGTGTTTTAAGAACTACTTCCTATGACTGTTATTTTTACGGGTATAAAACATGAAAGGTCTCGCAGCTAACCGCTCCCATTTTTGTTTGCGCATTAGTTCCCCAACCTCATGAAAAAGAAAGTAAAGATAGTACGGGGTAGCATTTGTTTTGGATACGACAACCCCCCCCCCCCCCCACCCCCTCTCAAGCCACTTGAACGGAAACCATGTTGATAAAATGATAAAAGGCCTTCGGACAGAAACCCTTCAAAAAGGCTTCGAGTCTGGTCAGTAACGAAACAAAAAGTTTCCACTTTCGCTGTTCGGGAACATATTTTGTTTGCGTTTGAATCATACAGTGAGAACAATTCAATTATGTTTTTTTTCAATAAAACAACAGCAGAAAGACTAGAATATTTACTGTCAAATGCAAGCCTTCAACCTGGAAAATCGCATGCAAAAATGCCGAAACCAGTGATCTGCAGCCACACAGCAGCCCCCAAAACAGAAATTTTCCAACTAACCCCACTTACATACTCTCAGGGAATATCATCCCCTGTTTCTAATTGTGAAAAGAAATTATATGTCTCCGTCAGTTTTTCGAAGCCACTGGTTCCCATAATTCCTTTGGTAATTTACCGCTTTACATCAGACTCCGACTCTGTGATCAAAAACATCAAATTCCGCTGTGCATCAAACAGCCTAATGTAATCGTATATCTGATACTAAAAATACATCTCCAATTCACATGGCGTTAGTTTCAACCTGTGCAATCAGTTCGTAAGTTTAAGCGTGCGCAATAGTGCGAAAATGTAGAGCCCTGATGGGCAAGAGTAATCTCTCCTTCGGTAGAAAAATCTGGAGTTGAATGAACAAAAACCATAGGTCTCTATTTTCAACTAGTAAAGAGAAACAGCATGGTCTGTATGACTGATGAATAGCTTTCGTGTGCCGTTTTCAAACGCTTTTCACAACCCCACCACACTTCCTTAATCCACAAATTGTCTTGAGCCAATGGCGATAGAATTTTTATTTTTACTACCAGTTTCAGAGATTGCCCAGATCCTGACTATAGTAGTGTTAGATACAATCAAAATGTAAACCAATAAGCAGTAACAACAACTGTTTGGGTAGTGTAGGGTGCTCTCTATATATAAAGAGGAAAACAGCTTCACGGACGGATGCCATATAAACATGGCACCAGTGACAAAATAGATACCATGAATGCAATTTTCTGGTGAATATTACTAATCTGGTTGTTCATAATTGCATTATTTACCGTGAATACAGTATCTGGGAAATGCAATACGGTATCTTAATGTGTTTTCGCAAACTGACGTAAATTCAAAAATTTGCTAAATTAGGCTACACCAACAAATTGTTTTAGAATTTCCATTTATTTGCTCCCGAGTTGGTGTGGGATAATATTTGTTGAATGTTAACTATCACTAACATTTGTAAACAAACCAGAAATAATAAAGGGTTTTTAAAAACAAATGGTTTGATTTACAAATCAATCAGGAATAAAGAACTTCCTGTTTTAAGGATTGACACTGAAAACAAAATGTTCTTTAGGTTCCGCTCCACACTTTTCCAAGTATTTCCAAACATGCCCCGCCAGACACTCTCTTCAGATATTCTTCAACTTAGTTATCCAATCCAAAACATGTATTACATTTTCCAAATCCACTAAAAACATACCAAACTAACTAAAAAAGCTGTTCTTCATGATTCGATCCCTGGCTGGTTCAAACATCATAACTGAGAGAAATTAGGATTACAAGTCTCCCAAGAATTCGTCCTCGTAAAAAGATGGTTTGATGGTCATTAATATCACGCCGATGATTTATATTGTTTGTATATTTTTTTTGAAGTGACTGACATGTATTTGCAGGTAAAATATTTAATAAAATTCTCAACAACCAGTTATTTCCCGGGGCGAATCGTGTACGTTATCTGTTCCTAACACGATTCGACCCTGACTGTTGACAGCGTCATTAAAATCCCCTATCAACATTTTACACTGAGGTGTTTGCAGAAATGTGATAACAGAAATTGTATTTTTGAAGACTGGATCGCGACACACTTGTATAGCCCAAGAACATTAGGTTTCACTAGGGAAAAAAATCGAAGAAAGCTGATTTTTTCAGGGAATGTCGAGTACATGTCACTGAACGATTAGACAAAAGTCCCCTAAAATCCCAGTTGAGCTTTTTTTTCTACAGCCTTTTTTTCGAAAACGCGTTTGAAAAAAATCAAAAAAAATCGCACGAACTTTGTAACCTCGAATTGATCCAACTGTATTTTTTGTTTACGCGTATTTCGAGCTACATAATGTCTAATATACATTTACCTAGAGGAAAATGTGCATTCTGTGACAATTTCTGCGAAAAATTATTGAAAATTCACAAAAAAGTATCGGATTTACGCAAAAAATGACGATTTTCCTAACGGATTTGCCCAAAGGGTCGTAGTACAGAACGGGATGTTAGTTGGACAGACGATAAAAAATCCACCACCATTTGAAGACTTTTATCATTGCTTACAAAATAGACATTATGGAAGACCCCCTCTGCTTTTGGCCGAGTTCCGCTTTTGGCATAAAATTCGTCAGCATGAGAACTCAACTATTTTCGGGCTTGCGACCGAACAGACACGTCTGTGTCTGGCAGCATTAGATCAATAAATAATATTTACAGAATGTACAAAAATCAATAAATAATATTTACAGAATGTACAAATCAATCAACATGGATTAAGTTACATTGACTATTATCAACGCTATATACAGAAATGACATGACCTATATACATATTATTCATCGAACTCAGAAATGTCCGACAGGACAGTGTTTCTGTGGTTGTTACAAGAATCCGAACTGCAATTACACAAACCTGAGCAAGAGAGTCCTGCCTTCTTACACCCACACCTTTTTGTACAAGCACTCTTGCAACCACAACTGATCAGATTCAGTAGGTTATCGGGGGCACATGGCTTTGTGGCTGCAGTCGGTACAAGAAGTCCATTGTCTAGCGACCACCCCCAATCCGTCGGAGGAAGCGAAGTGCCCAGCCATTGTTGGACCTGGAGATAACATCTGTAGACATGTTGTTGTGCAGCATCGCTGCTTGGTGGGAGTGAGGCTAGGTCGATGGGTTTATTCAGTTTAGATTTTGCTACATAACGCTTGTAAGTGACATATCTATATTGGTCGAGAGAGGAAACAGTTTTACTCCCGTATAAGATCAGGAGAAGTTGTTCCCCGGCAGCGGCTACTGCACTTGGTGTACTGTCATCCGCCAAAATTGTGTTGACATACTGTTGTGAGTCGCTAGTAACATCGGAGACAATTGTACTGAATACTTTCTTCTTACCAACTCGAAAGAGTGCAGAAGTAGTGTCACAACCACTTATAGAATGTGCTACAAGGAGGTTGCTTCTATGGTCACCCATTTTGGTTGCTATTTCACTAACTGAAACTAGTAAGTTTGGGGTAATGGAATACATCATGTGAATATTACATCCCGGTTGAACTCGAGAGGTAAGAATAACTAACAAGTCTGTGTCTGTTCCCACAACGACAACATTGTTGTCATCTTGAGCGATGTCAAGTGCAGTTTCGGCTATCAGTACATCAGCATCAGCCTCGGCCTGCTTGGACTGAATATTGATAGCAGATAGCTCCTGCATTAGAAGATCGATCAGTTGGGTTTTGTTCTTGGCATTTGCAAGGAAATCGGATTGGGGTGTGGTGGCTGGTAACTCGGGTGAGATATTGATATCAATGGAATACCTGTCTTTAGAACTACGGGCTTGTTCCATGCCCTTTGTCGACATTGTACAAGCATAACCATCAAAAACAACCACGACGTTCGCCCCAAAATGTCTCACTAGATAATTGGAATATGATGTACATATGTCCTTATATGACGACTGTTTAGGCCATACAACTGCCCTCAATAAAAATCCACCATCCACAACAAACAGAGAATGTTCTGGGATTTTAGTTTGCTCGGAACCGTATGTTTTGAGGATCTTACCGAGCGTGCTTTTCTGTGTCTTCCTCATTCCAGCAGAATCAAACAATGCTGGTGGTTTCGGGGCGAGTTCATATTTGAGATACTCTTCCATCTCTGCTTGTGACTGAATAACACATGTGATGCGGTTGAACAGAATTGTGGGGTCAATCACTACCTTACTTCCACGGACTTTGATGCTATTTGCCATCGATGCGAAAGACTTCACAGTGTCAACACGTCGTAGTTTGATGCTGTTGAACGTTTTGCTTACAACATTCGATACGCAACATTCACCAATTTTGCGAACTTGATCACAGTTCACAGTTTCGTCGGCCACAAGCCCGGTCGCTATAGAGACTAATTGTAGTGGATCTCTATTCTGAAAGGGGGAATGCACTCTGAGCCAGTTCAATAATTTGGTGATATCATTGACATAAGTCAATTGTGAACTTTGACGGAGATCCCGATGTTGTTCGCCATGACCAGTGTGAACATGAACAAAATTTTCGAGAGCATTACATATCGGAAGGCAAAGAGGTAGTCCATGTACCCATTTCGCAACAGTGCTATCGGTTATTCCCCTGCCATGTGTGAGACCACCAGGGAGCTTGAACATTCTCATTAAACACTGCTCTATGGTCTGATCAGAATATATCCCGTCCCAGAATTTATCTGAGCGCCTTATGGTAAAGTAACCTTTCTCAGTGAACAACTTCAAATCATCCTGTTGCATTATTTCTGTTAGCTCATTCACCTGCTGCAAATAGAGATGAGAACTTTTTGCGTATGCAAAATGACCACCTGCGTGAAATACTGGAATCATATTGCGAACACAATATGTGTAGAGTTCCCAGTCGCCTATGCGCTCTGCTCTCAAGAACAACTGGAGAAGACCTATTTGCTCGTAGTATTGTACCCAAAGCTTCTTGAGTGTAGGCGAACACCACATTATGTGATTTAATCGAACATGGAAATTGAAACAATGATGCTATAATACGGTATTTGAACGAGAAAAGTCGATGCCGTTTGAATTTGAGTTTAGGAGGTAAGGTTAATATTTCACACGTTTCACCAGTTCATTATGGAATAAATGACTATTGTTATATATCATTATAAAGCCACTGCTTTTCTGCAATTTTTGATATATAATTTAACTCCCAAAGTAGTCGTAGATTTGATTTAATGGACGTTGTGTACCGTTGTGTGTATGAAAACAATAATTTTTTTTTCGTAATTTTGTACATTTTCGTGAATATTTCACCATTGAGTGTGAGGATTGGTACAAAGTTGGCATTTTCTGTTGGGGATATGTATTCTCAATATAATTCAGCACGATATTTATGATTCTCACCCTACTAAGGCGAATAAGAATGAGAAATATGGAGCTGGGTCGAATTTTTTTAAAAAATTTTTTTTCATCAAAAAAACGCTATAACTAAAAAAGCTCAACTGGGATTCGCGGGGACTTTTCACACTTTATCCGCAATGTGTGTCCCGGAAACATATAAAAAAATCAGCTTTCTCCGATTTTTTTCCTTACTTTCTCATTTTTATGTCTAATGTGCCTGGACTATGTATACACGTCTGGAAATAAGCAGACTATGATCTGCAGAATTAGGTTCCCAGAGGGTGGTGAATTTGGTGATCGTACCCTCCACAGCAGGGTAGCATTACTAAATTTACCCTTTGTGAACTTTAATCTGAATCAAAGTTTCAAAAATAAACAGAAAGAGGTACTCAGATGATACATTGGGGAATTCTAGCCCACTGTATGGAATAGCATCAGCAAATTCCCTTCCCGAGGACCTCATTCTGCAAATGACAGAATCTGCCTGTTTCCTGGCGTGCCGGTGTACCTGTGGGAAAATAAGGTATGAAATAAAGACCTAATCACGATAAAAAATAGCATATCAGTATCAATGTCCTCGCATTCTGAGGAGTGATATTCTACAATGCTCTGGGGAGGAAAGCGGAATGAAAATTTCGATCGGGTCGAGACCCAAATCTTATAGAAACCTAGCATACCACAATATACAAGAACGCCTCCAATTTCCGTGGATCCCACTGGGAGTACGACTAGACCAAATAGCTTCAGCAACTTTGATCAATGGTTGTAGAAAAAATATTTGGACAAGACTTGTTTTCTTGAGTTTTTCAGGATATCAAGCTCCGACGTGCTAGTACTTTTCATGATACATACAATGAACCACTTTGAATAATTATAAAACACTGTGTACATTGTCCAACTGTACAATCTTTAAAAAATTCCAAATAGACTATATATGGAGGTAGTTAAGGCATTTTATGTATTTCGCACTACCTTCGCGTCGAATTCAATTACGGACGCTCCCATCGCTCTGAATTGACTTAGAGATTGTCTTTCATATTATAAGGTTTATATAGTTCGATCTACATATACTGTCATATTTGTTTATCATTTATAGTGCTTTGACGGGGTAATATGACGCATAATGTTTTAAAATAAAATAAAATTGAAGAGTAGTGTCTGCGTAGCTTAGTTGGCTGCCTCCCTACCCCCATCCCAAATCAAAGAAGAAAACAGTTCCCAAATTCTAATCAGATCCCTGTTGGTTATAGACGACGCATCACCGTCGACTCGAATTCAATTCCCCAACGAACGTTAATGAAAATTGTAAATTACGTCACGAGTTTTTGTGTTTCCTGATTAGCATATCAGTAGTTGGAGATGTATGGATCGTCACTCATTGGCTGGACCTACGCCCGAAGCTAGGAAGTGACGTAATAGTCACGTGACCTGGTGGCTCCATGTTTGGTTGTCATGGTAACCCGCATGAGCGGCCATCTTGTGACGTTATCTCCATAGTGATACGTGTTGTTAGTGCCCATGTGCAGCGGGTGTTGTTAGGGTGATACGTGTTTCCGTCTTCAATTGTGTATACTGGAGGCCACCATGTTGGTTTCTATGGTAGCACGTGGTTGCTATGTGACCCAAATGCAACTTGTAGGACAGGGTATGTTCGCATGGTATGTTCCTTTGTACAGGAGTAATTTCCCGATTCGCAGAATTACCCAAATAAACTCGACAAGCCCTCCAAATCACCGAAATTGACTTTATTCACGACGGATTCCCCATTTAATCGGCTTAGGACGTAGTGCTATAGCAGCGAGGGGATCAGAGGTGAGCTCATTTGAATAGGAGTATACTCCAATAGAATAGAATAGCCTATCAGCTGGAACAGCTTTGCTTATTATTAGTATATTTAACAATTTCTGGAATATTCTTGTTAGTTCTAATCTTATTCCGAGTACGCTTGTTGTTTCATTTATCTAGATTACCCAATCACTTCGCTTTCCAGGCGCTAACTAACCAATCAGATTGAATTCCGATAATCTGTTATCTCCCTTGTGTATATCAAAAGCCTATATCATTCCCAAAGCCAGTAAGCTATCGAGCAGTTACTGGTAAGTCATTGCTCGAACGACCCAACGCCCATTGAGCTTTAGAGTAATTGCTCGAAGGAGTGACTCGACAGATTGTTCGAACGACTCGAAGTCTACCGAGCAAATGATCTGTCGAGCAATTGCTCGATCGAGTGACTCGACATACTGTTCGTCGACTCATTTAAGTATTTGAGGATACCTTTGACCTGGTATTGTATTATTTGAGGATACCTATCGAGGATACCTTTTGGAGAATCCCTTTTTAGTCGTATGAGACCGTGGGGGCCATGTAAAAAGCCCTCAATGAGTCCTCATTTACTATCCCGCATAGCCTCATTTCTTTTGAGGCCACAAGAAAATCCCTCAATGAGGTAGAATTTACTATCCCTCTTAGCCTCATTTCAGTATTTGAGGATACCTCTGGCCTCGTATTGTATTATTTGAGGATACCTATCGAGGATACCTTTTTGAATAGGTTATTGTGGAGGTAGAAATCATTTCAATAATTGTCGCAGTGGGTGAAAAACCTGGAACCACTTCATAAAGAATATCTCTAACTAGAGTAAGACCTGCATTGACAAAATCGAAAAAATAAAGTTGATTACCATCGTCATCTAAATCTAAAGGATTATCAAAAATACACTGATCAAGTATATCAATATTGATAAAAACATTTCATTCCCTTCTATCGATTAATTGTCTCCAGACCTCTAGAACTTCATAATAAAAATTTTGTCCAGACTAGTCCAGACATCAACATTTTTTTTATCCATGCTGATAGCAAATATATTATTCGATAAATTCAACCCTTTATATTTCCATATATAATGTAAAAAGACTGGTCCAGGACATATCACTTGACAACAATTTTCTTATCCATTTACATCTTAAAGCAAACGTTTTAGATTCTTTGTCAACCAGATTGAGCCCATCAACATTCGATCTATCAATTATATACTGCTCACAGTTTGCTAAGGATCAAATATATCCAACTACCTGTTTTACGTTTTAGTTGAAATATTGTAATGAAAAGTGTATATATTTTCATTTAATTATATCTTAAAGATTTAAGTACAGAAATTAAGATTTTGTTTGTGTTTGACATTATTTTTTAGCTTTTGAATACGATAACCATGGAAAATGGATATTATTGGTAAAAGAGGAGATTTTCCAATTGGCCAAAAAGTTGACGGAGCGAACTGATATGGGATCAATATCGAGTATGAGACCCATTACTGTTAATTACAGCTTGACATCGCCTTCTCATGCTCACAATCAGGTTCCGGGTGGTCCTTCGTGGGATGTTGTTCCATTCTTGGGCCAGCATGGATCCAAGCTCCTGGACATTTCTTGGCTTGACTGGAGAGGCTGAAATTGCAAGCTGCAACTCATTCCAGACCTGTTCGATTGGAGTGAGGTCAGGGAAATTTGCTGGCCAATTCATACACTCAATCCCCTCCCTCTGTCGGTACTCCCCGACAGCATGGGCAACATGAGGACTGTCATTATCGTCCATCAGAATGAATCTATCACCCACTGCACCTGCATACAATCTGACGTGGACATCCAGGATCTCATCAATATACCGCTGTGTAAGAAACTACCACGTTCAAGAACAGAATACTCCGTACTTCCATCCCTGCTGATGCCGCCCCAGACTATGATTGACCATCCACCATAGCGGTACTTTTTGCTGCGTGGAATCGCTCTCCTGGTCTTCCACATACCCTAGAACGCCTATCTGTGTGATCTAGGCACGCTCTTGACTCATCTGTAAAAAGTACAGGTCGCCAATCTTCTCTGCTCCATCTAATGTGGTCCATTGCCCTTTCCTATCGTGCCTAGCGGTGGTTCTGGGACAGCGGAATGCGAATACATTGGCTTCTCGATCGGAGAACACCTTTGTGCAACATTGCCGGACAGTCTGCGTCGAAACATTTACCCCGGATGCATTCTGAAGGTCACTTCGAAGCTGGGTTGCGTTTCCTACGGGCCTGAATGATCAAAGATAGGTCTTCAGCTGCAGATGCTGCTCTGTCTCTGCCACCACCATGCCGTTTTACTGGTGTGCCATCATACTGCTGAAATCTTGCCCAGGCTCTGGTGATCACCGTATGGTGCACACCAAGGGCTTCACCAACCTGACGACGGGTAGTCCCTTTCTCCACCATCCCTATAACCCTCCACATTTCTGCGTCAGACAAATGTCTTCGTACACTTGCATTTGCCATATTCAATCATTAAATCACAAGGGTTTGTGTTGCAATGAATATTGAATACCCTACAATGCCATGTACATGAAGAGAGTACACGAAAACATCATGGAAATCAAAGGGTACATGCTTTCCATGAATGTCACGAAAAGTCTGCCTGTCAAGAGAGTTAATGTAAACACTGGGGACCATCTCAATACATTCCTCAATCATATCCACCAACAATATCGCAAATATGTCACAAGCAAATTCCACAATGATGTGTCAAATATTTGGTGCTTAGGAAACTTTGAGTTGTATAGTATTATATTTTATCAGATGTTTTTTACCAAAACATAGAAAGTCCAAACATATATTTTTTTATTTTAGTCACGATATTAGTTGGAATACTTACTACATTTAGGGTATACCAAATTGTCGACAATAAAGGAGTATTTATAACCACTGCTCTACCCTTAAGTGATAAATTTCTTTTTCTCCATAACTGAAGTGCTCTTTTAATTTTGTTTATTCTGCCTTTCCAATTCAATTCAGTACATTTTACACTACCTGGTCCTAGATAAACTAACAAAATCAAAATGGCACCCTCAGCTTTTTTCAAAGGAATATTTGGCAAAATGATATTTTTAGAAGTACCCAGAGTCATATATTCAGATTTTTCTAAGTTGATCTTAGCTCCTGATCCTTTGGAGTATATATCTAGAATTTTAAATGTATTAATACATGATTGTGGATCTTTAAGAGAGAGTTCTGCATCATCAGCATGATTGAAGGTTGTGCACATACTGTTATCAGGAAGGCTCACATCCAGAATATCAGATTTTTTATTCAACATACAAACCAAAGGTTCAGCTGTCAAAATGTAAAACATTGCTAATAAAGGACAGACCTGTCTCTTTCAATTTGGATATATGATGATAAATGTTGATTTACCTTCACACAGCTTTTAACATCCATATAAAGTAATTTAATACAGTTTATGAAATTATTTCCAAAGCCAAATTTCTCAAGAATGTGAAATAAGTACTGATGATTCACTCGATCAAAAGCTTTCATTTGATCTAATTTAATAATTATGCCAGCTTGATCCTCCTTTTCAATACATTTTATAATATCTCTAATACTAGCAATATTTTCTCTGATATTTCTCATTGGCACACATGTCTGTGTTGAAGAAACCAAAGAAGATATTACTGTTTTTAAACGATTTGCTAAAATTTTAGACAAAATTTTATAATCGGTGTTCAAGAGGCTAACTGGTCCCCAGTTTTTAAGGTCTCTTTTATCATCTTTTTCGAACATTATTACAATAATTCCAGTCTTCATTGATCTGCACTGCTTCTTCCTCTCAAAAATTGTATTATAGACTTCAAATAAAATGGGATTCAAGGTTGGCCAGAAATGTTTGTAAAATTCTGAAGTTAGATCATCTGACCCTGGGAATATTTTGGGGGGCATCGAAAAAAGAGCTGAACACATCTCCGACAAACTTATTTCTTCATCACAGAATTCATTGTCTTCAATTGTCAAGCTTTTCTCAAAACTATCCAAGAGAACAAATTCAGCTTCCTGAGCAATATTTTCTGATTTATATAAAACTTCATAGAAGTCCTTTGCAGTATTCACAATCATGAATGGATCTGTAATAGAAATATTATAACAGTTAAAAATTTCCTTAATAATATTATTCTGCTGTCGGTAAGATTCGAGACCCAAAAAGTAACCAGTACATTTATCTTCCTGAAGAGTGTGATTTGCATTAGACCTTAAAATTGCTCCTTTCAGTTCAATATTCTCAATCTTGTTTAGTTCCATTTGCAATTCTCTTATTTTTAAAAGACAGTTTGGAGGATTATTCAGCCGGGCTGCCCTTGAGATTTCAATTTTAAGTTTTTTTCCAATTCATTTTTCTCTTCATACCGTTCCTTACTTAATTTTTGACTAAAATAAATGCTATTTGTCTTAATTTGGTGTTTCAAATTATCCCACCATATCAAAATATCATCTTTATATAACGATTGTAGTTTATTCTTGGCAATTAATTTTCAATAGTATTACAGTACTCTTGATTCTTGAGTAGTGTATTGTTAAAAATCCAGAAACCAGACCCTCGTTTAATTTTCTCAAGAATACATTTAGCAGAGTCAACTGAATGATCACTAATTGATGAATGTGAGATGAAAATATATTCAAAATGGTATTCAGGTTTGATGAATTTAAAATAAAATCTAATCTACTCTGTTGAAATGTTTCACCATGAAATCTGTGCCAGCTCAATTCTATTTAATCCGCACACAGATTCCACTTCTTCTTTTATAATACGCATTGCTTTTACTTTTCTATTATCACCAAACAACAGTCTAACAGTACATTCTTTTCGGTATTCAACACTCCTTGGATTAAACATTTGGTTATTGGTTGCTAAGGGCATCGCCAGCTTGAATGACAATCATATCAACCACTTCAAAATCAAAAAACTCCAAAAAGGTGCAAATCGGCACCGATCTTCAATATTTGACTATCCTATTACTCTATAGATGGTACTTTACAATTCAGTTGAAAAATGTATTTTGAAAAAAGTCTTTTCTAAAGAAAAAGATGCAATGTCAAAGAGCCAATCTTCATTCCTCTGTTCTACATAACAACCGAAACGAGGCTCCCCTTTTAAGCAGTGAACCAAACGCTTTATCCTACTGCGCCACTACTCTAGACATTGAAATGCGTCATATTATAAGCAGAAAACCTAAACTTTAACACTTTGAGCTGTCTCAGATAGTCTGTTTGCAGACGAGACAATAATGCTAATCTAAAAGGTTTTGTGGGAGATATGCGGTAAAGATACCAGTTTAATTGATAAAAAGAACCTCAACTGACATGAAGAAAGATTGAATAAGCTACTCTCTAAGCCAATGCAATGATTTTGCAGACGATGTTTTTAGATCTGTTCACTTAGTCTGTCCGTCGTAACTCACAACACTTCTTAATATAGAAAGTTACTATAAATAGTAACAATTGACTGGTGATTGGTGTTTATTCAGTTATGAAATGTGATCGCACAGTGCCAAACTTTAAACACAAATATCTCAAGAACGAACGTACTAAATAATTCAATTTTTTTAAACCAAAACCTAGTAGATGCCGCCTGTGAAAATGCGCTTTTTTTTCATCGAAAAGCATGTTTATAAAAAATCAGAATATTGAAAAATTATGAGTTTTTATCTACCGCTCCCTCATTTTTATAGCCCTGTCCGTATCCTTGTCCAATCTCTAAAACCATTCTGGAACGGGTTCGCTATTTTCTGGAGTGAACAATCACCCATACATCAAACACACTGGCCTTTCTGGCACAGCAAGAGCACCCGGATTTGTGGCACACAACGTTTGGTAATAAAGCCAAGTCGAAGTTCTATAAACACAACATTCACCCCAACACGGTTGTGTCGTTGACCCTCAGTAAAAATAAAATAACATTGACCCACTAACCATTTACTGTGATTTATGATCACTGCCACAATATATGCCTCGATCATGACCACAGCAAGTGAAGAAAGACTAAATTACGATAGGCTATTGTGTTGCCAATTTCAGTGGGGTAACACGTTTGATAGGGTGTGTCCTATTATAGCAGGAAAGCAGAATTTGCCCATCGAGTTAAACAAAAATCGCTATTGCAATCATGCGAATTCTGATATACATACACGCATGTGCAGAACTGGACATGCTTTCATCGGTCGCTAGCGTGTATATGTGTTGAAGTGTTAAAGGAGTGGATGAAACATACTTCAACTACTTCCACGATGAGAAACAACTCCATTACAGACCGCAATTTGTGATATGCACACCCCAAAATCTGCACTCTCTGAACTTAAACTCTTTTCAGAAAAATGGCTTTTTGCAAAACAAACTTATCTCCACTCCATGGTCACTGGTAACAATCTTTTGGGTGGATGGTCCATATCCTGTAAGCGAAAACGCATCCCTTAGAACTCAAACTGTTGTATAACATACATGACGAGTGGCGTACGCATATCCACAACTCATCATCAATCCTACATAGACAGCTGTCAGCATGCACGTTATAACTCGTATGTTAGAAATGTGTCTATTATCCCTCCCCTACCTTGGACCTATCTTCACATTTGGAGGGAATGTGTTTCGCTTCAACTGCCTGTAGGTCATCAATGGCCGTCAACATAATTGTAACGAAGAAATAATATTCGTCTCCGTCTCTTGAAGAGGAGTGTTAGAAATGAGGGGGCACATTTGGCCAGCTAAAATTAAAATTGCCAAAGCGTTTTTTTTTTCAAATCAATACTAGAAAAAGACAACAACTCGGTTGCAATGTGTTTTTTTCCATACGCATTCTGCTGACATTCACCAAACAGACACTTCCTGTGCATTCAGCTTCTCTTCAAACTGACTAAAGGATACGACATCTCGCCCATCTTTTGAGAAGAGGGGGGGGGGGGGGGGGCATGGGACAAAGTATTGTTATGAATGAAAGGGATACCTGTAACGGCACGCAACTGTAAATGAAAGCATACATTCACTTTTTATTTAACTGGAAACAGGTGAACAAATTTATTCCCCAGCTTGTTTGTTTTTGTAGGTGAGGTTATGCTCTGTGTGACTGTATGTGTGCAGAGGACGGAATTTACAACTATAGAGTCCATATATTCGACAGTAGTAAGCACTTTCACCCGAATGATATATGAAAACAAGCTACTTTTGTCTGCAGAACTTATTTCGGTCGTAAACTGGCCAAAAAAGTTCAAGTTTTTGACGAATTTTGAAGGGGTATGCTCGACAAAAAATGAAGAAAATTTTGTTTCCCAGTTCACTAAACCAAAATATTGTACATGTAAACTTTTCCGTCGATCGGGATTTCATTTAACTGAAATACCTTATTCTGAAATGATAAAGGTACTTGAACGTTACTCCGTGTATAAAGTGAGCACCTCATGTTGGTTGTCGTAAATGCTGCATATATAATGAGTACACGGGGCATTCAAAAGAAGAATTTGGAAAGGAAAAGGCGTCTCCTTCAAATAATGCTACAAAGCTTGATGTTGAGGTGTGAGTTTGAACAGAAAATGTATCTTAATCAACTCACACTCGAAAACGAATAAACCCATTAAAATGCTTCACGAAAAGCCTTCGGAGTCAACAAACAGCCCCCCTCCCATTTAAACCAAACAAGGCTTTCTTACATCCAGTGTTACAATATGAGGCCATAGTCACAAAGGATTGTACAATACAAACACTCTCAAACTACAGAAATCTGAAACCATGTTGTGCAGGATGCACTATTTGATACAACTGGCAAACGAATACAAAAATCAGCAAACATTACCGCGACGCCACCCTGCACCCCCCCCCCCCCCCCCCCCAATTGCTGTGATGAGTCATTTGCAGTGTAAATTCTATCGCATCGTCTCAGTTGCCTAAAAATCCGATCATAATATCTTTTACAAAACTTAAATGCCTGACGTGAGCAAGGGGTTAGGTGTGTCATTTGGATACGGAAAGGGACACAAGACAAAGAAATCTAGTGATGTACTTAATTACGCCCTTCGTATTGATATAGGGTGGTATGACTCCGTAACAAACCTTGCACTGTTTATTGCGATTGATATTTAGTGTTTAATTATATTAATTATTTATCTATTTGTGTTTAAGGTCACATATTTCTGCACTATGGCTTATCATGACCATGACAGTTTTACGGGTAACAGTTGAAACGTTCAATTTCATAAAAGTGACCGATTTTCTTTTCAGTTTTGTTAACCCTCGATGGTCTGGGCAACTCTCATGAACTCCCACTAGACTACAAACTGTAAAATGTATACTTGATTAGCAGTGATTACCAGTCAAGTCTTGGCTGCTTGTTCAAGGAAAAAAGATCTGACTAGGAATCACTGCCCAGGTGTTTTGTCTTGTCAGCAGGACCTCCTAAAGATGGCATGGTCAGGGTACATGCTCTGAGATCACAAAAGCCTGAAATAAGTCTTTAAACATTAAGGTGCGTTTAGATTTATTTAGTTATTGGAGTTTAACGACACTTTCGAAGCCAGGGTCACCCCGAGTCGTAAAGTTTTACGGGTGGAGAAAGCCGGTGTATCAGTAAATAACCACCTAGCAACGGCGAGGAATTGTCAGACTCGCCAACGTACTAAGTCCACACAAGCAGGCTTAGCATTGGTTGACAGGTGCACCATCGACGTGCATTACGCCTTAGTACACAGCGACATCGTGCTCCCATGTGGACAGTCGGGATTAAGTGCTTTGCCAAGGTCAACGCAGTTGCTTCTGGTGGGTATTGAACCGTGGGCCTCTCGGTTTGAAGCTCATTGCCGTAACCACTGAGCCAGCGCACTCCCCGTGGTGCGTTTAGAAGAAGTCACAAAATTACTGTAAATACTATGCTTGGTCGTAAAAGAATGCCACTGTTGCTCTCATTGGCAGTTTCATTTATAGAGTTGTGGTAGAATGATACAACTTATTCTGTTTTTCCTGATGTGAATCCCCCATAGGCACTACCAGCAAATCCCAATCAGGTCAGATACCGAATGCTGAACGATACCGGGGTCTACCCCTCCCCTAAAAAGACTGAAAGATGTCGAACTCATTTCAATACCGCTTATCTCTACAATGAACTGGACAATTCAGGATGCAGAGGATAAACTTTTGACAAAGGCTTTGGGGTGAGACTAACAAGAGTAGTGATCTACAGCCTAGTACCCTGTATCCATCCAGCATATTCTTCCTTAATACACATTGTCACGGATTGGACCTTTTTAGCTCTTTGGGATGTTCCCGGATCGGGGAAAACCGGAGTTTATCTGTTCATAACAGTCTCTTAATACAGTCGTTTTATCTTACGTCATGCTTGATTGGCATTCCCAAGAGATATTTCCTTTTACACTTTACCCAACATGAAATGCAGGTAACACTTCCAAACAAAATTCTGAAGTATTTTTTTGATTTTCTGCATCAAAAGCATATCTTATGGCCCATCATTGGAATGTGCTTAACAAGCTCATTCCAATGAGGGGTCATAAGCTCTTTATTAAGATAAAAAATGACAAAAATAACTGAATGGTGATTTTTTGTGAATTGCGATGGCCGGTTTTTTTCGTTACGTTGGGTAAAGGGTAAACTCAGTTGCAGCAATACGACGACTCTCCACCCGAGGAGTTTTCAGAAACAAGAAAGACATCCTTTTTACCAAACATTATCCTTTTGATGTCATGCTGTTCCGAGTGAGGAGAAAATGATGATAATATTGTCCAAACCAGACATTCTAATTACTAAATTAGAAATATTCGGGTTGAGGACTGATAGAAATTTGTACACTTCTGTGTATGCAGATTTCCAAAGGGCAAGAGAAGGTTTTTATCATAATTGGAAACATCACCTTATCGTTGCCACTCTTGAAATGAATTGAACTGTTCTCCTTAAAATGTCATTGGAAAGGATCGCGCATTCTAGACAAAACAAAATTAAAGACGTTTTCAAGGAGTCTCCCGAAATAATAATAGGAGATTCGTCTGAAAATGCCTTAACCCTTTACCGAACATGAACAGTAGACGCCACTGGCAAACAAAATCCTTGAATAACTATTTTTTTTTTATTTGGTCACAAAAACATAGGTTATGACCCCTCGTTGGAACGAGCTAGACGAAAATAATGAAAATCAATTAACGATTTTTGTGAATAGCGATGGGCGGTTTTGGTTCGTATGTTGGGTAAAGGGTTAAAAATGTATTACAAACCCCACCAATGATTACTATATATTTATTGGTGTTTAAGGTCGCATACTTATGCACGATAGCAATTCGTGAACGTGAGTTTTACGGGTGTAGGAAGCAGGAGTACCGGAGAGAACCACAGAGCTTCAAAAGGCAACTGTCAGCTCATCAGCATTTTAACTCTCTGCAAGCTCCGCTCAAGCAGAGTTACAGCGGTTGAAGACATGTGCACCATCGATGTGCAGTACTCAGTACACAGCGTCATCGTGCTCCCATTTAGGCAACCGGAATGAAGTGCTTTGCCAAAGGACACAACGTGGGTCGTCGCGGACGGGGATCGAACTTGGGACCTCTAGAATAGAAGTCCAGCAGTCTACCACTGACCCACCGCGCTCCCACCATTTTTTTCTAAAGCATGTGTGATGAAAATGCATAATGCAAAAAGTAACTTAATCCTTTGAAGCGGACAGGCCCTTTTCTGGTCCATGATCGCGATACGACCTGGACTTATATAGTAGTTGCTCAGTTGATTTTGTGTGGTAGACTAATCAAGATTTTCAACGTCAAGCCCCCAAGGCTGCACGCAGGGCCGTATTATTCATAAGGCTGACTAGGCCGAGGCCTAGGGACCCGCAGCGACAGGAGGTCCGCCTTTTTTTTATCTGAGGAACAGTTACCGGCGCCTTATGGCTCCAATGGTTAAAGGCACTTGGCACTCTGTGCCGTAACGATACATGTATGTACGCATGTATTTATCCATATATATACTCTCATATGTATACTATATATATTTATATATAGTATATTATTTTAATGCTTTTAAATATGCCAAGTTGTGAGTAGAATTCTTCAGGAGACACGCAAATTGGACATAGATCTATGTCCTGCGGCATAGTGCCTACTGTACCAGGGTCTACCCCACCCGTAATGCATGTAATAAATCCCAATCCTTCAAAATGCATTTTGAGAATATATTCCTAAAATGGAATTATCGGTCGGAAACCAATTGACGGACGGATGGACGGATGGACGGACGGACGGACGGACGGACGGACGGACAGATAGACGGACAGATGGACAGACAGATGGACAGAGACCATTTACATAATATGACCGTTTTTACAAATGGGCGTATAAAAAATAATCAAATTTGAAGAGAATCTTATAATTAGAACAGGATTATCTTCTGGATAACATGGGGGTGAGAGAGAGATGGATTGATTCCACCCATCTCCCGGAAGTTTTGGACACGGCATCAAAGTCCCTCACTCCCATTTCCTTCCAATCTGTATTACTTTTGTAAAACAACAAAAGTATGCTGCAGAAGGCATTTCTTTATATTTCAAACTGTGAAGCGCAGGTATTGAGAAAAAAAGCTGTATACAAGTAAAAGAAATCAGGTCTGTAAATGCAATTATTAAAAAGGTATATTAATCATGTAAGAACAAAATTAATTAATTCAAGAAATTTTCTAGAATTCTAAGAGGCGTGGGAATCACATTTGGAACACTCAATACCACACTGAAGAAGAAATACAAATATCAAAGCAATACATCCACCAATTAACCGTTTCCCCATCGCAGACGATATCAAAATTTATGATTTTAAATATTTTTTTCAAAATTTTCAAAATTTTCAAAATAGTTCAATAAAACCATATCATGTGACCCCTCATTGAAACGAGCTCAACGAGCTCGTTCCAATGAGGGGGCCACATGGTATAGTTGTGTTTTGATTTTCTGAAAATTGATATTTTTTCAATTGCTGAATTTGCAAATTACTTGGGCGGATGAGGCGGATTCGTTAGGTGAAGTGTTAATAAAGGGATGTGAAATTTAGGCAACAAGCCCAGTCGGACTCCACAGAATACAGATCGGAAAATATTCGCACGTTAAATTCCAACCGATGGGGCACGGTGGTGTTGCGGTAACCGTTGGGATGGTTGCCCGGATGTTCAAGCCGTACATTTGCTCGAAACTGTGCTCCTATATTTTGCCTAATTTCGACTTTCATCTCATATTTTTAATCTTTTGTAAATTGGATTGTGTTATATAGTGGACAGACAACAGATTGGGTGGATTTAATCCACCGATCCCCCGTTTATTCGGGGTATTTTTGAAATTGAAGATTGTAGTTTTCCAGTAAATACACAAACTGTCATGGCGGATTCAGTGCAGATACAGTTGGGTAGAACTAAAGTGCCGACGGAACGCAAAACGTTGAAGGATATTAGACCGTTGAAGGAGAACAGTGTTAGAATCAATGTGTTGGACAATTCAAAGGTGAAAGCTACTAACGTAATTAAACCAATTATTAGTACTTAAGGGAAAGATTCAATTTTGGCATGTGTGCCTTTTAGCGGGGACTTGTGTGAAGTTACATTGACAGACACTGAAACAGCTGATCTTCTTTGTGATGGTTTGTTTCTTGACGGAGTGAAATATGACTGCCGACGGGTGTTCTCAAAGACAGTCGTTGTTTCGATTTTACATCTCCCTGCATATATTACGGACGATGAAATTATTGATAAACTATTGTTTCAATTTAGTGTGAAGGTCGTCTCGCCTGTGTTTTAGAGAAATTATCCGGGTACTACAGTTGCCGACGTAACTCGTTATATGAGAGTTAAATTTCCAGAAATTGTTAAATCTTTGCCTTATTCAATGAAATTCCAAACAGCATCTGGTGCAGCTTATTTCAGAGTATTGCATGGCAATCAGATAAAACTATGTTCAAAGTGTTTAGCCGATGATCATTTATTCAAAGACTGCCCAAAATTTATATGTTTTTTTGTGTAAGAAGCAGGGTCATTTTGCCAGAAAATGTGAATTTACAAAACAGTGTAGTAAATGTAACAGTGACCCCTGTAAGTGTTTCACTGGGATTGTATCCACGCCAAATGATGAGCCACGTGACCTAACAAATAATGCCATGGAATGTGGAACTTCTGTGAGGGATGTGCCTAAGGAGGGGGTAGAGACTCAGCAGACTCAGGTTATTGACAATACTGATTCTAGAGATCTTAATTTGGATCATATTAATTTGACTGTTGTTGAGGAAAAAACTGAATCTATTGACAATAATTTGAAAAACGTTGACTCAAATTCAATTAGAAATTCAGATTTAACCCTTTCTGTTTCAGGTGCTTCTGTTGAAAATATTGATGTTGAGGAAAATATTGACCTTGATGATATTAATGAGGTAAAGTCAGTTTCTCTTTCAGATCCATCCAGTTAAAGTGATGTGGTTAACCCTGAGTCGGAGAATGACTCATCCGAACAAGAAAGTGGGACTTTTTTCTCATAAAAAGAAGTCTCAGTCATTTGTTAGAAAGAGGAAACTTCAGTTTTTCCCTAATTTAAATGGTGCAAAATGCTCTAGAGGTGTTGATGAGGTTAAAACTACCCACTAGTTGTTTTTTGTATATATATCCATGGATACGCACTGGACCTTTGGTTTCTTTATTATTATTGAGATGGTAATGATTGCTACTTTAAATGTTAATGGGTTAAAAGATGTAACCAAGTGTCAAAATGTTATTATCCAATGTAGTACTGATCACATTGATCTATTGTGTATACAGGAAACATTCTGGGATGAGAAATTTATATCTGGTTTCAAACATATGTGGGAGGGGGAAATAATTTCTAATAATTTTGATGGAAGTTCAAGGGGGGTGGCTATGTTTATTTCAAAAACATTTTCAGATCATATATATGCAAGTAGTATTTTGAGGGATAGCAATGGTAGATTTGTATCGGTGGATCTTTCCATCAATGATCAAATCTATACACTTTGCTCAGCTTATGCACCGAATGTTGATAAATACAAATCTGAGTTTTTAAATTTTATTGACAATAGTCTGGCAGGTAAAAATAACATTATTCTAAATGGAGATTTTAATACTTCTTTTCACTCACTAGATAGACCCTCTGGTAAGACTGATGCTTAAATGGTAGCAGAATTCATCGGCTAAACCCAAGGCACCAGGCACCAACACTGACGAGTTAAAACATTATTGTAGACTACCTGTCCGACAGCAACCTACCATTTTAGGCCCCGCAACCCACCTTTCACACCAACCCTGAGAACTTTGTTTCCATCGCCCTGCAATTTACAATTTTCTGTCGTGACAGCCCTTCCATACCAACAATAAAGTGTAACCAATCGTGCCTTCTCATTAAATCCATCTCCCCTTTTCTACTTGCATCTTTTCTGCAAAAAGGCCGCTCTTCCCTTCTCAACATCCCAACCCTATTCCGCTGTCCGTTAAATGGGCATTAAAAAAATAAACTCTCAATTGCAGACAATCCCAAACAACCGATCGAACAGCAGAAAGTTATTGTCAGTTCTCCGCTTTGAATTCGCTTATTCCATTTTTCACCTCCTACCCCCAACCACACCCCCCCCCCCCCAAAAAAAAAAAAACGCACCCTGTAACAATCCGTTGTGTAATAATCAACCAAAAGTGTAATATTAACGAGTAGTGTAATAGAAATTTACCAGTAGTGTAATAATCAACCAGTAGTGTAATACAAATCAACCTGGAGTGTAATAACCAATAGTGTAATAAATTTAACCAGTAGTGTAATAAACATCCATGAAAACCAACAATTTTGAGACCAAATTTGAAAAATCATAGTTGGGGTACATTATATCGATTTTCAATCATTTTCTCGTACATTTAAAGGCATTTTGCAGGTAAAACATCATTTCGTTGGTTCAATACGGCGAGGAAAGGTATTTTTATGATTTGTATGTGATGTGCGTATTTTCTGTTGTTTAATGCCACTTTTTGTGGCTTTATGGAAATTCAAAGTTGGGAGAGCACAGTGGTTCAGTGGCAGACTGTTGGACTTCTATGCTAGAGGTTCCGAGTTTGATCCCCATCCAGGATGACCCACGTTGTGTCCTTGGGCAGGGCACTTTATCCCGGTTGCCTACATGGGGGAACGATGACGCCGTGTACTAAGGCGTACTGTACGTCGACGGTGCACTTGACTTCAACTGCTGTAATCCTACACGAGCGGAGTTTGAACAAAGTTAGAATGTTGAGGAGCTGACAGTTGCTCGTCGATGCGCGGTGGTTCTCTTCGGGTACTTCGGCTTCCTCCACCTGTAAACTGTCACGATTAGCCATTGCGCATAAATATGTGACATAAAACACAAATAAATAAAAAAATAAATAAATTCAAAGATGGCCAATTATTTATAGTATTGCTGTGCTTTTGAGAGACTGCTTACCCCGGGCATAAGTTGTCAGGTTCTATCATACCAGAAAACTTATGGGTGATAACGTGTGGTATTCAAGGGCTAGAAGTGTGTGATCTCCTGCGTTGTCTACAATTATAATATTTAATACGGCCCCGGCGAATCTCTGAAGGTCTCTCTCACATCCATCCAGTTCAGTCGCTGTATCATTATGCGTGGCTTTTTCAGTCTAGTAGACCGTTTTGAATTCTAAAATTCGTTTTTCTTCTGTGAGTGGTGCTCATCATATCCCTTGAGCAAAGACACTCTACCATTTTTACGCAGGTGTTGTGGGGTGTGTGTGTGTGTGGGGGGGGGGGGGTGCTGGGGACGTGAGGTTTGGTTTAACTAAAATCTGCGGTCAGTTATTTTTTTTCCATCTTCAAGGAGGAGGTCGGTAAGAGAGTAGAGGGTATCTAAGGCGAGGTGAATAGGGTGGGTACTTCTGAGCTCCACTGCCATTTCCGTCTGTCATGTCAAGTGATTGTTCTCGATTACCAATAGTAGACAGCTGTTTAGAACCTTTGATGATTTACATTTAATATAAAAAGCTTGAACTCATTCATCATGTAGAAAATATTGTTTCAGCAGAATTCCTTGATGGGTTAACACTACTCTTAAACAATTTGAGAAATGTGTCATGTGGATAAATGACCATCATTTGGGGAGAGAATGGGGAGGCGCAAGGGGCGTCCTAGTCAGGGGACCCAG
Source organism: Pictodentalium vernedei (assembly GCA_031216915.1). Classification (NCBI taxonomy): domain Eukaryota; kingdom Metazoa; phylum Mollusca; class Scaphopoda; order Dentaliida; family Dentaliidae; genus Pictodentalium; species Pictodentalium vernedei. The sequence continues at coordinate 244,570,785 of CM062290.1, read as the reverse complement.
GCACACCATGTTGTGTTGTTATGGTAGCCCGCGTGAGCGGCCATGTTGTGGCGTAATTCCCATAGGGATGTATGATGTGAGTGCGCAGCGCGTGTAATTAGGTGACACGTGTTTCCGCCGTCTATTCTGTATACTGGAGACCGCCATCTTCGTTTTTATGGTAGCACGTGGTTGCTAGATGGACCCAATGGCTTCTAATAGAACGAGGATATGTTTTGAGGGTAAGTTCGATTAGGAGGGAGTGTAATGAATACCCAAATGAGAACGACAACTATTTATCTGGCTCGGATTTGCGAAGAGGGCTCGTTTTCTATGTTCTTGGCCTTTCCCTGGCCCGGGTTCTCCCAGAATCCTCGTTTCTAACGGACACGGACCTGCCCAGAGTACCACGTAGTGATATGTGACCTCAAAATGCGGAGTTCGATTGTACTAGAGTATTTTTACTAAGAGTCGGCCTTGCAGACAAATCCTCGTTTCCACTCTGTTATAGGATTTTATTTGGTATGAATTCTTCCAGAATCCTCGTCTTTATGTGGCTTGAATTCTAGAAACCTCCGTTTTGACTGTTTAGACCATCTCTGCCCATTCTTAATCTATTTAGGTACCTGGCTATGTCCTTATCATTAGTTCTAGTCCTAGCTAGGTATGACACTCTCCCGACTGGCATTTGGTACCTCTTTTCATCGCCATAAGGACCATGAGGAAATTCCTTATTAAGGCACAATCTACCATTCATCATATCCTCATCTAGGGTATTTGGGGATCACCAGATCCATTCTATGGGGCCTGATAAGGACCACTGGATACAAGTGTTTGGGAACTAGTGGACGCCAGTCTTCGGTGACTAATACCTACTACTAATATCTACTACTAACTATTACCACTAATATGACTACTACTACTATTACCTACTACTACTACTGCAACTACTACTATTACTACTACTACTACTACTACTAACCACTACGTCTACATCTATTGCTACTACTACTACTATATCTCTTGCTACAACTTCTACTACATCTCTTGCTACTACTACTACTACTACTACTACTACTACTACTACTACTACTACTACTACTATACTACTACTACTACTCAATATCTACTATGTATTATCCAATATCTACTATCTACTACTATCTACTAAAATATACTACTACTACAATCTACTACTGCTATTACAATCTACTACTATCCACCAGTAACATCCACCACCCACCAGCACTATCACTAGTACTATTGACAAGTACTATTCACTAGTATTATACATTAGTACTATTCATGAGTACTATCCACCCAGTACTATCCCCTAGTACTACACTCTAGTGCTATCTACTAGTACAATGTACAACAACCACTTCCAGTATTACAACTACGTGCAACTACTATTACTACTACTACTACTACTACTACTACTACTACTACTACTACTACTGGAACTAGTACTAGTAGAACTACCACTACTAGTAGTAATTACATTACAACTACTACCAATAACAGTAGTAGTAGTAGTTACACTACCGGTGCTAGTAGCAGTATTACTACCACTACCAGTACCACTAACATTAGTACTAGTACACCTATCACTACTCGTACTAGTACTCCTAACAGTACTAGTACCACTAACAGTAGTATTAGTACTAGTACACCTATCACTACTAGTACTAGTACCACTACGACTACCAGTGATAGCACTAGTACCACTGTCGGTACTAGTACTAGTACAACTACCAGTACTAGTACACTTGCACTACTCATACAAGTATCATTAACAGTACTGGTACAACTACTACCAGTGAGTTGTAGTACTACTACTGTTACAACTACCACTATTACTACTAGTCTTCGTACACGCACCACTACTAGTATTAGTTCAACTACCACTACCAGTAGTAGTGCTAGTAACACTACCAGTACTATTACTAGTAACAGTACTAGTGCCACAACTAGTACTAGTATCACTAACAACGTGCGGGTCCTTCACTGCACGTCAAAGGTTGAAGTGCGGTGAATGGCCCGCGCGTAAGTGAATCCTGCAATCGCGATGTATTGCCAGCGTACGAAGTTACGAACTTTCACTTTCAGTTTTAGAAGCTTTGCGAAACTATCACTGGATTGAGATTTGCCACATAGAAAGTTAAGAACAATGTCTCACCCAGAACTTATAGAATTTACACTTCTTTAGCAGTCAATGAGATGTTCCTTTACACCGGGTACAGCAACAGGATAACCCCCCCCCCCCCCCGCCCCCGTAAAGGTAGACGCGTATGGCGGGAGATGGGGGTGCGGAAGACCTTTAGGGATCCGTCAGGGCCGTATTAAATATTATAATTGAAGACAACACGCAGGGTACACGTCCTTGTGTATGATACTTCAGCACCTGAAAGTTACCTTGACAATTTATTCTGTTGTCATGGAACCTGACAACTTATGCCTGGAGTAAGAAGTCTCTCAAAAACACAACATTATCATACATAATTGGCCAACTTTGAATTTTCATAAAGCCACAAATGCAGAAAGTGACATTAAACACCAGAAAATACGCACGTCACATAAAATTCATAAAATACCTTTCCTCGCCGTATTGAATCCACGAAATGATGTTTGACCTGCAAAACGTCCTTACACGTACGATAAAATGATTAAAAATCGATACGATGTACTCAAACTATGATTTGAGCCACTCCAAAAAATTGATGTTTATGACACTACTGGTTAAGTTTATTACACTACTGGTTAGTACACTACTGGCTGATTTGTATTACACTACTGGTTGATTATTACACTACTGGTTAATTTTTATTACACTATTGGTTAATATTACACTGCTGGTTGATTATTACACTACTGGTTGTTACACACTCCCTCTTAACCATTTAAAACTCATAAAGCGGAAGTTAACCACACAACAAAATAAAAAAATAAAAAATATTTCACTCTTCTCTACTCCCATTACCTTTATAAACCAGTATGAAAAGATCTGTGAGAATTTGCTCGAAAGAATATAGGTATAATTTTTATTGTAGAAGTATACACGTATCCCTTGAGATATATATGCTCCTAAGTGCTAAAACACTAAAATGTACACTGCCAAACCGTCATATCTACCCTTCGAAACCACTTCAAACAACGTGCAATGACAACTGATCTACTATTCCGTGTCCTCTCCCAACCAAAACTCTAGAAAAGCTGGGTTTGCCTTACAATTCTACTCCAAACGCTAATTAAGAAGCACCGGGATGAATGCGTTTCCGGTCATAGCGTAAACGAGTACAAAAGTAACAAAATCCTATTGACATATCAGTACTGATAATGCAACAAACATACCAATTCCACTGTGTACCCCCCCCCCCCCCCACCCCCGTTTGCTTGGTAATAATAACTATAGTCCATTCCCCGTCCGAAATGATAGCTGACACCCATCCCCCATATTACATATCCACAACTCAGTAGTCACAATAATCACAATAGTCATACAAGATTACGTGGAAATAGAAAGGATGTCTCCTCATCATTGTGCCAATAAATATACTTCACTCCAGCACATCCCTCGAGTATGGTGAAGATACTATGCATGATCTGTATCCTTTCATCACACAGCATTCAGTGAAACCCAATTTTAATCATGTTTCCTATAGGCCTATATTAAGACATGGGTTTGAGCAGATATCCAGATCTGGTTAACTTCACTCGCACCATACCAACGAGTACGATGGACTTTAAAGATACGTTCGAGGGGGGGGGGGGGGGGGGTATCCAGGATTGGGGAGGTACCCTTTGCTAAATTCTCCTCGTGGAAATTGACATGGAATATCTCCCTCCCACATATGGAAGATATCCAGGGTGAAGATACTGTGGCACACTGGGAAGTGGATGATATGTTATGTTACTCTTTTACCAGTTTGAAGACACATTGTTTCCCGTCTAACGAGGAGTCCCAAGCCACAACATTCTTTCATCATTCAAACAAATTGTTGCCGTCAATTTCCCTGTGCTGCAAGAATGAGACCAAACAAAATCATTTCAATAGAAAGTAAACTGCGAGTGCACAACAATTTTTGCGAGACGTCGACGCAGCAATGTTTTGTCAACGAAATTTCGTAATTTGCTTGTATTTTCCGCTTTATGTAGGCACTTAAAAAGTAATTAGCTGCGAACATGTTCATCGCTGTGAATTTGGCGGAAATATGTTATTCTTGGGGAAACTTTGTGTTGGCAATTACCTTCACGATGTCCAACCGGTTTATGTATGTACAGCTACCTTCGTACAATTGCATACATCACTATGAAGGGATATGACAAGGCTTCATGGCGGGAAAGGCGGACATTTGTCCACTTGTATGGTAGTGGCGAGGACAGCTAACTGAATGACAAGACTACACACAATCGCAGATAGCCTAGGGGATGACAGCAACGAAAGTGAAATTAATTTATCAGTATTAAGGAATGTAACCTCGCTCAACTTCAACAATGATGATCCACTTTTCAGTTGAAATTTACGAACTATGTTTTGGGGTTATCGCTGCGTGAAATCAAAGACATTTCAATACACCTTGTGCAATTACATTACATACATGTACCGACAAAGTTTTCGATTTATTTATTTATTGATGTTTAAGGTCACATATTTATGCACAATGGCTAATCATGACCGTGACAGTTTTACGGGTGGAGGAAGCCGGAGTACCCGGAGAGAACCACCGAGCAACGACGAGCAGCTGCCAGCTCCCCAACATCGTAACTCCGCACTGCAGCACAGGCAGGGTTAGATTGGTTGAAGACATGCGTACCATCGACGTGCAGTACGCCTTAGTACACGGCGTCATCGTGCCCCCCACATGGACAATGAGGGTGAAGTGTCTTGCCCAAGGACACAACGCGGTTGCCGCAGGTGGGATTCGAACCGAGGACCTCTCGGCTTGCAGCCTGCACCTCTACCTACTGAGTCACCACGCCCCCAAGTTTTCGATAGATAGCAGAAAACAGCACAAACATCCATAATTATGCTTGAAAGAACATTAATCCAATTATAAAGAAAAACTGATCTTTACCAATTATGTATCAGGAAATAGTTTATCCTTGAAAAAAAAAAATATTTTGTTATATGCTAGCCTCTGAATTATCGCAAATTATCTAAAAGATATTTCTTGATATCTATCGACTAGATGGATAACGAGAAATATTGCTCAGTAGCTTCCTAAATGACGTCACGCTTCGGCGTATGACGTTGCCTTGAAGAAACGATCAGCTGATCTTTGTTATTCTTTTGAAACGTACGTGTTTGCAATTGAATTGGGCTGAATATTGCGCAGTAAAATATCACGTAGCATATAATAAAAAGAAAATCCTTCGTGTGGACCTGAAAATATTATTTTTTCCGAGCGCTTTCAGGTCCACACTCGTGAGATAATTCCCGATATTCACTAAAATAGTGTCGATATCCTCTATATATCCCTTCGCATAAACCCCTTCAAACTCTCAAACTTTTTAACCCTTTACTTAACGAATCGCCCGCATCCGCCCATGTAATATGCAAATTGAACAGTTGAAAAAATTAAATTTTTCAAAATATTTCGACAAAACCATATCATGTGACCCCCTCATTGGAACGAGCTCATTGAGCTCGTTCCATTGAGGGGTCACATGATATGGTTTTGTCAAAATATTTTGAAAAATTTAAAAAAAAATGATATTTAAAATAATAAATTTTGATATCGCCTGCGTTGGGTAAAGGGTTAAAAGAATATGATTACTCGATAGAACAGGAAAAAGGAAAGTGAAAATTGAATGCGATGCGAGAATTCTAAGCCTGGCATTAAAGTAGCGCATATCAGATTTTAATTCCATTTTGCAATATCTGCAGGGTGTGATGCGTCAAATGGGAGTCTAGCTGTACAGCAAACACAAAAAGTAAATACCAATTTTCGTCTGAAATTTTCAACCATTGAATGCAAAACTGACGCAACGAATCGTTGTGTTAAAATTAATCGATGATTGTATATTCCATATCTGATAGTCGTCGAGTTATGGTTAGGTGATTATTGTTATTGTTCAATAGGAAATCAAACCTAAGCGAGAAAATATTGTGTTGAGCGTGCAAAATGAGAAAAAAGAATCGTTTCCTATTACATGTGTATTTTAGCGCAACGCTCGAAACTCATACATGGAATCTGGCCTTCAGTTACAAATTGTAACAAAATTTACTGTATTGCAAAGGATAACCCTTTACCCAACGCAGACGATATCAAAATTTATCAGAATTTTACCAAAACCATATCATGTGACCCTTCATTGGAACGAGCTAGACGAGCTCGTTTCAAAGAGGGGTCACATGATATGGTTCCGTAGAAATTTTTCAGCTGCTGAATTTGCATATTACGCGGGCGGATGTGGCAGATTCGTTGGATAAAGGGTTAAATTACTTTTCCTTATGCACTCGAGATACGTGGCTATTATTTTGTATGGAAATTAGTGTAAGGTATGCTTAGACAAGAGTCAAGCAAAGGAAGAGTGTGACTTTATAAAGTTGTGTGACAAAATGTGCATTTTTCGGGAAGATGACGATTCTCCGTTTAAATGTTCCAGAGATGTTCTGTCATACTCAAAAGCGCTTTTAATGCTCCCTTGAAATAATAACAACACATAACGCTTTTAAGTTTAATGACAAGTGTGTCAGTGCGTAAAGATATCTATAAAATAGCCTCCCTTTCAACACACAAAAGTCAGAAGATAAAATGTTTTGCACAGGATAACTGACAAAAATATTCCGAATTCCACAATTTGTCTCAGACCTTTAATGAATAATTATCACCTATTTAATTGTAAACACCCACCCCATAATGAACGGGTGAGGTAGCAAAGAAGGTTTTAATTTTAAAATTAGCCACGAATAATTTGTTTGATGTCGTAAGTTCGTCCACAGAGTTCCAACGTGTTCTATATGCTAGAAGGCACACAGAACACATTGGAACTCACTGGACGATGTTGTTGAAACGCTCTTCATGGAAATTCCGTTCAACGAATCGTCGACAGTAATTGAAGTTTTGTGCAGACCAAAATAACCCACACAATGCAGGTACTGACTTGTTCGAATTCAAATTGAATGAGAGAGATGAAAATCTAAACAATAACTACAGGGACACATCAATTTTTGATCGCTTAATCATTTACCCAACACAACGACCGAACCCGGCTAGCTAGCGCTATTCACAAAAAATACCATTCAATTTTCATTATGTTTAATCTCTAAAACATAGCTTATGCACCCGCATTGGAACGAGCTCGTTGGGTCATAAGCAATGTTTTGCCGCGAAAAATGAAAAAATAGTAATTCAGGAATTTGGTTTGCAAGTGTCGTGTGCATTACGTGTTAGGTAAAGTGTTAAAATTCGAATCGCATGGAAGAACTGAACTTCTTATCGATTTGTTGTTTACGATTTTTACGCCAACGAGAATCCCATTGTCCGCTCTGTGTTGTGTATATTCTGACCCCCACAGGAAAGATGTTCTGAACATCTGAGAACGAATAGTCTTTGTCACTCAAAAGCTGATGTCCAACGGTATACTGGGAGCGCAATCGTGGTTTTTAAACTGGCTGTTTCTTTGCTTTGTGTTTTAATTAACTCGAGGAGGAAAGGGTAGAGAATTAAAAAAAACGAGAAGTGATTGTGTCCTCGAAAAACTATCTCTATTTTGCACAGCATTAAAAAACACCCCCAGCGGCATGCTGCGCCTTCAAACCATTTAGTTCTTTTAAAGTTTCCCGTTAGAACAACATGAGCTTAAAGTGATAAGGGCTATGAATGTACATCAAAAGCTGAAATGAATAAAACTGGAAACATTTCTGGTGCCGTGCTTATACATTTTTCCAAACAGATGGTCTATTTATTTCTGGATACTTGGGAGCATTAATCCACGAATTGGCAATCCACTTAGTTCCCTTTTTGACATCGCATCCGCCGTGAAAAGAAGCTGGGTCGAGTTTGTCCATCCATCCCTGACAAAGAAAAAATGTAGTTTTGAAAATCAGTTTCAAGTATCTTGTCATCGTGGGTAATATTGTCGTTCATTGTTTTAGTATTGAAACCATGTTGAATCAAGTGATACGGCCCAGGTTGGGTTGAGGTTAGAGGCTTGCAGAAAGCAAGTTGATCATCTGACACAATATCAAGAAAAGGAAACTAATGTTTTTTTTCTGGTGCCAATACTATACAGTATCTCCAATTGTATTCTTTGAATTTTACCCTCCATCGTGGACTATAAATTGGTTGAAATGAAAGGATAGGACTCGAAAGCTGTGCCAATTAATTCATGCACAGAAAAATGAGTTCCGATAAGAATGAACAAACGAGGTGCACAGTGATTATTACTTGGTTAGTTTCATATTGGCCAACATATCAGCCTAAGGTAACTTCATATCAGCCTGAGACCGAAGCTCGGAGGCTGATATGAAGTTATCGAGAACTGATATCTAAGCCAATATGAAACCAAGCACGTAATAACATCTTTATTTATCAAACAAAAACAAATTATTCCACATTGTCCTCAGATCCGTTCCAAACTTCTGACAGTGTTATTTTCCCCATTCTTTTTACAAAGTCCGAAGTTTCCATTTGTCCTAGGTCAGGTATCCGAACGTCGCGGCTTCGCCACTGGAGAAGCCGCGACATCCGGATAGCAGAACTATCTCTTCTCCCACTGACGAATCTCTGCTTCGCCTTTGAATCTTAAGCTTGCGTTGAATTTTCTGTACAACTCTGTTCGTTCTTGTCTTCCTTCACATAATCCTAACTCAGTACCGCCATTAATTCCTCGTCATACAAAAACCCCACTTCAAACCACTTTACTTTATGTAACACGAGTTTTCTCGATTGCGTTGGACGAGCAACGGTTTCGACGTAAACAACTTCGTTGCGCCTAGTAACGAACATCAAGAGGGACAACTCTGGCTTGTTCATGTCGGCGACCATCCGTTTCAAATCAGCCGAATTTTTGAAGTCATATAATCTGAGTTTGATAATGGGCAATTCTGGGAAAGATCATATTTAATAAATAAACCATGCTATGCCAACGTCCACAGCAAATAGGACAATATGTACAGTAGAAAAATCAAGACTGAATGAAGAGAACGAAATAACATGTAAGACTCATTGGTCACACAGTTCGTTTCGACAAATGGGATTCTAAAAGGAATGGGAAAGCAGACAGACAATTTCGACCAGATCTGGATCCAGTCGAATGTGGTTAATTTTTTTTCTGAGCACTTTTATAATCACAGTCTTGTACCATGAAGACTTCGGTTTAGCAATTTGCAAATTTCATCGTGTAATGTATACACCATAAGTGAAATTTTCTTCAATGAACAGTCCATTGGGAGGGGATGAACGGGTGACACTATTTTCCTATGAATAGCAGCACGACCTTCGATTTTTCAGAGTCTACTTTTACATGATGTAATTTTTGTTTACGTTCTGTAATTAGATGGTTTCCCCGACTCGAGTGTGAGTTGAATTTATGCAATATATTGACAATTTGTGGGAACTACTTTGTATCAGATGTCCCGTTGTTTTGTTTCATTTTTTTAGGAATACAACTTGGCCGAACTATTGTTAGTCAAGGCGGTGCCTTGTAGATAAACAGGCTAGATATGCTGTCCGAACATAAAATAATTCTGTTTTATGAAAGGAATAAACATAAGAATTATGTCTGTTCGAAATCCACGAGTGATGAAACAAATCGATCATGGCACGAGCAAATTTTTCATGAACCGCTTCACTTCTTGGCAACGTGATATGGTGTTAAAATAGCGCACAAGTTGGCTGGGCCTTGTGATGTGCCTGAAGCACTTGAGAATGTCATTAGGTCACATGATCTGGGTGAAAATCAGAGTGAAATCTTATTGGCTTACATGACATGACTTGCTTAAAGTCCAATAAAATGAATGGTTCTGAAGGCTTAGTGTAAAACGAGTGAAATTTCGAGCGCAATTTCTGAGAACAGACATTTACTGATGAGTTACTCCCAACGCATCTATCTAAACTATATATATAGGATATCCACGCTGTTTTAGTGAATATTGGGGATTATCTCATGAGTGTGGACCTGAAAGTTTTATTTTTCACAAGCCCTTGCGAGTGAAAAATAACACTTTCAGGTCCACACTCATGAGATAATTCCCGATATTCACTAAACGGCGTGAATTTTCTTTTTATTAGATGCTACGTGATATTTTTCTGCGCAATATTCAATTCAGCCCAATTCGACTGCAAACAGTTTTAAGACAATAAGAAAAAGCTGCTGATCATTCCTTCAAGGCGACGTTCAAGACAACGTCATGCGCAGAAGCGTAACATCATTTATGACGCTACTGAAAAATTCATCGTGTGGACCTGAAAATGTTATTGTTCACTCGCGCAAACGCTCGTGAAAATAAAACTTTCAGGTCCACGCTCATGAGATAATTCCAGATACTGACTAAATAAGAGTAGATTTTCTTTTTATTACATGCTACGAGTCGAGTTGACAGATATCGAGATATATCTTTTAGATAATTCGCGATAATGCACAGGCTAGCATATAATAAAGAGCACTATCAGTAATCATTTGATCCTAGAACAACCAATTGCTACCGTAGTATTCCTACACTGCTTCCTTAGTACGACAGGTGGGTGGAGGTGGGGGGGGGGGGGGGGGGGGGAGTGGGCAAAATATAACGGAACCTAGATTTAGGGCACTAAATGAATATTTCCTGTTTTTCAAGTTGGTTGTCGCAATCGGGCGCGTAACTATGGGAGGTGTAGGAGGGTGTGACGCCCCAATAATTTCCCAGTCGGGACATTTTCGTCGGGGGGGGGGGGGGGGGGGTATGATAAATTTTGAATACCGGTACGTATTAATTAAATACGAAGTTGCGCTACGATTGCTGCATGTATATATTAGTTATTTATTTATTCACTAATTAATTTCCAAGAAGTTCCGAGTGTGTTCTAACCCTTTACCAACGTAACGACCAAAATCGGCCAGCGTTATTCTCAAAATTCGCCAATTAATTTTCATTATTTTTTCATTTTTTCTCTCAAAAACATAGGTTATGACCCCTCGTTGGAACGAGTTCGTCGAGCTCGTTCCAACGAGGGGTCATAACCTATGTTTTTGAGACAAAAAATGAAAAAAATAGTTATTCAAGATTTTTTTTTTTCCAAGTGTTGTCTGCTTCCCATGTTAGGTAAAGGGTTAACTATTATCACGACTGACTAATTATGTAACTACAGCATCAAGGCATGCCTTCGAAGATGGTGTATGAATATGGTCAGTCTAGGTTAGCGTCATCACAGTCGGGACGCATCGGGCTTACCCCACCGGTTACCTCCGCGACACCCCTGGTTGCAACTTCCCAGAAAAAAAATCTTGCTCGAGGATAACAGTTGACTTCCTGTTCAACCCGCTCTGCTCGGTAATAACCTCTAGGTTGTCGGGTAGAATAGCTGTCAGAGTAGGTTATTCAGAACTGTGGCCGCAAAAGCCTTCTCTTTCGCGATGGAGTCGCGATATGACTACGATCTACTCGCAAAACATTTATCCGGTGAGCAAATTTAACCCTTTACCTAACGTAAAGGCCAAAACCGGCCAGCGCTATTCTCAAAAATCGCCAATTAAATTTCATTATTTTTTTCATTTTTGTCTCAAAAACATAGGTTATGACCCCTCATTGGAACGAGCTCGTCGAGCTCGTTCCAATGAGGGGTCATAACCTATGTTTTTGAGACAAAAATGAAAAAAATGAGTTATTCGAGAATTATTTTTGCAAGTGTCGTCTGCTTTTCATGTTAGGTAAAGGGTTAATAAATAAGTATTGCAGAACCGAGATATGTTCATGAACACGAATCGAAAATAATAGATGAGATTGAAAGTTTTCGTGTTTCCTTCTCGGCAGGTGAGATTCAGCAGTGTTTGGGGCAAAAAGCGAATATTTAATTTCTGCCAGAATGCGACGCGGTTATATCTCGTATCACACAAACGTCATGGCTGTAGTTGATCGTAAATGTTTAGTACTGCTAACAATACCACTTACCTCCTTGTCAAGAAAGTGTGAATACCACAGAACTGCTGTTCCACGACTTGGTTTCACGACAAGATTTGCTAAATGGCAATTGTAACTTAAATTTCCCTTTGTGTTGTTGACCGGTGAAGGTAGCTGGAAAAGAATGCATACAGCATTTCGTGGCGCGTTTTCATAGACAAATGGGAATATTCACCTTATATTACACATAGAAATGCGTATCAAAATTCAGTTTTTTTTGCAATATTTTATCCCAGTGAGAGTTATGAACTACTAGCTGGATTCACATGTAGCGTTCTTTGATGAAAATCACATTCAACGCAGATATCGACAAAAGTAATTAGAAAGTTTGTTCATTAACATTCTTAAACAAAATGTGGGGTACTATACAGTCAAAAGGGTTCTGTTCTTTGGACAATATGGCAGCCAATAGTTTGAACTTTTTCTAAATTCCATATTCGCCATAAATGATTCGCTCCAGCATATGACCACCCCTTGCCTGGAGATTCGTGTTTCTAAATCCACTGAATCCCCACATTTTATGTGAAAATTGAGAATGGAAATAGAAGACATGCATTTATGGAGTGCTGTGTGACATGCGGTATGGAACCCTCGCTATGTGTGTTGTGTCTATAAAACAGGAACACCATCTGCTAACTGGACTATAAGTTTTGTTTCCTGACATTGAAATCTAGTGATTTGATTTGTTGAAGGTACTCTTCAACTTTTTACTGTCACGCCCCTTTTAGCCATATATGACGGACCTCTATGTATGCTTGCATGCGAGGAAGTTTAATAAACTTTATGAAATACTTGAAACTCTATCACCGATTAATCGTTGGAAAGGGCTCTCTGAGCCCCTTCCAACAATTAATCAGATGGTAGGTTCGATCTGCACATACCAGAACTTACAGATAACCGTCATAAAATAGGTGACAAAGGCCGCTTTCGGCAGCGTAAGTGTTAAATAATGCGCTCGCACACTTCCATCAAAACTGACAGGTCAACAGTCTAATTATAAGAGGTATACCACGGCCTGACGCCAGTTTAGCCTTTAAATAGCCCATGACCTATGTTTAGATTCACTCGTCTAGAATATGTCTGTTGGTCGGAAAGCGAAAACAAAGCTATGGCAAATATTCCAAACGATTTGAGTTACACATTCATTTTCACTTAATCGACACAAGAAATATTTCACAATCGAGACTTGGTGTGGAGGGATCATTAATGGCCTTACAATAACATCAGAGATGTTGATTATAAAATTATAAATGTAACTTGTCACAGCAGTAGTTTTATGATTACGCTACTCAGTTCCGCTTTGTATGTATGTTAATATCTTAATGTTTGGAAGATGAATTAAATACTTATTCATTAGAAAATCTATAACTGGAGCACGAAAAGGTCTGTGCCTGTCTTTGTGAGTAACAGGACATCACATTACATGAACGGTAGCCTGCGCGCAAACTCCGCGAAAAGTGAGTAAACAAATAGACCATCATTGCTGGAATTCCTAACAGCATTAGACTGGTGGCCCGAGAGTTTGAACTGCGCCATTTATGTATCGATTTGTCCAGCCTGAATTTATATGATGGTTAAAAATGTTGACGTGATCGATGAAGTGCAGCGTGTATGTGGTTAATTTCGAAATAGAGATTTCTTTGGATCATCGACCCGTTGAAGGTCCCGCGTATTCACTTCAGTTGTCTTAATTTCTAGGAATCAATGCGATAAAGTCTACTATTTAGTCTACTACTGTCAAAGGGTTAATAAATTATTCTCTTTTCTTTGAAACACATCTGCATCAAATACGGAGAGAAATATAACCCATTATATTGTTTATGATATGACTCGTCTGGTTTGTTCACTTTAAAACATTTGATATTTTGTTTTCATATTAATCAGTGATAAATAAAGCCTTCCGTCAATTTCATTGGTCAATTTCAAAACTAGACAATTTGATTGGCTGAACAAAATAAAACTGGGTCACATTTTCATAATTTCAGTAGGGAAAATTTACGTTATCTGTCCTATTTAGTGTGGGTTATATTGTATTAATCTTTTACCTACAAGAAAAACGCCATTCATTTTTTTTATATTTTCACTTTTTGCTTCCAAAACATAGGTTATGACCCCTCATTGGAACGAGCTCGACGAGGTCGTTCCAATGAGGGGTCATAACCTATGTTTTGGAAGCAAAAAATCAAATTTTTTAGTTATACGAGGATGTTTTTTCCAAGTGCCGTCTGCAACCCAAGTTAGGTGATGGGTTAAAAAGTCATACTAAGTGGCTAATTTGTGCGTGTGCGTGTCATATGATAAATAGAATATGAAGTGAGTGTTTTTCTCATATAATATTCACGAAACTCGTCCGAATTTTCCGTTTGGGCTCGCCAGAGGCTCGCCAAAACGGAAAATTCTTAGACTCGTTTCATAAATATTTTCTGAGAAAAACACTCATTCCATATCCTCTATATATGACACAGCTCTGTGTAAAAAATGTAACAAAATTGAGCTTGTGTTTCTAAGGTCATGTCTCGACTAGTCAACCAAATCTATCTATATTTTTCGGAGGCGTTCTTGTCTTTGATGAGTGTTTCCTACTATATCGATAAATGTGTTTTGAATACATGGTTGAGTTGTCCTCCTTACACGAAAACCGTCACAATATGAGGACCGTGAAGCTTTTATATGTTATGGCCAAACTGAACCTGAACTTTTAAAGGTACTGCAATCTGCAGTCAAATCATTTAAGTCAGTCGGCGTGGTCAGTAATCATTTCGTTTATTTCCTTCAAGTACGAAGCATTGAAAATATAAAAGTTGCGTTTTGTGGGACAAAAATTTAAATAAAACAGTAGTATTTATTCTCTCATCTTCCTCAACACATCTAATAAACACGTGACGACAGAAGTCAATGTCGACGTCGTAACATTTCCCGTATAACTCACACTTTAATTTTTTGCCTCGAAAACGTAGTTTATGGCTCTCATTGGCCAAATTCCACATGGGGCATAAGCTATGTTTTCCAGACAAATATTGAAAAAATTATAAAATTCGGTTGGCAATTTTTCTGAACAGTGCTGGTTCCTTCCGGCCGTTGCCTTAGGAGAAGGGATATATTACATGTTATGCGATAAAGGGAATCTCAAATTCGTCATGATTTTTCTGAAACTTCTAAATTTCTGAACTCCATTACTAAAACCAATTTGTGCCTCGGTGACCCTCGGCTCAGATTCTAATGAACTCAGTTCAGAAATTTCGTATTAAATTGTGACTCATTATATATCCTCAATATCTGTCGTACCTGTGATAGATCTTAGTATAAGTGACGACATATGCTCGTCTGAAGGCCTCCCCAACATCAAAGCCTTAAACTACTTGATTCACACAAAGTAAAACGGCACTTTAGAATCATTCTCTTTGGCTGAAACTCAACACCTTTTTCCATTTTTTTATATTTACCTTATCTGTATCATTAAGAAGTGCCCATGGGAATGCTGTTTCTCCCCCTTCATCGACATCATTTAAGTAGAATAGAACTGTTGCAAATCTGGAAAACGATACAAATATTTTATAGATCGTGTGATAGGAACCAAATAGAAGTTTGCAACAAGAAAACAGAAACAGTGTATTGTTCAAACAAAAAATGTATGGAGGATAAAAACATGAAAATCATTCATCATATACCCTTTATTAAATGGTAGTGTTCCATGTGTTAGATTTGAAACACACTTTTTTTATTTACATCGAACAATACAGTATAGCATTATTTTCTGAGTTTTAAGTTTGTTGAAGTGTTATTGTGCAGTGTGGTTTCACTGATATGTAGCTAAAGTGCAAACAATCGTGCAAATCATCCGCAAAGTTTGGGAAACCCAAATGTTGAATCTTCCTGATGCGTGTTCCTTCTAAGCGCTTTCTAACTGTTAATTCAGTGATGTTGTTTCAAATACAGGACATAATTGGTTCACTTGCGTGAAAACTCTTTGTTAGGCTGGGTCGAACATATATACTGAGTCAAAAAAGAAAGTATAATAGAAAGAAACAAATGTAAAAAAAATACCATAAAGGATGAAATATAATAGCTCTAATGATGCATGTTTGTGGACAAGAAGTCGAGCAAAGAGTTTAATGACATGTTGTTGTTGTCCACCCAACTGTATACAATTTTGCTACGGATTTCAAATTAGCACGTGCCTACCGAGATTGTCAAATTGAATGGGTGACTGACGATATTCTTTGTGTTATGTTGTGCTAGAGAGCTTGGTTATTGAGACAACACGCTAGTTTTTGTCTTCCGACATTTTAAAAAATCCCAAGATTAACCGAAAATCAGAGGTTGCGTGCCATTGATATGCATGAGACTGCGATACATCCAGATGAGCTCTCTGCTGAGTTCATTGTGGCAACCATTTACATTCTTCTTGGAAGGTATAGAACCGCTGGATCTACTGCCGACAGACCGCGTTCAGGTCGAACAAGAGTTATGGCCCCTGCACAAGACTGACACATCAGGACGTCTCAGTTGCAGGACAGCTTCCTTCCGGCGACGAGGACAGCAGCAATTACTCCTGGTAGAATTAACAATAGAATCAGTGCACAAACTGTCCGCAACAGACTCGCTGAACACGGCATCCGAAGTAGGCATCCATACCACGGACCAATCCTTACCCGACGTCATCGTACCATGAGAATGGAATGGGCACGGACTCGTTGGAGCACAGTTCTTTTTAGTGATGGACCACCATTTTGTCTACGGCGCGCTGATGGTAGGGCAAGAGTGTGTCTCCGACGAGGATAACGGTTTTCTGATGCGTGCGTGCGGGAATGCGACCGTTTCGGCGGGGGTAGTGTAATGGTTTGGGCAGAAATTTCCTTGCACCATCGAACGCAGTTGATCTTCATCGATGGTAATCTGAATAGACAGCGAACAGGGATGACATTTTTAACGCTGTTGTTGCCCCGTTGTTCAACGATAACGTCGGATTGCAGTTATTCCAGCAAGACGATGCCCGATGTCACGTGGCGCGTATCTGTCGTGACTTTCTTGAGCAGCAGAGCATTGAACTTCTTCCCTAGCTCCCACTTTCGCCAGATTTGTCGCCATTCGAGCATCTTTGAGATCAATTCGACCGTCGGGTACGACTTCATGATCTTCAGACGTTAGGCGATTTACGTAATGTTCTAAGGCAGGAGTGGGGCGCAATACCACATGGTGACATCCAGAGACTTATCAGGTCCATGCGCCGTGGTTGTCTTGCCATCGAAGAGGCAAACAGTGGACATACACGCTATTGATTGCATGTGTGAACGTTTCATGTTACCCGAAGTTTGAATTGCAACTTCCTGACGTAACGCTGGCAATAGTAAGAACATGGAAATATGCAATTTCATACAGCAAGACTTGAAATATGAAGTTACAATAATTTGTTTGGGATTAAAGTCGATAATACTAATAAAATTGCTCCTCGAAGTTTATTATACTTTATTTTTTGACTCAGAATATTATATTTGTATTCCACGTTGAAGCCAGGAGATTAATATCAAATAAATGGGTTGGGGTGATTCTCCATTGCCTGAAATACATTATTTAATCAATATAGGTTATTACCACCATGTGGGTTTCCGAGATGGTGTATTGAAGTCGAGACCTCGTCTCTAGGCGTATATCTTACAATATTTCCCCTTTCTTGACTTGTTTGCATATATTTTGACAATCATTTCATTCACCGTCTATGAATTGATTTTTCATGAATGAAGATCGTGAGGTCATAACATTACGTTCTTGAGCTGTGGGTGACGTATTCGGTACTCATTGTCCCACTTGTACTATGAGTTTATAGTAAGGTTTCAGCCGTGTGTTTCTTTGTTTTTTGACACACCTGTTCTATAAAATCCCCATCTTTAGCAACAATAAACCATGCGGAAAATGAAAATCCTTTCCGCACACATGTGCCGAACGGAAATCATTGACGGACTATTTTTAAGTAGAAACGAAACTTCACTGGAATTTTCTACAAATCCTGCATCGCAATTACAATTTGAATCGCTAGCGATAGCTAAAATAGTAACACAAATTTGGCTGGCGATAAAATGTGATCTTTTGTTGATATTTCGTCCCCTGAGTTCAGATTTGTTCTATGTGCCTATTTGCTCGGTGGACGAGTTGTCAAATGAATTGCTGAGTGTTCTTTTAATAATTGCTTTTATAGACGCGAAGGCGTGTAATAAACACAGAATGACACACGCGTGAATGGGTTAATCGATATGGCTCTTGTGTCATCGTGGAAGGATAAAACTCGAGGCCTGCGATGGCACTTGTGTCGTTCTGTGTATTTACTTTTCAGGCTTACTGCATGGATGGTCTATATGAAATATCATCATGGCAAAGCAATAATCTAAGTGGTGATTTATTTATCATTCAGTCACTGTCATTAAAACGTGGCCTCGACATTTGTGATCAATCTTCTATGAGGGCAGGAAAGAAACGTTCTCTTTCTGAATCGAATGATTGCACTTGCGGTCGCTACCCTCAGTACATATTTGTATTTTGTCCAGACGTTTTTACTTGTATTGGGAAAAATACGTTCCTGTTGTAAGTTAAAATACATTACACAATGGGTCCAGGTATTATCAGGATGAATATTGATTGTGCAATGTACGAAATGTTTAGATTGTACCTTACTGTACTACGTAAATGTCTTGTGGTGCGTTTCACATGCACCGTGTTTCTGAGAGGGGAACGGCCAAGTAAAAGCTTTAAGCTTATTGTCGATTCCACGCTTATTATGCTTTGTGTATCTTCTCACACGAAATATTAATTAAATATTATTAAAATCTGCACAAATGCAATCCCGAGCTTGGCAAAATGTTTTACTGTGTAACCTCATTGTCTCATAACTTTTGCTAGGTGCTAAGAGCTTTTTGGTCTCCAAATTTGTTCACATGTCTGCTTTGTTACAGTTTTTGGGAGAGTTCCTATATACACTCAGGCGCTTTCCCATTAATTATTACAAGACAAATAAACACAGACCAAATAATTCCACTTCAAAGATAATAAGACACATATCCACTGAATGTGAAGTCCCCGGCTTACGGTACCGGCACTTTTGTGTAAAGTCCAAATACGGGCTCTGAGTACTCTATCAGTTAGCAGAGCGTTTATTTAAGAATTAAACGCAATTTTTATAATCTTTATTGGAGTATGAACGTGTGGGAATGGGTAAAAATTGCATGAATCCCTTCGGGATTCATACATAATTTGTACCCATTCCCACACGTTCATACTCCAATAAAGATTATAAAAATTGCATTCATTTCTTATAATTACATTCCGTAATTCCGTAACTGTTTAAACTACTTTTCACCAAACAACAAAGCAGAAAGACGAAATAAAACACGTACGAACGAACGAGGCGAAAGCGAAAAACCACCCTCACACAAAAGACAAAGCGCACAAACACCGCCCGAATTGCATTCTGTCAACTGCGCTCTACCGTAAATGCGGGTCAAAGTTCGACCAAATGTATTCATTGGAAAATGAATTACATTTGGACATGACGTTTTCATCAAGGTGACCAATGGGAATTGAGTATTTGGACCCAAAACGTATAACTACATTAATAATCTAAAAGGTTCGATTCACCCCCGCACTGGGGTTATCCATGATATTTACTGAACTTTAAAACTAAAACTCTTCATCTCTATAGTAGCTATTGCGTCATTCATGTCTTTACTGCAGTAAATAAGGTATGTTTCACTAATAAAATAGGGTCCGGTAACTAGCAGTTCGGATGGAAGTCTTCCAGAGTAGGTAGCGTTAAGTATAAAGAGTAATTATGTTGCGGTCATAATATATCCATACACGTTGTAAGTGATCTTACATACCAAAATAATAATCGTAACTCCATTACGTCTCCCCATAGACATTACGGCGCTATGCTCATATTACAAGGAAAAACAATAAACTTTTATTAACCCTTTACCTAACATGAAAAGCAGACGACACTTGCAAAAAAAATTCTTGAATAACTAAATTTTTTCATTTTTTGTCTCAAAAACATAGGTTATGACCCCACGTTGGAACGAGCTCGACGAGCTCGTTCCAACGAGGGGTCATAACCTATGTTTTTGAGACAAAAAATGAAAATATTTTGAAAATTAATTGGCGATTTTTGAGACTAGCGCTGGCCGGTTTTGGCCGTTACGTTGGGTAAAGGGTTAACGTGAATGTTGATTGTTGTGACATTCAGACAAGTTCATAAAACATAGTGTACCACCTGCTTATTTCGGTGTTTGATAATTTCATAATCTATACCACAACCCTCCTACCCCCCTCCCCACCTCACCTCCCCCCCCCCCCCCCCCCCACACACACACACATACATACGATGGATTTAAATTCAAACATAGATTCATGCCCTTTGTAAGACACGGTTTAGTAGTTTGTTGTTACATTTTATTTCTGTTTGCTAACATTTAAACATTTTTGGAATGTGCCTGGAGCCAAATCATTTATTTTTTCGCTTTCTGAAAACTCAGAAAAAATGTTTGAGAATAGGGTGAAGACAAGAATACTTCCTTTTCAGAACTCAAAAGAATATTATCGAAATCATAAGATTGACAATCTGACAACCAGATTTCGTATACGTTTTTACACGAACTTCACACGCTGGCAGAGTCCTCCTTGTAAAGGAGTATGGGCAAGCCCCACTGAACCCAATGAATCATTCTCCTGGATATGCGACGAGCAATTATTACAGCCTAGCTCACTTCAGAATGACTATGTGTGAAAAAAAATAATGCTATTTAAATGTTCTGTATTGTGTACATTTTATAATCAGATTTATTTCTTATTTCGGAGGTGAAAGATGCTGTGTACCAGCGGGGTTTTTTTGTTTGTTTTATTGCAGTGGGTGAAACAACACATTAAGTGCCATGCCCAAGGGCGCGGTACAAATGGCGCTGGTCAGGACTGTGTCAACGATCTTTCTGTATAACGTGCAATGCGCTAACCAATGATCCACCGTGCTTCCGTGGTGTTCAAAGTAACAAGGTTCATAGTGTGTAAAGAGTGGTCAAAGGGAAATAACTATGTATCTGTTGTGTATAACCCTCAGTGAGAATTGATGGGACAAAGGCGAGAATCATGGGGCCGAGCCTATTTTTATCTGTAATGGACGAAGAACGCTGATGAGAATAGCCGATCGTAAAATCGTCTACCATCCTAAATTCGTCTTACCTACACCGGGGAAACCATGCTACAACCACAAGAGTTTGGTAAGTACCACGTGGCACTAGTGAAGGAAGATGTTGCTCAAGAAACCACTTTTGAGTGAACCCAGAGGAAAGACAACTGTCAAAATTAAACTTGCTGAGGTCATCAGAACCAAACAGGTGACTGAAACTTGCACTAGGAGCGGTTTTATGACCTTGTTAGGCTTGTCATCACTTACCTATCTGGATCTGCTATTACGCCTCTGGCATAGAAGTGTAAAAAGAGAAGTAGTTATCGCTTGCGTGTCGTAGGTTTTATTTGAATCTTAGCTTAGTTATCTTGGAAGATTATTCTAGAGAACGGTGCAGTTGGAGTATTTGCATCAGTATATGGCTTGTTCTTTTAAACAGCACTCTTCACTCATGGGCTTAATTCTACGCATATTTTCACTAAAAGGCCTGATCGAACAGTTTAATGCTAAAAACAGTTTTTGAAAGACACTGATCCACATGTAGTATCACGCATCTGCCGTTTCTACCATGGGTTCCTGTATTTGATCGTCTGATACAACACTGCATACAGTGATTCTGTGAGTACGTTGTGCACTTAGGGGCGTCGCTAAGGGTGAGTTAGGGAGAGGTGACCCTCCCTCAATATTTTGTTTAGTCGGCGCATTTTTCTCAAGATTGGAGTCCAAGATATCAATATCATTTTTTTCTGGTAATCATATACTTTCTTAAAAGACAAGACTGACTACTGGGACGTGTTTTAACACACACACAGTCGGTCCTAATAATGGATGTCTATAGTACCCGATTCGGGCTGTTGGGTGTGTGTGGGGGGGGGGGGGCAACTATGACTAATGTGGAACACGTGTACGTGTACGGTTGATGTTAATTAGGTAAGAAGTGACGTATCGACTAATATATATATATATAACGGTCTATGGTCCCAGCTTTTAAACACATGGATCTCAATTAACGGAAGATCCGTGAAGATGCAACTGCTTCAATTTAATTTTATATCGCCTTTGTCAAGCAGGATTTCCACCAGGTATAGTATAGTCCTAGCACCGCGCCAATGGATTGAAAACTGTACAGTTTTTTGGAAGGTGGACTCGGCGGGAGTCGATCCTGGGTCTACGGCACCCAATCACCTAGTCATAAGTGCTCTTCCACCATACCAACTGAGCCAACGGCAACCCCATAAAAGGTGGTAATTGACTCAGCCAGTATGTTAGTTGACATTTACAACCCGGCCCGAGACCGATACTCGAGAATTGACAATTACTGAATTGTTAGAATTTTTTTCTGTGTTCATTCGTAATTGTCTACAAGTAGCCTGTATTTTATTGTGAGGTTTACCCGTGGATCGTTTGCCTTAGTATTCAATGCAACTGGAACAGATTACTATTATAATGGTCCCAGCTTTTAAACACAGGAATCTCGAATAATGGAAGATACGTGTAGATGCAACTGCTTGAATTTAATTTATTTGCCTTTGCCATGCAGGAAACCAGGCATAGCCCTGGCACCTCGCCTCTGGATTGAAAACTGTAAAGTTTTTCGGAAGGCGGCCTCGACGGGAGTCGATCCCGGGCCTACGTCACCCAATCGCCAAGCCATAATGCTCTGCAACCATATCAAATGAACCAACGGTAACCCCAAAAATGGTTGTAATTGACTCAGCCAGTATGTTAGTTCACATTTACAATCTTCCCCGCGACCGATACTCGAGAACTGATAATTACTGAATTTTCAAAATTAAGATATATATATATTATTTGTTCAGTTATTATTTTCCAAGAGAATCTTTTAAACTAATCTCTTTAATAGACTTATATTTCAACTACAGCATCAAGGCATGTCTTCGACGAAGGCATGCTTTGATGATTTAATTTTTTTCCATGACGTCACCTATTTGTTATTACTAAATGTATCTTTGAACTAATCGGCAGGCTCGGTGATAACAATGAATGAGTTGATGGAGACTGAGCGGTTGAATAATCAACTATCCAACAGCGAAACAAACGAATAGATGACTATTCAGCACCTGGATAGTGTGTAAAGGTGAAATGGGAATATCTCCATAATGACGTTTGATTTTATGTCTGAACATCGCAAGTGTTCAAAATTACATAGATTACATAAGAAAAGAAATTGTAATTGTTTTTTGATTCGTACAATATTTTGAAGGTTTTGCTAAGCAAGTACCACAAGCCACACAATATCTGTAAATAAATTTTGAAATTAGTCATATGTTTTATACAAATTTGCACAGTTCTTTTGTTGCATCAATTATTCGATGAAAGTCTCATTTACAAATTTTGATTGAACTTTTATGACCCTGCTATTTTGCTCCACGACAATTGTGACATCATGACAAGTGAAGTCATCACAGTTATTTCTGTTTATGCTCTGAAGTACGTTGCTGGCATATGCTTGCTGACCAGTGCTGGAACTATCTGTGTCACAGCCACTCTTGTCAACTTGTACAAAATTACTTTGGGCCAGAAATAAATCGTCGTCGCTGGACATACTTCGGTTGGTTTGGGTGCTATTAAATCGTAATAAGTGACTTGTAGAACGAATTATAAATCAACAGGCCTCCAGGAAATCTACGAATCATCGCAGATCACCATAGAGTTATCGATTTTCTACCCAAAGAGCAGCGTATTTGACAACCACCGTTGTTATCTCATCCTTTCAACTGACCAACTGTTGGATAGTTGAAAGGATACTGTCTGCAGTGGGGTTCGCAACAGGGTGGGATTTTTAAGCACGGTACAGAACCTGTGCCAACATAGTCGGGACAAATGAGGTTTACATCTTCGCGACACCCATGTTTAGACTTGTAGTTAGGTTAAACCTTTACCTAACATGAAAAGCAGACGACACTTGCAAAAATAATTCTTGAATAACTATTTTTTTCATTTTTTGTCTCAAAAACATAGGTTATGACCCCTCGTTGGAACGAGCTCGACGAGCTCGTTCCAACGAGGGGTCATAATCTATGTTTTTGAGACAAAAAATGAAAAAATAATGAAAATTAATTGGCGATTTTTGAGAATAGCGCTGGCCGGTTTCGGCCGTTACGTTAGGTAAATGGTTAACGTAATGCTAGAGAATTCTAAATCTGTAGGATTATGTTATTACTCGCCCTCTTTATTCCTTCTGTTCTCTTTTGTTTGCTCGTTTAGCGCCATGTTTTTATCTTACGCGAACATGTATCAAAACCGGGTTGATCTGCTTAATCCCCCCCCCCCCCCCGCCCCCTTCCAAAATACAAAATGCAAATGAATTAAAAGAAGTTATCATTTATAGCTTGAATACTACTCATATACATTTTAAAACATCCAGGAAAGGGGGATGGGCGCCATGCTTCAGGACACCTGTGCTCGACATGGTACCCTTTGATAGTTCATGCCCCCGCCGTTTGCATCTGAGCCATGGTTACCCCATTGTTACACTTTAAGTTTGAGTAAATAAAAAAGGAAATTATCAAATAGATCACACGAAAAAGATAGTCAGTTGCATCTTATATTATCAAAAACATTTAGTTTTGCAATCTTTGTTTTAAAGGTTTGCCTCATACATTGCATCTCTTAGATAAAACAAAATCTTAACCCTTAACTGATTAAGACTAGATTAATTTTGGTGGTTTGAATTTGCTATTCAAAATTTGTTTATTATAAATTATTGGAGAGTGCCCACAGGCACTGTCCACTAATTTGTAATAAACAACTGTACGTAAACAAAATATTATTTGCGTTTTTGACTGAATATGAAACATGAGCAAGAAAAATGTTGGCTTTTGCTCTGGTACCCTCATTTTTCTGAAAGACCAGATAGTGGTTTCTACCACTAAACCAGTTAAATGCACATAAAAGAAAAAAACAAATTTATATGAACAAAATATTATTTGCATTTGACTGAATATGAAACATGAGCAAGCAAAATGTTGGCTTTTGCTCTAGTACCCTCATTTTGTTGAAAGCCCTGATAGTGACTTTTGGCACTCAGCCAGTTAAGGGCCTGGACAAATTTCCTGAATCCACACTAGACCACCGCCTGTGCATTGTCCGTAGCTAAGCATTTAGGTAGCCAAGACGTGACTAGAAACCACTGCCAAGATAATATGTTTATTTTCAGCAGAATCTCCTCATAACTGCATGTTAAGGGCAACTGTTCTGAGGTAATAAAAGTCGGAAATGGGCTTTTAAGGGTTAAATTAGTAGAAAAACACCGCACCTACATAATCTACAACAACCTGGTAGCTTGGTCAAACTATTACAATGTGGGGATTGATGACAGCAAGGCAACGTATTTGTTGTCATATGATATTCAGTTGGTTCTGTACTCTCTGAGTCCCAGTGACCGTGGTAATGACCGCCAGGTCCGTAACGCAACACCTGAAAGAGATATAAACCTGTTTTTCTTCAAGGAGTCACCATGATATTTTAGGCATGAAGGTGAGCCTTAGTTGACTCTTGGTTTTGGACACAATTTTAAAGGAACGTTGCTTGCGATATTTGTTTAAGTTGGATAAAAACAAATATGTTAAGCTTTTTCACATGTGAAATCTTATATGCATGGGCTATCAACTGGCCATTAAAGTGAGTGAGGAGATGATTATCACTAAAACACCCACGGAGTTGAGTAGCCACTCAAAAGGTTTTACTAATTATTGAACTGCATATACCTAATGGAAACAGAGTTTGTTTTGGAAACAGACGGGACAGCCGTTTCTCATCCAAATCACACCTGTTTCCCCCAAAATGTTTATAAACGGCAGCAATCTGGTCGGTCGATATCTTCACCCTCGCTAAACTTGATTGAAAACATGTAGTGTGGTCGTGGGCCTTGAAGTTTGTTGGGATGCCGAAGGCACGGTAAAAAGATGTACAAAGTGAACTTAGTCTGGGTAACAAAACAACAAAACGGGTTATTGTGCAGATGGGCCAAACACAGGGCTGTACCATTTCGCCAATTCCTTTTGCATTGCACATCGAAGATTTAGGAGATGAACTCCTGCAGATCGACGAGGGGATAGCAGTTGCGCACTCAGAAAGCAGTTGATATATACAAATCATCTTTGGCGGTCATGTAGACAACTTTTTTAATACATTTTCGTGGTAAAGGACCATTAAATAAAAAATACAAGTATTTATTTCGTTTTCCGCTTTTCTTGGAAGTCATTATTTTTATTCTACTTACGCCTTGCGAGTTTAACTGTCACAAAATATAGGATTCATGCACAGTAACAAGGTCTCATTTTCGAACAACGCTAAGTTATTGTTGAATCACATAGGGGTACTAGAACAAACTTACAGTGCATATCGATTCATTTATTCAGTTTTAAAAAGATTTGATGCATGCATATTAGAATCATATTCAATCAGAAATGCCACGGATTTCAATCTTTTAACCTCTGAGCTGTTCCTGTAATTCCATTTATAGCAAACGGATCAATGTTTGTAACTTTTTTGTTTTCTTCGAGTAAAAATATTACAATAAGGTTTGCCTTCCGAAGTGTCGATATCGTACCCAAAGGAACAAGGAACGATCTTTGCGGTCGCCCGCATAGTTATTGTGTATCTGGAAGTTATAGTTTTGTACTTTTATACTACTCATGCACTCTAAAATCAGTTGGTTTAAAAAATCAATCCAAATGAACTGGATAAATTGAATACGAACCTAACTGGACTCATATTCACTCAACCCAATCGATTTGGGTTGATTTTTAACCAAACTGATTTTAGAGTGTGCGTTCTCCCTACTTGAAGCCCATCATTAGGGCTGCATGCACCATATGTACACACATCGTATAATACTTGACCAATGTTGAATGCACGCATACCACTGACCGAGTTGCCGGATTCAGCCAGTCCAAAAGAAAGTTTAGTTTAGTTTAGTTTATTTAGCAGTATACATTCAGAATATATAAATTTGACATAGAATAATAATAAAGGAAACATTTGATAAATTAAAAGTCAAGGAAACATTTAAACACATAGTCTGTATACCACTGGGGGATGTTAAAGTCAGATTGGCTTTGTTCTCGACTTCCCCTGAAAACAATAATACGAGTACATTGTGTAGGTCGTGTTAGTTGGATGGTGAGCAGCGAACATGGGGTTTTGTCTGCATTGCAGGCTGTTACAGCGTGTAAATGGTCTTTCGTCTCTCTCTGCCGAATGTAACAGTACAAGAAAGTTCAAAACAGAGAGTCACAATTGGGTAGAGGAGTAGTGCATAGTCGTACGGGACAATGATCGGGACGAGACCTTTTGGGTAGTTTACTGAGAATCATTGTAAAACTTGTTGAAAAGGATTGAGACGAGTTTCCCGCCCGAGTCGCCTTTTAAATATGCGGAAAAGAAAACAAGAAACAACAAAAAGTGCGGCAGTATACTACATCGTACCGTACCATGTAATATAATGCCACGACATACTTACTCTGCCATAGTGTGTTAAATTGTGTCAACTGTTGACTAGAATAGAATAGGATTTAGTTTATCATGCCATGTTACACTACACCATGATATGCTATGCCATACTATACTGTTTGATGCCAAATAGTACAGCATTCCATATACTGTACCATTTGACATCACACTCTACTTTTATCGTGCTTTGCAGTAGCATACCACGTAAGACTCTGCTCAACAATACCACAACTAGGCACAATTTGCAGAACATTCTGTGGCACTGCCATGCATGCATACCAGTACTACAGGGTTATGCTACATAGTATAGTTGTAATTCCTAGACATTAATATTCACCTATGTGCGGGATTGTGGGGAGACGAGAAAAAACCAAACGCATCAGATGTATATAAGCTGCTAGCTGGACGGAAGTATAATTAATGAATATATGTAAACAATTGTAATGTTCAAAAATCAAATTTGGATCATTGGTCACCTAATTTTTGTGTGTTGAATACTTCATACACATTTGGATCGGGAGAGGAGCGAGGAATTGTTATTGAGGATGAGCGAATAGGGAGGTTGTA
This sequence comes from Pictodentalium vernedei, assembly GCA_031216915.1. Classification (NCBI taxonomy): domain Eukaryota; kingdom Metazoa; phylum Mollusca; class Scaphopoda; order Dentaliida; family Dentaliidae; genus Pictodentalium; species Pictodentalium vernedei. The sequence goes on along the minus strand of CM062290.1, from coordinate 244,542,490 downwards.
GTGGGCATAGAAATCCAACCCCAGTTGTCAAAGGCCGAGACCGTCACCAGGGGGTTCAGCGAACCCCTAATAGAAGCGAAGAATGGTCCACCGATGTATTACTCCAGATTATATCAGATTTTTAGACTACGCGCGATTTCCTCTTGTGCAGTGTTATTAGCGACTCTGTGGTGAATAAACGATCAGCTCCCTTGGCACATGTTACTGGCCTTGAGTGATATTAAGACAAATTTTCGGGATCGCGGTGGATCACTGTTTACGAAATTGGACTTCAAACCTAAGTGTTCAAGGTTCGAGTCCCGCCGGGGGAATCTTTGTTCTGTCCTTGCGCAAGACACTTATTCCCGATTGCCCAATTGATGGGGGGCCGTGCGCTGTGTACTAAGGCGTACTGCACGTCGATGGTGCACTTGTCTTCAACCAGTGCTAACCCTGCTTGTGTGGAGTTGGTACGTTGGGTAGTCTGACAGTTGCTCGTCGCTATTCGGTGGTTCTCTCCGGATACTCCGGCCATCTCTACCCGTAAAACTGTCAGACATGAGATGACCCTAGCTATCGAAAGTGTCGTTCAAACCCAATAAAAACAAAAGCGGACAACGTTTCGACGTAAAAATAGGATTTTTGTTTATGAAGACATTCACCGTATCCACCCCGCCTGAGTCCACCATGCGTCGAACTGGAGGCTATTTGGTGAGAACTTACTGGAATAAAATATTATTGGTGTGGAACGCCTACTGGCTGGAATATGAGAAGCCACAGGCCGGGAAAATCGTGTTCTTTACAAGTCATTTTGTGCAACAAAAAAAATGCGTGAACATAGGTGGGGGTGGGTGGGCGGTCAAGTGCCCCCCCCCCCCCCCCCCCCCCCAAAGTGTGCGTAAACAGTTAATGCATTCATTTTGTTTCTTTTTTCATTGATATGGGTTCTTTTGCGCCCCAAACAGTAATAAAATATCACCGATTGACCATAAAAGCCCATTTAGGAGCATTATTACCAAACGTCCCCCCTTAGTATAAAAAATACTGGAGAATTTCACAACTGATCTGAACTCGTTCCAGACGACCGGCAGAGTAACTATCCTGTGCGGGGTGGTTTCGTCATCTTTCCACATGTATTGCCAGCACAGATTCCGAAAGATTTGTTCCAGGGGCATTCTGGTGGGTAACGTAGAATAACAAAAACTGAACTCACAAGCTACAGAATCACATCAGCCTTGCCAGTGGTTTAACCAGAGGTTTATTGTCTGAAACTCAGCAGAGATTAATTTTTTAACACTTTAACCAACACACAGGATATCAAAATTTATTATTTTAATTATTGTTTTTTTAAATTTCATTAAATTAGTTCGACAAAACCATAATCATGTAACACCCTCATTGGAACGAGTTCGACGAGCTCGTTTCAATCGCGGAGTCACATGACATGTTTTGGGGGAAATATTTTGATATTTTTAGTTTTTTCCTGCTGCTAAATTTGTAAATTGCGCGACCGGATGATCCAGATTCATTAGAATAAGGGTTAAGCTTTTTCACATACTATCGGAAAAATTGTCTGAGTCTGAATGTAATGTCGCATATTAGCACAAAACGGATGACTCGGGTTGTGTCCTTGGGCAAGGCACTTTATTCCGGTTGCCTACATGGGGGCACGATGACACCGTGTGCAAAGGCGTACTGCACATCGATGGTGCACATGTCTTCAACCGATGTAACCCTGCTTGAATGGAGCTTGAACAGAGTTAGAATGTTGAGGAGCTGTCAGTTGCTCGTCGATGCTCGGTGGTTCTCTTCGGATACCCCGGCTTCCCCCACCCGTAAAACTGTCGCGGTCACGATTATCCATTGTGCATAAGTATGTGGCATTAAACACCAATAAATAAATAAATATTAATTAGCACAAAACAAAACTTGATGCGCGGCTTTTAAAGAGTGAACAAATGAATGTTGGATGTTTCGGTTTACTTGTCAACTAAAAGTTAAAAATTTACCTGCAATGGCTCACTTTCAAAAATTATATTTTTGGGGAGGCCTGTAAGTTCCATGACCCTAGAAGGAAAAGAAAAATAATAGCACATAAATGATTGAAAGGCTGTGCCTATATCTGTGGCACTATTTATGTTCAATCTCCAAGACGACTAATTGATATTGAGAAAAACACCAAATGGGGCTCGTTTTGTCAATCTGGGAGATATCTATATTCGCAGGCACCATATACAGTACTTTGATCACAAAACGGACCTTTTGGCGATCAAATTCCGATTTGATCACGACGCACACACATATGTGCGGGATTTGTTCCAAAATAACGAAGCGAAATCAAGACCGCATAGTGAAAAGGCAATGAAAATAGTGTCTCTTACAGCCAGTATTTGCGCTTTTTATAGGAATGCGAGATTTTAAAGTATTGCATTGAGGAAAGTGGACAGACAATTTCGACCAGATTGCGACCCTGTAAATAAATAGACAGTAGTTCACTGCTTGGATTCGAGTACGATTTTCATCCTCGAGTGGGGCGCTCTGAGGACTATTTACACGAGGCCGGGTGAAGTAATCCGCGCTGCACCGAAAGGATACAATCGTACTCGAAACCGAGCAGTGAACTTTTGTACTTACTTTATTTTCTCCTAATTTGTTTTCCCAAAACAACTCTTTATAATTGATCCCGTGGTTACTTTCAAAACATGTAAGAAAAACAAAACAAAATAGTCCCTCAACGCTGAGAGTGGAATACGATGATGGGGAAGGAATACCATTTTCGGCGAGTGTGAGTGGGAATAGGGTTTGTTTTGGGGGAAGAAAAACGAAAGAAAAGAAAATAAACCTTTTTATTGCGTGTATTTCTGTTAAATACTACACGGTTGGGCGCAAAAGGCTGAATAAAACTCTATAATTTTGCTGTGCTAACGATATAGCCATGGTCGCAGAAACTAGAAAACTCACGAAAATAAGCAACTTTCTGTTTAACTTTTCAGCTTCAAAATCTACACTATGGAACCCCTTCGAAGATCCCTCGACGTTGCTTGTTCGACTGTTTGTTCATTAGGATTTAACGACACTTTCATCTACCAGTGGCATATCAAGTTGGCACCTTTAAACTTACATACAGCGATGTGTCACACGATATGGATTGACCTTTTGAACCCGAGAGGCCACTTTTCCGGTTCATGAACGGGATACGTCATAATGTCATTTCGAAATATGTGTACAAATGGTGGGTTTGTGGGGTAGACCAATCAATATTTTCAACGTACAGCCCCCAAGGCTGCACGTTGCAAATATTGATTAGATTACCCCTAAATAATGAATATGGACTTTTCCAATTGCTGTCATTGAACTGACATGGAAGTACGACCAGGACTCAAAGGGTTACTTACTCTTTCGTATGTCCATGTAGTGGCAAATAATGTCAATCCCATACATTTTAATGTTCTAGTCCACATATTCTAATTCTAACTTCGTGATTCATCTCTCAAATCGGGAAACAAGATTTAAAACATACCCCTTAAATAACATTGTTTCGATTCTTCACTTCAAAATGATAGTCGATGACCGCTGTAACATTTTTTTCTTTTCAGTTAACTGGATCGGAAATAAATAAATATATTAACAAAAATTTAATAATACATACTGTATAATTAACATATAACAACCATGATGGTTGTGTTGTAGGAGCGATTCTTGCAATCCAGATAGACGAGGATCCGCCAATAGTTACAATAGATACAACACTTTTGTCGACCGCCGATTCTCAGGTGAGAAGGCATTGATTGGCCTGTTCTCCCAAAATGCCACCTTATTCCCGCACATCTGCTCTCCTCTCAACACTCTGAGACGAACTGCTTGATGACATCCCGTACCTCATTCTGCCCTATCACCACGATAAGCAAACTAACTCTCCCTTTTTATGTCACCCACTAACCTCATATCCATCATTCTCCCATCCCATTTCCACATCATAATCTCGGTGAATCTTATTCTGTTAGACTGGTATTATGGACTTTCTAATAGAAAGTGTTCCGGGGTCTCCACTACGCTTAAATTACACTCGTGGCACTGCTTTTTGGTTGGTGCCCACTTCTAAGTTCGAATTCTCCATGTAATAAATCTCGTTTAACTCCGTCACTTGTCTATCCACCCTGTCTTTATGTTGAAATCCAAATATTATGGAACATTAATTTACATAATAGGTCATTGGTGAGGTTTACCAAATAGTTAAGATAGCAGAGTTTCATTAAGTCTATCTGTCCTTAATCCACACCCGCCCAAGCTCACCCCTTATCGCTTGCGTGGCATTATCTGACCCCGTTATCAATCAACATGCATCGTGCCGCAGGGTCCCCAGGCTCTTTGGAGCCATTTCGTATAGAGGTATCACTTCCGTACAAAATGCTGTATTGGTACACCCATCATTTCCCAAATTGTTCTTCCCCACGAAAACCTTACATTGAAGCTGTTCTCCGTTTAAGTTTCATTTGATTAAAGATTCACCTCCTCTTCACAGTTAGTTTATTCGTGTGATTTCGGTAGATGCCTCTTCAAATTTAACCCTAAATACTTGTTGTCACATGCCTCTTCTACACTAAGAAGTTTGCTGCTACCTTCCGGAATACACAACTTCCCCGCCCTCTCTGCACTTATGAGTAGGTTCCACTTTACGACCCACGGGTATAACTTTGCTATTGCTTTCGTTTTGTTCGAGTCTGCATTTGCTCCCATATCTCCCAACAAGTGTCAGCATTTTATCCAGCTCCACTACCCCCACCCTCCACCCTTCGCTTTCTGACACTAGTACCATATCATGTGCGAAAAATTGCTGTTGTCTTAGAATGGCTGGTTCTATATGTCTGGTAATATAACAAACTCGCACTGTTGCCCGTGTGCTGATGGATAGAAGTAGCACTTTTTGATCCGATGTTATGACCCTATTTCTTTGGGTTATCGGTGACTATGACTGATTTGCACCTATTTAGGGCAGAGCCTTTGTACAGAGATTTGTTGTTTTAGAACATTCAGAGATAGCGAAATTTATTCCGGACAAAAAGTTTAAGAGCTCCTCAATATTATGCACACCTTAACTCCACCACGGAGACGTTGGACACCACAACCCATCACAGGCTTCTTTACGAAAGGCAGGTCAATGTCCAATTAACGCGACGAACGTCGAAAAGTATATTTATAAACTGTATTACCCAATGTTCTTTAAAATACCTAAATAGGTCGAGAGGTAAACAACAATTCCTATTGGGCCCCAAATTACGTTTTCAGAAAACGTAATATATGGCAAGGCATCCACGACAAAAAAAATCTCCAGTTGTATCATCACTGTGCCGGTAACCATTTCCCGCTCTTTCATGATGACAAATACTGCGTTTGCGTACACAGACATTTTACATTCCAACGGTACCATTAACGTCATCGAGCTCGTTCCAATGAGGGGTCACATGATATGGTTTTGTTGATTTTTTTTCAAAACATTTAACAAATGATGTTTAAAATAATAAATTTTGTGTTCGTCTGCGTTGGATAAAGGGTTTAGATTCTATTTTTAGATAAATGGTAGATAAACTGAACTTTCGACCTGGTATTATTGTTTTCCTCCAATGGTGGTAGAAGCCGAAGTTGGTCGATGAGCCATGTGGGAGGTGGGGCGACTCCCTCATCTAAACTGTGTCGTTCGAACCTGAACAGCTGAATGGAGTTGCAAGAATACCGAAAGTACATATACCTATCTCATTTTTCTGTGTTTGTATTGCCAAGGCGTGACATCAGTCCTTGAAAACTCTCCCTGGCAGAGTCCCAAGATACAACAATGCTTAGAATCTTCAACAAAACAAACAAAAGTTACAGAATTAATTGCTATCTAGAACTTATTTTAGAGAGACTGTGTTTAGACAAGACAAGGACTTTCGAAGAATACTGCAAAATTAAGAAGTACAGATCGCCGGGATAGCACCAGATTACTCTTTGCATGCCTAATTCTACATAAGTTCTACGGAAAGACTTCTGAACTGTGACCGATGTAAGACAGATTCCACCCCGAAGCCAGTGCTTTATACTTCACGGCATGCCTGCTGGATACCAAGTTTCTACCCTTGTCGAAAACGTTAACCTGCCCACATCCTTGGGACCTGCGAATAGGAATTTGACTTCGAATAAAGCAACAGATTCGCGAATCGATTCTTTAGAATAGAATTGGATGAATAAGAATGTCTCGTTTTCAGAACGACATGCAGTGAATGGGATGATATGTTCAGCGTTCAGATATAGACCTGGTTGGAGCGGTATCTTCAAAGAATAATTTACCCTCTCTATTGATCTGGACACAAAACTTTCTTGCAGAGGGCATTGTCGGGGAAATAGCATGTCGCTCCTTGAGTACAACAAGGTCTCATTTGCAATGCCTTAGCATTGCAGATGCCGCCTTGTTGAACTTAAGGGCAATGGATTCCATTGGAAGACGTTGTGCGCGTCGCGGAGAAAGTGAAAAGTGGAAATTTATAGCCTGTGTCGCATCCAAACATGCATCTTGTACGCGAAAACCTCAGGAATATTTCGTGTTTTCTAACTTATGTAATGCTAAATATCACTTGCGCCGGGGGGGGGGGGGGGGGGTTAAGGTGGGCAACTGCCCCGGGATTTGTGGTGGTTTCAAAAAGTGTTGGTTGATCTATCGATACGTCTGAGCTGAGAGTCGCGGGAAGGCTTTTGGAACAGGTCTTCGACGCTGGTGGAGGTGGCAGCAGTACGCAGTTGCATTACTGACCAGGTTATTTTAATATAAAAAAACACTTGTTCCAGTTTGTTGGTTTTCCACTGGTCTTTCCTGCATCGTGGTGGTCGTGATTATCTTTGGAGAAAAAATGCACCATACACACAGATATACAGGTAATAAACTACCCAAATTGTTAGAAAATAGTAGATATTGTTAAGCAAATGCAGGCGAATTCTTCTCCTCGCACGAATTTACATTTTAAAAAAAAATTGGGGTGGTGGGATCCCAGATCCCCCGCTTATCGCTTCGCACCTTTGGCGACCATAGGGTCCGTAACGCCCGTTCTACACATTGCACAGGGGTCCGTCCTCGCTTTGGGCGGCTGTGTTAAAAATACTGCCAAGATGATGACGCCTTGCCTGCAATGGAATTTCTGAAACTATGTGAAAATCAGAAGGAGATGGCCCATTGGATGGCCATCTTTAGATGTCATCATTGGACTACTACTGGCGCTTAATTTAGGATGATACGGAATTTTCGTGGATTACGGCTTATATAGTTTCGTGGTTATAAAAACGATAAGGTCGGAGAAAAACGAAATGTTCTAGACGAGACAGATTCTATTCATTATTTTAAAGATAAAACAGTTAATAAGATCACAACAGCATGGGTCCTCATATTTTAAGTGAATACATTGACATTGGATACTGCCACATGAATGGTACCATTAAACATTATTCAAAATCGGTTCCAAGTTATTAGTGTTCAGGTAGATCTTTGGGGTGACAGGTAACACATGTTTTTTACCGATAATATTTCGCAGGCGCTGTTTCATAAACATTTCGAGATCTGATTTTGGCATTTACTGTGCTATTCCTTGTCAAAAACACAGATTTTGGGAAGGATGTAGTACATACACTACTTGGAGAGTGCATTATCACTAAATCACTCGCATAGTGGAGATTCCACCCAAGCAATAATTGCAAGTTTGTTGCAAAGCATAACCAGCACAAGCAAAGTTTCAGCCAATGGACCTCCGGGTTAAACCGGGAGGTCCATTGGCTGAAACATTGCTTGTATATTTTTGTCGATATGTACAGATATGAAAGTTATAGCTTGGGTGATAACCCCACTCCGCGGGTGATTTAGTTACAATCCACTCTCCGCGTACTGTACCTTGTGTACGTATCTTCTGCTTCCGACGTTTCTAATAAAAAATACCCCCTTCTACCTAAAAGAGTATATTGACATAGTTGTTTGGGGAAACGTTTATATCATTTAATTCTGTTGAAATGAGGATCGCTCACCCTTCAACCAATGTAATGGCTATATCCAACCAGCACTCCTCACAATAATCGCCATTAAAATATTATTTTTCTATTGTTTTCCTCCAAACTGTAACTTATATATGTCGCCACTGAGGTTCCCTAATTTAAGTTTTGATGTAAGAATTGGGTTTGTAAGTGCCGCCTTACAGTTGTTTTTGATAAAATGGTAACCCTCCACCTGACTAATCAAATTAAGAAGTCGAAAGAAAACATTTTTCAAAACATTTCAGCAAAACCATATCATTTGACTCCTCATTGGAACGAGCTGGTCGAGCTCGTTCCAATGAGGGTTACATGGTATGGTTTTAGTTTGAAATGTTTTGAATAAAATCAAAAATTAATATTAAAATAACAAATTTGAGCATCGTGTGCGTTGAGTAACGGGTTAAATATGATTCTGGAATGTCTGTAACACTTACTGCAGGGCCTTACGAATAACGATATTTGCTCGAATCGAACCTTGAGTCGAATCCAGTTTAATGTCGAATAGAATCCACTTCCCAACTGTTACGATACTATGGTTGTCTTAACCCTTTTCCCAACGTAATGGCCAAAACCGACCAGCGTTATTCTCAAAAATCGCCAATTAATCTTCATTATTTTTTCATTTTTTTTTTGTCTCAAAAACATAGGTTATGACCCCTCCTTGGAACGAGTCCGTTGAGCTCGTTCCAACGAGGGGTCATAACCTGTGTTTTTGAGACAAAAAATTAGTTATTCAAGAATTTGTTTTGCAAGTTTCGTCTGCTTTTCATGTTAGGTAAAGGGTTAATAGTGTTGTTAAGTTTAACTGCGCATACTCTACTATTTTATTTGGAGAAACTCGACAATGAAAAATAGTTGAAATCCGAATCGAAAACTCATTGTGGTTGTGATTCATTTGAATCGATAGCCTACAGGATGCTGCGGTAGTGTTCCAAATATTCAGAAATTGGATGATTTGGGGTTGATACTTCCTTTGGTTCTGAGGTTGAATAGTGGCATTATCATAAACTGTCAGCCCCAGTGGTTGGTTGAGTGGGGTTTTAGGTCGCTTGAACGGTTACGGTAACATCGCGAGGTGTCAATTTCAGTGGAATAGAGAAGAGCGTGCATGGAAGTCTTCCATGCACGCTCTTCCCTTCAACACTGAAATTGACACATGTTAGCTTACCCATTCACATGACGAGATATAATCATAGTTTTTAGCACATCCTAGATTAAAAAAATAACCCTAGGTCAATTTAGCAACCATGTAAACGATTTTAATCCAGGATTTTAGGTTAAATCTTAGATTAAAAGTGTTAGAAATACTCCAGCTAGAGAGGTTGTGTATTAACGAACAACGAGGACTAAATAGGAATTTTGTGACCATGTGAATTTAATTATCATGCATCAAATCGAAAAATATCGTATTTGTATAAGCGCATGTAAATGCAGAGTGCGTTTACAATTAAAATTTATTCCCCGATTAAAAAATGTACCAGGTTTATTTTGTGTCATGTGAATTGCGCTTTAGACGTTGAAGTGACGTGAATGTAGAGAAACCATCGCAAGACGAAACTCGAACATTCTCTGGCCTCCAACTTACTTGTTCCTGATATTTATGAGATGTTCTCCGCGATAATGCAAGAAACTTGTGTTGCTAACACGTGCAATTTCTCTCAGGTCTTTCTCTTGTATTTCTTTATCGAGATCAGGAGCATCCAGACTAAATAATGCACTTTGCCGCATCCCTTGTTGTTGAGCACCTCTCATGACTGCGTCGCATTCTTTACTTGTCAACATGCCTGGTATTTCTACAAATGTATAAAACGACTGCAATGCGTTCTTATACAGTACAGCCGTCGAGGACTGGTCGTAATCCACGCGTGGACAGTGATGTCCACGCATGCGTTTACCAAGTAATATAAATCATCATTAGCAAAATATTAATTATTGAAGAACCGGGTTGTACCCAGTGCTTCAATAATTACATTTTTGATGATTAGTCCTATAATTAGTGCTTCGAATCTAATATTAACCCTTTACCTAACGTAACGCCAAAACCGGCCAGCGCTATTCTCAAAAATCGCCAATTAATTTTCATTATTGTTTTAATTTTTTGTCTCAAAAACATAGGTTATGACCCCTCGTTGGAACGAGCTCGTCGAGCTCGTTCCAACGAGGGGTCATAACCTATGTTTTAGAGACAAAAAGTGAACAAAATTAGTTATTCAAGAATTATTTTTGCAAGTGTCGTCTGCTTTTCAGGTTAGGTAAAGGGTTAATGCGTCCGTGGAAATATTGCTCACCCGTGGACAGTGACCAGTCCACGATGGCCGTACTGTATGATTCATCAATAGAAACAAAACTTTAAATGCAAACAAGATAAGTGCGATAAAGAATTGCCCATTATCAAGCTCCTCAGATGCGGCTTCAAACTCAACTAATATTGACGCCGACCTCGGCCGATATGAACCATGCTAGAGATACCCTCTTCATGCGTTACTAGGAGCAGCCGACGTGTTGACAGCAAAATCGGTCAGAAGTATTCATCAAACGCAGTCAGGCACGATGGAATGGTTTGATGCTGAGTTTTTGTAAGATGATGAATTAATGATGATAATAAATAGGGAGCAGGTGGATAAAGAGAAGAAAGAGGAAAGTTTACAAAATATTCAACGCAAACTGCGATTCGGTGTTGTAAGCGGTGATTCGTCGAAGTGCGAGAAGAGATAGTTCAGCTATATGAAAGTCGCGGGCTCCTAGTCGGGAAGACGAGACGCTCGGATAGCTGAACTAAGAGAAGAGGTAACTTCTGATTTAGAATACGAGACAATAACACCGTGAGAAAACTGTAATAGATCCGAGTGTGTGTGTGTGGCGCGGGGGGGGGGGGGGAGCAGTTGCTATAAAATAAACAATCCTTAACAACATTTCGGGAAGATTTCTAGTTCCCAAAATTTCACAATCGCTGATCAGTTTTTAAAGAAAATACTTTGATTCTGTGGAAAATGCGTATGTTGATGATGCGTACATTTTTCCTGGTAGTTCCATTGAAAATTTACAATATATTTTAGTTATTATTGGCAAAAAACAAACTCCAACATTGCAATGTTGATACGGCGTAATTAGTTTTCGTGATAAGTAAACACTGTGGGAATTGGTGAAGCGAAAGCTGTTACGCTATGTCTACAGTCACAGCGAAACCACATTCACAACAATAAACGGTCAGGTGTTATGAAGTAGATTGCCTTAGAACCATCTTGGGGAGGGGTGCCGCTTGAGCGGTGACTTTTTCCTCTGGGATACAAACAGTCCACTTATAGAGATCCCGAAAAGTCCCAAGAAATTAAATTCTTTATATGAAGTTTTTGAACAATAAGGGTGGAGCCTAGCTAAGAGGAGTTCTTTTCCCATAAGAAATACAAATTCAAATGAATTACACCAAGGTATGAAACGGGGACTTTTTAAAAATATGAAAGACGAAAAGAAAAGTTCAATCAGGACTTCTCTGGTATTGATGGTTTGAGGATGCAAAAATAATCTGTAAAGAGTGTTTTCTATATGTATCCAGAAGTAACACAGACAAATTTCGGAAACACTGATGACATGAGACTTCTCGATAAAATAGCACCGGGCAGTACTGTATCTCTTCTTCAAACAGTGCATATGAACAAATATGTGTTGGTTATTTCGGGTTATTTCACTAAATGAAGCCTACCCTTTCATTTTTAATATTCGGCTAAGAATCCCACTTGCGGAATCCCATTTTGAGAATCCCTTTTTGGAAAAACGTCTGTGGCTATGGAATCCCTTTTTCTGAAATGAGTCGAAGAGTCGTATGTGCGAGTCACTCGGCCGAGCAATTGCTTTAAAGCACATTTTCTCGATGGGGTTCGAGTCGTTCGAGCAGTACGTGCGAGTCACTCGGCGTAAGACGGAATCCCACTTATGGAATCCCTTTTTTGAATCCCTATAGAATCCCTTTTTAGGATAAGAAACCTAAAAACTAAATGTATTCTTTTTGTTGATAGTTACCAAATGAATTGTTTAGTGTCCTTCTAATAATTGTCTTTATAGACGTGAAGGCGTGTAATAGATACGGAATGACACGCGCGCGTGAATGGATTAATCGCGCCTCTCGTTTTATCCTTCCGCGCTGCCACTCGTGCCATATCGATTAACCCATTCACACGCGTGTGTCGTTCTGTGCATATCAGGCAACTCCAGTTGCCCTGACTGTGTTCGATGAATAACGGTGAAAGATACCAAAGTAAACAAATTTGTTGCGCCTAGTAACACATCAGGCAAGACACCTCTAGTTTGGTTCATATCAGCTGAGATCAGCGTCATATCGGTCAAGTATAAAGCCGTATGTGCCAAACTTGGTAATGGGCAGTTCCAGGAAAGAAAATCATATCAGAACGACACCCGCGTGTGAATGGGTTAATCGATATGGCACGAGTGGCAGCGCGGAAGGATAAAACGAGAGGCCGTGATTAACCCATTCACGCGCGCGTGTCATTTCGAATTTATTGCACGCCTTCACGTCTATAAAGACAATTATTAGAAGGACACTCAGCAATTCATTTAGTAACTATCAACAAAAAGGACAAATTTTTTCGCCAACCACATTTGTGCACTCTTACTCGTCTTCTTGTTCTGGATATTCAATATCCCCTTCACATATCGAATATTTCTTCTTCACTATTTTCGTAAATATTAAACTCGCCACGTTCTTCAATCTTAGACATTTTATCGGTTCAGTTTCGAATGACCAATCGTCTGCTCAGCGATTTCCGTTCGGCACATGTGCGGAACGGATTTTCATTTTCCGCATGGTTTCCTGTTACTGTAGTTGAGGATTTCATAGAACTGGCGTGTAATAAACAAATATTCAATATCAGGTTAGCTTTGATATCTTAAGCGCAATATTGAGATTTCCACTGTCAGTAACACAACTCGTCCATTTATGCAGATTACATGGAGGCATATCAATTGTATTTCACTATTAACAGTATAACGTGTATGTGTGAAGGGGGTAGTGTCCAAGGGGACAAAACTATTCCCCTCTCGTGTCCCGTCTGGTCGGATTTGTCCTACCTGGTTCACTATTCATTTTCGTTTTCTTCGTAGAGGTATCCTTGTGGGAACCCCTGGAAATGAGGCAATGCGTGTTTATTGTGGTAAATAAGCTCTGCTTTACTGGTAAAATAGGACCCAGTGACCAATGCTCAGAGTGTGGACGTCCTCTAAAATGGGCAACATGGGTATAACTGATTGACTTTATGTCCATGCTGCGGTCACAGTTAGCCTTTGTGCAAAAATATGTGACCTCAAACATTAATAATTAAATTAATAATAGTAGCGATATCGATATTTGTAAATTCTGTTTTCCAATATACCGACAACTTTACAATTACAACCACAAGCGAGATTCACAAACAGAAGTGAGGAGAAATTAAATCTGACACACATCGTGAGTAATCCTATACGAACAAAACAGTACCCTGGATTGTCATGTTGTTGACGTTGATTGAGGCGTCATTTGTGTTTGAAAAATATGATAAGAACCCTTTTGGTCAGAGAAGATTAGAAGATGAAAATGTGTTCTATTAAAGAGATTATCATTTGATTCTCATAAAATGTAAGATTACTCTCACCACACAAGTGAATAGATACACAGACGCTTACCGTATACAGGTGGTCTGATCGCTCGTGTTATCCTCTTCAACTCTCTGTCCCCAATGGAAATATCCACTACTTCGCCAACCTGTAATGAAGTTGATGTGTCCAGTGATGAACGAGGGGCGTTTCTGTAAGTAATGTGGGTCAAGGTTCGGTACGTGCATTTGTGATCCCAGAGAGATCGTGAGTCCATCGCGTAGCCAGAATTGTATAATAGGGGTGCCCTAGCTAGTTTTGAAGAGTGACCAAACATGATATTTGGAAGGCAGTTGTGAGGGTGTGGAAGCATCCCCTATTCTTTTGAAAGAAACGAAGTGGGAGGAGAGGATAACAGCCAGAGCGTCCTAGTTCGGACTAGACCTCTCACCCCAAGAAAATTTTGCAAAAACCAATGCTCTTAGGGCGAATCTAGGAGTGTGTAATCCTGTATTGGAGATCATTTTAGTACAGTATATGTTATGTGACACTTGCATTGGGCCAATGGTTTCTTTGGGGAGACAGCGAAAGTTTTAGGCGGCCAAGCACCGCCCCCATGATCTCACCCCTCCCCCTTGCGCGAGAAACAATACCCCCTCCCCCCAAAAACAAAAAACCGAGTCGAATAGTAATAAAAGATTGTACCCAAGCACAATGAGCATGTAACACTTTTATCTACCTTTCAGTCAACAAACCCCATAACATGACTTCTCAAAAATAATTGTTAACAAACAAAATGGCGCCCTCTACTGATCAAAATAATGGGTCTCCATTTTCAAATCTCTCCACCCAACGGCACTTGAAGAAAGTCCCTTAACATGGATGAAATTGATCATTGTGATAAAAAATAATCCAACTGAGCCCAAGTATGCTTTCTCCGTCGGGCAAAATATTTCTAACCAAGTTTTAATTCAATTCATGAGGTCACGCAAGGCACAGATGGGTGGTTTGGCGAAAACAACTAGGAATTACAGTTTTATAGTGTGCAAGAATCGCTTTATATACATGACGTCACTTCACTCATAAATTTTAGGAGCAGGCAAATCACAATGAGATTGACGTTACGCTTCAAAATGTTCTCGCTCTACTTTCAGTTTTTGTGATTCACCTTCATTGTTTTTTATTTTGGTGTTTTGCATTGTGGATTGTTTATGAAATGGATCGTACAATTCTCTGCAACATGGAATGTATGGTGAGGCAACCTATATGCATCATCCATTGCAGCATAACAAGTATTTGAAGGAAATGATTTGCGATCGCCAGTACCTCTGAAACGGTCGACCATGTGCAGGTGCGTTCGATTCTCGCGACGCCATGTGACTTTTATCGCTACTGCAATAGCGATAGCGCCGATTTTTTTTGTCGCTACTGATATTGCTGTTTGCGTTTGCGTTTTTGGTAAGTGGTAGATAAAAATAAATCGTAAAATAAACCGACATAAGATAATCATTTGCTCAGCTGTTAGCATTTTGATTGATAAGGTCACAGTTGCTTTTCGGTCTTCCTATTCTTTTCTCTTTTTTAATTTTTTGGCGATTCCAAATTATTTTCACCAATGTTGTACCATATGGTTCATTATGATCGATCTAAAGTTTTCTGAGTCTTCAATATTCAAAATAATTACCTCTTATAACTAGAACGCTCCGGTTGTTACCTCCTCCTCCCATTTTTTTCAACGGAATTGGAAGGAGGTCGGTCCGGCTGTTATCCCCTGTTCCCACGTCCCTATAAGGGGAGTGGAAAGAGGGGGTAACAAATGGAGAGTCCTAGTTAAGGATATGGGAGGCCTCCACCCCTCGCAGCGGCCTTCCAAATATAATTTTTGGCCACCCTCCAAAAATGGCCAGAGCACCCCTATTATAGAATCCTGGGTACGCGCCTAACATCATGGGCGCCCTCACACACTTCTCCACTTACAATCGAACTGTATTTTGCAGTGCGTGAACAAAATCACATTTTCTCTACGTTCGCAAATGCATGTACCGAACCTTGACCCTATTACTTACAGAAACTTCCATGGTGAATATAATGTTTTGTATGGTGAAAATAACATTCAATATGTACCTTGTTACACAACGATGCTGCAGCGTAGAGTCACACACCAAGTTATATGACCAAGCTCATCGAGAAGATGACCGATTGGGTGGCTTTAAACCCAATATGTCCTGACTGTCATGAGTCAAGTTCCGACAAATAAAATATTCCAATTACTTCGTCAAGGTATGCCGTATTTGAATGTGATGTAGTTGGAATATTTGTCAGTCATGATTACAGTTCATAAAATTTGTTTGTGGATACAAATGCGTGCTAGTTGTTACACATGACTTCTAAACTTCTTGTTTAATAAGAACGTACCGGTCATGCTTGAACCAAATATATCAGCCACAGCTGACCGCTGTTCGCATTGGATCACGTGTGTGACACACTTTCAAGTAGCAAAGAAAATATTTGATTACTAACAAGATCGAATCGATGTCTTAGACTTCGATCCAGTTGAAAATGTCCCAACTGAAGCTTTTATTTAAAGGGTGTTATACCCCCTACTTCCAAAGACACTTTGGGGTAACGGAGTCCCTGGAATATGTGCCGATAAGAATAAGATTCTTTGAAAAACAAATGAAAAAATGGGATGAAAGCATGAGAGATACGTGAATGAGGAATGATATGAGTGCTGGGAAATTAGGAGGAATAGTGGAGTAACAGGGTTGATGTGGGCTTCCTCATTAGAAGGCCGCGGCAAATGAGCAGAAAGTCAAAGAATTTATTATTACTATGATGTTCAACGTTCTCCTCTCAGCAAATGAGAGTTTTTGAGAGAAGTTTAGTTCAGCGAAATAAATTTTTACAGACCTTAACTTCACCGTGATATTGAACTGAGTTCACGACAATATTGTGGGGTGACTGGACTGGCCTTTGAACGTAGAACAAAAGTAGTAGCGCCAATATGTCTAGGTGGGTTCTTGATCAATGCGTCTCAAATTTAAGCTACCAATCATTAGGATGCTCTTACATACATCGTTACAAACACTGTCAGAATTAATTCCGCTCGGATGCCGATTTTAGGAGAATTTATTATTAAATGAGCAGCCCGAGTTGCGGCTCGGTTATTTGACGTTGAGGGAGTACGATATTCCAGGTTGAAACATGAAACATACTAGAAACAGAAGAGATAAAAGCAGAGGGAGTAGAAACAGAAGAAATAAAAGTGGATGAAGATGGAGGAGTTCCTGTGAGAGCACTATGAGAGCCAGAGAAAGTGGGGCTGAGGAGGAGGAGAATGGGTTGTGTAATAAGACGAGATGAGACAACATTATTCAATTTGCGAGCATCTTCAGTAACAAACTGGAGCGGAGATGACTGCAAATTGAGCGATTACTCTGAACAGGCACGTTGACAGGTGGAAGGAAAAGAAGAGGGAGAAGGCCTTTGCATTGATCTTTTCTTATTTTGTTTTTCGCGTTGCACTAGAGAGACAGCACGGGTGGGGAATTGTTTGATTCTTCCGGCAATGTTCCTTACCCAGACGCTTGGATAGGTTACGAAATATAAGTCTCATAATTCAAAATCGTCTTACCTGTCAACTTATTTTTAAAGTATTTCGGATCCTAGATCAAGGCACGTACCCAAGCGCTGATGAAATACTTTTTTGGAAGCCACGAGGTGGTCGCATCGCGG
The DNA here is from genome assembly GCA_031216915.1 of Pictodentalium vernedei. NCBI lineage: Eukaryota > Metazoa > Mollusca > Scaphopoda > Dentaliida > Dentaliidae > Pictodentalium > Pictodentalium vernedei. The sequence continues at coordinate 244,525,147 of CM062290.1, read as the reverse complement.
AAGTGATTTTTTACTTCAACTCGTTCAGGTTTTTATAATGCTCAACTAAAGCATTTAATATCTGACTGGCCCACCCCACAATTTGCCGGAAAGCTGAAAAAAATGTCGGGGGTGGGTAAAGCTGGTTTAAAAAAAAACAGTTACTTTCTTCTCCAACGGCTTCGGCAAACACCGTGCAATCAATGAAATACCTAAAACAGAGCCTTGACTAACCTGGAAGGGCCTGTAACAATTGTTTCTCGACTCTTTCGGGTCGAACAACTCTCTGTCCCTGGTGACTTTGTCCATTATTAGGCACTGCAGAAGAAGTAGACGATCCAAGTACAAAATTAGAATGAAGTAATGAAGTGAAATAAATGAAAATGCTAAACTAAGATATTGCATAATAGAGAAGATACCTGAATCCGCCATAGCTTTCAGGAAAGGTTGAAGATTATTCATCCGTGTCGACGTGTTTCGCTTGGATTTGCTTTTTCGCAAGACTCGAATAATGAATTCCAACTTGGATGAAGGATGAATGAAAACTTTCAGCGCGCCAAAGGCGCACAGGGACGATGTGGGATTGAAATCCCTTCGACCTGAATAACTTTATTTCCTTTATAGCTTTATTTGCTTATAAATCCTCGAGAGTCGGAAGAGATAGCCAGTAATCTTATTTAGTCTGAGTGTGCGCACTGGCAGTAGGGTAGTGGGTTGACATCCCAGAGAACCTCGAACTGGAAGATGACTAGGAATTTTCATAACTACAAGAATTCTGCACCGTGTTTGCTTAGAGAAGCAGGCATATCTATGGTAAAAGTGAAACCGCAGTTTGATGGTTATTTTATAAAAAAAAATGAAAAAGAAACCCAAGCAGTCGCTGGTTTCGGAGGAGCCCCAGCATATTATCCATAACGGTTACAAAAAGAAAAAAATCCACCAATAAGTGTTTTTGAAAGCTTGGAGTCATCCATCAGCCTGTAAGGGAGGGTGGATGCTGAGCCTTGGCCATCTGGTCAGCCTTCAGGGTAAATAGATGACGGGGTGATGGAAAAAAACAAAAAAGCACACACTCACTCACAGACACACAGCCAAAGCCCTTAAAAGGGCTGTTATATCTTTATTCAAATGTTTATTTATTTAAAATCTATACTGGTCCCAGCCAGGCAACCTTGTTTCAATCCTTGCTTGGTGTTTGGTGTTTTCGTATGCATGTTAACAGAAAGAAGGTAGGTTGTTCCAATTCCTCATACGCTTCGTCTGCTATTTCCATGCGTCTTCTAGATAGGAGTGTGGCAAGAAAATTAGCAAGTGTTCAATTAGAAAAGTTATAAGAAGAGAGAGATAGGAATCCGCTATTGTACATTATTGCTGTTGTGTGATTGTTGCTATGGGTGGGTCGACGAGTGGGTTTCTTTGGATCCCACTCCCCACGCGCAGAGTTGCAAGGCAGTCTCCACAGACTCGATCCCAGATTTCTTAATGAGTAGCGAGACAATCCTCACTTACTTCGTTCCTCCATATCATTATAAGAGAAAGATAGAACTCCGTTGTTGTATATTTTAGCTGCTGTTTGATTGTTGCCCTTGCTGGGGCGAGTGGTGGGTTTCTTTGTAGCCTACTCCCCACAGGCAGAAATGCGAGGCAATCCTCACAGACTCAATCCTAATGTTGTCAATGAGTAGCGAGGCACCCCTCACTGACTCCATGCAATTAAATTCCAATGAACAATTTTCTGTGGCTTATTTTGTTTTTCTGTTAGGGGTTCGGTGTTCCTTCAGCTCTAACATTAATTCACTATCTTGGAGTCTGCTGAGGGCGTTGTTATGTAGGTCTTTTAATCGCGTTTCAATCGCGCTTCTGTAGAGCTGCGAGGCAGTCATCACATACTCAATCTTAAAGTTATCAATGAAAAGCGAGGCAATCCTCACTGACTCCACGCAATTTAATTCTATTGTAAAATTTTAATTTTCTGAAACTTGTTTTGTTTTTTCTGTTAAGAGTTCGATGTTCGTTCAGCTCAACCATTAATTCACTATCTTGGAGTATGTTGAGGATTTTGTTCTGTAGGCCTTTTAATCGTGTTTCGATAGTTTCTCTTTTTGCTAGCTCATGAAGTTCCTTTATTGATATCCAGATTGGCTTGCATAATGCCATGCGCAAAGCATGATTTTGAACCTTCTGTAGCTTATTAATATTGGTTTTGCTCAGGTCACCTGTTATTATGACACCATATTCTAGTACCGGGCGCGTAAATGATTTGTGAAGCACGAGTTTTGTTTGCTCCACAATATTTATTTCTGATCATCTTCGGAAAATTGATACGTTTAGTAGCTCTAACCGTAATGACGTTCACGTGACTGTTTAGGTTGAGATTGCCATCCAGTATAAATCAAAAAAAATTGGCCTCGTTGCTTTCTTCTAATTTGGCATCCTATAACTGGAGATCAATACTGGGGACAAATTGTTTTCTTTGCTTTTTTAAAGAACGTAACTCTTTGAGTTTTGGCGGCATTAAGCTTTTTGTGCCATTGGACGTACCAGCTCTCAAGATCACGAATGGTATCCTAATTACGCTTCGGGACTACTTTCCGTCCACGTGCTTTTATCGGCTGAGAACTGCGATAGTTCAACACAATTTTTCCTTACTTTTTCTGTGTCATTCACATATATTATGAAAAGAAGTGGGCTTAGGGCCGATCTCTGTGGTGTGCCCGTGACGTGTATTATTTCCTCTGACACCTCGCGGTTAACCATCACCTTGATTCTTCTGTTAGTTAGAAATGATATGATCCTCAGAATTGTAGTGGTTAATCCCATTTTCACGACTTTATATCTCATGCCTTTGCGCCATACCGAGTCGAACGCCCTTTCTACATCCAAGAAAAGCGCTGTTCTTATTTTGTTTTGACTAAACGCTGTTTTCATATAATCGACAGTCTATATACGTGTTCGGTTCCCTTTTTTCTGACTCATGTACTCTCTTTGCCATTTGTTGCAAAATTGATTGATTCGAGATAGCTTCGAAGTCTCATCGTGAGAATTCGCTCAAATATTTTTTCCAGCACAGCTAAGCAAACTAACTGGGCAATTTAGGAGTTGGGAAAGTCTATAGTAGAAGATATGAGGGTGTCCATGGTATATATGCAGGTGTGGGCTAGGGTGTTTTTCGCAGCTCCGTACATAATTAACCTCTATGACAAGCTGTCAAATGTTACTCAGATGGACAGTTGTTTTCAATCGGAGATTTACTGAGTTTGGTTTTCGCAACTCAATGTGTGAGGTCCAAAATATTAAATGAAGTCCTTGTGATTTGCGTGAGCTCTGTGGGATTATAGTTGCGTGAGATCAGCACATGCTCTGTTTTGTGAGGGTGAAATACAACTAGCCATGTTTTAGCCCTATGTTCAATTGCTGATAAATCATAAGATCGAAAGTTGGTCAGGATTCTCCACTATAAGATTCATGTATAAGGAGATGTCGGCCGCGAAGAGAGTATAGAATTACGTAAGTTTTCCATTATATCGTTGATATATAAGATGAACTTTTAGAGACCGAGTATGGAGCCTTGAGTAACACCCGAATATATAGGTTTTCACAACTCGCTGAGAACTGTCCGTGAGGTAAGCTCTTTAAAAAAGAAGTTCGCCAGAGACTCCGATTCATTCGAGCTTATGAACAAGACCAGCATGCCAAAGTTTATCGAAAGCTTTACTCAAGTAGCAGAACACCACCTAAACGTATTTTTTCTTCGTCTAGTGCACGGCTGAATTCATCGTATAAATCAGTTAGCTGTAGAACAGTTGAGTCTCTTGGGGTGAAGCCTGAATGAAATTCACTTAGAACATTGTCTTTTTGAAATTGCCACAGCTCTCTTAGATACACACTTCTCGAGTATCTTACCATTGAAAGAGATTGGGTAATAACTTGTGATCAAATTTGATGGATTCGTTTACAAAACAGGGGAAACGTGCGAATTTTTCCAATCAAATGGATAATATGTGAGTTATTCATTAAAATACTGAACATGATCAAGAGTGGATCACACAAAAAGGATTTGCATTATTTAAGGAGCCGACGTCTTACGATATTTTAAGGAAACGACGTCTTACGATATCCGAACCTCATGCCTTTGGGGCGTTGACAGATTTCCCTGGATAAGTGTGTTGTTTCCACATTATGAGACACATACAAAAATGGATGAATGTGTGTCTGATGAATGGGCGGCAAATATGTCCTAGAAGGCTGCGTTTTTGGGACAATTCATCCCCAACTCCCCAGCCCTCCTTAGCACCGCCACTACCTACGCCCCATAGGTACAATACTTTACTTTATATTAACATTTTCACAACTTTCTATAGCTTTTATAATTAAAAGAAATATGTGAATAAGTTATGTAAGCATATATGACTACTAGTAATAGTACCAACACCCACCCCCACCCCACCCCCACCCCACCCCCAACCCCCCAAAAACAATAGCAAAAAAAAACAAAAAAAAAATAAATTCTATTGGCGATTGAAAAAACACGTCTAGGATTGAACGCTGGTAAATATCAGTTACCTGGCGTATTCAGTTGAACAATGGTGGTATCGTCCTAGAGTTATTTTTTTTTTTTTTGAGAACTCCACTTCCGCCTCCTGGGTAGCATATTTCGTGCGAGCATCGGAACGTGTCAACTAACCCGAAATGAAGACAGTATTTATAACACTTTGGTCAAGCAACTATATGAGACAATGTGATTGTTCCTCGTCTCCAAAACATAGACCACAAACATAATTTTCCCTTTCAGCAACAGACACAGGTTAGTCCAGCCTATACTGTCACACATCCCTAATAATAGGAATGGTTTAGCTATGGTAGTCAAATGATATGCGAGGCAGGTTAAAATGGTGTATGGCCTTGTGTGTATCTTCCGTAAATAGATCCTTTTTGCCACCATCGCATAGTACATACCTACCTTAGAGATAGCTCTCCGAGTTCGTTCGATTGAGAGGTCACGAACCATGATCCATACAAAAAGATAATAAAACAATAATCCACCAATATTCTGACGTAACGTTGTGGTCGTTCGTTGCTGAGTTGCAGAGTGGGTCAGTCTTCATAGGAACAAAGTTAAACCTAGAAGTCCTTTCACGAACTATGGGTTTCATTTTGACATAATTTCGCGTAGAAATTGCGAGAATTTTCCCTATCGTATGGCAGCCACAGTACGCCAGATTCTCCGGACTATTAACAGAATGCATAGTAATGTTTTAGCCAGTGAACCTGCGGGTTAAACTGCTTGTACGTAGCACATATGTACAGAATTTGATAGACTTACTATCGTCTAGGTATGGAGATTAACGCGCAGAGTGACGTGCTATTTGCGGGCAATTCATGACAGGACTTCTAGTCTTAATTGTACACAGATGCCCCTGGCTCCTGTGGTAAACGTCTTGTAGAAGTACAGTGTTGCCATCGGCGTAAATGATTATTCGGAGTTGGATGAACGTCACCTTACGTAGTTGGATGAATTTGTCTCTTGCTACAACACATGTGCGTGTGTGTGGGGGGGGGGGGGTGAGAGAGAGAGAGAGAGAGAGAGAGAGAGAGAGAGAGAGAGAGAGAGAGGGGGATGGGGAGGCTTGTTGGAAAATGTCCTTCCACTTATCGTTCATCTCAACCACAAAGCGGTCTAAACATCGGAAGTGCTGCACCATAGCATCCACAATAACTCCAATTTTTATGGGTTGGACGAGTCCCTCCACATAACAGTCGGGAGAGAAGAGCGGGAGCCGGGTCTCGAACACAAAGTGAAATCAGGATCAACCAGGTTGGTCAGTAAATGACTTTTATACCTAGACCGTTACACTGCCCTCACGTTCTTTGAAATTCACCCACCCTGAAACTCACCCCAGATTCCACCACAGAGCGGCCCAAACATCCACCATATTTTACTACAACACCACTTATGGGGGCTGTTCAACGACAAGAATGTGACAGATCAAGAGAGAAGTGCGAGAGCCGAGGCTCGAACCGTCGACGTCTAATTCACAAACCTACAGATTCACCAGGTGACCTACCAATCTAGTTTGTAACTGTGCTTTATACCTCGACCGGTACATATCTTTGGTGGTTTGAAAACGATACTTACAATATTTTCCCGCATTATGTGTGTTATTGTCTCCAACACAGCCCACTACCAAGTGCTAAAGCGAGTTCAACAAGACAATTCTAGTAACAAGAAACAAGCCACCATCGGAATCAGGAAGAAGTAAGCGAAGTACTATATCCATGAAAACGATCCGCATTTGAAATGCGTAGCGAAGTGATTTTGATCGGGACCCTGACGGGAGGTCGAACGCCACATGGATATGCATCTCACTTATCAGGGCGGTACTGAACGTTGAGTAATTAGAAATATCTGTTGAAGACGCTTTACGAACATAGTCTAGTTTAGTCCGCAAGTCACGCAGTTCCTTGCTAATCTAGCCGAACATGCGGTAGTACTACTACACTCCGAAGAGCCAGAGTCCATTAAATTTTATTCGAAATTTTAAAGCGGTAATACGATTTGTTCTTTATAAATGATAAATAATTTTGAAACATACAGCACAAGGAGGGCGAGTCACCACGACACCACGGTGGGATAGCTCTTCCACCAGATAAATATGTCTGATTTCTAAGAACAAAGTAAACGAAGCACAAGCAAACCCGAAGATCAGGGACGACCAACTTCTTCCCTTTGGTTCATGGATCGAAAATGTGCCAGTGCATTCTGTACCTTTTTAAAGAGTTGTGATTAATTCTCGCGTAGAAGATATCCCCATCGGGAGGCAGGAGCACCCTCCTTCCCAGTATTATACACTAAAAGATCAAAAGGGGCGATGGCATAAGTAACCTCTGAAGAAGAGGTGCGCTAAATTTTCACCTTTGAATTTCGCAAAAAATACTAATAACGGAAAAATAGGTACACCGTGTTAACCCTTATTGGGTGTTTGGAGCCTGAGCCACAGGAGTTGCCGAACAAATGTGCCCTGGCCTTAAGCAATATTTAACTTCGTTTTGGTACGATCTGATCATTTGTGGCATGCACGTAACATCTAAACCGTTTGCAGCTTTATTTTCGATTTACAATATTACAAACATAAAATCTACATTTTTTGGCTACAAGACAAAGCTCACGACTCGCTGGGCTATTTTCTTCTTCGTCAGAAGATAGTAAAAATGCGCGTGTTAAAATAAGTCCAGTAAAGGTCATTCACAGAGCAGTGATATAATTTGTGGATTTTGAGTGATAAATAATTATTGAACAAAGACCTATACAAACAGACTGAAAACCAGTATGAAGTCATTAAACATGGTTGTAGTGGCTTTCATTGAATCTTTACAATTTTGGGAGATGGTTAGTTAGGGGCAGCACATTAAAACCAAATCACTTAGGAAACACGATATTTGGTTGATGAGATTGTGTTTCTTGTCGAAGTCGGAGTTTTTCTTCAATGAAAGTTTACGCTTCTAAATTTAGTACATTATTAACGACCGAACGTCACAAGAGAGTACGGGTTTTGACATTTCGGCCAAAGGCCTTTACGATATAAGTGGCTACCTCATAGTTGCACAAACAGTCTTTGTCAGACGCCGATTTTATTTATTCCCAGTTTAAAAATATCCGAATGTCATGAAAAAGAACAAATTTGTCAAGCCCGATTTGTCGGCCGTACGGAGAAGATAGAAACCATGGGCTGTGGGAGTAAAAAGGTCTCAAAAATGTGCGAGTACGAACCAATTCGAACTACGTAATTTTCCTCAGAAGTGAAAATACCTTCTCTTCTGAATCCGCAAGGTTACAATCTGAAAAATCGCACATTAAAAAAAAGAACGTTGAGGGTCAACCGTTTGAACACTGATGTAGTCTTTCAAGTCAGTTCAATGACCATTCAATAGCCATCGGACTGCACGTTGACAAAACTGATTGGCTACCCCACACATTCACTGGCGAGTCATGCTACTTGATGAAATTATGACGTATCAGGTTCCTGGGACGGACAATCAGACTTTAGGATTCAAAGAGTTACCCCCCCCCCCCCCCCTCTCCATTGCCAATTCGCTGGCAGTTGTGATGATTCTTAACATATTTTTTCAACTGAGATACTTGACGGAATGTAAGCACACCCCATGCACAAATACTTATGTTTATCTCCAATTTTACTACAACATAGGACCTCACAACCACATCTAATTCCGAATGCATTTCTACTTCTTTTCGAACAAAAACAGTTCTTAACTGGTAGAAGGCTATATTATTTTAATTGTCAACATTTGTTCACATGTCTTGGGTTTGTTATAATTTATGGAAGAATGTCTTCCGCTCTCCCATAAATTTTAACAAGGTAATTACATACAGACTGAATAATGATATTTCAAAGATAATATGAAGCACATCCACAGAATATGAACCCTTTGAGTTGTGGTATGTGTGCATTATCATAAAGCCCAAATATGGATTTCCAGCACTCTACCGGTTCATAAACGGAGATTACCAGGTTTTGTGATTTGATTTTTTTTTTGTATTTGAATAAAGAGATCCCTGGTTATCCTGGTATATCCGTTTAAGGTTGAAAATCATTGTGACTGGAACATGATAAATGGGGTGGGGTGACGTAGGGTGGGCAGGATAAGATGATGGTGGGTTCGCTAATGACTACGATAATCTGAAGTTTATTTTCAAGAGGTATCGACGTTCATGGGATTCCGGGATCGATTCAGAGAGAGTAGGCTTAAAAAAGCGGAAAAATGAAAGGCAAATTATTGACATGTTACCAAATCTGAAATCTGTCGAAATATTTTAGTGGTCTGTCAGAAAGTTTTAGGTTTGGTCCACCGGAGATAAGCTATCTACGGCCTTCACCATCGAATTGAACTTCCGAGACCAATCCCAGAACGATTTGTTCATCCGGGAACAGTTTATTTCAACATTCACTACAGAGATAGTTCTCAGAGAGCGGAATCCAGCAAAGGTGGAGGAATTGACTGAAGTAGTTGAGCCGTATTTCGATACCCATGTGAGCAGTATAAACCAGTCCCGGGCGGATCGCTAAGCCACTGCTAAGGCCAACCACCCAGAATTGGTGAGTAAACATGCGTATTAATAGTGCACAGGTATTAAGGCAGTGTTCAATTTTGTGTGTGGTAAAAAGATGCATCTAGCAACTTGGAACAAAGTTCTGCAAGGAGACCAGTCATGCAAGGATGGGGAAATGGAAGGTATCTTGGAGATGAGACATTCTGCCAGACAGTTGTGTTCGAAAATAGCCCAGTTAGTGATGTTATTGAAAAGGTGGAGGTTGTGCTGGAAGGAGAATGTTCTCCATACAACTAAAAGAATGTGTGAGGAATTCTCCTCAGAGGTGAAAGAGCAAATACAGATGTAACCAGAGTAGCTCGCCAAGTGGTCGGTATGCTACGTGGCACAAGGTAATACGGATTCAGCTGGTTAGGAATATCATCTGTGAATACTGATCGATGGAACCGTTCAATGTTTCTGCGGGGTTAAGGGTGGATACGCATACTAGTACGAAGAGGTAGATCACAAGGACTCATGTATAACTTAGTCATGGACCGTATACGAGGAAAAGGCAGATATCAGACCATGGTTGGCCAGGAGAGTCTAACCAGTCGAAATGCGACAAGGGCAACCAAGGCAAGCACGTAGAAAAACCCTCTTAGACACTAAAAGTGGCATCAGAGTGTTTGGTGTTAAGAGCCGGAGAGAGTCCCACATAGGTGACCCCATATGAGATAACGGGGTGGGGATAATACGGAAATTTGACACAGAGCACGAGAGTCGAAGTAGACAAACTAAATTTTCGTTCTATTGAGGTACCAGCCAAAAGGGCGAATCCCGATTCTCGGGGAATTGGCGGGGATAATGTTGAGCAAGAGTAGATAAGAGTACACACCCAGATAAGGACCAACATATGTTGGCGGTCTACTATTAGTGATGCACCTTTATTACATTGTCAGTTGAACACTTTTCAGTGAGTCAACCAAGAGACATCGGTGATGGATTTGAAGAACAGAGTCTCTTGTGAGCCTTGACCCTGATAAGCCGGCTATTTGAGAGAGTGGTGATGGATTTCGTGGGACCCTTTGTGCCCAGGAGGAAGAATGGGAATACACGCGCGGGGTGCCCGGAGGTAGTAGTACCGTATAAAACGGAAGGCTGGGTCATAATATTTGGTGTGTATAGGGTAGGGAAAGAGCTAGTTTTCGGAAGAATTGTAATCTACCAGCGGTTTAACTTTGTCGTGACTTGGGTAAAAGAGTTCTGCCATCTTCTGGCGGAGAGGTGAATAGATTGGGTCCTACATTGCCCAACTAGTGGGGAAGTTACCCCGAAGCCGTGCTCATCAAAGATGTGCTGGGAACACCTCGAATTTAAGGGTATCAATCAGCGGCAGCTTTGCAAACCTACAGAGATATTCCCCAGAAAAGGTCCTCGGAAATAAAAAGTAAACTGGATCAGACCTGTCGTACAAGATCAGAAGGAAAGGCTGATCTGTCAAAATAAACATGTAAGAATTCGTTGTAAAGTGTGTGTGGGTGAGGTTGGTTTCTAACGGTACTGGCCGAGGCTGGGCTCAGTTCGGGATAGTTGATAAAAAAGATCTATCGACTGTGGTTCATGGTTCATATTTTAAGAGATCTCTGAAAGTAGGGGAGTGTGGTGGCAATACCAGATGGTTCGGCAGCACCGACCCTAATATTGGCACTGAAAAGTGTTTTCCATCGGGGTACGGTTGGGAGTTTCACAAAGGAAAAGTAAGTTAAAATGAAGATTACTTTACCGGTAAATGCCCCTAAAGATTAACCTTTTTCAAATAAAGAAAGTGTGGATGGTAAGAAATGTGAGTGGGTCTGTTAGGAATTACTTGGGAGACAGATGCGTGGACTAGTTGGGCCATTGGTGGCATAATGATGGAATACGGGAGCGGAGGTCAAGGGTAGGTTCCCATGGGGGTGTGGGTGCAGCTAGACGTTTGTCCATATGCACACGGTAGAAACGTTTCATTTTGCCTATACCTCGTGTGAGAACTCGTCGACTAACCTCATTGCGAGGATTAATTTCAGGTAATACAACTGTGAATCAAACTGAACTAACTAGATGGAGTATTTGTGTTTTGGTAATTGTGTTGATAGAATATTGAGAATCATGTGGGGAGCAAAGATACCTTTCTGTTTCAAGTCCATCAATGCAAAACAAACACATTACATTTTACGGGTAAAACTTCCTAGTTTTAAATAAAACGCCGTGCCTACTTGAAATTATACAAATTTAAATATGTTCTCCTTTTCTACATTTGTATGGCTTCATCTTTGACCCTTTACGCAACGTAACGTCCGAAACTGGCCAGCGCTATTTTCAAAAATCGCCAATTAATTTTCATTATTTTTTCACTTTTTGTCTCAAAAACATAGGTTATGACCCCTCATTGGAACGAGCTCGTCGAGCTCGTTCCAATGAGGGGTCATAACCTATGTTTTTGAGACAAAAAATGAAAAAAATTAGTTATTCGAGAATTTTTTTTGCAAGTGTCGTCTGCTTTTCATGTTAGGTAAAGGGTAAAATCAAACTATGAGGTTATTTGAGGCAACAGTCACAGCAAAAAAAGAAGACATTTTTTCTTATGGAGCATAATTTTGGATTACTGCGGCAGCGATCATGCTCGATACCTGATGACAGTATGCGTAAAAAATTCACCATCGATGTGGGTTCATTTCTACTGAACTAGTCGTTCAACGAACAAGAAGGATTAGCCTTGAGCTAATCCAGCAGGTGGTGTCGATCGGTACATGTCTTCAGTCCTTGTCGGGCTCAGGTTAGTAGACGCATTCAGTAATTTTCCAGTTTGAGGTTAATTCAAAAATGTGGACTGCAAATCGATTCAGTTTCAACGTAAAGTGGAAAAATGTGGCTATACTTTGTACGTTGTTTTTCTTTTTAATGCACAACTTGTCAAAATGAGATATTTCCAATTTCTGTCGATAAGTATATAAGGTGTGTGGACAGAAACAAAATGCGTGGTTCGAAATAGGCGCACACTCAGATGTACAATTTGGGGTTTCGGGCCATGGTCTAATAGATAAGGACAGTGATAGACATGTGTTCTGTCGTGACTCTGTTATAGCTATCCCAACCAATATGTATTAAATGTGCCTTGGAAACATAAAGATAGTAACACAATTAGTGGAACTACAGGGCGCCTCAAGTCTCGATTGAGAAACATTTTTCTCGCGTTGTTTCAAACAAAATAAATATTCATGGTATATTTTAGGTAGGGTCGCTTTTCCTACCAACTGAAATATTTGAGATGAGTGAATCTAAACATAGGCTAGGTACTCTTTGAGAGCGAGACTGGATCTCTAAGCCATAACAGCACCGAGTTTCTTGAAGAAAGTTGACAAGAGGCTTGAGAGTTTGATCCCATTCCTGGAAACGATTTGTTCTAAATGACAAAGGAGTATAAAGATTAACTCACACTAAATTGCAATCTCACTCTGAAAGGGCGAGAAACGATACTGTCTATGGCAATAACTTTTGTATCTGCATTGTGGTCACGATTAGCTATTGTGCAAACATATGTGACCTTAAACACCAATAAATAAATTACAGTATCCGCATTACTCCAAAACACGTTGGCTTTCCCTTCGAAAAATGTCCGATATGTGTGCGTGTGGATTATTATAACTGTCAATAGCACTGTCTTTATCAATTCAAATATCGTAAAATATACCGTTTAACGAATTTTAGATTTTGATATTTGCCATTTTACTCGGAATTTAGAGCCAGGCACTTTAGTGCTAAGGCGTAATGCACGTCGATGGTGCACCTGTCTCCAACCAATGCTAACCCTGCTTGTATGGAGTTAGTACATTGGGGAGCCTGACAGTTGCTCGCCGTTGCTCGGTGGTTATCTTCGTGTACTCCGGTTTCCTCCACCCGTAAATCTGTCCGACACGAGGTGACCCTGGCTGTCGAAAGTGTTGTAAAACTTCAATAACTAAATAAATATATATTCGTAATTTAGTAGGTATTATGTCATGTAAAATTCCGGTTTAGGAAGATTTTTATTGCAGAAGATGGAATAGATCCTACGTTAATTTGTACTGCAGTTTGAACACTTACTGTAGTTCGTGGTGTGTTCTATTATAATACAGCAGAATAAAGCAAGCACTGAGTCTTGGGTGATAACAAGGCTGATATATCTATATCTATTGACATACCGAAACCAAAACGGCATTCTTCCTGCTTCAGAACAAGATGTTTAATTAAGAATATAATTTAGGGAATCAGTCCTATACCTGTGTTGGGTTTCTTTTCTTTTTATGTACTTTTTGCTCCCTCATCTATAATTCAAGAACCTACGATCTTGGATGTCTTAGCTCTTTATCTAACTAATCGCCCTCATCCACCCGCGTAATTTTTAAATTGAGAAGTTGAAATTTTTTTTTTTTTTTTAAATATTTCAATTAAAATAAGAAATTTTGATATTCTCTGCGTTGGGTAAAGGGTTAACCAGAGGTAAGAGGTAGTTGAGGTAGAGTTTGGTGTGGTGATTTAGCCTGCCTTGTATCAGTCTCTTTACATATTTAGCAAGTCCATAAATTATATCCGTACCCGTTTTGCATTCTTCGTGATGTACGGATATGTAAATTGCCCATGTGGTTGTTGCTCTTGTAATATCGGATTGGCTTCGTTAATTCTCTGTCTGGGCGAATGCTTCGATGCGGTTCTTCCGAGCACGACAAGTTTACGATCGAGTAGTAATGTAATGTCTCGGGCCTGCATTCATTAAATTTGAATTAATTTGAAATAACCAATCTAAAACTTGCGTAACTTTCTACAGTTTCCGTATTCAGCATTGCAACTAACGACTGTGCCATTGGAAAACGTACATACTCATTTGAATGTTTTCCAATGAATGTATCGTGTGTTGTATAGTACATCCCCTCGCAAATTCGAAAAGAGCACTGAAATGTTTGCAAATTTCAGATCTTTGGTAACTGCGTCGCTTCCCAACTTGGCCCATAAATCACGTGATCAACACAATCTATATTTCGTGGTCGTTCATTTTCCTCTGAGAGTTTTCAACATGACGGTGATGAAATGATCAATACCTGGATTCACGCTGCGTATTCAGTCAAAACTCCTCAAGGAGTGTCGCCAGAATCCGTGCGTGAACACATGCCTCACAGTGACGAACCTGCCCGCTCCGTTTTTGTTGGGGTGGTTCTCATCCTGAAGGGGTCAATGACTTTTCCTCAAAAAGTATAAATCACCAGGGGTTCACTGAAATCGACAATTTTAATACATAAATAAATATGGTAATTTGCGACTTACATGGAATCCAATGAATAAGAAAATCAAAACGTTAATCACACCCCATCCACACAGTTTTTGGGTCACTTGCGGGCCAGCATTCTCTGTTGTCGCTGGTCTCCCTTCCTTGTCGCTGGTGTTTGGGTTTTGATTTTCCTTTCACTTTACTCCCTCACTGCCGGCGCACGGCCACGTATTGTCACTTTACCGGACGCCTTCCTCTAACATGTCACGGAATGTCACTCTACCACTGCCGTCGCACGGCCACTACGTTATTGTCACTTTACTATGTCGCCTTCCGTCTAACAAGTGACAGAATGTCACTCCACCGCTGCCGTCGCACGGCCACCAGCTTATTGTCTCTTTACTCGACGCTTTACACTCAAGCTATCAGCACCAATGGGTTAAACGACCCCCTTCGTTCATCTCAGAATAATGTTCATACAGGTAAAGCCTACTCTGCCTACGTATGGCTTGCCTTCGACAACAGGTATGCCGTCTTTCTAAATACCAATAGCTCCCTGAGTTCGTACTTCCTATTTCTGATCCCACACCCAGATGTGACCTCCGACTTGGCTCGCGACTGCTCCTATCCTCTGTGGCTTCCCTACATCACAACGTGATTATAATTTCGCACCGATGCGGCACCTCCTCTAACCTCTGCCATGGGACATCCCCAGCTCTCACGATCCACAGCCTTATCCGCCTTCAGACTGGAATGACTGGAATTAAATTTTCGAGACACCCCCCCCCCCCCCCCCCGTTTTTTATTTCGATAGCCAGAACATCAGTTCTCAGTTTAATTGCTTCTCTTGAGAAAGATTATCGAAAATATATACACTTTTAAACTAAAAATCGCAACTTTAAGCTATCACCTTGACAAATATGTTTTCTCCGAGTATGGAGCGTAGAGTCTTTTATTTATAACTCAGACATTATAATTACGGTACCGATCTATTCCTTGTTATTCCCGTTTACTTATGCGGCTGGAAATATCTTTGTCAAAACGTTTTGTGTACTTTTGTCATTATTTTGGAATACAATATGTCGCTATTCACCACTTTAATTCATGTTTAGGGCTTTGTTGAAATTTCCAAAAATGTCAAAAGCTTTGATGGACGACGCCTTAAACTACGAAAAAATATTATCAAACATCCACGGTAGATAAAGTAACCAACTATTCGAGAACCCATATATCAAATTCATTAAAATTCATTAAAATCAGAACAAATGTTTTATCTTCGCTCGCGTGAAGCTAGTTGGAAAATAAAATGTCAGTGCGATATGATACACACAGACAGATCAAAATGAACTTTCTAGAAATTAATATGGTACAAACAACACGTGGCAGTGCATATACATACACTCATATTCTAATGAATTTTGAAACTACGAACATATCGCATTACGTTCAGTGAATCTATCGATACAGGTGAATTGCGCATTTCTCTTTGAAATATTACCAGTGTCGAATTCAATAACACTATTTTCCGAAAAAAAAAGTTCCGTATAACACATGATCATATTTTACACCGTTGTATGGTTCCACAAAAAAATATACGAGCAAATTTTCCATCTCCACACTCTAAATCCGTTGGGTTAAAAATCAACCCAAATCGACTGGGTTGAGTGAATATGAACCCAATTTGGGTTCATATTCACTCAACCCAGTCGATTTGAGTTGATTTTTAACCCAACCGATTTTAGAGTGCAGGACTGAGCGAATCTTGGAATTAATCATTCCATCTAGGCATATCGTGTCATTCCTAAGGTTGAATCAAGAAAAAAATGAACGAAATTAACGTTTGCTGTTTAATGCTTTCGCGATCTTTTTGAAGGGGAATATTCTACATTTATTGTGGGAGAGGAAAGGGGGAAGAGAATTTCGACCAGATCACCCCGGTAGAAATTATCTGTCCGCATTTGTACCTCTTTGAACACTAGTGGTTTCTTCCGTGTCAGTTTAATGGCAGCATTTGGATGAGACCGTATTGAGTATTTGTGGGTAGTCCAATTAATATTTTCAACGTGCAGCCTATTCATGGGTCTACCCCACACATTCACTTAGAAGCTATCCTATGACATCTCATGTTCCTAGGCCGGCCTCTTGTGTTCAAGGCGTAAATTACATTAGTACTCGATAGATATGCAGGCCTTTTTCTCGTGGTAATACAGGAATTTTAGAAGCAGAGTGTAATCTAAATGTAAAAATGCAACAAACCTTATTCGGTTCTATTCTCACTAAATGATCAACAGATGTTTGTTGACTATAACAAGTGGTATGAACGCCTGGTACAGTGTCCGTTCCACGGCACACTGCGTTTGTTTTTCCACCGACAGTTATTGTTTGGCCAATGGTCCGACAAAAGATAGGAACCAAAATGCAACAGGCAATACTTCGCATCTTCAATAAACGTGCAGGATAGTTTTACTTCCTACCACTTGAAAAATCAACCTTGATCAATGAAAAACAGTTACATGTTTCAAAATCTAATATTTGCTTAATTTCGTAATATGTTAAATAGTTTAAACAACACGTGTTTCTTGTAAATTGAAACAGATGCGAAAATCGCTGTGCCAGTTACATACTAAATCATTGGCGGTATTGATTCAATATTTATAAAAGATTTTTTTCTGTTGGATCACTCGTTTTATTACACATCCATTGTACTTTAAACCCTTGTATTTAACAGAATCGCAGTTATGACATAAATGTTTCTCAATTCAACTTGTGATGTACAAGCCGGAACTTTTTTCCCAGCATCGTTTATACTAGTTCCTTCCCCGCTGTGTCAGTTACGCTTCGAAAAGCTTCCAAATTTCGTTATACAATTATCGATCGCCTGTCGCATGTTGTGAAAATGAAAACGTCCAAAGCAAAATAAAGTCGGTTCACAAAAAAATTAGTTAACCAAAAATGAGAAAATATTTTAAAAAAATAATCATTTCCAACCACAACATTAACCCAGTTCTGTAGCCGTCTCCTCTGAGGATCCCGTTATTACTAAATTGGTCAACTTTATTTCGGTAAATCTTCGGATATTTTGACATGCTTCGAACTTCTTTTAAAAAGTTTTCTCCCAGCTGTTTTGCAAATCTGCCCAAATTTGTACTTATATGTTTACTAACAGAAATAGCAACCAAGTGGTTAGGCGTGAATGTACACCAATCGAAGAGAAACAGCGATACGAATTTCAACAAACATGCCCAATAGAAAAGATAATGAATGTAATTTAGATTGGTTCCCGAAAGATTGTTTTGCTTTTTTATCGACCCATTTGATCAGTACCGCTTCAAGCAAAATAAACGGACTCTCAACCTTTGTGTTTACACATCGGAATTAAAATTTGTTTATTTAACTGAATTTTAATATATGGGATGTGTAATAAACACAGAACACCTACGGCTGTCGCGAAATATGACTACGCATTCCAACTCGTTATGTAAAACACCCACCTATTCAAACACGCGTCGCGTTCTGTCTATTTCTTGTTGCCAGCACACTCAAGTTATTCTGTATGCTTCATGACATTCATTGTTTTTGGGACGACATATCGTCGCCTGAGTGTTAGAATGTCCTATGTCTCATAGGGACATAGGACATTCCCGTGGAAAGTGGATTGGTCACTTTCCACGGGTGGGCATTATTTCCAGGGAAGCAATAATATTAGATTCCAAACACTTATATCCAAGTTCAATGAGTTATCTACCCTACTTAAAAACTTTTTTTGTTGGAAAGTTCAAGAGATGTAAAATATCCAACAGTTAACTGTTGAATATACAACTATCCAACTATTAAGCGTGGGATAGTCAAACTATATACCAGGGAATAACAAAAAAAAATGGGGATCTTGACAGTTGCTCACCGTTGCTCGGTGGTTGCCTGCGGATACTTCGGCTTCCTCCACCCGTAAAACTGTCCGACACGAGGTGACCCTGGCTGTCGAAAGTGTCGTTAAAACCCCAATAAATAAATAGTGAATAACAATGGATGACGTCAGTAAAAGTTTTTATTAATAATGTGAGTTGAATAAAAACTATTTGGCAGGTTACGTATTTATAACATTTATCCCAAAGCTTTTTTTCTATTGCTGTGAGTCAAATATTTTAAAACAGCTTGTTTTTCACTGTAATGGAAGCGTCGAATCGCAATTTTTTTCAAAGATGGCCACGACTTTCGTGATGACATAACTGCTATAGATATAAGTCACTTATCGCTATACATCTGTATTGCTGGAAGGATCACTGGTCATAAATAGAAAACTATCCCACCTGCCGCACCGGGGGGGGGGGGGGGGGGGTATCGCTAGACTTTGGCTATAATATACAGTGATCAACAAAAACGTTTACGTCTGTAGGTTCCAATTTCCAGGCGCCTCGCAGTCGACGATTACTTTTCGAAGAATATATGCAGCATATTTCGGTTATTATTGACAAAGTGCTCATCTTGGAGAATTGATACCGTGTTTCTAGTTTCCATCCTACAGTACATTCATCGAGGATTATTCGTTACCCCGTGTCTGATCACGTGGTACGGGTTTTTTACCTACCCGAAGTCAGTCGTATCCCATGAGGCCGAAGGCCGAATGGGATACGGCTGGCTTCGGGTAGGTAAAAACCCGTACCACGTGATCAGACACGGGGTAACGAATTTATCTATTGACTTTCCGTTTTAGAAGTACAATCTATTTCATGTGTGAACACACACAGCATGAGATCTTTTATCTTCCATTGTTGAGCCATACATGTTTCTGTGGAATTTTTGTGCAAAAGAGTTTTTGTGAAAATATGGAGATATGACTAGTATAAAAAAAAATTATACGGGGTATGGACAATTTGTAGATTTCCGAACGAGGCTTCCACTGGGTATGGTGAATTTGTCAGTGGCTGGGCGGACGTATCGTGGGTTTCAAAGAATATGGTCTCATACCACGTATCTATCAACCAATCAAATCAAAAAAAATCACTTTAGTCAATAGATAATAGTCGTAATCCACGCTTGGGCAGTAATATCCATGCATGCGTTTACCAGTAACGCAAATCATCAGCAACAAAATTTTAATTAATGAAGCATTCGTTGTACCCGGTGCTTCATTTAATTACAACTTTGCTGATTATTCCTATAATTAGTGTTTGGAAACTAATGTTACTGCGTCCATGGAAATATTGCCCACCCATTGAAAGTGACCAGTCCGCGGCAACTGTACTGTAGGTTTTAGTTTGATGTTTTGATGATTTGAAAGATGTTTCGCTGTAACTGTAGTTACAGCGTAACAGTTTTCGCGTCACCAAACATCGCCGATGAAAGGAGTCACCGTGTTGGCTGACTTGTCAGCATCTGGGGGAGGAGGTGTCGGGAGGAAGTGAGGGAAGGGAGTGGGGTAGATTGAGTTTTTCTCTTACCTTCAGCAATCTTGTTGTGTAGAGATCAGTGAAATGAACGGTTCAGTGGAAAACCTACAGAGAAAGATAATTAAATATATATATTATTAGTCTGGGAATAAAGTACATATTTATCTCAAGTTTGCGATCCGTGTAGTGAACGGTTTTTTGGAGTTAAAATGCAATACAAAAAGCCCACAAACATGTTGTCCATGAGCTAATTAAAGTGCATTGATTTTGTGTTACTGTAATCGCAAAGTCTTTAGAAGTCCACATACTGTTGTAGTTTATGGAAAATGAAATCATATAATCAATAATTAAAATCCACGCAGCAAAGTCGTGTGAGTATATTACCTGATGTGACAACGCAGTTAACACACTAACCGGGGTTACCGGGAGGGCAACGCACGACTTTAATATGGACCCGCCGACTGGGGGGGAAACAGTTTTATTAGATCGCCCTTTGCGTACGTGCTTCCATGTGTGCCTCCGAACATACGCGCGTGTATTTCATAACGTTATCGATTTGGGCGTCAAAAGGTCAAACTCATTGGGCAGAGATCATGAAACTTAACAGGTACAATACATGGGGGAATCGGATGGTGTTGCAAAATTCAACCTACAATAGCAAAATTATTGCGGGGTGAAGTGTTAAAAGAGTCATTAGAATCCATATCAAATTGTAATAAAGTATTATATGAGTATTTGAATGTACTCTGTGGACAGGTTATAATCATATAGCATTGGAAGATATTAAAGTTTTCTTGCTCTCATAAAGACACAGGTTTGGTGAGAATCACTGAGACAAAACGTGTTATTATCGCAGTACCCATTGTTCTGCACCAGTCCGTTCCAATGGGTAGAATACTGTCAAGGTACTGGTAAAAACAGTTGTCGAAAGGTGAGGAAAAGGCTATCATAACGTCAATTATACCCAGTTAAACCAAAACTCCACCGAGAGTTTGATGACTCTCGGACGTTTTGGTATGTTGAGTTGTTCCTTTGCTCATGTAAATTTTAACTTGGCACTTAGTTCTCAAACTCTTCCATTGTTCTGTTATGTGACATCTTTGGAAAAGGGTATCTCGTAATCACCTGATCTCGTCATGCTTAATCATCGCTTAGATCAGCACGACTGCATGATTTCGATCAAAGCCAAGCACGTACCACTGGGTATAAAAGATTGGGTCGAAGTCCAGATCAGACACTCACAGGTCGGCTCTCAAAGCAGACGGACGTGTTCTTCCAGAATTTCGTGCAAATCCATGGCTGGGCAAATTTGTGACTATCCACAGTTATACTACCGCCACTCCAGCCAAATGGACTCTGACAGCTTCCAATAGTAATCACAACTGTTGAATATTAGTTTAAACAGTATTTATTGCAAAAAACAAAACAAACCATAACAGATACATTTCAGACATTAATGTGAATTCGGCAGTAAGCTGAAAGCTTATACAAGGCCGTTTCCACCAACACAAGATCATAAAGATACGTCGATGACAATAGCAGGTATGAGTATCAAGTACAAACAGTGTTTATCTGCATTATACAAGCGTTTGAAAAGCGACAGAACTAATCTTGTATGAAAACAGTCAGGGATGGGTTAGGGATGGGTTGAGCTGCAAGAAGAGTTGGAAAGTGCGTGGCGGATGCATTTCATTACGTAGAGTATTTATTTGTGTCTAATGTCACTCACCTATGCGAAATGACTACGCGTGACGTAAGATAGAAATATAATCAAGATAACTCCAATTATTTGCCACCCAAGACGCCCATTTGGAGGACTTTCATCCAAGCATTGATAACAGAGTCACGGTTGATCAGTAAGGCTTCGCCTATTTACCACTGTAAACAAGTGTAGCTTAGTTTACAGGCATTCCCACGGAGATCATCTTGATTTAATTGTGGGTTAGTATTTATTATAGTAAGTATATAAAATGGGCTTGTACTACATTGGGGTTAATTAGCGAATCGCTTACTTGATAAAATAAAGTCGTGTACCACTTCAAAGATAAGGCGGTTATCGTCATTACTCAGGAATTCTGAACCGAATAGGAGTGTAGAGGAGTCCGCTCCAAACGGAAGGAGATTAATTGAATAATTACGAGCATCGGAGAAAATTGGACAATGCAGGAGAAAATGAGCCGGAGTCTCTTCCTCTCCACCCTGGCATAGAGGGGTTGGTGATAAGTGGTTGCGATATAAGTGAAAATTGAGGTTACTACATCCTAGTCTCAATCTACAGTGATATATTTGGGCTGTGCGAGATTTCGATCTACAGTAGAACCTTGGCGGTCGTCGGTTGCCATCATTTAGAAAAGTCTTGAGATTTGTCAATGATGAGTTTTCACGCACGGACAAGGGCAAATTATTCCATTGGTCAGTAACACTGGGTATGAAAGAAGATTTATACAGTTCAGTCCGACAGAACGGAACACGGTGGTTTTGACCTGATCGAAGACTAAGTGAAGGATTGGTCAAAGAAGCACGTTGCGGGATTTTACTGGAGATGTGCGGCGGAACCATACGGTGGTACATTTTAAAGAACTGGATTAACTTGTGTTTGTAGCATCTATCTTGCAACGGTTCCCATCCTGTTTCCGTATAAAGTAAGGACTTACTAGCACTGACGGTTGCCCCAGTAATAATCCTTGCCGCAGCAATCTGGATTTTTTCCATTTCCTCCACTTTAGTTATAGAGCAATTATCCCAAACAGTATCGGCGTATTCAAGGAGGGGCCTGATAAAAGCAAAGTATATTTTTTCTAGAACACTACGGTCTAAGTTAAATTTGTGCTTCCTAAGTAAGTCTAACCGGGACCAGGCCTTTGCGCAAATATGGTCGATATGGTCATTCCATGTACACGTGCTATTTAGTATGACTCCCAGATGTTTGTGATTAGCGACTTCAGATATTTGAGAACCGCCAAAGAATAATGGTGGATGGATAGTAGGGGTAGTTTTTCGAGATATTAGCATACTCTCAGTTTTATTTGGATTGAACTCTACCAACCATGTTTTAGCCCAATGTTCAATTGTGGCCAGATCTTGATTAATTATTGTCGAGGCTTGTTCAGGGTTTTCTATAATTAAATATAAAGAAGTATCGTCTGCAAATAGGCGTATACTGCTCAGAAGATCTTTGGTTATATCGTTATATATATAAGGAACAGCAAGGGCCCAAGAATAGACCCTTGTGGAACACCTGCATTTATGGTTCTCCAGGACGAAGTCTCAGACGATATCACAACTCGTTGCAACCTATCTGTAAGATACGATTTGAGGAACAACAGAAGTTCACCCGAAACACCAATACTTTCCAACTTGTGGATAAGACCTGCATGCCATACCTTGTCAAAGGCCTTGCTGACATCACGGAAGACAACCCTAACTTCTTTGGCATCATCAAGGGCGTGACAAAATTCATCGTATATGTCAGTGAGCTGGAGGACTGTTGAATCACCGGGTGTAAAACCTGACTGAAATTGGCTGAGAACTTTATTGTCAATCAAAAACTCCCACAAGCGTTTGAATACACATTTTTCAAGTAATTTACCAACGCAGCTAATCAAAGATATTGGCCGATAATTCGTCACATAATTGGAAGGGTGTTTTTTCAAAATCGGAGAGACATTAGCTTTTTTCCACAATGATGGGAAATACGAGTTGTTCAATAGTGTATTGAATAAGATGGAGAGTGGCTCACATAAGGATGATTTGCATTCTTTTAGAAGACGCGGGCTAATTAGATCTGGACCGGACGCCTTAGAAATTTTTAACGATTTCATTGCTGTATGCACTTCATCACAATGTAAAGTGATACAATCAATAATTGCAGAAACACGTGTTGATGCGTATGGCAAGGAAGCATTCGAATCATCAACTGTTGAGATAGAACTGAAGTATTCGTTAAACACTTCGGCTTTCTCAACATTTGACGAGAATATTTGGTCGGAATGGGTGAGAGTAGGAATTCCAGAGTAACTGCTCCCGACTGCTGTTTTCAAGGTCTTCCACCACTGTGATGGCGGCGTTTTACTACTTATTAGCGTGGACTGAATTTTCGACAAGTGTAAAGCTTTGGACTTCCTTATAGCAGATACAACATTATTTCGTTTTAGTTTGTAGTTTGCCTAGGCATTCGGGGTATTGATACGTTTAGCAATGCGATATAAACGTTTACGTTGTCTGAGCAGTAATCTAATTTCATTGTGCATCCATTTCGGCTGATCTATTCGCGTGGTAATGAATTTGTTAGGTATGTGGGCGGATGCAGTTTCAAGTATTTTGTCAGTAAATTTGGACACTATGTTATCGAGACATGGGTCATTAAAGAGGGCATTCCAATCGGCATGGGAGAAGGCCTCATTCAACGCTTCATAATTGCCCTGGGAATAAAGCCAAATTCTCCTCTTGAATGATAAAGTTGGTGGTTTCAAGAATTCTACTTCGAGTGAGATTGGACAATGGTATCGGATCATGTCTGGGATGATTGGTTCAAGGACCTCACAAGTTTTCATGTTTATTGAGTCACTGAGAACAAATAGATCTAATAACGAAGCCGAAGTCTCGGTGAAACAAGTCGGCTCACTCACGACTTGTCTCAGATTGAAATAGCGGAGTATTTCAGAAACGCCAATTCTTGAGGGAGTCACTTGATTGTCATTAAAGTCCCCTGTTATAATTAGGTCGGCAATTGAGGAGTCTCGGGCTTTTTCGACGGATCCTGATATGGCTACCCATGTTTCACGGGGACTGTTTGGTGGCCGGTAGAACACACCCAACAGTAACGATCTAGTTCGTTGTGTAAACACCTCCGCCCACAGGCACTCCGTGTTCGAGTTATGTAGGTCTGGTCTTGGTCGAAATGATATTCCATCTTTGATATAAATAGCTACCCCACCTCCCCTTGTCGAACGGTCAAATCGCAATGGCTCCTGGGACCCGTGAACAAGAATATCGGATGTGGGATCATTATCATCCAACCATGTCTCAGTCAAAGCCACGACATCAAATGATGCAAATTCATATTGTATAATGTCAACTTTGGGTTTTAAACTCTGAATGTTCAGATGGGCAATTTTTAAGGTATTCTGGTTGTAATCGGAGTTGAGAGAATTCGGGCCAGGGTTAGTTTCAATATCACCAGACAGTAGGAGAATCACAGTCATGTTGAACAGCGAAATGACAAGGAGGGCAGAAATTATCAGTACATGTACTTTCCTTATGAGTACAGTCGTTGAAACTTCAATGCTGTAAGGATATAAAGTTTCATCCAGAGGATTATCCAAGAGCGATATTAACAATTTATTGGACAGTCCAAAGAACAAAGTGACCACAACATTGAGGCTTTGATGCAGCCCAACCCCGCTGAGGCGTAAGCAAAGATAGATTAGGACACAAACAGATCTCTTCTTCGATAAGAAGAACTTCGAACTCCTACAAAAAACTTTGAAGTTAAATGTACCAATCCAAGCACGATAAGATTCAAGGGAACACATGATGAGCTATTCGTAACTAGGTAACGCAGTTAAGGCAAATTGTTTCTTTATAAACAAGATTGTATTCAGGCTTGCAAGTAGTGCAGATAATGTGTGATAAACACTGTTATGTAGTTGGAAGACAGTAGTAACTTATTTAAAAGTATGATAATAAGCAATTTTTTTTAAAAAAAATAAAAAAAAATACATATATAAAGAGTCAGATAAGAACTATAAAGAACTACTGACTTGGATGATAAAGATACTGGGAGCTTGTGGGGGCAATGTCATTGGTCATTTTCGGGCAAGTCAAATGAATATTGACACGAATATCATTTCCAGTACGAAGATGATTTCAAATATCGATGGCGATTAAAGTTAAATATTATATATTTTCTTTGAGTGGGTGACAGTGTCGAACAGCTTGGAAATTCCTTTACGTTAATGGTGATCAGGTAAAATTTAGCATGTACCATGCTGCAACACAAAGATTGCCCCACGGAAAAATCATATGCACACGAAAAAAATATTAGATTTAGTTATGGATGAGGGGAACCAAGTGATGTGAAGCTGTGTTTGTTTACCGTGGTGAACAAACACTACCCCACCCCAAGGGGTTCCCACTAGCTCCATATCATACCGTTGACTTTATTGACCGACTTGAACTGACATGATTCACAAATCTCTCGACTAACATGATTCACAAGACGCTGCAACGAGAAGAGGACGCACGAGAAATTTGAAAGCGGTCGATGGAATCATCATAAAGAAACATGATTTAAATGATAATATATATTGACCGACTTTGGCCACAAATCAGGTACAGTAGTCGAGATTCGAGATAGAGAAACCAGTTGCCGTTTGCATTCCTTACGAGTTCCGACCCTCTTACGCTGCGTGCTTCGTTAGGCGCAGGATAATATGCAGATGCACTATTCAGGAAAGAGTATTGTATGGTGTGTCCGAATAAATTCTATCCCAATGAAACTAGAGTTTACTTTGAACATATGTCAAACACAACAATGATGACATTTTGGGTTGGGTGGGTGGATGGAGGGGGTGCAGCACACCGATATGTCTCATACCGTCAAAGCAATATTAACGGATTTAGGCTGGTAACAACACGGATACGTGCCTCGTTAAATAAAGCATAACATCCACAGTGTCAGATCACGGACTCGCTAATGCCAGATTGCTGTAGCAATCAGGCTTTGCCGAGACAGCTGTCTGGCCTAATTCAGGAAAGAGTGAATGTGTAGCGGTGCTAACGGGTGAGTGCTGTGCCCACGTGATTCACAAATTCTCTGTCGACTTACATGAAATAAACGCTGCAGTGAGAAGAGGACGCACGAGAAATTTGAATGATCACACCATTGCCTGACACGGTCGAGCGAATCAACACGGGGAAGCATGGTTTAATTGACAACATATATTGACCGACTTAAACCACAAATCTGGGTCAGTAATCAAGATGGAGACACTAGTGGCTGTTTGCATTGTTGTCCAGGAAAGAGTAACGTGCAGATGTGCTCTGAAGTAAATACTATCCCAATAACACTATAGCTTGCTTTGAACATATGACAAACACAATAATATTGATATGTTTGGTTGGGTGGGTGGAGGTAGGGACAGCACTCTCACTGACCCCCCCCCCCACCCCCTCCCAATTTCAAATTGCATAGGAACACCACTTTGGGTAATGACTCACCGTCCAGCCACCGCCAGATTGTAATCTGGCAATGGCGAGACATTGGTCAAATATCATAACTAAAGGGTGGTGTGGAGGTGTTCTCGGATGAATCTTATGTCCTTGAAAGCTGAGCTTGATTTGAACATATGTCAAAACAATAATATTCACATATTGGGGTGGCAACACAGTGTGGTGCATCATTCGTTCCATTTTCAAAGAAAAAAAAAGAGAGAAAAGAAGAACACAGCTGAGATATCAAGTTAGAACGTTAAAACATTACTGACTTGATAACCGACATAGCGTTACTGGGAGCTACAGGGGAAAAGTTTCGTGTCCAGGCTAGTAAATAAATTAATATTGATATGAATATCATTTCTAATACAGGTATAAATACCAGCATCGATGGCGATGGAGATCAAATATATGTTTCCTTGGGGTGAATTACCATGCTGATCAGGGGAATTATGACAGCTTCAGTGCCGCAAACAGATACATGCGTTGCGTCGCGAGTAGGGAATATTGTATAGACTAGCAGAATAAATTTATATAGATGTGAGTTGGGGCGTTACAATTTAATTACTTGCTTGCTAAACAGTCCATTAGCCGAAACTTCCAATATTTGCCAGACAGCAGAACCAACAGACGGTACACGGATACCTTGGGTCACCTCATAACAACCTATTCCGAATTTCAAGAGACGTTTGAAGGTTTTGATGTCCGAACCCAAATCAACTAAACATCCAAACCCACTAGACAATAGCCGGGGCTTTAACCCGGTAGGCCACAAACGTCTTCATGCTGCCGGTGGAGTTTGAGTTTCCCCACACTTACATGTACCGCGTGAAGGGAGAGATACACTACATCGAGAATCGCAAATCAGCCTCGAGAAAATATTGGAGGACCGAAAGCGGAAGAGAAACATAGTGCTGTGAGAAATTGTAGGACTGCGAATAAAGAATTCATTTGATAGACCGTGAGTACAATATTTAGTACATTTTACATATTAATCAACAGAAACGTTCACATTGTAATTGAATAATGACAACTCAATTAACCCTTTACCTAACGTGAAAACCAAACGGCACTTGCAAAACAAATTCTTGAATAACTAATTTGTTTTTCATTTTTTGTCTCAAAACCATAGGTTGACGAGCTCGTTCCAACGAGAGGTCATAACCTATTTTTTTGAGTCAAAAAATTAAAATATAATGGAAATTAATTGGCTATTTTTGAGAATAGCGCTGGCCGGTATTGGCCGTTACGTTGGGCAAATGGCTAAGCGAGAGTCAAATAAAGGCCGAAATAGAGAAAGTTGCTGCCGGCCGAAAAAGCTGCCGTACATTTATCACAATTAGAAAAAAACACTTAGAGGAATTAAAAATAAAAAGCCGAGAGTTGCTGATTCGTGAACTTGCTGTGAAACAACAACAAAATGACGAACAGCAACGTCAGTCCTTGCAAATGGAAGCACATCTGCAACAGAAACTTTTCAGCAGAATCGGATTATGAATGTCCGTGTTTAGGTGAAAGTCGAAAGAAAATCGAGCTCACCCACTGCCACAAAACACTAATTAAAGGAAACAGGGCTAATGCCACTGAGGAAAATAATTGAAGGAAATAGATCTAATGCCACTGTGGAAAATGCTACACACACGCAGTTCCTGCAAAATCATGTAAAAAAATTTGATGAAAACCCACAGAACTGCAAGTCGCTGGAGCATTACTGCGATACCAACGACATTCCCCAAATAAGAAGAATTTTTGACTGCCCAGACTAGTGATTTCATAATAGCCGACTTCATAATAAGAACTATCAAAAAGGAAGCCTTCATGTCCCGGAAATGTAAACATTTCTTGAAAAAGTTATGTTCAGCAGACTCGATGATTTCTTAACAGGATATAACACCTTACACCCTGACCAGTATTGTTTTAGGAAAGCCCAATAATAACATTTTTAACTCATGTTGCGGAATCAAACAATAAAAAGTCCAAAGACTGTACTCTGGCTGTATTTTTAGATTTATCGAACGCTTTTGATACAGTAAGACATAACATTTTAATTGACACATTTATGGGATTTGGGGTGTAGCCAAAGCTTGGTTCCAGAGCTACTTATTCAGAAGATAATTTCCAATATGTTGAATACAACAACAGCAACAAATCAGCACGTGCCCTGTGTTATGCTGTATCCTGCATGGTTCGGTACTAGGACCAATATTATTATTATTACAAATAAACGATAATTCTAATTCAACTAACTTAACCCTTTACCTAACCTGAAAAGCAGACGACACTTGCAAAAATAATTCTTGAATAACTAATTTTTTTCATTTTTTGTCTCAAAAACATAGGTTATGACCCCTCGTTGGAACGAGCTCGTTCCAACGAGGGGTCATAACCTATGTTTTTGAGAAAAAAATGAAAATAATGAAAATTAATTGGCGATATTTGAGAATAGCGCTGGCCGGTTTTGGCCGTTACGTTGTGTAAAGGGTTAAATATGCTGCGGTCTATTGCTCTGGTAGCGAAATTGGCACAATTTACCAAAACAATCAATGCAGAATTAGACAAGGTAAACACATGGTGTTCGGCTAACTGTCTTTGTTGCAAACAAAACTAGCAAAAAAGCGTAATTCATCGTATGAAGTGGAAATTGATGACAGAAAAATTATTAAAAGTGGGGTTGTGGGAACGGGAGACATGAAATTTTTAGGCATCATTTTAGATGAAAAATTAATCAATCGCGATCACATTGACCTGCTATGTCGCAATTGTTCAAACACGATTGATGGCATCAACAAATTTAAAAGAATGATTCCCCATACTATTTTAAAATTATTATACTTCACTCTCACACATAGCCATTTGTTATATGGTATTCATTATTGGGGACATTCTAGGGTCACAAGCAAGTTCTTTATGCTGTTGAAAAAGGCTATACGAATCATAAATAAACAATACAACTCCCACACCGATCCACTCTTCATAAATGTTAAAAGTTTCAAACTTAAATACTTACATTCTCTTCACTCATTATTATTTGCTCATACTCTTTGCATAGCAATTATACTTGCCTAGTTTTTTAAGTCTTTGTAAATAAATAACAACATAGAAGGAATGGCAACCAGACAAACAGGTCTCCCGAAGATTAACAAGCTGAGAACCAAAACCCTGACAACGTTTCCTGCGCATATTTATTGCAAATTATAGAATAGTGTTGACCAAGGCATCAGAATATCTTCGAGTCACAATCTATTTACAAAACTGGTAATCAAAACGCTAATTAACTCACTCGAGGTCTGACTCATGTAAAAATCGTTACTGTTGACCGTTACCATGCCTTCAAGCTGTGTTTTTGTATGTGTGTTTGTTTTGTGTGTTTTGTGTGTTTACATGTGCACGTATGTATGTGTGTGTGCATTTTGGTATGTGTATATATGAGTAGGTATGCATAAGTACATTAAATCAAAGTCTTGGATAAAATTGTATCGGTCGATAGGGTCAATACGATCATCAAACGGCCATGGTTTGGGCATGCACATGAATTGTGGATCTTGAGTGAACGACTGACTCCTTAGTGTTACATGTTTGTATGCGTCTATGGCAAAACATCAGGCGTTAACTATCTATGTATTTATCCTCTCATGGACAGTCGCTATGGTACTCGGGTTACTGTTTCAGACATCATTATCTTTTCCTTTCCCGTGCATCTACGTAAGCATTAAACAACCATAATTTTGGTTAATGGAGGTAGGAGTAAGACAGCCATTAGTGGCTATGTAAGGCTAAACAAAATTAATCTTATGATTTTTAGGCAGCGGCGCAATCGTTTTTCTCAGCCTGCAGTCGTCATATTTATTTCGAAGGCCATATTCAAACATGTCTAAACCCATCACAGAGAGTGTTTTTAGCAGTATCGCATCGCGTTTTGCTATGCAATATGTTGTATACATTGATACAGGATTTTTATTCCCTTCGCGAAGTGCGACTCGATACTCATATGTATGTACAAGATGCAAACCAAACATAATCACAAAATTATGTTTTTACGTTTTTGGGGGATGTTTTCGTGACTAAATAAATAAAACAAATGCCAGTGATAACGTATCGTTCACTATAAAGAGAAACTGTTTGACACCTTCAAAGGTGTATTGAAGAACGTTTCTGACTCAAGGGACGTTACTCTGTTGACAGACATCACCGGAATGTTTGCCGGAACTCTCAAGAACTCGCGTTGATTTCCATGCAAGATCAGCTGTTTTGAATCAAGTTTACAGCTACTTACATTAACAAGATATTTATTGGAAAATTAGAATAATTAGTTCGTTAATAAATGTTAATAGTGTTACATTTTATGAAAATTCAGGAAAATACAAGTTATTCTCTGAGAAATTCCAAGTAACTTAAATTTCGGGAACCTCGAGGTTGCGAAATGATCTAGGATCGATTTTGTTACAGCGCTCTATAATAGTCGCAAATTCGACTACTGTCGTACAACACAAAATCAACACAGAAAAACTATAAAAATGGAGATAAAAAATAATAAGAGTATTATTTATTTAAAAAAAAACTGTTATTAATTTGTTATTAATTTTTGTCTCAAATTTACTTTTTCTATGTTGATTTTGTTTTGTATGATTTCTGTTACAATAAAAACTATCAGTGAAATCAACATGGAAGATCTAGTATTTAATTATAGGCTCTCACAGCTGGAGATTTTAGGCATCGGCGACCATTCCGCCAGGAATAAAAAATAAAAATAAAAACTGCCCTCCCTCATTCGTTTTAAAAAAAATGCCTGAGAATCAATTATTTAATTTGTTTGTCATAACCTCTTTGCATTATATGTGTATTATACTTTGCTTAAAATGTGTTTGTTTTGTTGATTTTGTTTAAACTGTAATCTAAACAATTCTCCATGTCCTTATTGTTATGTATAAAGTTCATTCTCATTCTCTTGTTTAACCGTCTCGTCAATAAGATAGAACCGAAACGCCAAAGTATTTGTATGTATACAGCTAAGGCTGTTCGGGCTAGATCAACATTTGACTCTGAATACTTGGAACACCACGGGTTAAAGCAGTGCTGTACAGCTGAACAGCCTGACATTCTCATAGAAAACAGCATTGCTAGTAATAAGAACAGGAAAATACCGGTGATGTTAGTGAATAGCACAAATAAACATTTTAGTCCGAGGAGGGATTGTATTGTGGGTAATGTTGAACCCGTGACCCAAGAGGAACAGGCATTGGACATAAATCATGAAATCATGAAAACAGAGACGGTTGGGAGCAAAAATAAGACACAAGATAGTAATTAGATTAAATACAGTGACATTCAAGTTTCCCAAGACAAAAGTGGTATGCTATATCAATGAATATAGGGACTTATTTGTACAAAGTGACAAAGGTTTAACCCAGACTGACACAGTTATAATGAAAATAGATACTGTGGATGGAAAACCAATAAAATGTGAAGCTTATTGAGTGCATCTGTTGAAAGGAAACGATGAGGCGGTGCACGAAATGCTTGAGGCGGACATCACTCAACGCTCGCAGAGCTCTTGCAGTTTTTCCTGCTTGTTAGTGGACAAGAAGGACAGCTTTTTGCGTGGACTTCCGATGCCTAAACCTGGTCTCAAAAGTCACGAGCTGGCCTTTGCCCCTCATTGATGACGTGTTTACTTTGTTGAATGGCAGCAAGTATTTCACAACATTTGTGTTGAAGTTCGGGAACTGGCAAGTAAAAAGATGAAACCGATGAAGACAGCCTTCACGTAACACAAAGGGTTATACAAGTTCAATATCATGCCTCTTGGACACTAAAATATGTCCTCTTGCTTCCAGGGGCTCACGACAGTGGGACTAGATGGAATGAGCTATTTTTCTTTGGCTTATTTTGACGATATTCTGAAGACTTGTGACGCCAAGTCACATATTGAACATTTACGAGCAGCTTTCAACCGCTTAAAACAACATAAATTCAAATTAAAGGCTAAAAAGTGCTCATTCTTTCTAAGTGAAACATCTTATCTTGTTTTTGCGATAAGCAGTGACGATATTAATCCTGAGACCAGTAAAGTACCAGTTGTTAGAAAATTGAGTCCACCTGCTACTGTAACCACTGTGTATAAACGGAAGTGAATAGAAGAACCCGGTAAACGTTTTTTGAGGAGGAGAAGAATTGATCTGTTACTTAAGTCGCGGTAAACTGCATCTGGTAGAAAATCCCGGTTTCCTAATTTTCATTTTGAACGAACGGTAGTCCCTGCTCCGAAATCTGTTGAACGGCCGGCACCCATTTCAGCTTGACACGTTGAACAGACGATAGATGCATCGAGTTCCACATTTTGTTTTGAAATTAAGCAGTTCTGAACAGCATATCCGTTTTTCCCTCTATGTCTTGTTTCAAACTCTAGTGACGTAATCCTTGTACAATGTAACATTTAATTCAGTAGTGTGTAATCGCATTTTTTTCTGAACTCCTGACCGCAAATATTACACCGAGCTATCATAAGTCAAAAAACATTGAATATTGTAATATTAATTTCCTGTGCTTGTGAGTGCACCGGGGTATTCTCTTTCTCAACATTGTCACACACATCCCCCCCCCCCCCACACACACACACACACACGCACCCTCCCTCTCTCACATACCCATACACACCCTCTCGCAAGGAAGCACGCACACTTTAACCCTTTACCCAACGCAGACGATATAAAAATTTATTATTTTAAATATAATTGTTTCAAATTTTTTCAAAACAGTTCAACAAAACCATATCTCGTTCCAACAAGGGGTCACATGATATGGTTTTGTTGAAATTTTTTGAAAAATAATATTTTTTCAACTAAGGAAATTGCATATTACGCGGGCGGATGCGGCCGATTCATTGGGTAAAAGGTTAAGACGTAGATTAAAATAAACTTATTTTATTTGTTATAATTAACAAAAGGGTGACAAGTGCAAAGCACTTAGATCAATCATATCCTTTCCTAAAAATACAGTTGAAACCTACAAAGTATGCTTACATGTGTTAAAAGCAGTTACATGAATTTGTGTGTAATGGCACAGCAAACATATTTTTCTTTCGACTATGTTGTTTATGTACACGGCTCGGAACAAAGCTAATGGCTCATCAACTTTTAAACAGTCAGAACAGAATAGTGAGAAGGGTTGAGACCTGACGTAAAATGCCACATTCCAATACTGCCGGTTCGGATCAGCAGTACTATTCAGGTGATACTTCAGTTCATCACCACCGCGACTCCGACGAATACCCATACCACTGCTGTAGCTGACTGGACAGACATGCGAAAAGCAGAAAGCCATGTATGAAATAAACACAGATGGCCATTGGTTTTATAAGTCAGCAGCTTTAGAGTAAGTTGTTTCAACTGTCTACCCAACATAACGCCCCAAAGGGGTCTGCGCTTATTCACTGCAATCGCCATTCAAATTTTATTGTTTTCAGTTTCCTGTCTCAAAAATACAGTCCTCGATGAGCTCACATTGACGAGTGGTCACAGACTATTTTCTCGAGGCGAGAGTTGAAAAAGTCGAGTTATTCAATAATTTCTGCTAGTGTTATCTCTTATCCGGGCATGACAGTGGAATGGAACCTGCCCGCTTGACCCGCGATCCAGTCTTAAAAACGCTTCGTTCTTTTGAATTTTTGTACAGTCCAAAAAAGTGGATGTTGTCGGGTTCCAGCAGGTTGGGGATAC
Source organism: Pictodentalium vernedei (assembly GCA_031216915.1). Classification (NCBI taxonomy): domain Eukaryota; kingdom Metazoa; phylum Mollusca; class Scaphopoda; order Dentaliida; family Dentaliidae; genus Pictodentalium; species Pictodentalium vernedei. The sequence goes on along the minus strand of CM062290.1, from coordinate 244,490,521 downwards.
CACAAAGCAAATCACTGGCCGATCTTATTGTCAGGTGCGCAAGTTTTCTTCGTAGGACTGCATGGTTACTACAGTCAGAGAAGTAATGGTTAGGGTTTTCAGAGCTTGAATACTTCCGTGTGGGTAAGTGTTAACTGGACGTTGGAGTGGGACCGAGTGTTATACGGCGAAATATTTTCAAACGTTCTAGGTAATAGGTCAGAGAGATATGTGGGAGCCTGGTTGTTCATAATTTTGAAAAACTTAATCATTTTGTGTAGATGGCGTCTCTGTCTGGGAATTTCCCAACCAAGTGCTGCACATATAGCAGATACTGGAGTATATCTCATTTAACTGGGTACTATTCTAGCTGCATCCATGTGGATTCTATTTAATTTAGAACTTAAGTAATTCGGTGCGACGGTCCATACCATATAAGCATATTTTAAGATAGGGAATAATAATGAATTCTACAAAGTTTCCATACTTTTTCTACCAACGACAAAATTAAGTTTTCTTAGGAAATAAACTACACACATCCGGCGAGTCCAACTTTCAGAAATGTCATTGATGTGTATAAGAAAAAATGGTCCCAAGAAAGATCCCTCAGGAACACCACAATTAATAGGTACCCTTTAGAGAGCTGAGTTAACAGTTACCTTTTGTTTACGATGGGTCAAGTAGCTAATGGTCCACAAGATGAGCGGTCCAGATATACCATATTGTCTCAGTTTATAAATTGAACCTTTGTGCCAAACCCTATCAAAGTCTTTTGATATGTCATAGAATACCGTAGGAGAAAATTGGTTCCTACCAAAAGCTAAGCAAAGAATATGATATATTTCAATGAGCTGATAAATGGCGCTATGTTAGGGTAGGGAGCCGGACTGATATTTAAAAAATAGATAAATTATTAACACAGCAATGTTCATACATTTGGTTAAATGCAATCCTCTCGATTATTTTGCTGACATAGCTGAGAAGAGAAACTGATCTGTGCAGGATCGTGTGCAACTCCCTTTTTGTGAACTGGCACGACAGTCGCCATTTTCCATTCTGTTTGGTAGACGCATGGGGTGACGAAGAGCTGAAAAAATTGAACCATGGCTTGCATGTTGTGGTTTTTGCTTCTTTGACCATACGGTTGAGCATGCGGTTGCTGATACCGTCGTGCTTAGTTGTTTTTGTTGTTGTTTGTTTTGTTTTGTTTTTTTTTCTTTGGGTGAGGGTAGGTTGCCGAGGATCCTAATTACATCGTCTTCAGAGAATTCGATCTCAGACAGGATCTCTGAACACGCAGGTCTGAAATCAGGTTAGCTATGTCCAACATTTCCTTACTATTTGATAAAAAGGTTTTGTTGAGTAAGTTGGATGTGTCTACGTCATTTCTTACCAACAGTATGCCGCTGGCATCGTCTTTGTATTTCGGAAAGAGGACAGGGACGAACTCTCGATTAATCGCATTTGCGGGTGAAATAAAGGAGGGCTGATTTGCTCAAGATCACCTTTTCTTCATCATTGACATTTTTTCTCTTTTCTTGCAATCTTCCACTGGGGTGATGTCTTTGCCTTGGGATGGCGCAGTGTTTAGAATCACTTTGACATTCCTCTCGCGTGTAGACAGCGTGGAGTCAGGATTTTTCTCGCGAACCCTCGCTTTCACTTTAACATCTTTGTGTGCTTCAACCATGTGAATAATTGCTGGGGTGAAACTGTCGGAACCTGTTCGCATGATGGACACTCATACCATTCTCTGCTAAATATGCATGAGTAAATTTCGTAAAGTTCACAGTGATTACAGTTTCGTTCATAAAATGTCCGTATCAAATTTGAAAAGGCACTGGATAATTATTTATATGCATCCACAATCAGGGCTTAATCCATTTTCCAGTGGTCTGTACTCCTTAAAGTGTACGCGCTTCAATGTGAGAGGGAGTGTGTACGTGCACGTGAGGGTGTGTGTGTGTGTGTGTGTGTGTGTGTGTGTGTGTGTGTGTGTGTGTGTGTGTGTGTGTGTGTGTGTGTGTGTGTGTGTGTGTGTGTGTGTGTGTGTGTGTGTGTGTGTGTGTGTGTGTGTGCGTTTATCTTACCAACTTGACGAGATAACTAGACAAAAGAGTTTGCGTGTTTCGCCTTACCGAGGTACAAAAGACAAAAGAAACCCTTTACCTCGGTTGTTTTCCCAGAACTGTACCGGCAAAACGAGGTTGAAACCGTTAGTCCACACAAAGGACAGACAATGGGGTACCTCGGTATGTAGGGAAAACAAGACTCTGTGTGTGTGTGTGTGTGTGTGTGTGTGTGTGTGTGTGTGTGTGTGTGTGTGTGTGTGTGTGTGTGTGTGTGTGTGTGTGTGTGTGTGTGTGTGTTTGAGGTTAAAAAATCGCACTGGCACAGACATTTCCTACTGAAACGTTTTTTTCTTTTAATATGCCGCCGAAAAATTGTTTTCATTTACTGAACCCTGATGGGTTTCAAACATGACAAAAAATTACATAAAATTGATTTAAACTAAGTGATGAGCTTAGGAACTCGTTAAACTGACTGGCAAAAATTGATGTTCTTCATTGATGGGCTCTAATTTAGTCCTTACAAGGATGTTACGCAAGCTTTTGTTTTTCTTATAGGCGATGACAGGTCGAAGATTCAAAGGTTCATTTAATTTAGCATTGGTAAAATTGAATTCATCTTTTAACATTTTTGCTATTTCGATATTCATTCTGTTGTACGTTAAAGTGAAAGGAATGATGGACCTCCTTTCGCATTCGCCCTCGGATATGTTCATACCAAATGGCCAGAGGGTTTGAAGCGTATTGATCCAAAAAGCTTCACGTTTTTTTCTAAATTCATCCGTTTCTTCTAACGTGTCTTTAATTGGTGGTTGTTCAATAGGATGGATTTCGAAATCGTCCAAAGAATGGCCAGGAAGGTTAAAATAGTGTGCTACTGGGGCATCAGCATTATGTTTTATATCCTGTTTGTGTCTAGTAGCACGTTCTCGAAAAGGATTTTGACTTTGACCAACATACTGTTTCCGACATCGTTTACAAGTGATAAGGTAAATAATGTTTGGTGAATCACAATGGAGGGGGTTACGGATCTGATAATGACTTTTCGTTTGTTCGGAGGAAAATTCCTCTTTCTGATCAGGCATAAAAGTATGCAGTCTACAACGAGGCTTTTTGCAATTAAATATCGCGCCACTACCATTCTGCAACGGTCTGTTGTGTTCAATTTTCAGTGGTTCGAAATCGGTAGTTTCAGCTGGACTTTCGAGCTTTTTCAGGGTTTGGGATTTCAGGCTACGCAAGAGGCGCAGCGAGTACCCTCTCGATCTGAGGGCGCCAAATAGAGTAGAACAAGCCTCATTGAAATTTACCTTATCACTTGAATTGCGGTGGAAACGAATGAGTTGTGATTTGATGATACCTTTAAATGTATGTTGAGGATGAAATGATTTAGTGTGCAACAATTGATGTGAATCAGTTGGTTTAAAAAACACTTTATAATCTAAATGACCGGACGCCTGAAATTGCTTGCCTTTATACACGGTCACATCGAGAAAATCAACAGAATTTTCACTGATAGTAGCTTTCAATTTAATATTTGGATCGTGATTGTTCAAAATTTCTAAAAATTCATCAAAATCTTCTTTTGAATGTTCCCAAATAATAAAAATGTCATCTAAATACCTGAGATATACGAGAGGATGCTTTGCACATTTGCTTAAGGCATTTCCTCCCATTCCGCTACATGAATGCTTGCAAAATTAGGACTGAATCTTTTGCCCATAGGACAACCCATTATTTGTAGAAAATATTCTCCATTGAATTGAAAGTCATTACCTTTTAAGCTCAGCTCTAAAAGATCCAAAATTTGTTCATCCGGGCGTTTCGCATCCGGATATTTTTCAAATGCATTTTTAACTGATTTAACACCTTTATCAATATCAATGTTCGTATACATACTGTCGATATCCAAAGTAGCCAGAATTGCATTTTTCGATATTTTCAATTTCGAAATTTTTGACAGGAAATCCTGTGTATTTTTTAGATAGCTCGGATGTCTATTTGCTATAGGTTTCAGGTGATAATCAATTAATTCCGAGATCGCATAAGATTCCGAATTACAATCTGATACAATTGGCCTCCCGGGTGGAGTTAAGTCATCCGTCCATGAAGAACGGTCCTTGTGGATCTTTGGTAGGATATACAATTGTCTTGTTTGAGCACTGAGCTTAGCTGTTAAATATTTAAATTGTTTTTTGGTAATGTGACCTTCGTCGAGGAGAAATTTTAAGATCTTATTGAATTTTTCGATATTACTAGGCCAAATAAGTGAATCTATTTTCTTATAACGTTTAGTATTGCTGAGTTGTCTCATGGCTTCCTTTATATAATTATCCCGAGATAGAACAACTACCGACCCACCTTTGTCGGCTGGTTTAATTACTAATTTCTTATTTTTTCGAAGTTTCGTGAGGGCTCTCCGTTCACCAGCTGTTAAATTGTCTTTATCGGAGAGTATCTTCATGCTGAACACCTTTTGAATGATTCGTTTGCTAGCCTCAATAATTTCGGGATCTACTTCACTATCTGGAGGTGACCAACCAGATGATTCTGTAAAAGGAAGTTTCCGACCGCTGGAGTTTCTAAAGGCGTCTGCTAATTTCATTTGCCTAAGAAAATTACAGTTGTATGATGGTAAATTTGTTTGGTTATCAGTTTTTTATCACTAGAGGCAGGAGAAGGTGGTGCTGGTACAAAAGTTAAACCGCGATCTAAAAGCGATTTCTCTTGGGTTGTTAGGTCATTGGTGCCAGACAGGTTAACCACATTAGTTCCTAATCCCACATCTGTAAGGCGGTTGTTACCTTTACCTTTACTTAGTTTAAATTTAGGTGGTTCAACCAGTGACCGTACATAATATTGGCGGTTCTCGTGGTCCAATGGATTAAATCCTGAGCAACATCAAACTTCGCGTCATCAATTTTTGGTATAAGGTTAACGTCCTTCACTTTCCGAATGGTTTCGTTGATGATGCTCAGGGTTCTCCTCTCAGCCTGAGGGAGTTTTTGCGAAAAGTTTAGTTCAGCGAAATAAATTTCGTTAAATAAAGCATAACATCCACAGTGTCAGATCACGGACTCGCTAATGCCAGATTGCTGTAGCAATCAGGCTTTGCCGAGACAGCTGTCTGGCCTAATTCAGGAAAGAGTGAATGTGTAGCGGTGCTAACGGGTGAGTGCTGTGCCCACGTGATTCACAAATTCTCTGTCGACTTACATGAAATAAACGCTGCAGTGAGAAGAGGACGCACGAGAAATTTGAATGATCACACCATTGCCTGACACGGTCGAGCGAATCAACACGGGGAAGCATGGTTTAATTGACAACATATATTGACCGACTTAAACCACAAATCTGGGTCAGTAATCAAGATGGAGACACTAGTGGCTGTTTGCATTGTTGTCCAGGAAAGAGTAACGTGCAGATGTGCTCTGAAGTAAATACTATCCCAATAACACTATAGCTTGCTTTGAACATATGACAAACACAATAATATTGATATGTTTGGTTGGGTGGGTGGAGGTAGGGACAGCACTCTCACTGACCCCCCCCCCCCACCCCCTCCCAATTTCAAATTGCATAGGAACACCACTTTGGGTAATGACTCACCGTCCAGCCACCGCCAGATTGTAATCTGGCAATGGCGAGACATTGGTCAAATATCATAACTAAAGGGTGGTGTGGAGGTGTTCTCGGATGAATCTTATGTCCTTGAAAGCTGAGCTTGATTTGAACATATGTCAAAACAATAATATTCACATATTGGGGTGGCAACACAGTGTGGTGCATCATTCGTTCCATTTTCAAAGAAAAAAAAAGAGAGAAAAGAAGAACACAGCTGAGATATCAAGTTAGAACGTTAAAACATTACTGACTTGATAACCGACATAGCGTTACTGGGAGCTACAGGGGAAAAGTTTCGTGTCCAGGCTAGTAAATAAATTAATATTGATATGAATATCATTTCTAATACAGGTATAAATACCAGCATCGATGGCGATGGAGATCAAATATATGTTTCCTTGGGGTGAATTACCATGCTGATCAGGGGAATTATGACAGCTTCAGTGCCGCAAACAGATACATGCGTTGCGTCGCGAGTAGGGAATATTGTATAGACTAGCAGAATAAATTTATATAGATGTGAGTTGGGGCGTTACAATTTAATTACTTGCTTGCTAAACAGTCCATTAGCCGAAACTTCCAATATTTGCCAGACAGCAGAACCAACAGACGGTACACGGATACCTTGGGTCACCTCATAACAACCTATTCCGAATTTCAAGAGACGTTTGAAGGTTTTGATGTCCGAACCCAAATCAACTAAACATCCAAACCCACTAGACAATAGCCGGGGCTTTAACCCGGTAGGCCACAAACGTCTTCATGCTGCCGGTGGAGTTTGAGTTTCCCCACACTTACATGTACCGCGTGAAGGGAGAGATACACTACATCGAGAATCGCAAATCAGCCTCGAGAAAATATTGGAGGACCGAAAGCGGAAGAGAAACATAGTGCTGTGAGAAATTGTAGGACTGCGAATAAAGAATTCATTTGATAGACCGTGAGTACAATATTTAGTACATTTTACATATTAATCAACAGAAACGTTCACATTGTAATTGAATAATGACAACTCAATTAACCCTTTACCTAACGTGAAAACCAAACGGCACTTGCAAAACAAATTCTTGAATAACTAATTTGTTTTTCATTTTTTGTCTCAAAACCATAGGTTGACGAGCTCGTTCCAACGAGAGGTCATAACCTATTTTTTTGAGTCAAAAAATTAAAATATAATGGAAATTAATTGGCTATTTTTGAGAATAGCGCTGGCCGGTATTGGCCGTTACGTTGGGCAAATGGCTAAGCGAGAGTCAAATAAAGGCCGAAATAGAGAAAGTTGCTGCCGGCCGAAAAAGCTGCCGTACATTTATCACAATTAGAAAAAAACACTTAGAGGAATTAAAAATAAAAAGCCGAGAGTTGCTGATTCGTGAACTTGCTGTGAAACAACAACAAAATGACGAACAGCAACGTCAGTCCTTGCAAATGGAAGCACATCTGCAACAGAAACTTTTCAGCAGAATCGGATTATGAATGTCCGTGTTTAGGTGAAAGTCGAAAGAAAATCGAGCTCACCCACTGCCACAAAACACTAATTAAAGGAAACAGGGCTAATGCCACTGAGGAAAATAATTGAAGGAAATAGATCTAATGCCACTGTGGAAAATGCTACACACACGCAGTTCCTGCAAAATCATGTAAAAAAATTTGATGAAAACCCACAGAACTGCAAGTCGCTGGAGCATTACTGCGATACCAACGACATTCCCCAAATAAGAAGAATTTTTGACTGCCCAGACTAGTGATTTCATAATAGCCGACTTCATAATAAGAACTATCAAAAAGGAAGCCTTCATGTCCCGGAAATGTAAACATTTCTTGAAAAAGTTATGTTCAGCAGACTCGATGATTTCTTAACAGGATATAACACCTTACACCCTGACCAGTATTGTTTTAGGAAAGCCCAATAATAACATTTTTAACTCATGTTGCGGAATCAAACAATAAAAAGTCCAAAGACTGTACTCTGGCTGTATTTTTAGATTTATCGAACGCTTTTGATACAGTAAGACATAACATTTTAATTGACACATTTATGGGATTTGGGGTGTAGCCAAAGCTTGGTTCCAGAGCTACTTATTCAGAAGATAATTTCCAATATGTTGAATACAACAACAGCAACAAATCAGCACGTGCCCTGTGTTATGCTGTATCCTGCATGGTTCGGTACTAGGACCAATATTATTATTATTACAAATAAACGATAATTCTAATTCAACTAACTTAACCCTTTACCTAACCTGAAAAGCAGACGACACTTGCAAAAATAATTCTTGAATAACTAATTTTTTTCATTTTTTGTCTCAAAAACATAGGTTATGACCCCTCGTTGGAACGAGCTCGTTCCAACGAGGGGTCATAACCTATGTTTTTGAGAAAAAAATGAAAATAATGAAAATTAATTGGCGATATTTGAGAATAGCGCTGGCCGGTTTTGGCCGTTACGTTGTGTAAAGGGTTAAATATGCTGCGGTCTATTGCTCTGGTAGCGAAATTGGCACAATTTACCAAAACAATCAATGCAGAATTAGACAAGGTAAACACATGGTGTTCGGCTAACTGTCTTTGTTGCAAACAAAACTAGCAAAAAAGCGTAATTCATCGTATGAAGTGGAAATTGATGACAGAAAAATTATTAAAAGTGGGGTTGTGGGAACGGGAGACATGAAATTTTTAGGCATCATTTTAGATGAAAAATTAATCAATCGCGATCACATTGACCTGCTATGTCGCAATTGTTCAAACACGATTGATGGCATCAACAAATTTAAAAGAATGATTCCCCATACTATTTTAAAATTATTATACTTCACTCTCACACATAGCCATTTGTTATATGGTATTCATTATTGGGGACATTCTAGGGTCACAAGCAAGTTCTTTATGCTGTTGAAAAAGGCTATACGAATCATAAATAAACAATACAACTCCCACACCGATCCACTCTTCATAAATGTTAAAAGTTTCAAACTTAAATACTTACATTCTCTTCACTCATTATTATTTGCTCATACTCTTTGCATAGCAATTATACTTGCCTAGTCTTTTAAGTCTTTGTAAATAAATAACAACATAGAAGGAATGGCAACCAGACAAACAGGTCTCCCGAAGATTAACAAGCTGAGAACCAAAACCCTGACAACGTTTCCTGCGCATATTTATTGCAAATTATAGAATAGTGTTGACCAAGGCATCAGAATATCTTCGAGTCACAATCTATTTACAAAACTGGTAATCAAAACGCTAATTAACTCACTCGAGGTCTGACTCATGTAAAAATCGTTACTGTTGACCGTTACCATGCCTTCAAGCTGTGTTTTTGTATGTGTGTTTGTTTTGTGTGTTTTGTGTGTTTACATGTGCACGTATGTATGTGTGTGTGCATTTTGGTATGTGTATATATGAGTAGGTATGCATAAGTACATTAAATCAAAGTCTTGGATAAAATTGTATCGGTCGATAGGGTCAATACGATCATCAAACGGCCATGGTTTGGGCATGCACATGAATTGTGGATCTTGAGTGAACGACTGACTCCTTAGTGTTACATGTTTGTATGCGTCTATGGCAAAACATCAGGCGTTAACTATCTATGTATTTATCCTCTCATGGACAGTCGCTATGGTACTCGGGTTACTGTTTCAGACATCATTATCTTTTCCTTTCCCGTGCATCTACGTAAGCATTAAACAACCATAATTTTGGTTAATGGAGGTAGGAGTAAGACAGCCATTAGTGGCTATGTAAGGCTAAACAAAATTAATCTTATGATTTTTAGGCAGCGGCGCAATCGTTTTTCTCAGCCTGCAGTCGTCATATTTATTTCGAAGGCCATATTCAAACATGTCTAAACCCATCACAGAGAGTGTTTTTAGCAGTATCGCATCGCGTTTTGCTATGCAATATGTTGTATACATTGATACAGGATTTTTATTCCCTTCGCGAAGTGCGACACGATACTCATATGTATGTACAAGATGCAAACCAAACATAATCACAAAATTATGTTTTTACGTTTTTGGGGGATGTTTTCGTGACTAAATAAATAAAACAAATGCCAGTGATAACGTATCGTTCACTATAAAGAGAAACTGTTTGACACCTTCAAAGGTGTATTGAAGAACGTTTCTGACTCAAGGGACGTTACTCTGTTGACAGACATCACCGGAATGTTTGCCGGAACTCTCAAGAACTCGCGTTGATTTCCATGCAAGATCAGCTGTTTTGAATCAAGTTTACAGCTACTTACATTAACAAGATATTTATTGGAAAATTAGAATAATTAGTTCGTTAATAAATGTTAATAGTGTTACATTTTATGAAAATTCAGGAAAATACAAGTTATTCTCTGAGAAATTCCAAGTAACTTAAATTTCGGGAACCTCGAGGTTGCGAAATGATCTAGGATCGATTTTGTTACAGCGCTCTATAATAGTCGCAAATTCGACTACTGTCGTACAACACAAAATCAACACAGAAAAACTATAAAAATGGAGATAAAAAATAATAAGAGTATTATTTATTTAAAAAAAAACTGTTATTAATTTGTTATTAATTTTTGTCTCAAATTTACTTTTTCTATGTTGATTTTGTTTTGTATGATTTCTGTTACAATAAAAACTATCAGTGAAATCAACATGGAAGATCTAGTATTTAATTATAGGCTCTCACAGCTGGAGATTTTAGGCATCGGCGACCATTCCGCCAGGAATAAAAAATAAAAATAAAAACTGCCCTCCCTCATTCGTTTTAAAAAAAATGCCTGAGAATCAATTATTTAATTTGTTTGTCATAACCTCTTTGCATTATATGTGTATTATACTTTGCTTAAAATGTGTTTGTTTTGTTGATTTTGTTTAAACTGTAATCTAAACAATTCTCCATGTCCTTATTGTTATGTATAAAGTTCATTCTCATTCTCTTGTTTAACCGTCTCGTCAATAAGATAGAACCGAAACGCCAAAGTATTTGTATGTATACAGCTAAGGCTGTTCGGGCTAGATCAACATTTGACTCTGAATACTTGGAACACCACGGGTTAAAGCAGTGCTGTACAGCTGAACAGCCTGACATTCTCATAGAAAACAGCATTGCTAGTAATAAGAACAGGAAAATACCGGTGATGTTAGTGAATAGCACAAATAAACATTTTAGTCCGAGGAGGGATTGTATTGTGGGTAATGTTGAACCCGTGACCCAAGAGGAACAGGCATTGGACATAAATCATGAAATCATGAAAACAGAGACGGTTGGGAGCAAAAATAAGACACAAGATAGTAATTAGATTAAATACAGTGACATTCAAGTTTCCCCAAGACAAAAGTGGTATGCTATATCAATGAATATAGGGACTTATTTGTACAAAGTGACAAAGGTTTAACCCAGACTGACACAGTTATAATGAAAATAGATACTGTGGATGGAAAACCAATAAAATGTGAAGCTTATTGAGTGCATCTGTTGAAAGGAAACGATGAGGCGGTGCACGAAATGCTTGAGGCGGACATCACTCAACGCTCGCAGAGCTCTTGCAGTTTTTCCTGCTTGTTAGTGGACAAGAAGGACAGCTTTTTGCGTGGACTTCCGATGCCTAAACCTGGTCTCAAAAGTCACGAGCTGGCCTTTGCCCCTCATTGATGACGTGTTTACTTTGTTGAATGGCAGCAAGTATTTCACAACATTTGTGTTGAAGTTCGGGAACTGGCAAGTAAAAAGATGAAACCGATGAAGACAGCCTTCACGTAACACAAAGGGTTATACAAGTTCAATATCATGCCTCTTGGACACTAAAATATGTCCTCTTGCTTCCAGGGGCTCACGACAGTGGGACTAGATGGAATGAGCTATTTTTCTTTGGCTTATTTTGACGATATTCTGAAGACTTGTGACGCCAAGTCACATATTGAACATTTACGAGCAGCTTTCAACCGCTTAAAACAACATAAATTCAAATTAAAGGCTAAAAAGTGCTCATTCTTTCTAAGTGAAACATCTTATCTTGTTTTTGCGATAAGCAGTGACGATATTAATCCTGAGACCAGTAAAGTACCAGTTGTTAGAAAATTGAGTCCACCTGCTACTGTAACCACTGTGTATAAACGGAAGTGAATAGAAGAACCCGGTAAACGTTTTTTGAGGAGGAGAAGAATTGATCTGTTACTTAAGTCGCGGTAAACTGCATCTGGTAGAAAATCCCGGTTTCCTAATTTTCATTTTGAACGAACGGTAGTCCCTGCTCCGAAATCTGTTGAACGGCCGGCACCCATTTCAGCTTGACACGTTGAACAGACGATAGATGCATCGAGTTCCACATTTTGTTTTGAAATTAAGCAGTTCTGAACAGCATATCCGTTTTTCCCTCTATGTCTTGTTTCAAACTCTAGTGACGTAATCCTTGTACAATGTAACATTTAATTCAGTAGTGTGTAATCGCATTTTTTTCTGAACTCCTGACCGCAAATATTACACCGAGCTATCATAAGTCAAAAAACATTGAATATTGTAATATTAATTTCCTGTGCTTGTGAGTGCACCGGGGTATTCTCTTTCTCAACATTGTCACACACATCCCCCCCCCCCCCCACACACACACACACACACGCACCCTCCCTCTCTCACATACCCATACACACCCTCTCGCAAGGAAGCACGCACACTTTAACCCTTTACCCAACGCAGACGATATAAAAATTTATTATTTTAAATATAATTGTTTCAAATTTTTTCAAAACAGTTCAACAAAACCATATCTCGTTCCAACAAGGGGTCACATGATATGGTTTTGTTGAAATTTTTTGAAAAATAATATTTTTTCAACTAAGGAAATTGCATATTACGCGGGCGGATGCGGCCGATTCATTGGGTAAAAGGTTAAGACGTAGATTAAAATAAACTTATTTTATTTGTTATAATTAACAAAAGGGTGACAAGTGCAAAGCACTTAGATCAATCATATCCTTTCCTAAAAATACAGTTGAAACCTACAAAGTATGCTTACATGTGTTAAAAGCAGTTACATGAATTTGTGTGTAATGGCACAGCAAACATATTTTTCTTTCGACTATGTTGTTTATGTACACGGCTCGGAACAAAGCTAATGGCTCATCAACTTTTAAACAGTCAGAACAGAATAGTGAGAAGGGTTGAGACCTGACGTAAAATGCCACATTCCAATACTGCCGGTTCGGATCAGCAGTACTATTCAGGTGATACTTCAGTTCATCACCACCGCGACTCCGACGAATACCCATACCACTGCTGTAGCTGACTGGACAGACATGCGAAAAGCAGAAAGCCATGTATGAAATAAACACAGATGGCCATTGGTTTTATAAGTCAGCAGCTTTAGAGTAAGTTGTTTCAACTGTCTACCCAACATAACGCCCCAAAGGGGTCTGCGCTTATTCACTGCAATCGCCATTCAAATTTTATTGTTTTCAGTTTCCTGTCTCAAAAATACAGTCCTCGATGAGCTCACATTGACGAGTGGTCACAGACTATTTTCTCGAGGCGAGAGTTGAAAAAGTCGAGTTATTCAATAATTTCTGCTAGTGTTATCTCTTATCCGGGCATGACAGTGGAATGGAACCTGCCCGCTTGACCCGCGATCCAGTCTTAAAAACGCTTCGTTCTTTTGAATTTTTGTACAGTCCAAAAAAGTGGATGTTGTCGGGTTCCAGCAGGTTGGGGATACCACAAAGCAAATCACTGGCCGATCTTATTGTCAGGTGCGCAAGTTTTCTTCGTAGGACTGCATGGTTACTACAGTCAGAGAAGTAATGGTTAGGGTTTTCAGAGCTTGAATACTTCCGTGTGGGTAAGTGTTAACTGGACGTTGGAGTGGGACCGAGTGTTATACGGCGAAATATTTTCAAACGTTCTAGGTAATAGGTCAGAGAGATATGTGGGAGCCTGGTTGTTCATAATTTTGAAAAACTTAATCATTTTGTGTAGATGGCGTCTCTGTCTGGGAATTTCCCAACCAAGTGCTGCACATATAGCAGATACTGGAGTATATCTCATTTAACTGGGTACTATTCTAGCTGCATCCATGTGGATTCTATTTAATTTAGAACTTAAGTAATTCGGTGCGACGGTCCATACCATATAAGCATATTTTAAGATAGGGAATAATAATGAATTCTACAAAGTTTCCATACTTTTTCTACCAACGACAAAATTAAGTTTTCTTAGGAAATAAACTACACACATCCGGCGAGTCCAACTTTCAGAAATGTCATTGATGTGTATAAGAAAAAATGGTCCCAAGAAAGATCCCTCAGGAACACCACAATTAATAGGTACCCTTTAGAGAGCTGAGTTAACAGTTACCTTTTGTTTACGATGGGTCAAGTAGCTAATGGTCCACAAGATGAGCGGTCCAGATATACCATATTGTCTCAGTTTATAAATTGAACCTTTGTGCCAAACCCTATCAAAGTCTTTTGATATGTCATAGAATACCGTAGGAGAAAATTGGTTCCTACCAAAAGCTAAGCAAAGAATATGATATATTTCAATGAGCTGATAAATGGCGCTATGTTAGGGTAGGGAGCCGGACTGATATTTAAAAAATAGATAAATTATTAACACAGCAATGTTCATACATTTGGTTAAATGCAATCCTCTCGATTATTTTGCTGACATAGCTGAGAAGAGAAACTGATCTGTGCAGGATCGTGTGCAACTCCCTTTTTGTGAACTGGCACGACAGTCGCCATTTTCCATTCTGTTTGGTAGACGCATGGGGTGACGAAGAGCTGAAAAAATTGAACCATGGCTTGCATGTTGTGGTTTTTGCTTCTTTGACCATACGGTTGAGCATGCGGTTGCTGATACCGTCGTGCTTAGTTGTTTTTGTTGTTGTTTGTTTTGTTTTGTTTTTTTTTCTTTGGGTGAGGGTAGGTTGCCGAGGATCCTAATTACATCGTCTTCAGAGAATTCGATCTCAGACAGGATCTCTGAACACGCAGGTCTGAAATCAGGTTAGCTATGTCCAACATTTCCTTACTATTTGATAAAAAGGTTTTGTTGAGTAAGTTGGATGTGTCTACGTCATTTCTTACCAACAGTATGCCGCTGGCATCGTCTTTGTATTTCGGAAAGAGGACAGGGACGAACTCTCGATTAATCGCATTTGCGGGTGAAATAAAGGAGGGCTGATTTGCTCAAGATCACCTTTTCTTCATCATTGACATTTTTTCTCTTTTCTTGCAATCTTCCACTGGGGTGATGTCTTTGCCTTGGGATGGCGCAGTGTTTAGAATCACTTTGACATTCCTCTCGCGTGTAGACAGCGTGGAGTCAGGATTTTTCTCGCGAACCCTCGCTTTCACTTTAACATCTTTGTGTGCTTCAACCATGTGAATAATTGCTGGGGTGAAACTGTCGGAACCTGTTCGCATGATGGACACTCATACCATTCTCTGCTAAATATGCATGAGTAAATTTCGTAAAGTTCACAGTGATTACAGTTTCGTTCATAAAATGTCCGTATCAAATTTGAAAAGGCACTGGATAATTATTTATATGCATCCACAATCAGGGCTTAATCCATTTTCCAGTGGTCTGTACTCCTTAAAGTGTACGCGCTTCAATGTGAGAGGGAGTGTGTACGTGCACGTGAGGGTGTGTGTGTGTGTGTGTGTGTGTGTGTGTGTGTGTGTGTGTGTGTGTGTGTGTGTGTGTGTGTGTGTGTGTGTGTGTGTGTGTGTGTGTGTGTGTGTGTGTGTGTGTGTGTGTGTGCGTTTATCTTACCAACTTGACGAGATAACTAGACAAAAGAGTTTGCGTGTTTCGCCTTACCGAGGTACAAAAGACAAAAGAAACCCTTTACCTCGGTTGTTTTCCCAGAACTGTACCGGCAAAACGAGGTTGAAACCGTTAGTCCACACAAAGGACAGACAATGGGGTACCTCGGTATGTAGGGAAAACAAGACTCTGTGTGTGTGTGTGTGTGTGTGTGTGTGTGTGTGTGTGTGTGTGTGTGTGTGTGTGTGTGTGTGTGTGTGTGTGTGTGTGTGTGTGTGTGTGTTTGAGGTTAAAAAATCGCACTGGCACAGACATTTCCTACTGAAACGTTTTTTTCTTTTAATATGCCGCCGAAAAATTGTTTTCATTTACTGAACCCTGATGGGTTTCAAACATGACAAAAAATTACATAAAATTGATTTAAACTAAGTGATGAGCTTAGGAACTCGTTAAACTGACTGGCAAAAATTGATGTTCTTCATTGATGGGCTCTAATTTAGTCCTTACAAGGATGTTACGCAAGCTTTTGTTTTTCTTATAGGCGATGACAGGTCGAAGATTCAAAGGTTCATTTAATTTAGCATTGGTAAAATTGAATTCATCTTTTAACATTTTTGCTATTTCGATATTCATTCTGTTGTACGTTAAAGTGAAAGGAATGATGGACCTCCTTTCGCATTCGCCCTCGGATATGTTCATACCAAATGGCCAGAGGGTTTGAAGCGTATTGATCCAAAAAGCTTCACGTTTTTTTCTAAATTCATCCGTTTCTTCTAACGTGTCTTTAATTGGTGGTTGTTCAATAGGATGGATTTCGAAATCGTCCAAAGAATGGCCAGGAAGGTTAAAATAGTGTGCTACTGGGGCATCAGCATTATGTTTTATATCCTGTTTGTGTCTAGTAGCACGTTCTCGAAAAGGATTTTGACTTTGACCAACATACTGTTTCCGACATCGTTTACAAGTGATAAGGTAAATAATGTTTGGTGAATCACAATGGAGGGGGTTACGGATCTGATAATGACTTTTCGTTTGTTCGGAGGAAAATTCCTCTTTCTGATCAGGCATAAAAGTATGCAGTCTACAACGAGGCTTTTTGCAATTAAATATCGCGCCACTACCATTCTGCAACGGTCTGTTGTGTTCAATTTTCAGTGGTTCGAAATCGGTAGTTTCAGCTGGACTTTCGAGCTTTTTCAGGGTTTGGGATTTCAGGCTACGCAAGAGGCGCAGCGAGTACCCTCTCGATCTGAGGGCGCCAAATAGAGTAGAACAAGCCTCATTGAAATTTACCTTATCACTTGAATTGCGGTGGAAACGAATGAGTTGTGATTTGATGATACCTTTAAATGTATGTTGAGGATGAAATGATTTAGTGTGCAACAATTGATGTGAATCAGTTGGTTTAAAAAACACTTTATAATCTAAATGACCGGACGCCTGAAATTGCTTGCCTTTATACACGGTCACATCGAGAAAATCAACAGAATTTTCACTGATAGTAGCTTTCAATTTAATATTTGGATCGTGATTGTTCAAAATTTCTAAAAATTCATCAAAATCTTCTTTTGAATGTTCCCAAATAATAAAAATGTCATCTAAATACCTGAGATATACGAGAGGATGCTTTGCACATTTGCTTAAGGCATTTCCTCCCATTCCGCTACATGAATGCTTGCAAAATTAGGACTGAATCTTTTGCCCATAGGACAACCCATTATTTGTAGAAAATATTCTCCATTGAATTGAAAGTCATTACCTTTTAAGCTCAGCTCTAAAAGATCCAAAATTTGTTCATCCGGGCGTTTCGCATCCGGATATTTTTCAAATGCATTTTTAACTGATTTAACACCTTTATCAATATCAATGTTCGTATACATACTGTCGATATCCAAAGTAGCCAGAATTGCATTTTTCGATATTTTCAATTTCGAAATTTTTGACAGGAAATCCTGTGTATTTTTTAGATAGCTCGGATGTCTATTTGCTATAGGTTTCAGGTGATAATCAATTAATTCCGAGATCGCATAAGATTCCGAATTACAATCTGATACAATTGGCCTCCCGGGTGGAGTTAAGTCATCCGTCCATGAAGAACGGTCCTTGTGGATCTTTGGTAGGATATACAATTGTCTTGTTTGAGCACTGAGCTTAGCTGTTAAATATTTAAATTGTTTTTTGGTAATGTGACCTTCGTCGAGGAGAAATTTTAAGATCTTATTGAATTTTTCGATATTACTAGGCCAAATAAGTGAATCTATTTTCTTATAACGTTTAGTATTGCTGAGTTGTCTCATGGCTTCCTTTATATAATTATCCCGAGATAGAACAACTACCGACCCACCTTTGTCGGCTGGTTTAATTACTAATTTCTTATTTTTTCGAAGTTTCGTGAGGGCTCTCCGTTCACCAGCTGTTAAATTGTCTTTATCGGAGAGTATCTTCATGCTGAACACCTTTTGAATGATTCGTTTGCTAGCCTCAATAATTTCGGGATCTACTTCACTATCTGGAGGTGACCAACCAGATGATTCTGTAAAAGGAAGTTTCCGACCGCTGGAGTTTCTAAAGGCGTCTGCTAATTTCATTTGCCTAAGAAAATTACAGTTGTATGATGGTAAATTTGTTTGGTTATCAGTTTTTTATCACTAGAGGCAGGAGAAGGTGGTGCTGGTACAAAAGTTAAACCGCGATCTAAAAGCGATTTCTCTTGGGTTGTTAGGTCATTGGTGCCAGACAGGTTAACCACATTAGTTCCTAATCCCACATCTGTAAGGCGGTTGTTACCTTTACCTTTACTTAGTTTAAATTTAGGTGGTTCAACCAGTGACCGTACATAATATTGGCGGTTCTCGTGGTCCAATGGATTAAATCCTGAGCAACATCAAACTTCGCGTCATCAATTTTTGGTATAAGGTTAACGTCCTTCACTTTCCGAATGGTTTCGTTGATGATGCTCAGGGTTCTCCTCTCAGCCTGAGGGAGTTTTTGCGAAAAGTTTAGTTCAGCGAAATAAATTTTTGCTGATCTAAACTTGACCCTGATATCGCTAAGCATATTCCCCAACTGCTTAACTACGAGATCAGAATTATCGTTTCGAGAATTCACGCCGATATTTAATAAATTTTTTGGGGGACTGGACTGGCCCCTGTGCCCTTTAAACATAGAGCGCAGATGATTGAATTTGGCGCCGGGGTAACACTCCACCTGGATGTCCGGATGGGGATTTCGATCAATGGTCCTAAATTTGAACTTCCAATCATAAGGATGTTTTTACAAACATCGGGGAGGCGCCAATTCCTTTTGTCAAAATTAACTGCGCTTTTATGCCGAAACTGGGAGAATTTAGAATCAAATGAGCGGCCCGAGTTGCGGCTCGGTGATTTGACTTTCTCTGAGTACGATATACCTGGTTGAACCACACTAGAGGCAGGAGAAGGGGGAGAAGAAACAGAAGCAGGAGAGGAAACAGAAGCAGGAGAAGAAACAGCAGGAGGAGGAGGAGTTCTAGTGAGAGCACTAGGAGAACCAGAGAAGAAAGGTTGAGGAGGAGTAGGAGGTAGATGAGCAAGACGAGACGAGACAGCGTTACTCAATTTGCGAGCATCTTCAGTCACAATATGGACCGGAGATGTTTGCAAATTGAGGCGCTTACTCTGAGAGAAAGAAGAAGTAGAAGGAAAAGAAGAGGGAGAAGTGCTTTGCCTTGATCTTTTCTTATTTTGCTTTTCGCGTTGGGGTAGAGGGACAACACGGGCCGGAGTTTGCTTGCTCCCTCCCGTATTGTTCCTTACTCCAGACGCTGGGGAAGTTCCGAAATGTAAGACTCATAGGCCGAAATCGTCTTATCTGTCAACTTATTTTTAAAGTTCTTTTTAGCCCAGATCAAGGCACGCGCCGAAGCGCTGTTGAAGTCTATTTTTTCGAGTCCAGGAGGTGGTCGCATAGCCAAAGTTATCTTAGACTTCAACTGGTTTAAATTTATCTTATAATGCTCAACTAAAGCATTTAACGTTTGATTGGCCCATCCCACACTAATCTGTTGAAAAACAGAAAAAATGTGTGGGGTGGGAAGAGCTGGCTTTAGAAAGCCACCCAACTCATCTACTTTCTTCTCCAGCTGTTTCGGGAAATCCCGATTTGCCAGATGGTGCTCTAATAGCCCAATGTGATGCAAACATTGAAACACCTGAAACAAAGCCTTGACCAGCCTAGAATAGTCCTGGAACGATTGTTCCTGGCCATTTCCGGACTGGGCAACTCTCTGCCTCTGATGCCTCTGCCCTTTTCTTGCCATTATTAAAGAAAGTAGCTGAATTAAGTAATAAATAAAATATAAAAGTGATGAAAAAGATAAAATTGGAAAATTAAATATTACCTATTAAAGATGATACCTGGATTGGTTGCAGTCTTCAGCAAAGGTAGAAAATAATCCGTCTGTCTCGACGCGTTTCGCTTGGTTTGGCTTTTTCAAAGAGACTTTGAGGAAAATGATTCCAACTTTGGGAGGGCATGCATGGTATATATCCATATGTGGGCTGGGGGTGTTTTTCACAGCTCAGTACATAATTAAACTCGGTAACAAGCTGACAAATGTCACTCATCTAATTAATTCTTTTCAATCTGAGATGTCCCAAGTTTGTTTTTCACAACTCAGTTTGTGTCGTCCAAACAAATTAGATGAAGCCCTATTGATTGGCTTCCATTGAATTTTAATCAGTCAGTGAGTGGTTTGCTTTACTGACCCCATGAAGCCCTATTGGTTGGCTTTGATTTAAGTAAAACCAATCGGGAGCGGTTTGCTTTACTGGCTTCAGAAGTATGTCAAAATAATATGAGAAAATGGTTTGATAAAATATATTGAGACTAAAGAAATAAATGAAAAAATAACGCCAAAGATCATGATGCCTCACGAATGTTATCAGTTGGAATGAATATCCCCCGACGGAGGTTTATGACGGAAAATATTTTACACCACGTAGAAATTGTATGTTTTACCTTCTGAACCTCTACATTGTGTGAAAGGTATGAAAAATTAAAAATAAAAATAATAATAATTTAAATAAATGAATCAACCAAATAAATAAATAAATAAATAAATAAATAAATAAATAAATAAATAAAAATTAATAAAAAAATAAAAATTAAAAATAATCAATAAATAAATATATAAATAAATAAATAATAATTTTATTTAGGAAATACATACACATGATTGAAATTGGAACCTATTTTGTTTTGGGGCATATATGAACTCTGGCACTCGCTTGTGTATGTTTGAGGTTAAAAAATCGCACTGGCACAGATATTTCCTACTGATAATTATTTATATGACATATTATATTTGAGACAGAAAATGAAATAATGGAAATTAATTGGCGATTTTTTGAGAATAGCATTGACTGGTTTTGGCCGTTACATTGGGTAAAGGGTTTAGATTTAATCTGTTTATGTGACAGAATTGTAGGATAAATAAGTTGTCGTGATGGTGTGCGTGTCCTGTGATTTGTGTCGGATTCTCGGTGGTGTCCGAGGGTGTGATCACAACTCGCGGGCAAAGCCGGCTCGTTGGGTTCCCATTCTGGACTTTACCTCGAGTTTGATACGAATCGCGGGACGTGCGCATTGTCACGATAATCTGTGTGTATCATACAGTTTTGACTTCTGCTATCACGAAGTGTTTACACATCTATGCATCACAAATCCCCCATTTAACGTGGATACCCGAGGGCATTTACTGGAAGAACCCACATGCTGCTCATGTTGTTGTCCCGAGGACACAGCTCGTGGGCGCTAATTAAACACGATCGCCGATTCCGTATCATATAGACGACTCATTCTGATTCCGTATCATATAGACTACTTGTTTCCGGTAACGCTACGGGCTATGATTACAGGCACATGGATACATTATATGTGCGTTTCAGTGATCGACCGAACATTATGTCCCAAAAATGTTTTAAAAATAATTTAACCGTTTACCTAACATTTAAAGCAGACGACACGATAACTAATTTGTTTTCATTTTTTGTCTCAGGAGCATGGGTTGCGACCAGTCGTTGGAACGAGCTCGACGAGCTCGTTCCGACGAGGGGTCGTGGCCTGTGTTTTTGGGACGGAAAATGAAATAATGGAAATTAATTGGCGTTTTTTTTTTGAGAATTGCACTGACCTTTTTTGGCCGTTACATTGGGTAAAGGGTTTAAATTTAATCTGTTTATGTGACAGAATTGTTAGATGAATGAATTATCATGATGGTGTGCATGTCCTGTGATTTGTGTCGGATTCTCGGTGGTGTCCAGGAGTGGGATCACGACTTGCCGGCACAGCCGGCTCGCTGGGATCCCATTTTGGACGTCACCTCGAGTCTGATACGAGTCGCGGGGCATGCACATTATCATGATAATCTGTATGTATCATACAGTTTTGACCTCTGCTGCAACGAAGTATTTACACATCTTTGCATCACGAATCCCCCATTTAACGTGGATACCCGAGGACATTTACTGGAAGAACCCACATGCTGCACATGTTGTTGTCCCGAGGACACAGCTCGTGGGCCCTAATTAAACACGATCGCCGAAGCCCTTCCACGAAGGGGGTCATAACTTGTTTTCTTGGAGCTAAAATTGAAAATATAAAAAAAATCAAATGTCAGGGTGGGTGTGAAGGGGGGGGGGGGGCGCTAACACCTGAGACTGCTTCCGACTATTTAATTAGAAAGCTGTAGTGGCCTTTCTTGATAATTCAAATATTCCTTTATAATGTACCGTTGCGACATCAGATCGGTTATTACCAGTATATACTTTTCGCTTCGCAGGTTCGCCTATCTGGTGTAACAAATTCAACAGTCAGGGCTATATTGTGTTCACACCACTTCCCCCACTGTTACACAATATTCTAAACGTATGCTCTATTAACCCCCTTACTACCAATATGCATACATATATTTACTACCAATTTTCCCAATACCTTTTGGACTGCTTATTTGTTCATTGGGGCTTGTGAGCCCCACTCGAACGAGCTTGCTGAGAATGATCCGAGGAGCCAAGTGAGCCTTCTCCCGAACGGGCTTGCTGCGCTGAAACAGTTTCGAGGAGGAGCCATGTTCAGTATTTTCGATGCAAGTTTTGGAGTTTGGAAATATAACACCTGTGATTCATCTAACACAACTGACATTTTTACAGTCATAGTGTAGCATTAAGAAGCAAGTCCGCTGACTTCCAATGTCTCCAGTTGATTTCAACTAGCTAGCAAATTCTGTGGAGTTTAGCAAAACTTCCAGCAGCCTGAACCAAATATAGTGTCGACCCCCTTAGACACGTAACGTTACAGTCCTGTTCCATTTGTGCTCTTCTCAACGCGGATAAGTAACGACACTTACAAAAATCCTGATTAATTTCACTTTCTCGCCCACTTAGTTCTCATCGGTGACATAGCCTGTGGGCCATCATTGGAGCGAGCTCGTCGAGGGCTCGTTCCGGTGATGGTCCTGGGGTTATTATCTGTGACAGGCTTGTATTCAATTGAATTGAATCAATCGATTTAATTCGATTGATATATACTTTTGATTTGAATCCTGATTGAAATGAATTGTTTGTCTTTTGATTCATATCAAACTTTTTAAACTGTCAGCAATATCTTCTTAAAATTTCTTGGAAATGTACAGAAGCAAGATGAAAAAAATATTAACTGTTCTTATACAGCAATTAGACACTATTTATGATAGAACTAGTCCTTGAGTGTGTCAAGCTGCTCATTAAGGAAAGTGAGCATTGTGATGTGAGCACACCCATTAAGTAACGCATGTCCTCTAAAAATCAGGCTTGAAAGCACAATTTTGCTGATGTATCCCTTTCAATTTTCAGTCCCCTCAGTAATCCAAGCCTGGGCAGGACATACAATGCGTGGGGAGTGTGTTGTCGCTAGATCGTGCGCGGAGTGGGGATTCCATATTAGATGCAGGGCATAGGAAGCAGGAGGGAAGTTCCGGCCAATGGACTTCGGGGTTGTATCCGGGGGTCCATTGGCTGGAGCATTGCTTGTGTTTTTTGTCCACTTGTACAGAGTTTGAAAATAATACTTTGGGTGACAACTCCGCTCCGCGGGTGGTCTGGTTGCAGTCCGCTCTCCACGTACTGTAGATTTCCCAAAGAAGACTTCTTTCAGACGTCACACTGTTAAAGAGTTTATTTTTAAAACAAATTAATGCCAGTTAAGCTCATAGAAAAAGGACATCACAGTCTTTAAAATATCATTTTACAGGTCTGTATATATGATACGCATAGGTTCATTTATTTACCTCATCCAGTGCATTAAACACGGAACTATAACACTTTATATATATGATTTGGGGCCCTGCGAATATTCGAAATTCAGCTCTAAATTCGATTCGAGGATCGAAGTTCGATTCGACTCTAAATAGGTAAATCGAATTTCGATGCTCGATTCGGTTTCGGATGTTGGGTTCGATGTTCGATTCGATCAAAATTCACTATTCGCAGGACCCTAATATGAGTATGTGTATAAAATAAATGTATATACATTCATCATTCTTTTAGTTTATCAAATGTATTACAAAAAACATTACAAAATGTTTTGTATATATGTTTTACATACATTGATTGAAAGCATATTATTGTCTCACCATACGATAGGTACTGATATTGACTGATATCTCCCGCCGATAATTCGATATGTTGGCGCCATCTCACAGTCTACCCTACACGATGATAAGGACCGTTAATATTATTTTATCCCCCCACCCCCTCGGGTCACACTGCCGATGCATATAAATATATATTTGGGTCAATACCTGTATACATACAGTGGCGACAATTTGTAGAATCAACTTGGGGGTTGGGGGTAGTTCATATCCGTTAACACTTGTATTGGGTAATGGTATCGGTCCAGCTAGTAGGGGCTTTTTAAGAACCGCGACAAATCAGCGGCTGGCCAAAGTGTTATTATAATATGTGTTGCTGTGAGATCCAAGACACAAGGTACAAGAATCGTTCAGAGGGTTCTCCAGAATACGATTCGGCATATGAGCCCCCCCCCCCCCCCCCCCTTCACATCCTCATAGATACTCACACACTTAAGCGATTGCACTCAAAATGTTGCGCTACTTTCACCGTGCAGCCTCAACTGTGTCCCCCTTAGAGTCCCTCCTTCTATTTACTGCTGTCAACTGCTCGTCACTTGAAGAGACTTATATTGTGGAAGGAGGGAAAAAAAAAAAAAAAAAAAAAAATTTTTTTTTTTTTTTTCTTTTTTCCCCTTGGGGGTTGTTCACTTTTGAACCATGCCGTTTTTGATAGGAGTCGGGTCCCCACCACCCCAACCCACCGCGCATCTCCTTTCAACTTTCGCGTACTTTTTCGTGAAAGGAGGCTTGCGTCATTTCATCTCCTTAGACACCACCAAATGGGAAAACGGTCCTCGCTTCACGATGAACCCCGCGCATCCTGTTTTGACAAATCCTCCACTCTGTTTGGTGCTACGCTGAAAGCAGTCGCTGATCGAATTGAATTTCTCACATGCTATTTTATCGTTATTGGCTGTCAGCGAACCCCCCTCTCCAAAACCTGTTCCGTGTCAACCCGAAATATGCCTCTTAACCGGTGGAGTGCTAGAACCCACTGTCAGGGCTTTCAAAAGAATGAGGGTATCAGAGCAAAAGCCAATGTTTTCCTTGCTCCTGTTTCATATTCATTCAAAAGCAAAAAATATTTTGTTTATATAAATATGTTCTATTGCAAATTGTTGGAGAGTGTCTGCAGGCACTCTCCAATAGTTTGAGATAAAACAAGTTTTCAATAACAAATTCAGACCACCAAAAATAATCTAGCCCTCAACCAGTTAATGATGGCCTCGTAGATGCGGGCCACTGCCCAGGGCCAACCATTTGGATCTGGGCAGTGTTCCGCACGGCGGGAATATTATTTGGAAGTATATACGAGAGGATGCTGGTCCTGTAGCACTTATCCATGTGTGGCTTAAATCAATCCTTGGGAAAATGAATAAAACGACAAATACCCATCAGGTACATATTATTCAATAGATCAGCCTAGAGAAAAGCACCAATCCATTCTTTGTTATATATGTTGCTTATTAAATTTATCTTTCTGTTCCATATATATTCCAGTCTTCCATCTCTTTCTCTGCAGAATTCTATGAGAGCAAACGTGGGTACAACCTTGTTACAATTTGAGGGAAATGCGGCTTCTTCTTCTCTATGTATGTCCATTCTCAACTTATGTCCGGAGAGAATTCTAGGTGGTTTACAGGGATTCAATGGCGGGTAGTTTAACTTTCGACGAGGTCCAGACTTGCGATGAGTACGATTTCAGACATTTGTACAACGAAAAGCTACGTACAACTCTTGAAACCGACGAGTCCCTCGTTTGTGACTTATTAAAAGACTGTAATTATTTCTCACCCAGAGATTTTCGGTCGACCACAAGCGAACTGAAAATGGAATTCTCATTGTTCCATATCAATTGTCAAAGTCTGAAAGCGCACTGGGATCCTTTGAAAGACTTGTTGTATGATCTACAACAGGGCGGCAAAACATTTGATATAATCGGTCTAACTGAAATCTTTCAGATCCCTCCTAATATTTCATACGCACTCGAGGGCTACGAATCTCTTACTAAAAATTCTAGGGCTGAAAATGACGACGGTAGAGGTGGAGTTGGAATTTATATTAAAGAGGGTACCTCATATAAAATTCGCAAAGACCTTTCCATCTTCATCCCCCATGTCTTCGAATCGCTTTTCATTGAGATTGAAACTAGAAATATCCCTAAAATTATTGGAGTAATATACAGACCTAATACAGCCCCCAAAGCGGACATAAATATTTTTCTTTCCAAGCTGAACGAAATAACTGGTATTTTGAATGCGGAAAATAAACGAGCATATATTATGGGGGATCTCAACCTCGACTTGTTAAAAGTTTCAACTCATTCCAAAACAGAAGAATTCGTTAATTGTATGTTTAGTGACGGATTTCTACCTCATATAACAAAACCAACAAGAGTTACGTGTCATTCAGCCACTTTGATCGATCACATTTTTTCGAATCATCTTGCACCGTCAACTCTTTCTGGCATAATCATATCCGACGTGTCCGATCACTTTGGAATATTCCATATTGAAACGAGCTCAAAGGGAATCAATGCGAAAAAGTTCACTGCGAAAAGAATGATAAACGCTGAAAGTATATCGGTCTTCAAAGGTCTTCTCTCTCAAAGCGACTTCAGTCTTGTAACGCAGTCAGACTGTCCAAACGTGGCATACGAAACATTTTTAAAAATTTATTTAGAAGCTTATGAAAGAGCATTTCCATTGAAAAATGTCCACATTAATAAGAAATTCATTAAGAAAGAACCATGGATAACCAAAGGGCTTGTCGTATCATCTAATAATAAATTGAAATTCTACAACAAAAAACTTAAGCACCCGACATCTCAGAACATCCTGAACTATAAAAATTATTGCCGAATCTTCAACAAAGCTAAAAAACAATGTAAAGCTAATTATTACAGAAATGTCATACAAGAAAATAGAAATGACATGCGAAAAACATGGCAAATCCTAAATGAAGCAATTAATAAAGCAAAACGTACATCCACACTACCATCTTCATTCATCCTCAACAATGAAGAAGTAAGAGCTCCTAGCGACATAGCCAATGGGTTCAATAATTTATTTGCAAACGTAGGTAAAGTTACATCAGAGCAAATTAAAAAAAACAAATAAATCGTATTCGAATTACATGGATAGCAATTTTCCAAATAATTTCTATATTAGACCAACCAGTCCTCTGGAAGTAATTTCTGTTCTAAACAAACTAAAATCTAAATCGACAAAAGATGGCGATGGCATCTCAACTCGGCTTCTGAAAACAACGGTAGACGAAATTTCAGAGCCCCTTGCACATATTATCAATAGTTCATTTAGGAATGGCATTGTGCCAGACAGAATGAAAAGTGCAAAAGTGGTACCAATATTCAAAACAGGCGACGAGCATTGCTTCACCAACTACAGACCTATTAGTCTCTTGCCTACTTTTTCAAAGATTCTTGAAAAACTTATGTCCAACAGACTAACAGATTTCTTGGACAAATTTAATATTCTTCATCCTCATCAGTACGGTTTTAGGCAAACACACAGCACTATACACTCCGTCCTTCACCTACTGAACAATATAGCACTGGAAAATAATAAACTCGCAAAAAATAACACCTTGGCGGTGTTTTTGGACCTCTCCAAAGCCTTTGATACCATCAAACATGATATCCTATTGAGTAAAATTGAAACATATGGCATACGAGGAGTAGCGAAGGACTGGTTTGTGAGCTATCTCTCTAGCAGAACCCAGTATGTCTCGTACCGAGAACACCTTTCTTATTTAGCTCCAATGAACTGCGGAGTTCCCCAAGGTTCTATATTGGGGCCCATTCTGTTCCTTTTATACGTTAACGACATTAGCAATGCAACAACACTAAACCTTCTAGCTTTTGCAGACGATACAACAGTACATGACTCCAAATCTGACATTACTCCCCAAATCAGGTACCTCAACGAAGAACTTCAAAAACTATTTGAGTGGTGTTCTAGCAACCAATTAAAGTTAAATACTAACAAAACAAAAAGTATTTTAATAAACCCAAGTAATAAACGCAACCTGATTAGTAATCTTCAAGATGACATTTTGATTAATAACCAACCCATTACAAGGGTGGGGTCCACCAAGCCTGAAAAATCATTGAAATTTCTCGGAATAAATATCGATGATAACTTGTCCTACAATGCCCACATATCACAGATCTACCTTAAAATATCCCGTGCTAACTATAGCCTGAACAAAGTTAGACACATTCTTCCCCACGAGGCCATGAAAACCCTCTATTATGCCTTAATTCACAGCCACTTGACATATGGTATCCAGATTTGGGGGCGGTCTAAGGCAGTCAAAAGACTTGGTATTATGCAAAAACGTTCGGTGCGCATAATCAATAACAAGCGATACAATGCTCACACCGAACCCCTTTTTAAAAAAGACAAAATACTTAAAGTTGAGGACTTGTACAAACTTCACGTGTCCTTATTTGTTTTGGACTGGCACAATGGTACACTACCAACATCCTTCAACAATACATTCAGCAGCGTAATACACCCATCAGGGATGGCGACAAGGCAATCAGGTCTCTTAAAGGTAGAAAAAACTCGAACCAAATCACTAGAAAATCTCCCATTGTATGCATTTCCAAGAATCTGGAACGCGCTTGACAGCTCGATCCGTGATATAAGAAATAGACACATCTTCAAGAATACGCTAACTAACAATATATTATTGTCATATTCAAGTGAGATTTACTGTAATAACCCTTACTGTCCAGACTGCACATATTGACAAGAAATAAAAATCCCAGTTTATTTTCAAACCATATAGACAAATACCAGGTATCTCAAATAAAGCGTAGGTGATTCTCCCAGATGGTTGAGCATGCTCAGTGTTGGCCATACACCCAAAGCTGTGTGGCATTTTGCGGCTGTTTTTTCCCTTAATTTACTTCATAGCCAGGATGTTGAATAGACTAGGATGGCTAATGGCCATTTTTAAGGGCTTGGTAATTAGCCAGACGATAAATTTTCTTATCCTCCAAAAAGCTATTTACTTTGTATAATCAACTATACTAATCATTCACCTAACAAAACGACTACAACCGCACAGATTTTTAGCCTAAGTGTGGCTTCCTCGGCTTCGTATGTTGTGGCACATATCTAATAACACCAAGCAAATGTTGATATGATTGAGGCCAGCTCTATGAGCTGGTTTCAAGGATGTTGATATCGTGTATGGTTTTATTGTATGCTAGAAAAGAAGAACCTGCTTCAAATCATGAAAGTCGGTATCTATGCGGTTGGGCCTTTTTGGGCAAAGGGTTAAAAGATGAAGAAAGCAACTCTTGAAAATTCATCTGTCTATGCCTTATGCCTTATGGTGCTGGCTTCCGATATTACCTACTGATATAACCTTCATCTGAAATCTATTGAACAATATAAATGTCAAAAATTGAATCTTTTCTGGGTACCTCGTCTCGTATAACCTGTTGTCAGAAACCACTCCATATCGTCTTCCAATTAATAGCTGTTATATGTTGTAAGTTGTGTGTCAGAACTTTTGGATGCTCCAAAATTATTCGCAACGACGACGGGTTTGGAATATGGAGTGGTCTGACATTTAGGTTTATCTACCTTGAAAAACCGCTGGATTTCTTACTGGACATACTGTAAAACGTCGATCCTGAATAAATAAATAATTTCCTCCCGCCCTGTATACACTTTCTTGAAAGAAAGAGCTACTATTACTTTTACTTGCTCTCATAGTTAGACTGCAAATAAACTGTTATTTTCTTAAGGGAATGTCGGGTAGACAGCCAATCTGGCTACGTCATTCCCTACGGTGTGCCTATTTCTGTAACACAAGATTATGTGAATTGTACTGTAAACCATTTTTGCATACCGTGAATAAAGAATTATCTATCTATCTATATATGCATCCACAATCAGGGCTTAATCCATTTTCCAGTGGTCTGTACTTCTTAAAGTGTACGTGCTTCAATGTGAGAGGGAGTGTGTACATGCACGTGAGGGAGGGAGTGTGTGTTTTTTCAAATGACACAATCATGTTTTAGAGGAATTTTGAATGTTGGTTTCTGATCCCCCGCCGGGATTCGAACCCTCGGCAACACCGCCTGGCAATCAGGAGTTCAGCGTCTAAACCACTAGACCATTGCACACCGTCAAAAACGATGGCTGGAATCTAGCATTTTAGATGAAGTCCTCATGATTACTTGGTTCATCTTCCTTTCGGCAGCAGCATGAAAGTGTGGAACGCGCTGGCTACAGTACGACGAAAGTGCTGTGGATGGCCTCAGACGAAGACTG